>CAWUFW010000329.1:1200000-1830000 GCA_963921515.1 Calotriton arnoldi
CTGCAGCCAGGTCGGGCGGGGTGAGGCTGAGCTCGCCAGAAGAGAGTGAGGAGTGGTTTGCATTCCCTAAGTGGCATGACTGTTTGGCCGGCCCTCTTGGGCCTGACAAACAGTCATGCGCACTTAGCATGTTCTCCACCTGGCTGTGATGCACAGCCTGATAGAGAACATGCCCAGGCTCCCAGGCACTGCCTGAATGGCCAAACAGGCCGCTCAGACCAATTATGATGCTGCTCATGCAGTGTCGTGATTGGCTCGGAGAGTCTGTTTCCGGTGCTGCCAGTGCAGACGAAGAGGATGGAGGAGAGGCGTGCGGCAGCGGCGGCGAACGGAAGGTAAGTTATTGTTATTTTATCCAATGGGGGATTGGATAAAACCACCAACCCTTGTTCCGAGGCAGCCACCGCTGCCAGTAGCGGCTCGTGGAGGGAGTGCTGTGGGGCGGTGAGGCGGGGTGGGGGAGGAGCAGGGTGGGGGGTAGTAAACTACGGCATACGGCCGACCAGAGGTAAGTAAACAAATAAATAAATAGAATGAATGTCATTGCGCGCGCTGCATTGCCAAATGCGATGCAGCATGCGCAACGAAATTCGTTTTATTTATTTATTGGTTTACTTACCTCTGTTCGGCCGTATGCCCTAGTTTACTACCCCCCACCCTGCTCCTCCCCGGCCCCGCCCGCAGCACTCCCTCCACGAGCCGCTACTGACCGCTGCTATTACTCAAATGTGGCGAATCCCAAATTATGCCGAAAATACTGCAGAATCCCAGTGGTACTGGTTAAGAGTAGTGTGTCTGATTGCAGTGCTTGAACACTGTGGCAGGTCTTAAGGGTTACATTATCATACTGTGACTCAGCCAATAGTATTGGCATTAGTTGATTTCATTTGCAATCTCATATTTCTGGTTGCAGTCCTCATATGCACATATACATCCTTGGAGGCGGGGGAGCCGCCATCACATAACACTCTGCAGCATCATGAGTCCAGCTCTAGTCTTCATATGCCGTAAGTTACATTTGATTAAATAAAATGAGTACATTATTCTGGGGCTCGTACTGTGGGTCATTCAATGCCCCCAAAATTTTATTAGGGTTATACTCCAGAATTTGTGCACCGCGACTGATAAACTGATCACATTTTGTCAACACATTGGTGCACCAGTTAACGAGTCATTGCAATTTATGAAAGAGGTTAGGTTTTGGTAGGTTGTTTCAACTCTGAATTACATTTAAATATGTGAGGACTTTTTCATGCTGCCGATTAAAGTCCTTCCCCAGTTCATCAATTGGGGACATTAATACAGTCTGATCAAATGTTTCACCACATTAATCTCTGTTAATTCAGATTGCTGTTCAACTACTAAAAGGTGACCATTTGATCTTTTCAAATTGTCTTCCAAGGTTACCATGTGTGCCACCATTTTTTATAACCTTTGATCTATTTGTACTGGAAACCTTTGTTTTTTGTTGAAATCTAAAAAATCTTCTGTAGATGATGAAATATGTGTCATTATGTTGTGAAAACCCAATATCTGCAGAATCGCCCTGGATCTAACATGACTGTCCATAAACAGAAGCAACATTGAGGTTTTCCATGTTCTCTATTTTCAGCACCCTTTAGACTTAGAGGGGCATATTCTCAAGGCGATATCGCCGCGTTAGCGGCACTTTTCTGCCGCTAAAGCGGCGATATTTTTATCGCCTTATTCTCAAGCTGTCGCTAACAGCCGTTAGCGACAGATTTCTTGCGATAGCGGCCGCTTACAACATCGCCAATGATGTCAGCGACAACTACCGCTAATCATATGCAATGTAGGCGTTCCCATGCTAAAACGCACGCTAACCCCACTACGCGATATTCTCAACGATCGCCCGGACCGGCGATGCGATAAAAAAACACACGCTAAGGCCCGTTAGCTGCAGGAACTGAAGACCAGACAAAAGGAGGTCTTAAAAATGGTGAAAAGTGTCAGCATATAAGGGAGACTACCCCAGAGCCCCATCTGATGATCCACTGATGCCATGGAGGTACTAATCATGCAGCTTGGAGCACCAAGAAGGCCACAACAACCCCCGTCAATGCAACCTCCCCCAGGACCACCACCGAGGCTGCGCTGAATAAGACAGCGGGTCTATCGCTGATGCACCGTCCTCACAGACCTAACGCCAGAGGATGTCATTGCCCACTACAGGCTAAAAGGACATCCATCCTCCGCATCCTGACACAGATAGCCCACAGGCTGACAGCACCAACACAGCAGATAAGCAACATCCCTCCGCAAACAAAGCTGCTGGCTGTGCTGCACATGTTGGCCTCAGGTACATTCCAACCAACAACTGCCAGAGTCAGAGGAGTCTTACAGCCAGCCCTATCAAAGTGCCTCTCAACTGTTTTGGATGGCATAATCAGCCTGATTACCCCAGCACCTTCACTTCCCCAACACTGCGCAGGAACAGCTGGAGACCAAGCAAGGGTTCTATGCCATAGCTGGCTTCCCGCATGTGTTGGGGGCAATTGACTGCACACATGTCCTACTTGTGCCCCCTGCGGACACTGCCCACATATACCGCAACAGAAAGCACACACATTCCATCAATGTGCAGGCAATAGTGGACCACCGGGGCCTGTTCACCAATGTCGTAGCCAAGTTCCCAGGAAGTGTGCATGATTCCTACATCTTCCGCCAGTCCATCATCAACCAGCGCTTTCAGGATGGCACATATGGAAATGCACTGCTCGTTGGTAAGTACTAACTGAACACACCTCAACTCCACAATCTGAGAACACACAACTGTGAGAATGCACACGTTCCAAACTCACATACAACATGACAATCAACATGCCCACCTACCAGACACAACAACACAAGTTACTTTGGTAACTGGGGCCAGCCATGTAGCCAAACCATCCCCAAAGCCATAGCCCCTCTGCCACACAATTGCAAATGTGGTGAGGGGTGGGAACCAAGTATGTGCGACGGAGGTACTCGACCGACGAAGAAAGAATGTACACAAGGCCGAGTGTTGCGGTGGTGTGCCAGACAGTCTTGAGTGTGCTGAGCACGGACATGTCCATGTGGGCATATAGTGCGTTTGGGTGGTCCAGCCTGATGGCAATGACAGGGATGGTGACTGTCCCACCTGACGGGGGGTGGGAACCATGTGAAGGTAGCATGGAGGATGCAGAGGCTGTCGAAGCAGCTGCAGGCCACTGCGTACACCTGTTTGTACATGGAGAGGGAGGACTCGAGTACAATGCCTAGGTACCTAGAGTTGTGGTGGGGAGGGCTGCCGAAGGCGCTGGCCCACCAGGTGTTGCCACATGCTGATGGTGTGGTCACGAGGGTGAGGAATAATGTCTCCACTTCGTAGAGCACACCCCAGCTGTTGAACATCCATGTTGCAAATTGCTGCTATCCTCCCTGGAACCCCAGTCTGGTGTGTGTGTGCGCCTTGTTGAGTGAGAGTATGAGCTAGGTGTCCTTGTAGGTGGTGATGTCGAATGGTTCCCTTCATGTAGCTCCATTTCTACTCAAGGCGCCTGCAGATGCATCTGTCATCTTTGATGTTGTCGGTGACCGAGGTAGCATGCATAGCACGCTGTATGTTGGAGTTGCATATTGGTGCAAGTGTGTATGCGCAGTTAGAGATACATGTTTTGAATTTCCGGACTGTGCTGTAGGCGTTTCCTGCAGTGGTGTGGCTGTTGCTGTTGATGTTGGAGTGTGCCAGACCCTTGGTGACTCTGCTCCAGTAACTCTGTGTGGCTCCGGCTGTGGGTTTGGATGTAATAGGGTTTCACGATGAGGAAGTGTATGCTGTGCTGGTCACACCATGGGCGTTGAGTGTTGTTGATGAAGTGGATGCAGTTTCCACATGTGATGATGGGGTCAAAGGTGTGCCCTGCCCTGTGGAGCAGTGTTGAGAAGAGTTGGCTCAGTTCAATGTTAGCAAGCATCTGCCAGAGGGTAATGGATTCTGAGTTCTTGTGGTATGTGAGGTGGAGGCTCAGCTCATGGATGAGTATGTAGTCCATGGAGTAGATGACATGTCATGAGATGAAGTTGATGTCCATTGCAAAGCGGACCCGCCCTCTGTGGGCCCTATAGGTACGGGTGCCGCAGACTGTTGCTTTGTGGCAGGTCTGGATTGGAAACGGCATGTGTCGTGCGGTGGGGAAGGTCTCGCGGCAGCGTCAGCAGCTGAACAGAACGTGAGCCGTGTCTTGTGTGGCCCATTGGCATCTAAACGTTCACCTGGCATTGACTGCGAGGAGTGCAGATGAGTGGTAGCGCTAGCCGTTAGGAGAGCCAGGGACCCTGCTGGTGTAGGTGTCAGGGCTGCGGACATGTGCAGACAGGCCTGACATTGGTGCGCTGTTGGAGTGCAAGTGATGCAACTGCGCAGTGCACACAAGGAAATAGGCCTGGGGGGACAGAGGAGCAGCTGTGAGGCAATGTAATTCGCATAGATGCTGGTCATTTTGTCAGAAGCTACACATGGCTACCATCAATCCCAAAGTAGCACCAATCACACACCACAAAACTATTAACCCTGCCCACACAGCATGCATAACTACTAATGGACACATCTCTCCATTACATGTTACAGGTGATCAAGGATATGCACTCACACCATGGATGATGACACCCCTCCGAGCCACCAACACCCAGGCCCAGACGCAGTATAATTTGGCTCATGGATGCACCAGGGGGATAGTGGAGCGCACATTTGGCGTGCTAAAGTCACGTTTCTGGTGCCTTGACATCACAGGTGGAAGACTGTTGTACAGTCCAGAAATTGTGTGCAAGATGATCATAGCATGTTGTGTATTGCACAATATATGTGTACGCACCAATGCCCCATGGATCCAAGTGCCAGATGCACCGGACGATGATCAGGATGATGAGGAAGATGAGGCAGGTGGAGCACACCCCACAGCTTCTGCAGCAGGATCAGCCCGAAGGAACAGAATCATAAACAATTTCTTCACCTGAGCACGTCACATCGTGAGTGTCCTCAGCAATCATATATACATTCAAAATTACCCCAAGCACAGTATTTGCAAATAAAAAATACTACACATATACCCTGTGTGCATGTTTCTCATCCGCATTATTACATCACTCTGACAAGTGTAAGTGTAACATTAAGTGGTAACAATATACCAAGTTTAAAATTAGGGGGGATATGTCACCTCTGAACAGAGATGCTGTTTAGGATGAGTTATGTTCCAAACCAGACATGTTAGTGTGTCAAAAGTGTTACAAAATTCTGATGTTCAGCGTGTCACATGTGGCCAAAAATTACAAATAGGGTGTCAACAGTGGTAAACCATGAATATCAGGGTGTCATATGGGATCAAATATGAAAATAGGGTGTCATATGGGGTCAAATATGAAATTGGGGTATCATATGGGGTCAAATATGATATTAGGGTGTCATATGGGGACAAGTATGAAATTAAGGGCGTCCTTTGGGGTCAAATATGAAATTAAGGGTGTCAATTGGGGTCAATGCAAGCTTCTCATGGTGTTCTGTGTGTCAAGAAATGAAATGTCAGGTAAGACTGTCAATCTGTGTAATAAGTTGCACTTAGCGTGGAAAACTGCCCGCATTTCCGAGTTTGCAATGTATTTTTCATATCAGCGATGGAAAATACATCGCTAGACACATTGAACCATACGAAATGTTCCCCCAAAGCCTCTTTGCGTGCAGTTTTTCATCGCTAAGTCAAAAAACGAGCCGCATACACACAGGAAGTGATGTCTGCATGCTTCCTGTTTACTGGAGGAGTGCTGTGCACTTTCACTTTCTCTTTTGAGCACATTGCTGGTGATTGTGGCGAGTGCTGGAGGTGTTTGGTGGTGTGTGCTGCAGATTTGAGAGTTTGAGAGTGTTGCTGTGTCCTGTTGAGAGTGTCTCTGTGAGGTGTTGTGTCCTTGTTTTCACGTGTTTCATTGTTTCCTGTGCTCAATCTCGTCGGGTGTTTTTCTTGGGGTAGTTAACTTAATTTGTAGTTGTTGGGGATATTATCTAGGATTTCTTCTATTTTTGGCAGTGGGGATAGGTGTGTGCAGGGAGATGGTGGGTGTGGGCAGGGAGGGCAGGATGTCCGAGGGGGCATTGGGGGGCTTCATATGGCTCATAAAGTTCAACCTGCCCTTGATGGTGGAGAGGGGAGGCCGTATCCTTGCTGGATACCCAGTCAGTGTGCGGAAGCAGAGGTGGGAGCGTGTGCGGGCGCAGATGCTGCACGTATTTGGAGTTGACCGCACTGTGCGCCAGTGGAAGCACCGCTGGCAGGATACCCTGGCCCGGGAGGGAGACCTCTTGGACTACGTGGGAATCATCGGTGGCCTATAGTGTGGTAAGTACAAACTCTGATATTTAATCATGAATGCAGTGACAAAAACCAAAATATGCCGTGTGGGACACACTGGTGTCCAAGGGAAAAAATGTTGCAGAGTGAGGCGGGAGACGTAATGCGTTCACGCATAATGTTGGCACATCAGAGACACAAGGCTGAATCATATTGGAAAGCATAGGGTGCAAGTTTGTGTTACCCACTGCGCTGAAGCAACACTTAGCACTGTTGTGCCAAAGCTGGCACACCTGTGCAAAAATACGTGCAGGATAAAGATTTTTGTCGTACAGTAAGGGTGACTGTATATGAACAATCGAAGGCATTTTTTCTGTGACCTGTGTGCTGGCCAAAAGGAAGTCTAAAAATGCTGTCCTCACAAATTGTGGGATGTTAGCTACGCTGCCCTTGTACATAGTCTCTGTGTGACAATGTATGAGATAGGAACAAATGCTGAAAGGAAATAGGACATCTCCGGAGTGTCATACACCACCAACCGCTGTGAGACTGCCGTGTGCGATCTGCAGCGATGCATTTGTACACAGAGCATGTATTACATCATGTTGCGTGTAGAAATGGGGCCTTGTGAATGTGTCACACAACTAGCATGTGCAGGTTTGCTAGCATCATTGTCTTGTTTTGCCAGACTCAGCATTCACAGGTCATGTGTGAATGGCAGGCAAAGTAGACCCAATCATGTTGCCCACATGTAATGCAAACTTACAGTTACGTAGCATTTACAGTAATGGTGATGATTTGTATGATGAATATGACACGTGTGATTTAACGTATGATACCAACACAAATTCCTTTTGTTGTCTCACAGCTGGATGACCTATCATCACACGGGGGGACATTGACAGATTCCAGGACCCACACGCCACTGGTGAGTTTGGACATCATATATTGCCACGGTGCGGTGTGATAGATGTCTGAGTCGAATGATCAACGTTGTAGTGTGCAGTATGGGTGTGTATTACATGTACTAGGACTACAGTGTCATGATGTATTGTGGAAGTCAGAAGTATGTACAATTCTGTAAGTGAAGGTGGAGCAATGCATTTGACTCCCAGTTGTGACTTTGCACATCCCCAGTCAGTGATAGACATGTAAATTAGGGCTATGGGTTCCGTCACCGCAGCACATGCATGTGGGTTACAGAGCGCACTGATAGGAGAGGAGACATGTAAGTGGTGTTGTCAATGAGTATCTGCAGACATGGAATGCATGTACATCCTTGACTGAGATGACTGTGCAAGTGTGCCCAATCATGCACAAGGAGGCAGTGGTTTCCAGGCTGTGCGTGCTCAGACACAGGTCTGCACTGTGATTTCGTAGGTATGCTGCATACCAGCTTCACAGAAGTGGCAGTGCATAGCTTTGAGTCAAGCATATCAATGGCATGTTCCCCAAACACCTAGCAAAGATGGCCCTATGAATCTCATTGGCATGTTTGGCCACTGCAATGGTGTTGTCAAGCTGTCTCCTTGGGGTCAGTCCGTGACCGACTCTGGATCAGGTGTACGAGCTCCTCTGTCCCAATTTTTGAAATTACTCCGCATGCATTTACCCCGCATGCTTTAGCTCTGCATTTATTGCAGTGCCATATTTTTTACAATATAGACCTCTAGAACGCAATCTGTGAGAAAGCATTACCCATAACAACACTGTAACCATTATGACTCCAGGCTGCCGTTACAATGGTGAATGAATTGTCACAGTTTGCGTTGTGAAGGCCTGCGTATTTGGCTTTACTATGGAGTGACATTAGCGGATCCAAGACATGTATGAGGGACAATTTAGAGGAAAGGATGTTTCCCCCTATCTATCAGCAACGCGTCACCCATTGTGAAGTAGTGGTGGAGAGAGGGACAGTGCCTCATGTACAAGTCAGTGTTCAGCCAGCCAACGTGTTTCCATGTGTGCTGCATGATGCAGCACAGATGAAAGTGTGAGTAGGGCTGTCCCTGGATTGCTCCTGTGCAGGTAGGGTAACCTCCCTACACATTAACAAGCCCCCCTAAACACAGACACCCTTGCACCCTTGTGCAAGAGTGCCTGTGTTAGCGCTGACTTGATGAACTGCACCCAGTTGCTGTGGGACACACAGGGCTGCACATGAGCATTGTACATATGATGCAGCACTGTGTCACAGGAGAGGATGAGGGTGGTGCTACACACCGAGGGCTAATGCCTCCCTCCTCCGATTCCTTGTACATGTCACCCTCAGTCAGGGAATGTGATGGCAACAGATTTTGACACTGTCAGTCTAATTTTGTTGTGATAGTACATGTCCCATGCCATGCACTGTCATGTAATTCTCCCCAGCATGTATTCAGTGATCCAGGATTCAACATTTAGTTGTCCAGGTCACTCTCTGACTTCACATAGTTACGCTAGAGTGTAGGCTCCCATATTGAAGTGATCTTGTATCATAGATTTGAATGGAGAACATTGACATAGTCTAAAGGACTCACAAATTCCCATTGTTCACATTTTACAGACAACATGACGCCAGCGGAGTCACACACCTTCCAGGTGAGGAAGGAGCGGTACCAACATATAAAGAAGGTCGCAAAAGGGTACCGCAACATGGCGCAGAGGTACCAGGAGGACCGGGCGGCTGGTACCTGGAAATCTGTGACCGAGGTGGCAACACGTGGCAGGCGCAGTGGCACACAGGCCATCCCAGGCCCCTCTGGCATCAGTGGTGGGACCCAGCGTGGACAGTCAGTGTCCCATACCCCTACAACAACCCACACCCAAGGGACAATTCCACCTGCCCCTGCGGATCAGGTGATTCCATTCACTGTCCGGCACAGCAGGCTCATTATGGACAATAACGTGCTGCTGGCCGAGATGAAGCGGGAAATGGCCGAGCAGACAAGGCACCTTGAGGACATTAAAAAACACCTTGGACTACCATAATGTCTGGACATGTTGTGCCCCATCCCCCTCTTCTCCCTTCCACCAATGTTTTAACTTGTTTTGTAGGTAGTGTTAGGTAAGTATTTTAAGTGTTAGGTAGTGTAGTTTTAGTGTAGGTGTAGTTAGTGTTAGATTTTAAGGTAGTTTTAGTATTTTATTATTGTAGAGTATTTGGGGAAAAGTTTCCTTTTCCTTTGGGTGGGGGTTGATGTCTTTTTTGAAGAAAAAAAAAATATATATAGATCTTTGTGTAGGTTAAATGTGTAGATAGTTCATGTATAGCTTAGATGTCTTTGTCCTGTCTCGTGATGTGCCTTAAGGGTGGGAGGGGGGTTGATGTCTTAGATATGTTTTGCGTGTTTAGGCTTAGTTAGGGTAGATAGTGTAGGTACGTATTCTCCTTTATTTTAGATTAGTACTAGTTATGATCATAGTTAGTGTAGGAGAGCTAAATTTTTCAATTTTATAATAAATGGTTACTAATTTGGATTTCTGCTTGCACTTATGTCAGGGGTGATGTGGTGGAGTGTGTCTTTTTACCTTGTATGCATCTCATATCATCAATGGACTCTCCATTGATTGTGTAAGTGTGGTCATGACATGTTACTAAGAAGGATGGATTGTGCCAGGATACCTTAGATGGGAGCACAGTAAACTTGCATGGATAACAGGGTGGCAAGTAGGATTTAAGGCCTAGTCTAGGGGCAGTTGTTTGGTAAGTTATACATCTTAAGTGTGACTCACGGAGTTGGCCAGCACATTGTTGCACATTTGCAACACAACGTAGGGGCATGGCATTGAGAGGATATTGTAGTAGCTACTGTTATCCATCATGGAGATCTATGTATCCGGCGGGTACCACAGATTGCGTCATAGCCCTGCATCTCACATGCTCCTTGCGCAGAGTCCATCTACATAGCACACACATTGGCACACTTGCTGTGTCGTGCAAGTATGTCAGATTCTTTTGAATTATGTGTTCCTGTGCTTGGAGGCCGAACATCTGGGCCATGCAAGTAGTAGTCTTTCTGTGGGTCCATTGGGAAATGCATATGGCAGAACAGTGGGCTTGATTCACAAATAAGTCATCTGAGAGTAGGTCATGAGTTTACGGTTTACGGTATTCACAACAGGCATTTAGGAGTAGTACAGTTAGATGTACTGACTTCACTTCTCCTATATGCCTTTTGTGAATCAATGAAGTTGGAAAGTCATGATTTTATCACCTTTAACATTTTTGGCCATGCACACAGTTCTGCTGCCCACAAAAGGTGAAATGTTGCATTGCTCCCTGTTGGGCCAGTGTCATGGCATATTCTCACATCTGTTACCTTTTGGCTCATAGTGATGCCACCCTTGAAATATTTTGTAAAAAACAAGGGGACCCCAATAGTCAGACCAGGGGTAATCTATATAGTAGAGACGAACAACGGTACTATAGAGGCCACTTAGGTCCTCGGGTAGCCTAGGCTAACATTATTTGAATACGCATAGGTCAAAAGAAAGAAACAACAAAAATAATAAATAAGTCCTTGCTGCGCAGTATATGAAGGGACACAAGGTTTAAATGATCTCACATTTATTAATGGCATAAATGGAGTATCACTTGTTTACAGGGTGTAGTTCAGGTGCTCACACAGATTAGTGAAGGTGCGTGAAGTGAGGGGTTGGTGACATTTAAAAATACATCACATTGACAACAATAAACAAAACTCCAATTAATTCAAAGAAATGAAGGAGTTTTGGTTGTAGGAAGAAGTCGACGGCGTTTCGATCTCATTTGTTAGAGATCATCATCAGAACAACAAGAGTGTGAGCAAGATGAATTGAGGGCACGTCTGGTGCGGCAGGAAAAGCGTCGGAGGAGACGAAGTTCTTCCTCACTGGGGGGACCGATGTATCGGTGTAGTGGGGGCACGCCCGATTGGCGGGAGGAGCGTAGGAGGAGACGGAGATCTTCCTCAGCATGGGATCCAAAATTCCGGTATAATTGGGGTCTGTAGCATTTACTTCTGGAGGCGCGTTGCATAAGTCGGGATATGTCCTCATCAGTCGGAGGCGTAGGATAAGTCTGAACACTTCCTGAACTACACCCTGTAAACAAGTGATACTCCATTTATGCCATTAATAAATGTGAGATCATTTCAACCTTGTGTCCCTTCATATACTGCGCAGCAAGGACATATTTATTATTTTTGCTGTTTCTTTCTTTTGACCTATGCGTATTCAAATAATGTTAGCCTAGGCTACCCGAGGACCTAAGTGGCCTATTAAGTAAGGCCATAAAACAGCGACAGTTCACCTCAACAGAAGTACCACTTTATCGTATCTTCCCGGATATGTCGGCTTTCCGCAGCTAAAAGGCGGAAAGAATTTGTAAAAATGTTGCATTTGTTTAAAGAACAGGGAGCGCAGGCAATGATTGCTCAACAGAGCAAGCTAAAAGTGTTAGTTAAAGGTAGATTTCATGTCTTTTGCAATGTTCCGGAAGCACAGGAATTACTGCAACAAATCTCGTTGGATAAATCCTAATGGTCTACAGACTATAACATGTTAATATAATGTTAAAGTGTTGATGTTATAAGTGACCATGTATTATGGATCTCTTTTCCTGCTGCTTTTTCTAATTCCAATTGCTAGCGCATATCTGTAGATAATTGCATATAGTTAGTTATCTTGTTTGAGCTCCTTATTTCTCATTTATAAAAATTGTTTTTTTTGGAAGGGGGGGAAGGGAGACCGGTAGCACTAGGCACCAAGTCATAGTGCCAGTTAAGGGTGGGGGAGTAGTGTGCCAGATGTGAGCAGGGACGGCGATCTGCTCATGGTGGCGTTGGGAGTTGGGTGGGGTCACGGGGGTGGAAAAGGGAATAAACAAAATCCATATACATTCATTTTCATTCATTTATAGACTCATATTTTTCTAAGATTTCAGACGGGGCCTTTGATCATCGTTGCAGCCTTTCAGCACATCTCTATCTATAGTATTAGGCTATTCAGATATTACCTTGCCTGTTGTTAATGGATAAAAAGAGAACTTTGAAAATAGTTTCTTTCAATGTTAATGGACTTAACAATAAAAAGAAAATGCGGGCCATTGAGGCATGGATTAAGACAGAAAATCCAGCGGCCATTTTATTACAAGAGACCGATATACCAGCGGGGAAACTAGCAGATTTCTCAATGTTTAGGTGCTGGGCAGCTTATAGGGGTTTCTCTTCATCTTCGGCATCTCATAGGGGCATGGCGATTTTTCTCAGTAAAAAACTTCAGGCTGATATTGTCAATTCTTTAAATGATCAGAATGGAAGGTGGTGTTGGGCCACCTGTAACCTAGGGGGCAGACTTTTAACATTCGCCAGCATATATGCCCCTGTGGAAGATAACCCTATGCCATATGAGGAACTTTTTCAATCATTAATCCAAGTACCTGGCGAATTGATCTTAGGGGGGACTTCAATTTTTTAATGGACCCTAAAATCGACTCCTCCGCTTTGTCCAAAAACAGTTACAACCTAAAACATTAAGAGCTTTGCAAAATTATAGCTTGACTATGGATATTTTGGATCCCTGGAGGGCTGCATTTCCTACTAAGATTGCCTATACTTGCTCCTCAGGTAGATTTTGTACCTCATCACGCATTGATTTTTTTCTCATTTCCAGGAGATTGATTTTTAGCCAGCAGAAAATCCTACAGAATGGGTTTTCGGATCATGCAATGGTGATTCTTGAGTTAGAGCTAGGTAAATACACCATGACCCCTAAAAGATGGATGTTAAATAGGCAATACTTATCAGATGAGAACTGGGTACTTTTTATTAAATCTGAGACTACAGAATTCTTTGAGCGAAATTATGACTCAGCACCTCTGCATGTGGTCTGGGACTCGTTCAAGGCCTTTCTAAGGGGACTAGCCATCGGGAAGGATGGCGATAATTTTAGGAAAGCCAAGGAAGAAAAGCGAACATTAGAACAGAAAGTGCAAAGGTCCTTCGATACATTTCTCAGCAGTCCTTCAGCTTTTAACCAACGGCAGCTGGATCCGGCTAAGCGGGATCTTAGTGAAAAATATTATCTCAAAGGTGAATCTTTTTATCAGCACCACAGGCAAAAAATCTATGAAGAAAGTAACTATACCGGGAGGTTCCTAGCGTGGCAGGCAAGAGAGCAGGCCGTAACTAATCAAATAACTGCATTGAAATGTCCTATAACTGCTTCCTGAACTGACGACCCGGTAGCAATAGGGGATATAATGTTACAACATTATAGGAGCACATACGGCCAACAACAGACTATTGATATGACAATCCTGAGAAATTTTCTTCAGAAGCATGAACTGCCTGTACTTTCAGATGATGAGAAATTAAACATGGCGAGTCCTTTCACAAAAAATGAACTGGAGGATGTGATTAAAAATCTTCCGAATGGTAAAGCCTGTGGGCCGGACGGCCTCCTGGCGGAATTCTTTAAAACTTTTTCCAGTACCATCTCGGATTATTTTTTATTGCTGGCCAACTCAATCTTAGAGGGTGGGGTGATACCATTGTCATTTAGAAATGGGAATATAGTCAGTTTTTAAAAAAAAGGCAAGGATAGTGAAGACCCCAATTCCTATCGTCCCATCACGCTTTTAAACTCTGACTATAAAATAATCACTAAACTTTTAGCTAATCGTTTTAACCGAATTGCCTCGCATTTGATTCACCCTGATCAAAATGGGTTCATTGCTGGGAGGCAGCCTGGCACTAATACGCATTATTTAGCGGGAGCACTAGATTATTTTGAGACTCGGAAGATACCAGCTTTGATCCTCCTTTTAGATGCCGAAAAGGCATTTGACCTATTTGTCTGGGAGACTTTATTTTTTATTTTGGCAAGTTTCGGCATACCTCCTGAGATCACAGGGCTGGTCCAGAAATTATATCTTAATGCAGAAGCCAACATAATTATTAACAGCACGGCGGTCGGCCAAGTTAAGGTTAAACGGGTGTTGTAATTTGGCAGCATTTAAGTTAAGCATTAGCTGAAGACAGCCTGTATTTAGAGGCTAAATTGTCCGCTTTGTGGAATCCATTTTGTATTTCTGTCAGCCATTTTGGCTGCCATGTGCTACCATGTGCTCGCCATGTGCTCTGTCCTACCTTCCTGTCAACTGCTCTTGAAATCTGCCTAGAGACAAGTTATATTTAGTTCCTCTTGCTTTGCACATGCTCAGTTGAGCTTGCAGCTGTTCCGAGTTTATAAATGTCAGGATGTGTCTACTAAAAGTAGACACTGTTAGCTCCACCCACTTGTCGACTGTGCATTCTCTGTATGACCTTATATGTACCTAAAACCAGCATTTGTGTTAGTACTGCCTTCATTTGAGCCCCTGTGTGGGTATAAAAGGACCAGGTTCCTTCCATTCAGTGTGCTACTTCATGCATTACTGAAGGGTGATGTGCGAATGTTAGCTCCACCTCATGAGGTTTAATAAACTCTGTCTTTTCTATTTCCAGTTTCTGTGCCAACTTCTTCCTAAGTGTCTGAGGACTCTGTGCAGAGAAGGGTGAACCCCTAAGCACTGGTAGGCCTTGCTGAGGCTACTACAACAAATTGGCGCCCAACGTGGGGCTCATCAGCGACTCGGATGCCCGAAGGACTGGTCGCGACGAAGGATTGGAATCTCGCCTTTGGACGCGATCGCTGCCTGAGGAGACCTGAGTCTTGGCACCCACGGCGTTTTTCCTTTCTTTCTGATCTGACCATCCCGGCGGCGCCGGTCCTTGACTGAGATCTCTTCTGTTGATTCGCCGTGCAGTGACCATTTGGTCCATTTGAGAACTTGGCAGTTGGAACCTGGACACCATTTGATTGGTAAGAGCCGTTTTGCGGCACTTGCTGTTGGTTTGATGCCTTTGATTGGTAAGGTAGTTTTAGTAACACTTACTGTGGCTTTGTTTGTATGATTGGCCAATTTTGGAATCTGTTTTGTAATTATATATGTATTGCAATACATATAGGCAGGTAATGAGGAGAATTTTCTCTATTTAAAATTGTTTGAACAGCGCAACGTACGAAGAGTACCTTAAGCGCTACTTTGATTATAATACTGCATATTTTGCACTATTTTTTGGCATGCCTGTTTTGAGCACACTTCGTAGGATGTGTTGCTTTTGTAGTGGTACCAATTTGAGACTTGACTGAAGCACAACCAGCCTCCCGGAGGGGACTACCTAATAGGGATATGTATATTAAGTATGGTATTTCTTCTATAATGTACTGCACGTTATGGAATAAATATACTAGTAAAGACCCTGAGTTGCGTTGGCCTATATATGGGTCATTTGATTTGCGAAAGATTCAGTATGTGGAACAATGTATGTTTAAACACAAGACTAGGCAAGATATGTTTGATTGTGTGCGAATGTGGGAGAAAGAAGTGCGTGAGCGAATGAAGCGTGAGCAAGCCTTGATTGACAAAGAACAGCGAAAGACCATTTATGCGAAAGCATTAGAGTTAAAAAACAAGGAGATGAAAGAAATTAAAGAGAGGGAAGATAGGGAACGCCATTTACAGGTAACTGGCCAATACGCTGTTAGGCAGCCCCTTTATCCTATCCTTAATAAACCACAAGATGATTTCTTGTTATTAGATCGTTCTCCACCTCCGTATATTTTTTCTTCCGCTCCTCATGAGTCAGATGAGGACTCTTTTTCAGACCAGGACAAAGCTCGAGAAACTCGCTCCATGCTATCTGCTGAGCGTGCATCTGACATTAGATCTACTGCGCGTAAAGCCGTTCGTAGTACTACCACTGCCTCTGAACTTTTAGATAGTATAAAAGGATGGCAGGAAAGGGAGCAAATATATTTTACCGATACATTTGCTGCAGAGGTTATTGAACAATTTAGGAAGTATTCGGTAGAAATGGAGCCCGATGATGAAGCAACTGATTGTAAACAATTACGTGACGGTCTTTTTGTCTTCTCCCAGGTGGCTGACACGATCAGACGCTTGGTTAAACTGCGTGTTGAAGCAGCCCGTTTGCGAGAGGAGAAAAAGGCAGCAGAAACAGCTGCACTAGCATCTCAGATCAGCATGGCACGAACTCCTACTCCTGAAACAGATAAGAATGTTGTAATTCATGTGAAACCCATGCGGGAAGCCGCGCCTTTATATGTTCCTCCTAAAGGAACGGGTACAGAGGATGATAAGACTTCTCTTAATGCGAAAGGGTACTTTATTTATAATTGGGTTTACACTCCTTGGAATAGAGCAGATGTTATGGCCCTTAAAAATGCATTGCCTGACCCGCGAAAGAATCCAGCAGCCTTTTATGAGGAAGTTGAGGGTGCAATCAGCTCTTGTACTATGACTCTGTCTGATATTGATTTGTTTTTGGATTAATATTACCGCCTGATATGTGGAGAACTGTGCGTAGAATAGATGATAATGCGACATTTGGAGCATTGTGGAAAGATTTAGAGTGGTTAGATGAAGATAGAGAACCTGCACAGAAACCGTGTCAGTTAATTTTAAATCTTCCGGCAGCTATATTAGTTAAGTTAAAGACGATCATTCCCCCTAAGAAGATAGATTGGACAGTGCTAGCGTCTTGCAAGCAAAAGGTAGATGAATCAGTTTCCGACTTCTTCACACGTTTTGAAGAAGCATTTCACGATTTTAGTGGCCAGTCATTGACAGATGACACAGGTAGGCATCTGTTTGTCGATAAATATGTCGCAAACCTTTTGCCAGGAATAGCTAGTCGCTTAAAGGCCAGTGAGAGTTCATGGACTACATCTTCTCCGGTTTCTCTTTTAACTATGGCCCAGTATTATGAGCGGCAAGAATTAGAAGCCAAAGGTAATGAGGACAAAAAGTCTAAAGAGTTGAAAACAAAGGTTATGTTGGCTCAAGCTTATGGTCCGCCTTCTAGAGATAATGATAGAGGTGGACGTGGATCTTATGGTTCGTCCTTTCCTTCCTCTGCCCGTTCGAATTTGTCTGTTGATCAGTGTGCAGTACTGCAAAAATTTGGACATTGGCTTTCTGATTGTCCAGTGCTGCGTGCTCAGCAGAATCTACGTGGTCGGGGACAAATGAGAAATCGTTCAGGATATCAAGGGCCTAGAGGAAGCGCGAATGATCGTGCTCGGTTTGATGCTAATACACGTGGGCAGAATGGGTTTAACACTTTTGATAGAAGGAACCAATATCAAATGTCTGACTATGTGCCCTCTGATTTTCAAGATTCTGCTTATGCATAGGATTGCCTAGGATGGGGTAAGGAATCAGTTGAAGTTCCAGTAGATCAGAGGGGTCCCTATGTTACAGCACATGTTTTGGGTTCTACTGATCAGTTTCTGGTTGATACAGGAGCTACTCGTAGCGCCTTGTCTAAACAATTGGTTCCAAGGGCTCCCTGTCTGGCTTAACCATTACATCGATAGGTTTCGATGGAACACCTTCCCTTAGCCCATTGTCACAACCACTTGCATTTGATATTGATAAGTTTACTGCTCCATGTCCGTTTTTGCTTTCTCCAAACACACCAGACAATATTGTGGGTCTTGATATGCTTAAATATTTTAGGGCTACGATACGGTGTTCTCCGGAAGGAGTACGGGTTATTTTGAATGACAACTACCCTATGATTGAGAGATCTTGTATTGTTAAAGAGGACATTGCACTAGCCTCACTCCCTAGCACTTTGTGGGCTACTTCGGATACTGATGTAGGGCAAATGGTTATTCCACCAGTACATATTAGTGTCAAGGAGGGCGCTTTATTGCCAAGACTGCCTCAGTATAAAATTTCTCGAGAAGGAGAAGAAGCACTCACACGTATTGTACATGATTTAATTAAGGTGGGGGTTGTGGAAGAAGTTCCTTACAATATTTGCAATAGTCCGATTCTTCCCATTTTGAAAAAA
This sequence comes from Calotriton arnoldi, assembly GCA_963921515.1. Taxonomy (NCBI): domain Eukaryota; kingdom Metazoa; phylum Chordata; class Amphibia; order Caudata; family Salamandridae; genus Calotriton; species Calotriton arnoldi. Next base: position 1,218,212 of record CAWUFW010000329.1, read on the forward strand.
GATACTGACACTAGGATTTATAGATTTATTATCGATTTGAGAGAAGTCAACAAGATTGTAGTACCACAGTACCCTGTAGTCTCTGACATAACGACATTGCTTACCCTGGTCCCTCCAACAGCAACTACATTTTCTGTAATTGATCTGAAGAACGCTTTCTTCTCGATTCCTATTCATCCTGATAGCCGATATTTGTTCGGTTTCACTTTGAATAATAGATCATACAGATTTTGTAGAGTTCCTCAAGGCTATACTGAGAGTCCTAGTATTTACAGTCAAGCATTGAAGAGACAGCTTAATTCCTTTACCTTGCCTAAAGGAGTGGCTCTCATACAATATGTCGATGACATCTTGTTGGCAGCCGATACACCTGAGCAGTGTGAGAAATGCACTTTGTCTTTGCTGTCTTTTCTTGCTACACACCACCATAAAGTATCACGAAAGAAATTGCAATATTGTAGACCGAAGGTGACCTATTTAGGACACCTTCTGTCTAAGGAGGGCCGTGCACTGACACCAGATCGCATTCAAGCAATTTTAGACACCCCAGTACCTTCCACGCAGAAAGATGTCCGTGCATTCATTGGTCTGACTTCGTTTTGCAGGCAATGGATATTGGGTTTTTCACACATTGTTAAACCCTTGCTAGCACTTTTGACTAAAAACACTCCGATCCCCCTTCCATGGACAGATGAATGTCAAAATGCTTTTTGTCAGTTGAGACAAGCTCTTTGCTCTGCACCAGTGTTAGGCACACCAGATTACACGAAGGCTTTTACACTCTATGTACATGAGAAAGAAGGATGTGCATTGTCAGTTTTAGTACAGACACACGGGGACAAACAGCGTCTTTGTGCATACCTTTCTGCAGTTCTTGACCCTGTTGCTCGTGCATTGCCTGGGTGTTTCCGTTCAGTTGCAGCGACGGCTGTGTCCATACGTCAGAGTGAAGGGATAGTTTTGTCACACAAACTGTTGGTGCTAGTACCCCATGCAGTAGATGCCCTTTTGAATCAGACTAAGACTCAGCACTTAACTAGTGCTCGCTTGACAGGATACGAATTGACACTGCTAGCACCTCATATTACCTTGAAAAGATGTGCGACACTGAACCCAGCCACTTTGTTGCCATATCCTGCGACTCAGTCTCAGTCAAAGGAGCCTCACGATTGTATATTCCTTACTGAGGAACAGACAAAGGGTCGCATCGATTTGCAAGATACGCCCTTCCAGATGTAGATGGGGAACTGTGGGTTGATGGGTCCTGTTTGAAGTTACCAGATGGCACGACTTCAGCTGCTTATGCAATTACCACGCTTGAGACAGTAGTGGAAACAGCTCGCATACCTCAGAAGTCAGCTCAAGCAGCTGAACTAATAGCTTTGACACGAGCTTGTGAGCTTAGCACTGACTTGTGTGTGAACATTTACACGGATAGTCGCTATGCTTTTGGAGTGGTTCATGATTTTGGCCTACTCTGGAAGGAAAGAGGCTTTCTTACATCCCATGGGATGCAGATAATGCACGGAGAGTTAGTGCATAATCTCTTGACTGCACTTACATACCCAAAGAAAGTTGCTATTATGAAGTGTAGCGCACACAAGAAAGTGACTGACAAAATAGGACAAGGCAATGCCTTTGCAGACCGCGTAGCCCGTGAGACTGCGATGCAGCGAAGCACTACACCCATGTACGTAGTGAAATCACAAGCTGAGCGTTGGCATGATGCTAGAGAGGAAGTATTGGATATACAGAGATCTGCTTCTGTGGAAGAGCTTGAGCAATGGTCTAAAGAAGGAATATTAGATGATGAGGGTTGTTGGCGTAACAAAGACATGAATAAATGGAAATTGCCTGCGGCCTATTTACAACCTATGGTTCAAATGGCACATGGGCTGGCACATGTTGGAGCTCTAGCAATAACTAAATTGCTTACACAAGTTTGGGAGCATCCTGAAATTGCTAGCACAGCCAAAAGGGTAGTACAGTCCTGTTTGATCTGTTGGCAGTATAATCCTGGAAAAGGGACACGAACTCCTACAGGAGGGTTTGCTACACCAACTGCACCTTTTGAAGTTTTGCAGATGGATTACATCCAACTCGAACGCTGCAATAATCTGAAATATGTCCTAGTGGTGGTATGTGCCTTTAGCAAATGGATAGAGGCATACCCTACGAAGGATAATACTGCTCTCACCACAGCAAAGGTGCTTCTAAAGGAGTTTTTCCCTAGATACGGTGTTTGTAAACTTTTGTGGAGTGACAATGGACCTCATTTTATTGGGCAAGTTGTTGAGCATGTCCTGAAAGGATTAGGGATCAAACAGAAATTCCATACAGTTTTCCACCCGCAATCAGCAGGATTGGTGGAAAGGTAGAACGCTACTCTAAAAACAAAGTTGGCGAAAATACTGGCTTCCACGTCTCTAAAGTGGCCAGATGCCCTACCTTTGGCATTGTTGTCCATAAGATCGGTGCCACATTCACGATCAGGTCTTACCCCCTATGAGGTGGTGTTTGGGAGACCAATGAACATTTGGGGAATTCCTAAGCCACGCCCATACATGATGTTCCTTGTGTTCTGATGAATGATTATTTGGCACAGTTAACTGACAGTTTGATTTCTATTCATCAACAGGTTCGAGAAGCTCTTCCTGACAGATCTACAGGTGAGGCCCACGAACTCCGTCCTGGTGACCATGTAATGGTCAAGGTCTTCGACAGATCGAACAGCTTGGAGCCAAGGTGGCGAGGACCAGAGCAGGTGCTCCTTGCGACAAGGACAGCAGTTCGAGTGACAAACAGAAAGAATTGGATCCACAGCACACACTGCAAACGCGTGTCGCCTGCCTTGGTGGAACCTGCTGTGTTGACCGACCATCGAGAGATTCTGGAGACGGAGAAAGGCCAAGCTATCTCACCTAACGAATCTGCGGAAGTCTTCCCGGACCACACGATCACTGGAGTATCCAGATATCAATTGAGACCGAGAAAAGGATCTGCAGTTTTGAAAAAGACTGGTTGAGCTACCGCCCTGGGTTAGTGAAACGGAGAGCCATTGTGGCAAGGGGAGGGGATCAGCCCTGTATTAGTGTAGTGACACCCGCTTTGGCCCATGGTGAAGAAATCAGCGGCTGCCCAGGGAGAAGAGCTCCAACGACTGTTTTCAACAAGTTTTCAGAAAGATCAATCATTACTGCTGCTAAAATGAAAAAACAAATCATTTGTGCTGTAGGGTTTGTTGTTGCTATGGTGGCTATGGCAGCAATTACGTGGTACATCGAGAAGGTGGCTCCTGTTCGACAGCTTTTTGTTGCCACTACGCCAGTACCCGTGGAACACCACTACTTTACTCTTCCTTACCATGAGCAAAAGCATCGACAATCTTACCTGAACAATACTTTTATCCAGATGTTGCACCATACTCACAATGCTACAAATACTACCAACTGTTGGGTGTGTGGGATGATACCTGCACATCAAAAGAAAGGAGGAACACCTTTTATTCCTCTTCCATTTTCTCACAATGGTTCTTGTCAAGCTTGGTATGCGCTTTTGTTTGCATATGGAAAGCCTTCAGTAGGTGGGATTATTTTTCAACTTAATAAAGTATGTTATCAAAATAAAGAAGGTTATCCACAAGCCAAAGGGACTAAATGGGAATGGGAAGAGTATCAACCGGACAATATTTCAACACCATATGTTTTCACAAATGTGAGAATAATAAAGAACATTGGACCTTTTGTGATTTCTGTGACAAAAGCTAAAGCAGATTTGTGTATTTGTAGTGTTGGAAGAATTCCAGTGGGGAGGAGCGAGTGTACTGTAATCCTGACCATTGAAGGTGCCAATAAGAGCACTTTCACAGCCTCGCATAACACGTATTTTGTGTGTGGAAATAACGGATATTATCAATTACCTGTTGGGTGGTCAGGAATCTGCTATGTATCTTTTCTGTTGCCCCCTGTGTTTCTGGCACCTGCATTGTATCACCGTGATTTTAAACTGTACAATGACATTTCCAAAAACAGAAATAAGAGGACAATAAGTATGGATGAAGTTGACCAAACCGACACTACCCTACAACAATATGTTGATTTCAACTTGGGCTTATTTTTCTTTGTGGGTGCTGCATTAAACAGCAGGAAAATCCGACGACTGACTCGTGTTGTGGAAGCTGTTACTAATCAGACAGCTATGGCACTTGGGAACATTACAGAAGAACTACAGATTGCAAGGATTGTAGCACTCCAGAATAGGATGGTGCTAGACGTGATTTTGGCTGATTGAGGTGGTGCATGTCGCATCATCGGTAGCAGCTGTTGTGTATTCATACCAGATCACTCACCTTCAGTATATGACGCAATATCAAAATTGCATAAGATTGCTGCAGAAATTCATCCAGAGACTGGAACTTGGACTTTTGCTGGATGGTTTTGGACTCTTGTTTCTGCTTGGGGCTGGAAGCTACTGACTATCCTGTGTGTAATAATTGTAATATATTTTACATGCTGCGTATGTATCCAATGTGGTCCAATGCTTTGCTCCATTTGCATCTCTGCTTGTATACCTGCCAGAGGGAACATTGCTGAAACAAAGGCCCAACAAATGTTGAATAAAGAGGTGGCCGAAATAATGTTAATAGATATACGGGATGAATATCTAGATTACCCCAGATAAACGAATGTCTTCAGCCAATGCTGAAAGGGTCGTCTGTTGTAATTTGGCAGCATTTAAGTTAAGCATTAGCTGAAGACAGCCTGTATTTAGAGGCTAAATTGTCCGCTTTGTGGAATCCATTTTGTATTTCTGTCAGCCATTTTGGCTGCCATGTGCTACCATGTGCTCGCCATGTGCTCTGTCCTACCTTCCTGTCAACTGCTCTTGAAATCTGCCTAGAGACAAGTTATATTTAGTTCCTCTTGCTTTGCACATGCTCAGTTGAGCTTGCAGCTGTTCCGAGTTTATAAATGTCAGGATGTGTCTACTAAAAGTAGACACTGTTAGCTCCACCCACTTGTCGACTGTGCATTCTCTGTATGACCTTATATGTACCTAAAACCAGCATTTGTGTTAGTACCGCCTTCATTTGAGCCCCTGTGTGGGTATAAAAGGACCAGGATCCTTCCATTCAGTGTGCTACTTCATGCATTACTGAAGGGTGATGTGCGAATGTTAGCTCCACCTCATGAGGTTTAATAAACTCTGTCTTTTCTATTTCCAGTTTCTGTGCCAACTTCTTCCTAAGTGTCTGAGGACTCTGTGCAGAGAAGGGTGAACCCCTAAGCACTGGTAGGCCTTGCTGAGGCTACTACAACACGGGGAACTAGACAAGGATGTCCATTGTCCCCGGTGCTATTTGCCTTTTTTATTGAGCCATTGGCGATTGCCATCAGGAATAGTACGGATATCTGTCCTCCACTGCCAACTATGGCAAAATTGAAATTATACGCCGACGATATTATGCTTATTATAAAACCTGAGGAGGAGGTTCAAGTAAAAACGTTTGAAATTTTTGAACAATTCGAATTGCTTGGCGGATATAAAATAAATAAAAAAAAGACAGAAGTTATACAGTGTGGCGGAGCACCGATGGATTTGCACCTCGATATTCTGTCCTGTTTAAATTCAAAACCGAAAAGATATCTTGGGGTTTATTTTTCGGCACAAATTATTGACTTATATGATTTGAATTTTGCCCCACTTTTACGAAAGGTCCAGGATCTATTCTTCCGATGGAATTCACTCCCATTAACCATTTTGGGCAGGGCTGCATTGATTAAAATGTCAGTTCTTCCGCTGTTTAATTTTCTCTTCGCAGCGATTCCCTGTGTTTTAATGAGTTCCTTTTTACTAAGAAAGAAGTCTATTTTTACATCTTTTTTATGGGAAAGAAGGTCCCCCGAATTGCACTTAGCACTTTATATGAGCAACTGGAAAATGGTGGATTAGCTCTCCCAAATTTGAGGGATTATTACTTTGCATATTTTGCACAATACATGTCCAGATTTAAGCCGGAACTGCAATCAGGTCTTTTTATTAATTAATTTATGAATTTAATTTGTAAAGAAAATCAGATCCACTGCCCACTAACAATTGTCAAATCTCCTAAATTAGTACGATATAAGTGCATACAGTGGTTTTTCCATAAACGTCAGGCCATTTATAGAAGATATTCTATTCCTGTAATTAACTCTTCAACTCCATTATCTGGCCCTATCTTACAATCCGGGATAAGAGAATCGTCGGTAATCACACAAAAATGGGCAAAGGCTGGATTTGGAAACATTTCAGATTTTTTAAGGAATGATAGATGGCTGAATATAACTGAAATGTCTTATTTAATTCCAAATGATTTTCTTCTCCTTGGGTCGTATAATGTCTTTAGTAAGTTTTAAAGTAAACTAGATCTGGTTCAAATCATTGACCGGAAATCCTTAGTTTATGATCTATTAGAAGACATTATATTAAAGAAGCCTGGGGAATGGAAAAGCGCTTAGCCTCTATCAAAGGTATTGATTTGGAGGCGAAGGCCATAGCGAAATGGGAAAAACATGAGGAGATGGAAATTACAGCGAATATGTGGTCAGTAGTTAATAATCTGAATTTTTGTACATTAAGGGGAGCTAATTGGCGTAGGATGTTGTTTTTTAGTAAATGGCTACTTTATAGAACTCCACTTTTTCTATCTAAGATTTATTCCAACCAATCTGCACAGTGTTTTCGCTGCCTTAACCCCTTCGCTGCTAGGCCTTTTCCCCCCCTGTGCTAAGCCTTTTTTGGGCTATTTGGGGTAGTTCGTGCTTAGGCCCCTGTAACTTTTTGACCACATTAGGTATCCACGCCAAATTTGTGTCCTTTTTTTCCAACATCATGGGGATTAAAAAGGTACCCAGGGTTTGTGGATTCCCCTGGAGGGGACCCAGAAATTAGCCAAAATGCAGCTAAATTTTGTTTTTTTTTTTAAAAAAGGGCTACAGATGAAAGCGTCTGGTTTTTTCCCTGCAAATGGTATCAAAAAAGGGGTTGTGGTGCTGAAATCACCATCTTCCCAGCTTTCAGGGACAAGCAGACTTTGTCAGAAAACCAACATTTTTTACACAGTTTTGGCATTTTTCTGGGACATAGCCTATTTTTGCTATTTTTTATGCTTTCAACCTCTTTCCAGTTAATGGTAGAAATGGGTATGAAAAAAATAATGGATCCTGGAAAGCTATACATTTTAGAGAAGTAGACATAATTCTGAATTCAGCAAGGGGTCATTTGTGTCGATCCTTTAAGGTTTCTTTATAGAAACTAAATGTTGAATATAGGAAAAATTGAAAATTAGTTGAAAAAACAGCCATTTGTGTCAACGTTTTCACCTGTAACTGCTTCTAATTATGACAGATGTTTGAAAGCACTATACCGTTACATCCGCTGGACCTTTCTGGTTGTGGGGATATATAGGACTTGTAGTTTCACCAAGAACCCGACGAACCCAGAGCCAATAACTGAGCAGCAACTTGCAATGGTTTTTTTATTATGTACCGGGTATATAGCAATTATGCTGGGGAAATGTATACATGGAAAAATCGGTATGAAAGACACCTATGTATTTCGGAAATGGGAACAAAATATAGAGTTTAGAAACAGTAGATATTTGCACATTTCCGAAATTGGGAATACCCATACTAGCATGAGAATTATAGGTCATTTTTCAAAATGACTTCTTTTTTACACATTGTCTTTCATTTGGAAGGCAGAAATGCATCGAAGGTCAATAGGTAATAACAGTTACTCTACAATTCTGTGTTACCCTAAGTCTCCCGATAAAAATGGTACCTCACTTGTGTGGGTAGGCCTAGTGCCCGCGACAGGAAACGGCTCAAAACGCAACATGGACACAAACATTTTTACAATGAAAAATTACCCTTTTTTTGCAAAGTCCCTAGCTGTAGTTTTTGAACCCTAGCTCTGCCGGCACCTAGGGAAACATAGCAAACCTATACATTTTTGAAAACTAGACACCCAGGGGAATCCAGGATGGTGTGACTTGACTGGCTCTCACCAGGTTCTGTTACCCAGAATCCCTTGCAAACCTAAAAAATTGTTAAAAAAAACCCACATTTTCCTCACATTTCTGTGGTGGAAAGTTCTGGAATCTGCGTGGATCCACAAAATGCCACCCACCCCGCGTTCCCCAAAGTCTTCTGAGAAAAATGGTACCTCACTTGTGTGGGTAGGCCTAGTGCCCGTGACAGGAAACGGCCCAAAACGCAACGTGGACACACCACATTTTCACAGTGAAAAATGACCCTTTTTTTGCAAAGTGCCTAGCTGTAGTTTTTGAACCCTAGCTCTGCCGGCACCTAGGGAAACCTAGCAAACCTATACATTTTTGAAAACTAGACACCCAGGGGAATCCAGGATGGTGTGACTTGACTGGCTCTCACCAGGTTCTGTTACCCAGAATCCCTTGCAAACCTAAAAATTGTAAAAAAAAAAAACACATTTTCCTCACATTTCTGTGGTGGAAAGTTCTGGAATCTGCGTGGATCCACAAAATGCCACCCACCCCGTGTTCCCCAAAGTCTTCCGAGAAAAATGGTACCTCACTTGTGTGGGTAGGCCTAGTGCCCGCGACAGGAAACGGCCCAAAACGCAACGTGGACACACCACATTTTCACAGTGAAAAATGACCCTTTTTTTGCAAAGTGCCTAGCTGTAGTTTTTGAACCCTAGCTCTGCCGGCACCTAGGGAAACCTAGCAAACCTATACATTTTTGAAAACAATACACCCAGGGGAATCCAGGATGGGGTGACTTGACTGGCTCTCACCAGGTTCTGTGACCCCGAATCCCTTGCAAACCTAACAAATTGTCAAAAAAACCACATTTTCCTCACATTTCTGCGGTGAAAAGCTCTGGAATCTGCGTGGATCCACAAAATTCGACCCACCCTGCGTTTCCCAAAGTCTTCCGAGAAAAATGGTACCTCACTTGTGTGGGTAGGCCTAGAGCCCGCGACAGGAAACGGCGCAAAACGCAACGTGGACACACCACATTTTCACAGTGAAAAATGACCCTTTTTTTGCAAAGTGCCTAGCTGTGTTTTTGAACCCTAGCTCTGCCAGCACCTAGGGAAACCTAGCAAACCTATACATTTTTAAAAATAAGACACCCAGGGGAATCCAGGATGGGGTGACTTGACTGGCTCTCACCAGGTTCTGTTACCCAGAATCCCTTGCAAACCTAATAAATTGTGGAGAAAAAAAACATTTTCCTCACATTTCTGTGGTGGAAAGTTCTGGAATCTGCGTGGATCCACAAAATTCCACCCACTCTGCATTCCCCAAAGTCTTCTGAGAAAAATGGTACCTCACTTGTGTGGGTAGGCTTAGTGCCTGCCACAGGAAACGGCGCAAAACGCAACGTGGACACACCACATTTTCACAGTGAAAAATGACCCTTTTTTTGCAAAGTGCTTAGCTGTAGTTTTTTAACCCTAGCTCTGCCGGCACCTAGGGAAACCTAGCAAACCTATACATTTTTAAAAACTAGACACCCAGGGGAATCCAGGATGGGGTGACTTGACTGGCTCTCACCAGGTTCTGTTACCCAGAATCCCTTGCAAACCTAAACAATTGTCAAAAACCACATTTTCCTCACATTTCTGTGGTGGAAAGTTCTGGAATCTGCGTGGATCCACAAAATTCCACATATCCCGCGTTCCCCAAAGTCTTCCAAGAAAAATGGTACCTCACTTGTGTGGGTAGGCCTAGTGCCGCGACAGAAAACGGCGCAAAACACAACGTGGACACACCACATTTTCACAGTGAAAAATGACCCTTTTTTTGCAAAGTGCCTAGCTGTAGTTTTTTAACCCTAGCTCTGCCGGCACCTAGGGAAACCTAGCAAACCTATACATTTTTGAAAACTAGACACCCAGGGAAATCAAAGATGGGGTGACTTGACTGGCTCTCACCAGGTTCTGTTGCCCAGAATCCCTTGCAAACCTAACAAAGTGTAAAAAAAACACATTTTCCTCACATTTCTGTGGTGGAAAGTTCTGGAATCTGTGTGGTTCCACAAAATTCTACCCACCCTGCGTTCCCCAAAGTCTTCTGAGAAAAATGGTACCTCACTTGTGTGGGTAGACCTAGTGCCCGCGACAGGAAACGGCGCAAAACACAAAGTGAACACACCACATTTTCACAGTGAAAAATGACCCTTTTTTTGCAAAGTGCCTAGCTGTAGTTTTTGAACCCTAGCTCTGCCGGCACCTAGGGAAACCTAGCAAACCTATACATTTTTGAAAACTAGACACCCAGGGGAATCCAGGATGGGGTGACTTGATTGGCTCTCACCAGGTTCTGTTACCCAGAATCCCTTGCAAACCTAAAAAAGTGTCCAAAAAAACACATTTTCCTCACATTTCTGTGGTGGAAAGTTCTGGAATCTGCATGGATCCACAAAATTCCACCCGCCCCGCGTTCCCCAAAGTCTTCCAAGAAAAATGGTATCTCACTTGTGTGGGTAGGCCTAGTGCCCGCGACAGGAAACGGCGCAAAACGCAATGTGGACACACCACATTTTCACAGTGAAAAATGACACTTTCTGTGCAAAGTGCCTAGCTGTAGATTTTGAGCCCTAGCTCTGCCGGCACCTAGGGAAACCTAGCAAACCTATACATTTTTGGAAACTAGACACCCAGGGGAATCCAGGATGGGGTGACTTGACTGGCTCTCACCAGGTTCTGTTACCCAGAATCCCTTACAAACCTAAAACATTATTTAAAAAAACAAATTTTCCTCACATTTCTGTGGTGGAAAGTTCTGGAATCTGCGTGGATCCACAAAATTCCACCCACCCCGCGTTCCCCAAAGTGTTTTGAGAAAAATGGTTCCTTACTTGCGTGGGTGGGTCAAGTACCCGCGACAGGCAAGGGCCCAAAACCTAATGAGGTGGCATCAAAATTACCTATCACAAACCAACCTGGTTTTGCAAGGGGGGTCCCATGAGTTTTTGGCCCGGGGCTCGGCGGACATCTAGGGAAACCTACCAAACCTACACATTTCTGGAAACTAGACACCCGGGGGAGTCCAGCGAGGTATGACTTGCGTGGGTCCCCCAACATTCTCCTACCCAGATTCCCCTGCAAACCTCAAATTTCGCTGGAAAAAATCACTTTTTTCTCAAATTTCTGTGTGGGAAAGTTCTGGAATCTGCGTGGATCCACAAAATGCCACCCACCCCGTGTTCCCCAAAGTCTTCCGAGAAAAATGGTACCTCACTTGTGTGGGTAGGCCTAGTGCCCGCGACAAGAAACGGCACAAAACGCAACGTGGACACACCACATTTTCACAGTGAAAAATTACCCTTTTTTTGCAAAGTGCCTAGCTGTAGTTTTTGAACCCTAGCTCTGCCGGCACCTAGGGAAACCTAGCAAACCTATACATTTTTGAAAACTAGACACCCAGGGGAATCCAGGATGGTGTGACTTGACTGGCTCTCACCAGGTTCTGTTACCCAGAATCCCTTGCAAACCTAAAAAATTGTAAAAAAAAAACCACATTTTCCTCACATTTCTGTGGTGGAAAGTTCTGGAATCTGCGTGGATCCACAAAATGCCACCCACCCCGTGTTCCCCAAAGTCTTCCGAGAAAAATGGTACCTCACTTGTGTGGGTAGGCCTAGTGCCCGCGACAGGAAACGGCCCAAAACGCAACGTGGACACACCACATTTTCACAGTGAAAAATGACCCTTTTTTTGCAAAGTGCCTAGCTGTAGTTTTTGAACCCTAGCTCTGCCGGCACCTAGGGAAACCTAGCAAACCTATACATTTTTGAAAACAATACACCCAGGGGAATCCAGGATGGGGTGACTTGACTGGCTCTCACCAGGTTCTGTGACCCAGAATCCCTTGCAAACCTAAAAAATTGTCAAAAAAACCACATTTTCCTCACATTTCTGCGGTGGAAAGCTCTGGAATCTGCGTGGATCCACAAAATTCGACCCACCCCGCGTTTCCCAAAGTCTTCCGAGAAAAATGGTACCTCACTTGTGTGGGTAGGCCTAGTGCCCGCGACAGGAAACGGCGCAAAACGCAACGTGGACACACCACATTTTCACAGTGAAAAATGACCCTTTTTTGCAAAGTGCCTAGCTGTGTTTTTGAACCCTAGCTCTGCCAGCACCTAGGGAAACCTAGCAAACCTATACATTTTTAAAAATAAGACACCCAGGGGAATCCAGGATGGGGTGACTTGACTGGCTCTCACCAGGTTCTGTTACCCAGAATCCCTTGCAAACCTAATAAATTGTGGGAAAAAAAACATTTTCCTCACATTTCTGTGGTGGAAAGTTCTGGAATCTGTGTGGATCCACAAAATTCCACCCACTCTGCATTCCCCAAAGTCTTCTGAGAAAAATGGTACCTCACTTGTGTGGGTAGGCTTAGTGCCTGCCACAGGAAACGGCGCAAAACGCACCGTGGACACACCACATTTTCACAGTGAAAAATGACCCTTTTTTTGCAAAGTGCTTAGCTGTAGTATTTTAACCCTAGCTCTGCCGGCACCTAGGGAAACCTAGCAAACCTATACATTTTTAAAAACTAGACACCCAGGGGAATCCAGGATGGGGTGACTTGACTGGCTCTCACCAGGTTCTGTTACCCAGAATCCCTTGCAAACCTAAACAATTGTCAAAAAAAACACATTTTCCTCACATTTCTGTGGTGGAAAGTTCTGGAATCTGCGTGGATCCACAAAATTCCACATATCCCGCGTTACCCAAAGTCTTCCAAGAAAAATGGTACCTCACTTGTGTGGGTAGGCCTAGTGCCGCGACAGAAAACGGCGCAAAACACAACGTGGACACACCACATTTTCACAGTGAAAAATGACCCTTTTTTTGCAAAGTGCCTAGCTGTAGTTTTTTAACCCTAGCTCTGCCGGCACCTAGGGAAACCTAGCAAACCTATACATTTTTGAAAACTAGACACCCAGGGAAATCAAAGATGGGGTGACTTGACTGGCTCTCACCATGTTCTGTTGCCCAGAATCCCTTGCAAACCTAACAAAGTGTAAAAAACACATTTTCCTCACATTTCTGTGGTGGAAAGTTCTGGAATCTGTGTGGTTCCACAAAATTCTACCCACCCTGCGTTCCCCAAAGTCTTCTGAGAAAAATGGTACCTCACTTGTGTGGGTAGACCTAGTGCCCGCGACAGGAAACGGCGCAAAACACAAAGTGAACACACCACATTTTCACAGTGAAAATGACCCTTTTTTTGCAAAGTGCCTAGCTGTAGTTTTTGAACCCTAGCTCTGCCGGCACCTAGGGAAACCTAGCAAACCTATACATTTTTGAAAACTAGACACCCAGGGGAATCCAGGATGGGGTGACTTGATTGGCTCTCACCAGGTTCTGTTACCCAGAATCCCTTGCAAACCTAAAAAGTGTCCAAAAAACACATTTTCCTCACATTTCTGTGGTGGAAAGTTCTGGAATCTGCATGGATCCACAAAATTCCACCCGCCCGCGTTCCCCAAAGTCTTCCAAGAAAAATGGTATCTCACTTGTGTGGGTAGGCCTAGTGCCCGCGACAGGAAACGGCGCAAAACGCAATGTGGACACACCACATTTTCACAGTGAAAAATGACACTTTCTGTGCAAAGTGCCTAGCTGTAGATTTTGAGCCCTAGCTCTGCCGGCACCTAGGGAAACCTAGCAAACCTATACATTTTGGAAACTAGACACCCAGGGGAATCCAGGATGGGGTGACTTGACTGGCTCTCACCAGGTTCTGTTACCCAGAATCCCTTACAAACCTAAAACATTATTTAAAAAACAAATTTTCCTCACATTTCTGTGGTGGAAAGTTCTGGAATCTGCGTGGATCCACAAAATTCCACCCACCCCGCGTTCCCCAAAGTGTTTTGAGAAAAATGGTTCCTTACTTGCGTGGGTGGGTCAAGTACCCGCGACAGGCAAGGGCCCAAAACCTAATGAGGTGGCATCAAAATTACCTATCACAAACCAACCTGGTTTTGCAAGGGGGGTCCCATGAGTTTTTGGCCCGGGGCTCGGCGGACATCTAGGGAAACCTACCAAACCTACACATTTCTGGAAACTAGACACCCGGGGGAGTCCAGTGAGGTATGACTTGCGTGGGTCCCCCAACATTCTCCTACCCAGATTCCCCTGCAAACCTCAAATTTCGCTGAAAAAAATCACTTTTTTCTCAAATTTCTGTGTGGGAAAGTTCTGGAATCTGCGTGGATCCACAAAATGCCACCCACCCCGTGTTCCCCAAAGTCTTCCGAGAAAAATGGTACCTCACTTGTGTGGGTAGGCCTAGTGCCCGCGACAGGAAACGGCCCAAAACGCAACGTGGACACACCACATTTTCACAGTGAAAAATGACCCTTTTTTGCAAAGTGCCTAGCTGTAGTTTTTGAACCCTAGCTCTGCCGGCACCTAGGGAAACCTAGCAAACCTATACATTTTTGAAAACTAGACACCCAGGGGAATCCAGGATGGTGTGACTTGACTGGCTCTCACCAGGTTCTGTTACCCAGAATCCCTTGCAAACCTAAAAATTGTAAAAAAAACCCACATTTTCCTCACATTTCTGTGGTGGAAAGTTCTGGAATCTGCGTGGATCCACAAAATGCCACCCACCCCGTGTTCCCCAAAGTCTTCCGAGAAAAATGGTACCTCACTTGTGTGGGTAGGCCTAGTGCCCGCGACAGGAAACGGCCCAAAACGCAACGTGGACACACCACATTTTCACAGTGAAAAATGACCCTTTTTTGCAAAGTGCCTAGCTGTAGTTTTTGAACCCTAGCTCTGCCGGCACCTAGGGAAACCTAGCAAACCTATACATTTTTGAAAACAATACACCCAGGGGAATCCAGGATGGGGTGACTTGACTGGCTCTCACCAGGTTCTGTGACCCAGAATCCCTTGCAAACCTAAAAAATTGTCAAAAACCACATTTTCCTCACATTTCTGCGGTGGAAAGCTCTGGAATCTGCGTGGATCCACAAAATTCGACCCACCCCGCGTTTCCCAAAGTCTTCCGAGAAAAATGGTACCTCACTTGTGTGGGTAGGCCTAGTGCCCGCGACAGGAAACGGCGCAAAACGCAACGTGGACACACCACATTTTCACAGTGAAAAATGACCCTTTTTTTGCAAAGTGCCTAGCTGTGTTTTTGAACCCTAGCTCTGCCAGCACCTAGGGAAACCTAGCAAACCTATACATTTTTAAAAATAAGACACCCAGGGGAATCCAGGATGGGGTGACTTGACTGGCTCTCACCAGGTTCTGTTACCCAGAATCCCTTGCAAACCTAATAAATTGTGGGAAAAAAAACATTTTCCTCACATTTCTGTGGTGGAAAGTTCTGGAATCTGTGTGGATCCACAAAATTCCACCCACTCTGCATTCCCCAAAGTCTTCTGAGAAAATGGTACCTCACTTGTGTGGGTAGGCTTAGTGCCTGCCACAGGAAACGGCGCAAAACGCAACGTGGACACACCACATTTTCACAGTGAAAAATGACCTTTTTTTGCAAAGTGCTTAGCTGTAGTATTTTAACCCTAGCTCTGCCGGCACCTAGGGAAACCTAGCAAACCTATACATTTTTAAAAACTAGACACCCAGGGAATCCAGGATGGGGTGACTTGACTGGCTCTCACCAGGTTCTGTTACCCAGAATCCCTTGCAAACCTAAACAATTGTCAAAAAAACACATTTTCCTCACATTTCTGTGGTGGAAAGTTCTGGAATCTGCGTGGATCCACAAAATTCCACATATCCCGCAGTTACCCAAAGTCTTCCAAGAAAAATGGTACCTCACTTGTGTGGGTAGGCCTAGTGCCGCGACAGAAAACGGCGCAAAACACAACGTGGACACACCACATTTTCACAGTGAAAAATGACCCTTTTTGCAAAGTGCCTAGCTGTAGTTTTTTAACCCTAGCTCTGCCGGCACCTAGGGAAACCTAGCAAACCTATACATTTTTGAAAACTAGACACCCAGGGAAATCAAAGATGGGGTGACTTGACTGGCTCTCACCAGGTTCTGTTGCCCAGAATCCCTTGCAAACCTAACAAAGTGTAAAAAAAACACATTTTCCTCACATTTCTGTGGTGGAAAGTTCTGGAATCTGTGTGGTTCCACAAAATTCTACCCACCCTGCGTTCCCCAAAGTCTTCTGAGAAAAATGGTACCTCACTTGTGTGGGTAGACCTAGTGCCCGCGACAGGAAACGGCGCAAAACACAAAGTGAACACACCACATTTTCACAGTGAAAAATGACCCTTTTTTGCAAAGTGCCTAGCTGTAGTTTTTGAACCCTAGCTCTGCCGGCACCTAGGAAACCTAGCAAACCTATACATTTTTGAAAACTAGACACCCAGGGGAATCCAGGATGGGGTGACTTGATTGGCTCTCACCAGGTTCTGTTACCCAGAATCCCTTGCAAACCTAAAAAAGTGTCCAAAAAACACATTTTCCTCACATTTCTGTGGTGGAAAGTTCTGGAATCTGCATGGATCCACAAAATTCCACCCGCCCGCGTTCCCAAAGTCTTCCAAGAAAAATGGTATCTCACTTGTGTGGGTAGGCCTAGTGCCCGCGACAGGAAACGGCGCAAAACGCAATGTGGACACACCACATTTTCACAGTGAAAAATGACACTTTCTGTGCAAAGTGCCTAGCTGTAGATTTTGAGCCCTAGCTCTGCCGGCACCTAGGGAAACCTAGCAAACCTATACATTTTTGGAAACTAGACACCCAGGGGAATCCAGGATGGGGTGACTTGACTGGCTCTCACCAGGTTCTGTTACCCAGAATCCCTTACAAACCTAAAACATTATTTAAAAACACATTTTCCTCACATTTCTGTGGTGGAAAGTTCTGGAATCTGCGTGGATCCACAAAATTCCACCCACCCCGCGTCCCCCAAAGTGTTTTGAGAAAAATGGTACCTTACTTGCGTGGGTGGGTCAAGTACCCGCGACAGGCAAGGGCCCAAAACCTAATGAGGTGGCATCAAAATTACCTATCACAAACCAACCTGGTTTTGCAAGGGGGTCCCATGAGTTTTTGGCCTGGGGCTCGGCGGACATCTAGGGAAACCTACCAAACCTACACATTTCTGGAAACTAGACACCCGGGGAGTCCAGTGAGGTATGACTTGCGTGGGTCCCCCAACATTCTCCTACCCAGATTCTCCTGCAAACCTCAAATTTCGCTGAAAAATCACTTTTTTCTCAAATTTCTGTGTGGGAAAGTTCTGGAATCTGTGTGGATCCACAAATTTCCTACCACCCAGCGTTCCCCCAGGTCTCCCGATAAAAATGGTACCTCAGTTGTGTGGGTAGGCATAGTGGCTGCAACAGGAAATGGCCCAAATCGTACTGTTGAGACTTCAAAATTACCTATAACAAAACTACCTGGTTTTGAGGGGTGGCACCTGGGATTTTGGCCCCGGGCACGCCGCCATCTAGGGAAACCTACCAAACCCACACATTTCTGAAAACTAGACACCCTGGGGAGTCCACTGAGGTATGGCTTGCGTGGGTCCCCCAACGTTTCTCTACCCAGAATCCCCTGCAAACCTCAAATTTAGCTGAAAAAAACACATTTTCCACATATTTTTGTGTGGAATCACCGTGGCGGTACAAATGTCCTACCCCACAGCGTTCTCCCTAGTGTCCCAAGTAAAATGATACCTCACTTGTGTGGGTGTCCAATGCATAATTGGCTAAAAACGTATTTTTTTAAAAATGTAGCGCCTAGAATTTTCAGTGCTATACCCTTATTCCCTATGTTTTGGGCTCTTCCCAGTCACAGGCCCTTGCCCCACCCACACAAGTGAGGTATCATTTTACTCGGGAGACTGAGGGGAACGGTGTGGGGTAGGACATTTGTGCCGGCACGGTGATTCCACCCAAAAATATGTGGAAAATGTGGTTTTTTCAGCTAAATTTGAGGTTTGCAGGGCATTCTGGGTAGGAAAACGTTGGGGGACCCACGCAAGCCATACCTCACTGGACTCCCCCGGGTGTCTAGTTTTCAGAAATGTGTGGGTTTGGTAGTTTTCCAAGATGGCCACCGAGCCCGGGGCCAAAAACCCAGGTCACCCCCCTTGCAAAACCAGGTTGTTTTGTGATAGGTCATTTTGATGTCTCCTCAATACGTTTTGGGCCCTTGCCTGTCGCGGGTACTTGACCCACCCATGCGAGTGAGGTATCATTTTTATCGGGAGACCTGGGGGAGCACTGGGTGGTAGGAAATTTGTGGATCCACGTAGATTCCAGAACTTTTCCACACAGACATTTGAGAAAAAAGTGATTTTTTCAGCTAAATTTGAGGTTTGCAGGGGATTCTGGGTAGGAAAACGTTGGGGGACCCACGCAAGCCATACCTCGCTGGACTCCCCCGGGTGTCTCCTTTTCAGAAATGTGTGGGTTTGGGAGTTTTCCAAGATGGCCACCGAGCCCGGGGCCAAAAACCCAGGTGACCCCCCTTGTAAAACCAGGTTGTTTTGTGATAGGACATTTTGATGTCTCCTCAACACGTTTTGGGCCCTTGCCTGTCGTGGGTACTTGACCCACCCACACGAGTGAGGTATCATTTTTATCAGGAGACCTGGGGGAATGCTGGGTGGTAGGAAATTTGTGGATCCACGTAGATTCCAGAACTTTCCCACACAGAAATGTGAGAAAAAAGTGATTTTTTCATCAAAATTTGAGGTTTGCAGGGGATTCTGGGTAGGAAAACGTTGGGGGACCCACGCAAGCTATACCTTGCTGGACTCCCCCGGGAGTCTAGTTTTCAGAAATGTGTGGGTTTGGTAGGTTTCCCTAGATGGCAGCCGAGCCAGGGGCCAAAAACTCATGGGACCCCCCCTTTCAAAACCAGGTTGTTTTGTGATAGGTAATTTTGAAGTCGCCTCAATAGGTTTTGGGCCCTTGCCTGTCGCGGGTACTTGACCCACCCACGCGAGTGAGGTACCATTTTTCTCGGAAGACTTTGGGGAATGCGGGCTGGGTGGAATTTTGTGGATCCACACAGATTCCAGAACTTTCCACCACAGAAATGTGAGGAAAATGTGATTTTTTTTTACAAATTTTGAGGTTTGCAAGGGATTCTGGGTAACACAACCTGGTGAGAGCCAGACAAGTCACCCCATCCTGGATTCCCCTGGGTGTCTAGTTTTCAAACATGTATAGGTTTGCTAGGTTTCCCTAGGTGCCGGCAGAGCTAGGGCTCAAAATCTACAGCTAGGCACTTTGCAAAAAAAGGGTCCGTTTTCACTGTGAAAATGTGGTATGTCCACGTTGCGTTTTGGGCCGTTTCCTGTTGCGGGCACTAGGCCTACCCACACAAGTGAGGTACCATTTTTCTCGGAAGACTTTGGGGAATGCGGGGTGGGTGGAATTTTGTAGATCCACGCAGATTCCAGAACTTTCCACCACAGAATTGTGAGGAAAATGTGGTCTTTATTTACAAAGTTTGAGGTTTGCAAGGGATTCTGGGTAACAGAACCTGGTGAGAGCCAGACAAGTCACCCCATCCTGGATTCCCCTGGGTGTCTAGTTTTCAAAAATGTATAGGTTTGCTAGGTTTTCCTAGGTGCCAGCAGAGCTAGGGTTCAAAAACACCAGCTAGGCACTTTGAAAAAAAAGGGTCAGTTTTCACTGTGAAAATGTGGTGTCCACGTTGCGTTTCGGGCCGTTTCCTGTCGCGGGCACGAGACCTACCCACACAAGTGAGGTACCATTTTTCTCGGAAGACTTTGGGGAATGCGGGGTGGGTGGAATTTTGTGGATCCACCCAGATTCCAGAACTTGCCACCACAGAAATGTGAGGAAAATGTGGTTTTTTTGACACATTTCAAGGTTTGCAAGGGATTCTGGGTAACAGAACCTGGTGAGAGGCAGTCAAGTCACCCCATCCTGGATTCCCTGGGTGTCTAGTTTTAAAAATGTATAGGTTTGCTAGGTTTCCTAGGTGCCGGCAGAGCTAGGGTTCAAAATCTACAGCTAGGCACCTTGCAAAAAGGGTCAGTTTTCACTGTGAAAATGTGGTGTGTCCACGTTGCGTTTTGGGCCAGCTTTCCTGTCGCAGGCACTAGGCCTACCCACACAAGTGAGGTACCATTTTTCTCAGGAGACTTTGGGGATTGCAGGGTGGGTGGAAGTTTG
This sequence comes from Calotriton arnoldi, assembly GCA_963921515.1. Taxonomy (NCBI): domain Eukaryota; kingdom Metazoa; phylum Chordata; class Amphibia; order Caudata; family Salamandridae; genus Calotriton; species Calotriton arnoldi. The sequence continues at coordinate 1,238,423 of CAWUFW010000329.1, forward strand.
TGGATCCACGCAGATCCCAGAACTTTCCATCACAGAAATGTGAGGAAAATTTGTTTTTTTCAAATAAGTTTGAGGTTTGCAAGGGATTCTGGGTAACAGAACCTGGTGAGAGGCACACAAGTCACCCCATCCTGGATTCCCCTTGGTGTCTAGTGTAAAAAAATGTACAGGTTTGCTAGGTTTCCCTATGTGCCGGCTGCGCTAGGGCCCAAAATCCACAGGTAGGCACATTGCTAAAAACAAGTCTATGCCTAGTGGGCTTTCTGCCCCCCCCGGGGGCAGATCAGGGGCCACTGCCCCCATCCGCCCCTCGGGGGGTCAGTTAGACTGTGGCATTTTTTTGGGGAGGTGTGGGCATTGGATTGCCCATTCTGGGCTGACCTCAACCCTGAATAAAAAAAGGAAAAAAATTCCTGAGCCTTAGAGGGCTTTTTACCCCCCCCGGGGGGCAGATAAGGGGCTATTGCCCCAATATGCCTCCGGGGAGGGGCAGAAAGACTGTGGTAATTGTTTTTGGTGTGGGGACATTATCATGCCCATTCTGGGCAGCCCCCACCCCTACATTATAAAAAAAAAAATCCCTGGTGCCTAGTGGGCTTTCTGCCCCCCGGGGGCAGATCAGGGGCTATTGCCCCCATCTGCCCATGGGGGGAGCAGAAAGACTGTTGCATTTTTTTTGGGGGGTGGGGGCATTGCCATGCCCTTTTTGGGCAGCCCCCACCCCAATGTCAATAAAATAAAAATCCCTGGTTTCTAGTGGGCTTTCTGCCCCCGGGGAGGCAGATTGGGGCTACTGCCCCCATCTGCTCCCTGGGGTGGCACAAAGACTTACATTTCTCTTGGGGGTTGGGGGCATTGCCATACCCTTTTTGGGCAGCCCCCACCCCAACGTCAATAAAAAAAATAATCCCTGGTTTCTAGTGGGCTTTCGGCCCCCCCGGGAGGGGCAGATTGGGGGCTACTGCCCCGAAAGACTGACATTTCTCTGGGGGGGTGGGGGCATTGCCGTGCCCTTTTTGGGCAGCCCCCACCCCAACGTCAATAAAAAATAAAAAAAATCCCTGTTTCCTAGTGGGTTTTCCGTCCCCCTGGGGGGGGCAGATTGAAGGCTACTGCCCCCATGTGCCTCCCAGGGGGCAGAAAGACTGACATTTCTCTGGGGGGGCATTGCTGTGCCCTTTGGGCAGCCCCCACCCCAATGTCAATAAAAATAAAAAAATCCCTGGTTCCTAGTGGGCTTTCTGCCACTCGGGGGCAGAAAGACTTACATTTCTCTGGGGGGCATTGCCATGCCCTTTTGGGCAGCCCCACCCCAACGTCAATAAAAAAATAATCCCTGGTTTCTAGTGGGCTTTCGGCTCTCCGGGGCAGATTGGGGGCTACTGCCCCATCTACCCCTGGGGGCAGAAAGACTGACATTTCTCTGGGGGGGTGGGGGCATTGCGTGCCCTTTTTGGGCAGCCCCCACCCCAATGTCAATAAAAATAAATAAATCCCTGGTTCCTAGTGTGCTTTCTGCCACCCCGGGGGGGCAGAAAGACTTACATTTCTCTGGGGGGGGGCATTGCCATGCCCTTTTTGGGCAGCCCCCACCCCAACGTCAATAAAAAAAATAATCCCTGGTTTCTAGTGGGCTTTCCGTCTGCCTGGGGGGGGCAGATTGAAGGCTACTGCCCCCATGTGCCCCCCAGGGGGGGCAGAAAGACTGACATTTCTCTGGAGGGGGCATTGCCATGCCCTTTTTGGGCAGCCCCCACCCCAACGTCAATAAAAAAAAAAAATCCCTGGTTTCTAGTGGGCTTTCTGCCCCCCGGGGGGCAGATTGGGGGCTACTGCCCCCATCTGCCCTCCAGGGGTGGCAGAAAGACTTACATTTCTCTTGGGGGTTGGGGGCATTGCCATACCCTTTTTGGGCAGCCCCCACCCCAACGTCAATAAAAAAAATAATCCCTGGTTTCTAGTGGGCTTTCGGCCCCCTGGGGGGCCAGAAAGACTGACATTTCTCTGGGGGGGTGGGGGCATTGCCGTGTCCTTTTTGGGCAGCCCCCACCCCAACGTCAATAAAAAATAAAAAAAATCCCTGGTTCCTAGTGGGCTTTCTGCCACCCCGGGGGGGGGCAGATTGAGGGCTTCTGCCCCCATCTTCCCCCCAGGGGGGGCAGAAAGGCTGACATTTCTCTGGGGGGGTGGGGGCATTGCCATGCCCTTTTTGGTGCAGCCCCCACCCCAACGTCAATAAAAAAAAAAAAATCCCTGGTTTCTAGTGGGCTTTCCGCCCCCCGGTGGGGCAGAAAGACTTACATTTCTCTGGGGGGGGCATTGCCATGCCCTTTTTTGGGCATCCCCCACCCCAACGTCAATAAAAAAAATAATCCCTGGTTTCTAGTGGGCTTTCGGCCCCCCGGGGGGGGCAGATTGGGGGATACTGCCCCCATCTGTCCCCCAGGGGGGGCAGAAAGTCTGTAGTGGCCAAACAAATATGGGGGGAGCAAAGGCCCTTGCCCAAGGGGCCGCTCCCCTCCCTGGCGCTTGTGGGTGGATCCCTGCTTGGGGATCGCCCTCCTGAGGTGATCCCCAAGCAGGGATCCACTAGGGAAGGGTACCATTGGAAAGGGGAGATTCTCCCCTTTCCAACTATACCTCTACCATCTTTTTCGGTGCTTTGAAATACCAAATAATGCCTGGGGAGGTTGGGGAAGCTCTTCCCCACCTCCCCAGGCAAAAAAAAAATAGGGAAATCCCTCTGCTGTCTGCAGCAGAGGGATTTCCTGAGCATGTGCTCATGACGGAATGGTTCCGTCATGAGCACACTAGAACTTGTGCTCATGACGGAACCATTCCGTCATGAGCACTGAAGGGGTTAACCATCCTTCCGCCAATTGGACACATATTATATTACAATGCCCCTTGATTCAGAGGTTCTGGAAGGACATTTTTTACTATCTGGAACACAAATGTGAAATTTTTACAGGTTTAAATACTCGGTTAATAGTATTTGGTTATGACCCAGACCTCTCTTTTCAGATCGGCTGATTAAATTATTATATATCGGAATGGCTGTCGCAAGATCCCTTTTACTTCAGAGATGGCGATCAGATGCCATACCATCTAAATATGAATGGATTTGGAAAATGAAGCAAGTAAAAAAAAGCGAACGAGCTTATGCATTAAGAACAGGCGGACTTAAGAAGTTTGAGAGGGTCTGGGCAGGCTATTTTGATTAAGATTTTAGTATTTAGCCTATCTCAGCTGAGGGATTCTTGATATGTCTGAATTCTATGCATAATAATACCTGTATGTTAATCCATTTTATGACATTTGATATTTTCCATACATTTTTACCATTTTAATGAATACAGGATCAATTAGTATTTTGAATATATTTATGGATCTATATGTATATGTCTAAGGTTTAATCAATTGTTTAATGTGTAGTAATTATTAGCAGTGGATCCTGTTCCAGGATATAACATGTGGGTCCTCTCTACAAATTTTAGGATGTACTATTTTCCGGTTAATTGGTGCTATTTACCAATTCTATATTGTTTTTTTATATATTTGATGTATTTTATGGATGTATTTATGGATAAAAACTTTTTATATGGATTTCAATTAAACAATGTTGAAGGCATAATGTTAGATGATGGGTAAGATGGAAGTGGGGCAGGATGGATAGGGTCGGAATAGGACAATGGGTAGATGGTGATGCACATATACATTATGCAACTCAGCATCTTCTCCTTCTTTTCATTTAGGAGGAAGAAATATAAAGTAACATACAGGCAGTATTTGCATGACAATTGTTGAAAATACAGACACAAATCTTACTAAACCTCATGCAATAGAAGGAGGCTCGCCCAAACAAGTCAATGGCTAATGAGGGGGGTTGAGGGCAAGTGTATGTATGTGCATTTGTTGTGTATGAGCCTGTTGCGCTGTGCTGTATGGTGTGAAGCGGTGAAATTTGGTCTTCCCACAAAGGTATAGCTCTCTATATACTGACCAGACTGACCTAAAAAGCCTTCCATAAACTCAACAATTGCTGTCCCAACAATTACTAGACAGTAACAGACATTGAGTCTGATAATAATCCCTCCTTTTACCACAATCTGTTCTATCATTAAAGGTTTGTGAAGATGAAACATTTTGTAATGCAACCTTTGTAAAGTTCTATAGAAAACTCCACGAGGTTGCAGACTTTTTCCCTCTGCAACTAATGTGTGAAAAGTGTGAATTTTGCAATGTTTTATGATGCACACATCCTTATCTAACACTAGCAAAATAGTTCTGCATAAGGTATTATTTCCAGAAATCATAGTTCTTTTCCTGTCCAGTGCTATTGTGCACAGTAACCCTTTACGTAAGGTACATTTTTAGTGGACAAGTCTGCAAACATTTGCCATTGTTCATGGAAAAGCTTTAAAAAGGGAAAATCTTGCAGATAAAAAAAGTGTCTAGTCATGATAGGTTGTATTGGAGTGATGATTACCTTGCTGTGCAGTGAAAATAATCTTACAATTCGAAAAATAATCTTTATTCAGGCAAACGTAAAGAAATAAGCTTTGTGTTTTTCATGAATGCTAAAAATCGCAAACATTACAAAACCGTGCAGTAGAAAAAAACAATGGTAGTCTTCACTATTAAACTAATAAATCTGAACTCAATCTGTCTAAATCTACAAAATCTGCCCAAAGCATCTCACGCCTGAACGATGCCAACAGCTATGATTCCCATTTCCAGCAGATGCCCATGGCCCTTTACCCACTAATTAATGAACTAACTACAGAGTACTCTAATAAGGCAGGCGGAGAACAAGGTGGACAACTGTGAAGAATAGGACCAGAGATTTTCTCAATCATCTGCCTTTTAACCACAATATCTAAGAATGCAAGGAAAAGGCTAAAATGTTTCAGCAGGAGTGTGGTAAGGGTGTGGTATGTAGCCAGTGGTGCAGTTTGGAGCACGCAATCACAAATATATTAATAAAGCATGGCTTGGAAATGTACTGTCATTTAAAGGTGGCTCATTTTTTGGAAATGGCCACAAAATTCATTCACAATGTTTAGAGACAACAAAAGGCCTTCTACATGTCATTAAACACAGTGGGATATTAAAGAAGGTCACTGCTTGCATATCTATCCAAACAATCAATCAACAACTGTAATAAAGAGTGTGCGGAGACCTGAATTGTATACACTAATCCTTTGTATGCAAGAGCATAATGAGCAATTACTCAAAACATAAGGGGCTATACGGCAGATAATAATAGTGCTCTGTGAGAAAGGTGATCTCACAGTGCAAATAAGGCCAGCAGTGAAATAGCCCAATAATGTGATTGGTAAACAAGGCGATAGAAAATGGAATGGTCAAGAAAGGCTAATACGTAAAATGACTAAATGAAGCTTATGCAATCGTAGTGATGAGTCATGTGATTCATTGAAGCTCCTAATTGTCCATCAAATTAGATAGTGTGTTTTTGTGCCCATTGACATCAATCTTTCGACCCAAAAACAGAATCTGTAGGGTCATCATCAGGACTAAAAGTATTCAGAGCTATCTGTAGATCCTAGGGGTAAAATGTATGGAAAAATTAAATAAGGGATACCCTTGATTTGTACGCAAAAAATAACTGAGAAGGTAATAATTCAGGGGTTCATGTGAAGGGATATCCTTTAAAGGAACTAAAAAAGGATAGGTGAAAATTCACACTGACATGGAGTTTTACTGATAAAACTACATAGCACACAAATAATCTGTGAAAATCGGATTTCAGCAAATATTTATCAATTGCACATCACCAACTGTAGTGTATTGATTTCTTTTATCCTATTAAAATCTTTTTTCCATTAGATTTTAGAAGTTTTCCTAACTGTAAATATATTTTCAAATATTTGTACAGTTCATTCACAGGTATTTAAATGATGTTGTGTGTTAGAAAAAACTGGCATCCTTTCCTTTCACACTCCCTGTATCCCAGCAAAATTGTCAGATAGTTCTCCTTACAAAGTCCTCCACCTTTGAATCCTCTAAGCTTGCAGTCAGAGAAAGAAAAGCAAACACCAATCTCCTATTAAAAGAATAAGCAGCAATTTGCCAGAAAACATAGCCTGATATCAGGAGCGTCCCGTGCAGTTAAGAGCGATGGGGCGGGGTGGGGAGGACGACTCGACAGGCGACAACAAGGGAAAATTAATTCTTTATTTAATTTTCCCTTGCCGTTGTCTGTTGAGTCCCCCCATCCCGCCGCACTACTCTTAGCTGCACGTGCCGTTCCTGCCTGATAATTTGCCTCTCTCTTTGAACTCACACAAATTAAAATAAACTTTAAAGTTATCTTTACTGCCACAGTATGGTTATTTTGGGGGAGCAACAGTACCCCGCGCCCCTACTTTCCGCGCCTTCTGACACAAAATGTAGTAACAATAAGCACCCCTTTCCCTGCTCCATTTTCTCCATAGAGATGTTTTTGAAACATAAAAATGCAAGCCAGGTAAGGAAATATATAAAACCTGCTTTTGTGCTTGAACTATAAAGTAGAATTTTAGACCTGTCAGCCTTAGAGTGGTCTTCCCCCAAACATTTGGCCCTACTCCTCCATATTTTTCTGATCTCGTTTTTATTGGCCTTAGTACTCTGTGTACTTTACCTCTGCTAACCAGTGCTAAAGTGTGTGTGCACACTCCTTAAAACAAGATAACCTTGGCTTATCCTCAACTGCCATATTTAGTTTACTTATATGTCACTAGTTAAGGGGTACTACATGTACGCAGGGCCTGTAAATGAAATGCTACTAATGGGCCTGCAGCACTTGTTTTGCCACCCACTTATGTAGCCTTGCAAATATGTCTCCGGCCTGCCATTGCAGCCTGTGTGTCCAGTTTTAAACTTTTTAAACTGCCATTTCGACTTGGCAAATTAAACCTTTTGCCAGGCCTAAACCTTCCTTTTTAGTACATATAATTCACCCCTTGGGTAGGCCTTAAACACCACATTGCAGGGTGTAATATATTTAAAAAGTAGGGCATGTACTTTCAAGTTTTGCATGTCCTGATAGAGAAAAACTCTCACATTTGTTTTTCACTATTGCAAGGCCTGCCTCCAATATAGGATAATATTGGAGTTACCTTATTACATTTAATAAGATGTCTGGGAAATGGGAACAGGTAAACACTACATTTTTAGTGTCTTTGGAATGTTAACGAAATATCCTCTTTGATGGTAAAGATGGATTTTGAATTACATTTTGAAATGCCACTTTTAGAAAGTTGGCATTTTCCTGTCTTATAGAAGTTAGTGCCTTCACCCTCTCTCTGGGTCACATGACTGGGTGTGGTTAGCAGTTGGTCTTTGTGTATTCTGCCTAGACATCCATACACAATACACATACACAAACTAGCAGGATGGGAGGGCGGAGTTAGGCGCAGCACTACTTACACCTGAATAGGCTGTGTCCTGCCGTCACACAAAGGATTACATACCCCCTGTGTCTGGAGCCAGGGCAGGGAAGGAAGGAAACCTGAGCACTTCAAAGGGAATCCTGTAGAAATTTCTCCCACTACAAAGACACCAGGTATAAATATTGGATCTCAGACACCAACTCTTCAGTACACTTCTAGACCTGTGGAAGACTCTGCCAGTAAGATGGACTGATGTGCTGCTGAAAGGACTGCCACTCTGTTGGACTACTGCCCTCCTGTGCTGACCTGCTGCCCTCTTGCCTGGGTAAGAAGGACTGGAACCTGCAACCTGAACCCAGGACCATCAGGGTGACTCCAAGGGCTAGTCTCTTGTAACCAGCACCTGGACTCTACAACTGTGAGTCCTACCCTGCCAAGTGGTGACACCCCAGTCCTGTACCCTTGGAAGTGGGCCTGAAGATGCCCTTCCAGACCATCTTTGAACACAGCAGAATTGACACATCTCTGCTGCGCGGCCCACCCCGAGCGGAACCAATGCATCGCCTCTGCTGCGTGGACTTTTCCAGTGCCAGGGCTTTGAATCCTCACAGCCTCATCGGAACTGCTGCTGTGCGACGCATCCTCGATGCAGGCCCTCACATCGCAAGCCCCTCATCAACTGCATCCTCGACGACAATGGAGGACTCTGAACCGCAAGCCCTGCAGCTTTTTTGGACCCAGCCAGTGTATGACGCATCCTCGACACAGAACTTTGCATCGTCAACAGCCTACTCGATGACGACCTTGGACCTCGCATCGCAGTCTCACAGCACCCCAGAGCTGACATTGAATGATGGATCTCTGACCCGGGACCACTGAACGTTCCGCAGCCACGATTTAAAGTTTTAATGTTCAGCTGGCATAACTGGGTCCCTGTAGCTGGCCCGTTCTCCATTGCAGTCAGCCTGAACTTGTGACTTTGTCCCGATCCGGCGCGACTAGATAACCACAGTTGGTTGTGGTTTTTGGCACTATTTTCACTGAAATCTTTAAACTTGCATATCTCTGGTTCTACTGACTGGATTTTTTCTGGTTTGGTATTGTTTAATTTATTAAAATGTACTCTATTGTTCTGCATTGCGTAGGATTTTTCTTGGGTTGTGTTTTCACCTTACTACTGTTGGAAGTGTTGCAGAAATACTTTCCATATTGCATCTAAGTTAAGCCTGACTGCTCTGTGCCAAGCTACCAGAGGGGTGAGCACAGGTTAATTTGGGGTTTGCTTGTGACCTTACCCTGACAAGGATTGTGGTTGCAGTTTGAGTAGGGTTTCAAACCCCCCCCCTTAACCAGTAGCCCAATTTCCTACACAGAAGATGTAAATAAAAATGTCTCTTCATGGTCAGCTAGACTTCACTTCTCTCTCATGAAGACCTGTAACCCAGAGCACCCACTGAGGGTTCACTGAGAGCGGCTGTTTTACGTGCCTCATTGAGGTGTTAAGCCACACCTAAAATGGGTCTATTTTTGTTAAGATGAAAAAAGTCAATGATATAAAAAAAATGTGTAATGGCTTCCCTTTTGCTTAATGTTACACTTTTTTCTGGAAAAGTTTTTATTTGCATATGTTATGTCAGAATGAGTTATTGTGATATTTTAAATTATTGAACATAATGTACGAAGATTAGCTCATTAAAGAACTAAACATTTTACTGTTAAAAATTAGATTGAAGGAAATATCCATTCAGAAGCTGAATTGCACAAAGTGTAGCCAAGTAACCCGGCTCAAATCTCAGCTTCTTCTCAAAACCAAATTATGTGACAGTAGGCAAATCTTTTTATTTCATAGTGCTGCATTTTCCTTAAATGACCAATTTGAGAGGGCCATGAAGTAACTCAGTTCAGGATGTGCACTATAAAAAAAAATCACTCCATCATGGTTTAAGAGGCAATATTGTTACTTCTCATGTAGCAACAATATTGGCAATATATACATGCACTTGACAAAAGTTCATTTTGCCTGGCTCTTTGCAACGTTGTACAGAAGAATTCTGGAATGTTTCTAAGTTTATGTGTAGAAATTATTATTTTGAATCAATATTACACAATACACTGATATAATCTAATGTAATACATTGAATTGAAACACAAAACTGTTGAAAAAATAACACCATTTGAATTTCAAAGACTTTTGATCATATTATTATGTGATATTTTTTGTATGATTTAGATACTAAGGGGCATCTTTATCCAAAGGTAACGCAGCACAGCAAGTCACCCTGCTACACTGCACTGCATTACAGGGAAAGGGCAAGAATGCGTCATATTTATCACAATATGGCGCATTCCTGTCTTTTTCCCCGCGCTGGCACACAATGGTCTGCCTAGCGCCAAAGCAGGCATACTTGCACCATGGTATAAGGGTGCTGGCGTTGCATGCAGGATTGTTTTTGTGCTGAAAGGGGCACCTTCCTGCACAAAAACAATCCCCTGAGGTATTTTCCTCTATCTGTGTGTGCTGCAGAATGCAGCACACATAGAAAGATGATTAACGAGGAGAAATAAAGATATTTCTCCTGTTTACGCCTCCCCTGGGAAGGTGTAATATTTTGCTGAATTCCCAGGTCTACAAGTAATTGTAAATCTGGGAATGCATCAAAATCTATGGGAGTTGTTTGGGAACACCCACGCAACGCACATGGACCACCTTGCTGGGGCAGAGTAACTCATCTCAGCTATTTGCGCTGCGTTCCAATACTCCTGATTTATCAACCCAGGGCCACGCAAACTGACCTTGCATGGCTTGCTAAATTGCATTTTGGGTTTGCGTAGTACATGCACCACGTTGCGTGGTGCAAATGCGATGCAACTCCCTTGATAAATAGGGCCCTAAATCTTGTGGGGACCCAGCTTATGCTTTAGTGGTTATGGTATTTTATACCAAAATATAGTCTGACATAAACATTGTATCCTAAATATTGTTTACAAAAATATATTCTATTTGGATGTAGATTTTCAGTTATAAACATCAAGGAGGCAATATTTAACTTAGATAGCACTTATTCCTCAATATTTCTGTCAGATGTCATTCTGATAATGCTATTCTGATACTACATCACTGGCTCTTTGGGCCAAGCAAGACACCTGGCTCAGCTCTAGCTTGGCTGTTAACATGAATTTGCTGACTTGTTCACCTCTAAAATTTATAAATACAGATTTTTCACCTGGTGGAAACTTCAGCACATATAAATTTGACACAAATATACTTTAGCTCATGTTGCTTCCTTTTCCATGGTCAGGGAAATTTGTTTTCCAATGGAGAAACTCCTTCTGTGCACCCATGTCAATTATAGGGATATTTCCTTCCAACTCACACCCTCGAAACACACTCCTGCCTTTTACAGGAGCATATTGCATGCCTTATGATGGAGTAGAACAACCTGCACAACGTGAATAGCTAAAACCTAATGTGTTTTTGAGTGTTCATGTACTTTTTCAAGTGTCTCCTCTCAATTTCTACATTCATAAACACACTTTCTGAATGTTACCATTCCTCAATCTGGATGTGGAATCTGCATTCAGACTTGGATTTGTTGTGCACCTTTATATAGACAGGTGCACTAAAAGCCTTGCGAATAGTGCACACACGTGCAGCCCAAAGGCAAAGCAATAGTGGCCCAGAAATCACAGGCCAATGCCAGTGGCGGCTGCTAGGGAACGAGGGCGGAAGAAAAAGAAGACTGAACTTCCAACGCTGGCCGCCACCTCTCCTTTGTTCTCCCTCAGCTCCTGGCTCCCGGAAGCACTCAGGCTCCCCTGACCAATCACAACACTGCCTTACAGCAGGATTGTGATTGGTCTGAGCACCGTGGTTCGGTGCCCAGGGAGTGACTGGGGGCCTGGTCTTGTTCTCCACCCAGGCTGTACAATACAGCCTCTGGCAAACATGCAAAGTGCGCATGACGGTTTGGCCGCCCCAAGACGGCCGGCCAAACTGTCATGCGCACTTAAGTGCCCACCACTCCTCCCATTGCCGGCTGTAACGACAGTCTAGCCCCACCCACGCTGTAAAACTGCTGCAGTACAGAAAAATAAAATGATAACATTGAGTTATTATCATTTTATTTTTCCTTTTTCCACTGCTCGAAGAGCAGTGGGGGGGCGCTCCTCCGCCTTAGCAGAGGCGCCGCGGCTGGCCACTGCCAAGAGCCAGACTATCCAATTTGCCACATCATGGTAATGGTATTTATCTGTGGCCCTTGCAGAACCCTCACAATGGACATCTAAACCAACAACACCATTATGATTGAGGCACATTGAAACAACATCTCAGCCTTTGAAAGGACCTTCCAATACACTGGTAAGGACAAGTAATTATTTGTCATTGATGTATGTGAATTAATGGAACAACAAAAACTGAGAACCAACATTGGAAGAAAACCAATTTTGAGGAAAGGCAATTTTAAGGGGTTGTTGTTTCAACCACGCAATCCCCAACCATGCATAGCTGAACAACGCGGTCTTAACAACGACCTCATCTTAACCACACATGCCTTTACCACACATGCCTTTACAACGAATGTAGTTGTAATGACATAGTTGGTAAAGGCATATGCCTGGTTAAGGTTCTGCCCTAGCCCCCGCTCTATGTCCTAAAACCCAGCCACCTGTCCTGACATTCGACCCTAGCCCTAAAAACACCCCAGCCCCCCGTCCTGAATCCTAAAAGCAGACCCCAGCCCTAATACAGAGCCCATCCCAGCCCTAGAAACACCTTAGCCCCTCCGCACCCTGAGCCCTAAAACCCGGCCCCCATATTTGAATTCGACCTTGACCCTCCCACCCCTAAGCCCTAAATCCTTAACCCCAGAACTCAACCTTGACCCCCGTCTCTGCCCTGAGCACTAAAACCTTCACCCATACCTAAAAAATGCCCCAGCGCCCACCCTAAGCCCTAAAACCGCCCCCAGACGTAAAACGTACAGTATCCCCGTCCTAACTACCGAACCCCCACCCTGAGCTCCTAAAACCGCCCCCCAGCCATAAAAAGTACCCTACCCCCTGTCCCAACTACCCAGTTCCCCACTCTGAGACCCAAAACCAGGCTCCCTGCCAAAAAAAAGCAATAAAAAAAATCGTACTCACCAAGCCCTCACCAAGTTGCTTGTCTGGGCAGGAAGTCACCTCCGACTCTCCACCCAGTCCTCCTCCGCCCGAGTCTAGGGGCATATTTACAAGCCCCTATCGCCACAGGCACATCACTTTTTTTGATGTTCCTGTGGCGATTGGGGCTTCGCCTTATTTAAAAAGTGGCGTTAAGCCACTTAACATGGCTTAACGCTGCGTTGTAAATAAGGCACCCTTTCACGCTAAACTTAGCGTATAAGGGGTGGGCAATGGGTGTTACGGTGGGCGTTCCACCACAACACCCATTGATTTTGACGCTGCCCCATATTTACAAGCGTGGCGTAAATATGGGGCAGTGCCAAAATTAAGACCAGGGAAAACCAGGTCCTAACATGCCGAAACGAGGAGAAATGCTTTATTTCTCCTTGTTTTTGCTTTTTCTATGTGTGCTGCATTGTGCAGCACACGTAGAAACAGCAAATTGCCATGTATGATTGTTTATGTGCGGGAAGGTGTCCCTTCCTACACATAAACAATCATTAGCAAAATTACGAATTACAGCTTCTATGTGTGCTGCATTGTTTATGTGCAGGAAGGGACACCACATAAACAATCATTCCCTTAGCGCAGGCACCCTTGCACTATTGTGCAAGGGTGCCTGCGTTGGCGCTAGGCAGTTAAATTTAGCACCAGCGCAGCGAGAAACGCAGGGGTGCGTTCTTGTGAATATGGTGCATCACTGCGTTTTAGAAGTGACAAAGCGCAGCGTTAGCCTTCCTGGCTCAATGCCGCGACCCGCCACTTTAATTGTAAATATGCCCCCTAGAGTGCTAACTACCACGTACGTCTAAACCACGCATATGCATGGTAAAGGCATACAGGTGGTTTAGACGTCCGTGATTACGCCTGCGTTGTTAAGACAAACATTGTTCAGACTGCATGGTTTAGGTTGTTTCCCATTTCAAGGAAATATAAAAAATATGTTTAATAAAGGAAACATTTTAAAGTAAAGATTATGTTAAGGAAAAAAGTCAAAACGACATTAAAAGTGGTTGGAGTCTAGGGGTAGTGAGGGGATTTTGGGTTCTGGTATGAGTGATGTTTAGAAGTGGTGAGGGGTTTTTACGGGTGGAGTTCAGGTGTAGAAAGTGGTTTTTGGGTTCAGGGATGAGTTGGGTTTAGGGTTGAAGCAGGTTTTTTAGCAATCAGGAATGGGTGGAGATTAGGGGTGGTGAGGGGTTTTAAGGTTATGTGAGGTGTAGAGGGTTGGGGTGATAAAGGGTTTCTAGGGTTCAGGAATTTATGGGGTTTATGGGTGATAAGTTGTTTTAGGAGTTGGGATGGGTAGAATTTATGGTCAGAAAGACTTTTAGGGTTCAAGAATGAGTGGAGTTTAGGGTGGTGATGGGGTGGTGAGGGGGTGTATGGGTTCAAGGATGGGTTGAGTTTAGATGTAGAAAGCAGTTTTTATGCATCAGGAGTGGACTTTAGGGGTGAGTTTTGAATGGTATGCAGAGGTGGTGAGGGGATATTTGGGGTCAGGGATGGATGGTGTTTAAGGGTGGTGAGGGGTGTTTTCAGGGTTCAGGGCTGGATGTAGTTTAGGGATGGTGAAGGGTTCAGGGATGGGTGAGTTTATGCACAGAAAGGGGTTTTTAGAGTTTAGGAGTGGGTGGAATTTAGGGTTAGTGAAGGGCTTTCAGGGTTTAGAGAGGGATGGAGTTGAGGTTTTGAAAGGGCTTTGGGGTTCAGGGATGGGTGGAGTTTAGGGGTCAGGACATGTGTAGGTTAGGCAAGGTGATGGATTTTTAGGTTTCAGGGATGGGTGGACTTTTGAGGTAGAAAGAGCTTTTAGGGTTCATGGATGGTTGTAGTTTAGGCTTGGTGAGGAATATTTTAGGGGGCATGGAAGTATCATGCTTAGGGGTTGTGAGGGAGTCAGGGATGGATGGTGGTGAAGGGTGGTGAAGGGTCAGCAAATTAAAAGCATCAGAAGTATTGTTTGACAGTGTTAAAGACATGCATCTGAAGTAATGTCATCTGATGTAAAGTACTGAAATAAAAACCTACAAGTATGTTTTTGAAGGTAAGACCTGCAAATATTGCATTTAGACCATAAAACATAAGCATGCAAAAGCCAATTTTGAGAAAAAGACATTCTATGAATTGGTTTTCTATGAAATTGTAAATATAATTCATCCCACAAAATTCCACTAACAGTTTAGGTGGAATAGTTTCTTATTAATGGCATTCCAGTAAATTGTTTTTCTACGAAATCACATTCAAACAAGGCATATCTCTGTAAAGTTGTTTTATGTGGAAATTCTGAAATGTAAGGAATTGAATTTAACCAATGCTAAATCTATCAAAAATAAAATAAATAAGGGCAGGGGTAAAAGTGTTTCTCAGGAGCTGATGCACACTCAGCCAAATGTCAGAGTTGCTGAATAGCAAGGTTTCCTAATCTGGATTCCACATCTTGCCTCTTTCTTCACCCACCCACAGTCTCTGTTCCGGTTCTTGTTGCTTCTTTTTCACCCTTGCATTTCACCTTTGTAACTGTTTTCCTATCTTTCTCTTCCTCACTCTTTCTGTCTTTTCTGCGTTTATCAATCTCTTGCTCCCTATCACGATGAAAAACTAGTCTTAGTCCCCCCACAATGAGCCCCGGCCCTTCTGCACCTATTTTGGACACCCCTGATCTGGTTCTAAGACCTCATCTTCTCCTTGTAGACGATGGATATGACTTTATATGGTAACATTAGCTATGCATTAAAATCGGAAATTAAGCATGTTTTGGTGAAATAGTTGAGATCAGTTTGACAATAATGCTTTAGACTTGACTTGGTGATATCATCGCTAGCCGCCCTTTCAGTTTTGTGTGTCAGCCAATGTTTTATTTTCAGCCACCACTTGCACACAAAGTTATTAATAAACAGTTGCAGCTGCTACCTGGAAGCAGCAGTGGGGCAGGTGGGGGCGAAGGGGCAAGGGAAGAATCGGATTTTTAAAAAAATCACTTATATCGCGGGCGGCCGGCTCGCCGGCCGCCACCACCTCTTCTGCGTCCCATCTTCTTCCTGGCTTCTTGGGAGAAAGAGAAAGCAGGACGCACCAGGGCTCCCACGCTCTCCCCAGCCAATCACAGTGCTGCAATGCAGCGTTGAGATTGGTCTGAGCGCCGTGACACCGCGCTCAGCCAGGGGATGGAGGGGTGGGCATGTTCTCCACACAGGCTGTAATGCAGCCTGCATGGAGCACAGGGTTAGTGCGCATTACTGTTTTGGGCAGCCCGAGGGCCGACCAGCCATTGCGCACTTAGGAGTGTTCTACCACTCCTCCCCTGTTCTGCAGCCCTGCCCCGTCCCCTCACGCAAGCTGCCACAGCAGGTGGACAAAATAAAATGTTAAAAACAGTACGTTATTATCATTTTTTTCCCTTCCTTTTGCTGCTTCAAGGCAGTGAGGCAACGCTCATCCGCCTTAGCAGAGGAGCCGCCACTGTTAATAAACGTGTTAAAATAGGCTGTCCTGTTTAAACAATTTGTTGTGGGGTGCATTAGAGAAACAAGTGGCTTCATAAGGGTGACATGGGCTGTACTACAAGAAAGGACCCCCCCTCCGCTGACTAAATGGTAAAATACACCGATAATCAGGGTTCAGTGGGCCACTGGGTCTTGGTGGCACTGCACCTGCTGTGCCACCCATTGATCGCTACTCCCATGAGTGAAACACGTGTTGTTAGCTCGTGTTTATTCCATTCACAAAGCACATTCACACAATAGTTTAGGACTATAGTAATCCTACAATATCCAGTTAACCACAGCAATGTCATCTGGGTTGATATTGCAGGAAGCAATACACCTGTGGCCGATCGCCAACAGGAAGTGATCTTGTAACCGCAGCCCCAGAAACATATGTGATGGTAAAAGTGACGAGAGCCCTAAACAAGAGCTCTTCACATTAGCAGCCATAAAATGTATGTTCAGCCCTCTCGCCAATCACTTGCAAATTCGTGTCACGCCTTGGGGGCATATTTTGAGGTAATATGTAGCGGATAATTGCTACAAATGTTCATCGGGCCTGCTTTGTTGGGAGCCACAGTCGGTCTCCAGGGCCCATTCTGGAGTCTAACTAGTGGAACATTAGATGACAAGTGCCTTGAAAACTGAAATGTTATGGTCCCAGCGTGGGCCCTGGCGATCCTAAAGGGAGGGGGGATTTTTTTCATCAAGGAACAGAAACAGTTTCACGCTCCGGTCCGACCGCAGCGCCCTGCCACACATCAACGTGTGCAGGCAAATTAGCAATTCCATGGTCCCTCCACCCCACGCCAACTATAGGGTAGCTGGGGCTGAAAGAGCCCTCCGATATAAACACGTCACTTTAGGGATGCTGCTTTGTGACTTGGAAAATATAGCTCGTGGCAGATCAATGGCTTCCTTTAACCCTTTCTCTTCCAGCTGAGGTGTGCTCTATGGCATATAACTTCCATTCTGTTACTGCATCTTTACTCAGAGGCCACATATGTTCTCCAACATGAGATAACGCAAACGACACCATGCATTCGATATGAATGTATAATTACTTAGATAAGAGAAAAGAGGCTAGGACACTTCTAGGCTACAGAGAGGAAGGAAATGTTGAAGATGCGAAATGGAGACTTCATTTGATACATTTAAATTCAGAGGCCCTGGGCTGTATCCTAATAGATCACTAGGTATCAGAGCTTGTTGCCTGGCATTTAAAAGCGGAATTAATGATGCACATTAAATTAAGATGGATTGCTTTAGATTATCATATTCAGAATTTATGGAATACTATTTTTGGTGCTAATCTTATTCAGATTAATCTGGGGCTGCCTGTTATCGGATGCGATAATTATTGCACCCAATAATTCCCAACAAAGAGGTGTTCAGAATTTATTGAGTTCGTTAATTATTGCCTAGTAAGAGTTTTTGTGAATAAGCACGGAATTTGTCATGGTCCCTTAATTAATACCACCCACCACCTGTAAATTCCAACCAAATGTATAAAAGGAAAATTGTGTGGTTGTGGTATTACCGCAAGCCTCATAATCTTGGTATGTGCAGTAGCAGGAGTTACCACATATACTGGAATTTAATGAGCCACATATATGAGGGCATATGCATTTGTGTATGTATACTCATACCCAGGGCCACTGGAATTATGCGATTGTACAGACAGGCGTTTTTCACATAATTATAGTTTTGCTGAATTTACCACATAATTCATAATCTGCTGCATAATCTGAATATTTTAACAAACAAAAATGTTTTTAGCTCAAATGGGTCAAAAGTTACTAAAAATGCAGCTACACGTGTTTCTGCGCAGTAAAAAGCACATTTGCAAAGATTGGCTGGTCACCTTTCTGATGCTTATTGCTACATTTGGGGGAAAAAAGGGTACTAAAGAGGTGCAGGCAATTCCTAGACAGTTTTAACAAGTGTAAAAATGACAAAATAATTAATACTGTCATAAAATGTGCTGCATTATGTTGCATAATTTGCCTTTCCTTGCTGCATAATTTACTCATCCCTGCCGCATATTTCCAGTGGCCCTGCTGATACCCGACATGTGTATATGATATGTGGTTTGTGCAAATGTACATGTTTTGGATCATTCATTACGCTCTATAGGTGTATGTATGGAAATTTATAAAAATCGTAGATTTGCTGGCATTACCGCAGCCCTCGATGTATAATGGGTATTGAACATGGTGGGAAATCCACAGGATTACCATGAGTGAAAAGAACAAAAGAAATGTTTTTTCCTCTGCATATTTTTTTCCACCAAAGGGAAAACTATTTTCCCAGTATACACAGCTCTTCATTTACACCCATCCAGGAAGCGACTTACTTCTGCTCTTCAGAGGAGTAACTTTCCATGGTGGGGAAATATCTGCAAAATGTTTGTGAGTACTTAGACTAACCTACTGGCTTCACCAACACGTTTACACACAGCCATAAAATAACACCCATTTTCCTGCCCCTGGTAGAATCTGCAAAACTGGTGGATTTTCCACAGGAGTAAATTGAATATGCCAGGAAATCCAGGAATTTCAGCCAACATTTTGTGTGCATTGTATTGTATTGCAATTACATTTATATTGCACTTATCTCATGGAAATGTTATTTATGTATGTGAAATATTTTGTGTTTTGGGCTGATATGTTTTAATGCTAAATTGGAACAGTTTTTTTTAATTTTATGGAAAACAACAAATACATATAAATACAATTCTTAATCATTTTACATGATTTACACTGATATACCTGATATACCATAAATATTTATCCACAGACACAACGCATATATTTAGATGTACCCAAAGCATTTATATCGATACCAAAATGCATACATAAACAAAGGGTGATATACGTGACTCTATGTTATACTTTTACCATCACAGACTCCCATGGACAGAGGCAAACGCACAGAGCATTGTCAGATGTATAACAGAACCCACTGACACATACACATTTACTCGAGGACATGCATCAGACAGACACATACACATGCGCGCGCACTTTGATATTATAACTTCGCAACACTTATTATCAGTTTTTATTTCGCCACCAATGAGCATCGCACGGGCAGCTCAGAGTCGTATATTGTTGGTGAAAGGGGTGCGCCCCGGCTCTGGCGCGAGTATGGGGGCAGGGGAGGGCTCACAGCTTGCGGAGCAGCTCTGCAGCCGTCCCTTTCAGGACGCCCGACAGGCAGAGTCACCTGCAGCGAGGAGAATCGCAGAACCGCCCTCTGCCATTAAGCAGCAGTGTGCCAGTCAGTGTCCCGCGCAGCAGTGCGCGGGGGCAGCGGCAATTTCCTGCCCTGAGGCGAGGACTGCCACAAAAGGTGATGATAAGGGCGCCGGTGGCCCGAGGGCTAGTCTGCAAAACCGAACGCAGATAGTGATACATATACACCCGGAAGTGCCGCGGTATGACCGAGGCACGCGCCTGCCCCTTTCAAGCAGGGCCTGCCCCAGACTGGGGCGCTGGAGAATTTCTATGGACTCCTCGGCTACTTGTTTAAAGCTCTTTAGTTTGGTTTGGCAGACAAAGGTCCTTCTCGGGCCTGTGCATTTGATCCGAATTGCCGAAGAGTCGGAGAAGCATTTATTAACATCGGATTGTGTCAGCCCGCGGGCCTGAAAGGAGCTCTCAAGTGGGAGAGTAGATATATGGCCTCATTGTGAGGGGAGCATCCATTGTGTCTCTGTTGTGGGGGGGAAAAGGCAGAGGGCGGACAAAGGGGGGCTGCCTTCATTCTTAAACATGGGAGCTCCGGCTTTGTCAAGCGTCAATGGCTCAACATCTGCCCTCACAACCGAGGCACTTGAGACGTTTTAACATACGAATGAGAAAATCAAGATTCCCGGAGAACTTTAAACTTTTAGAGTCCCCAAAATATAGAATAATGAGGCCTCTTAAACTCCAAACAACCTTATTTTCCCATTAAACTGGGCACAGCGGACCGTTCCCACCAAGCCTGAGGATCATAAGGCCACCTGCACCCGGAAGGAGTCACACGCACTTCCCTCTTTACATTTTCAAATAAACTGTTTCAAGTAAATGTTTAAATAGTCTCGAAGTGGCCTGTCCAACTGTTTGCACGGTCGATTATTCCTTGTGAGGCTTTAGAATTGCAAACATTGATGTCAGGACCCATTCTTTTGCAAAGCTGGATTTTTTAGGACACTTTACAATATTTGGTTGTTATGACCGTCTTGTAATTTCCCAATAAAGTTATAAAAATATTTAAACAGCTTGGACAAACAAAATCAGTAAAGGAATTTGTTTCAAGGCGTAAATGTTGTTGTGACCCATTCACCATATCCTGGGTGTCACCGTCAGTCTATCAGAGCGTGTTTTTCTTGGAGAACTGTGATTAAGTAACGGGATTTCAATTGGAGTTTTGGACGACGAAACTTTAATGTTTTAGAGAATCTGAAATAGTCTTTTTCTCTTTCTGTCCATTGAATGCAAGAATATTAACTTCTATAAGGGGTCACAGACAGACCAAAGCCACTGTTCCTCTTTGTCCCCAATCAACTGCTTTTTGTACAGCAGATATGTAAGCCACCTCTGTTTCAAAGCAATGGCTTATTATAAACAATGGGGGATATTCTCAAGAACGTGTGATAACTACCGCAAAAGTAGCTTAACGCAATTCTCCACATCGCAGTCTATTGCGGGAAAATAACACCGTGGTAACGCAGCATTCCCGAGCCGGCGGCACCATGCGATAGGCTCACGATAACGCGTCAAATGTCCGCGATGAAGTCAACGCGACGCCGCAAAAATGCGAAACACGAACGCAAAAAAAGCAGCGATGAGGCAAAGCGCGATACAAAAATGAGCGAAAACCAGCCACAGGCCTGCAATTCCCACCCGTCATGCGGGAAAAAGCACTATAAAAGGAGAAAAAAAAGAACACACCAAAACCAAATCAAACTGCGTAGCACCATGGATGCACCCGGACCGAGTGCAGAGGACAACCCGAACCCCACAAGCCCCACGGAGGACCAGCCAGGAACCCCGTGCTCGGGGAAGGGCAAGGAGAAGAGGAAGAGGAAGACGGGGCTCAGTCCGCAGGAAGACCGGATCATCGTCACGGAGGTGATAGAACACTACCAACAACTGTTCACCTTCACTACGTCATGGGCAACACAAACGGAAATATGGCAGTCCATCGTCAACAACGTGAATACAGTTGGAGTGTGGAGGAGGTCAATGGAGGAGGTCAAGAGGCGCTGGCATGAAGTGCACAGCCAAACCAGGGAGAAACTCGCTGCCAACAGGAAGGCAGCAAAGGCGACTGGAGGTGGGACTCCGGCGCCACAGGAGGAGCTGGATGAGCTGGAGGAAATGGTGGCCACAGTCATCAGTGCGGAGACGGTGCAAGGAGTTGGTGGACTGGACACAGCTCGATATGACCTGACCCAACAGCAACAGGGTGAGTAACGACCAGGGCCTGGGGGGACGGAGGGAGATGGGCACAATGGCACACATGAACAATCATGCGCAGCACACTGCACACCCACAATGAGTGTGGAACATGTCCCTGATACCCTTGACATACTGCAGCACACATAGAAACACCAAGTAGGCCCCCGTCTACTGTGTGCACAAAGGGGCCCCCCTCCATATCACCAATGCCACAACCTACCCATGCACATGTGCTGAATCCTGAAAAGCAGCAGCTCTGTGAGCCACACGGACTATGCAAGTGACACTGCATGACAGATAGCATGGCTGCAGTCACAATACATGACATGGTGCACGAGACGACTTTGAGGTGGCTGAGTGTGGACCACATCCGTAAAGGAGCAGGTCACACTCTGACACATCCACGTGCACCTACAACCCATGACGTCAAAAACACATCTGCAGACAAACAATACACAAGAGTACAAAATATGTCCAAGAGCACAAATGACCCAAGTCGCAAACATCACAGCACCCGAAAAGCACACAAGTCAAAGGCACACCGACTCAAAGGGATGAGGGGCCGCCAAATCAGAGCTGCAGGGCCGACTCGCCAACAATGCAGCACACACACATAGCAATCACAGCACATCAACATTGACGACAATGTGGTACAAAGTGCAACACTTACGCAACAGGACAGAGGACACAACTGGTGCCGCTTGTGCGTAGAAAATGGCCAATCACATCTGGCATTGCATGACACTGTGAGATGATAATGTACAAGTACAACCTCACATCCGTCATGTAGTCGAAATGTCCACTGTCTCCCATCAAATCGCCAGTTCCTCCAAAACATTCACAATGTACATTGTCATGCAGTCTGTATGTAAACATGTACAATGCGTGAACATACATGGAACACACTGTTAACCTGCATCTCCCCATTACATTGCAGAGGGACAATCACACACCTCCTGCAGAGCAGACCACACATCTCTACAGTCATGATGAAGAGGACACCCTGCACATTTGCCCAGACACCCTCCAACGGCTCGTGGACAGCCTCCGCACCCCATCCCCAGGAGCAGGGCAGCCCAGCTGCATCGCGGTGAGCCCACACCCTACACAGACCACACAGCAGGAAGCACACACCACCACGGCTGGCCCACAGGACCCACACGACCAACACATGGAATTCCAACGCCGTGTGTTAGCGTGCCAGGAGGAGTTGGCTGATCTGCTGCGGGTGGGTTTCGACCATGTGGCAGCCAAACTCGATGCCATACCTGGGTGTCTGAGTCCCATCAGGGACCACGTACAGTCCCTAACTGACACCCCCTGTCCGCACCATGCTCACCGACAATCCCTGGCTGACCTCGCTGGGGCCATTACTCGGATACAAGAACTGTCTAGTCAGACAGGCTCCAGCGATGACAGCACAGAGTTGGCACAGATGCGGAGGACAATGGAGACCATGGAGCGAATGCAGGCTGGAAGTACGGCTGCCATGGCTGAACACCAGCGACATGTATCTGGGATCTTCCAGGCCTTGCAGATCCTCATCTTGCCATTGCTGCCACAGAGCCTGTACCAGATGACTGCTGCAGGAACTTCGACACACACACCTCCGCACCCTGATGTGTCAGTGGCCCACAGTGATGCAGCCATAACACCACCACACACACCTGACACACTGGACACAGAAGACGTCTCAGTGGAGTAAGATGTGGAGGGTAATGACTGTGTGAGGAAGGAGGCAGTAGCATCCTTACCAGCCACATGGCCTGTCCCTGCATGGTTCAGCCCTATGCATCATGCCCTGGAACAACACCTCCCACTGTCCCCCGGAACACTCTGCGACATTCACCTGGACCCCGACATGGACTGCCATATATGCTCTTGTACCAATGACACAGCAATCCGGCTGAGGAATGTACTCTTCCTCTTCAGATTAACTTTGCATTCCCCCAAGGACTCTGGTTGGCCCACCACTGGGCAACCACTTAATGTGGGCTTGAACTGGCCATGTACCCCTCCAGCTCCGAGACTACCCAGAATGTGAATAAACATTCCAAATCACACAGATGTGTCATGTCTATGTTCACTCACGTGTACAAGTACGGAGGAATATAGGGACGTTGATTGCACTAAAAGGTACACCCTGGTAAATGTCATCAATGCGCATGTTTGCGCCTGACCCACATGGCCAATTAGTTGAATGTGAAGGTGTGAACTAGCTGTGGCCTCATTGCACATGAACAACAATCTTGCATCCTCCAACGTAGCCCCACGTCCATGTATCATATAGGGCTGTGTGTGTAAATGTCAAAATCGGTAGCCTGCCTGAAGTAGTGTCCCCCATCGCATGTGGCTACAGAACATCTCTTCGCCTGACGTACTCACACACATCAGTGTGGACACAGTCTGTTTGAATGGATCATATTGATCCACATGGCAAGAAGTTGGGCACCATACTCACATTGCTGAAGACACTTAAGAGCACAGGTCTACCAGCAACTATCCCAAACACAATGTCTGGCTCACAGAGGTGGAGCTGCCAATAGGGATCCACCACCTATGTACCAGAGGCAGTCTGTCCCTCCCTGTGTACGGACAATGCTCATTGAGGCACACAATTTTTCATACTAATCAACACTCATCACAGTTGTACACTGGTGAAGTTGCGTAGACTTTATTAGCATGTGCGTGTCAGTACGGGCAAGTGATGGGCCACAACAGGCAGACACATGCTTAAGACACTTACAGGCAGAATGGGAACGTGTCGAGGTGCAGGGAATGGGGTGGCAAAAATGGACACATATCCTTACGGTTGGCAACGGTCTCAGCCCACCTTGCCTTGAGGGTCGAGTCATGTGATGTTTGGCGTCTGCTCATTGCCCCGTGTCAGGGGACACGACTCACAGCCCATGGGATCTGCATGGAGCTGTACCACCGGACTGCTCCGACTGTGTGCTCTGCTGACAGTGAGCAGGTGAAAGGGACCAACAAGGTCACATGTCGTGCTACATTGCCATGTGTGTAGTCTCCATCCAGCAGTATGTCAGATTTAGGAACCTTGCCAAACGACGCTGTGCAGCTCCGCCCATGGGGCTGCAGCACCTTGCACAGGTGTGTGACAACACGCGTAGGTGCACACATGTGCATTCTGAGTCCGAGCGAATGCAGACATGTCCACTGTTGTAGTGGCTTATGGGACCATTCCTCCACGATGCAACACGCTGTTGGGACCTGTGCTCTGGCTGTCAATCAGTTGTGGCTGTAGGAAGGTAGTTACTCGTCCATGTATGTGAGCGCTGCTTCATAGGCAATCAGTTCCAGAAGTACGTCATTCTCGAATTCAAGGAACACGAGGGAGAGCCAATCCATTAACTGGTTCGGACAGATGTGCTCCGACTACGCAGTTTCACCAATCCGCAACACAGCCCAATAGGGGAGCACCTCGATGTGGTCCCTGCACACGATGACTTGTGCAATCTCCCATCCACTGCTGCCGGCACAGACACCACATATCAAGGCATCCCATGCCAGAGTATCCCGGTTGCACTCCTGTTCGTGGGCCAACAGGGGGCGCACACACAAATCGTAATCCAGTTCAGCTACCGTTGTGTTGGATAGGCAGACCTCCATGGGACACTCGAATGTGCATGATCGACAGTGGAACCATGGCTGGACGCATGTGACGTACGCAAGCCGGAAACTCAGACGGTAACTGATTCGCAAAACTGCCATTGGCAGAGCTCCCAACAGATGCAGCATTCGTGCATGGTACAGTTCCACGTGACTGGGGTTGTGCATGTGCCCGGGATTGCCTGCCACTGCGTTTGTTGGTGTCGTACCACCGGCACTCCTCAGACCGGCAGCAGTTCTGTGGACGATATGCCACAGCTCGGAGTAATGAGTCGTATGTGTGTTCAACGTTTGGACGTATGGGTTGTCTTTTTTACCGATGTGTTGGGGGCATGCCATGCAGGTGTAGCTCGAGCAGGGACAAGTGTGTGTGGGGTGTGGACATGTTGCTCTTTCATTAGTGCAGTTCATGGTGTGGGAGTCGCCAGAGTCTGGCATGGTATCTCACTCAGGGGGTGCCGGGCGCATTGGAGACCAAGGTCGGAGGTTCGGATGTCCTTCCGCCTTGTGTATTGAGACAAAGGAGCTTTCATGCCTGATTTTAGTCTGACTACTGCTTGCATTTCTGAAATGTGATGTAGCCTTCGCGCTGAAATTGTTGCCAGGCCTTAGATTTTGGGTGCACCAATTGCCAGACACACGCAACAGTTGGCATGTATGTGCCAAGGGCCTGATTGTCCTTGCGCTCCTTGTTCAGTCTCTCTCTCTCTCTCTTTCTCTCTCTCTCTCTGTCCTTTGATGAGTGCCTGACACACCTTCTTATCTGGGATATTGTCTTGCAGGCTGTCACTTACAGATTGTCCGGGGATGACCCGCCATGACTCTTCCAAATAGTTGTTTGGTGTGAAATTTGATTGTGATATTTTGTTTGAACTCTCAATGGTGAATGATTGATTCTGCTTTTTCTGTGCTCACATGACTGTTAGTTGTTGTGATTCTGCGGCATCAGGCGAATGATTTTGTTCATGATTTCGTGACGTTGATGTGCAATCTCTTGGTCCGGGGGAGGTGGGGGGGTGCCCGGGGTGGGGCCCCGGGGGGGTGGGTACGGGGTGGGTGGCGGTGGGTGTTGTGGCCCTCTTGGGTGCCCGAGCTGCATGATCGTTGGCTCCATGGCATCTGTTGTTCTTCAGGTGTTTCCTGCAGCTAACGTGCCTTATCGCATGTTTTGTGTTCTCATGGCTGATCTGGCTGGTCTTTGAGAATGTTAAGGTGTGGTGTTGTCGTGGCTTTTTGCACGAGAATGCCTACTCTGCATCTCATTAGCTATAGTTGCCGGGGTCATCCGTGGCGATGATTTTTGCGGCTGCTATCGCAGGTAAACTGGTGGTGTCTGCTGTTTGCACCAGCTTGTGAATGGGATGGTAAATTTATCGCGACTTTGGCTGTGATAAAGTGCCGATAACTCGGAGATAGATCCTTGAGAATATGCCCCAATGTTTTTGCTGAAATTGTACGCATCCTATTTTCTGTAGAGTTGAGAAATGGCCCCATAGGCCTAATTCACGGTTTATGGGCTCCTAAAATCGACTTAGGTGCACAAAAAGTGCTATTTGCTGTAACCAATGGTATATCCTGATTTACTGAGTCAGAATCGGTGGAGACGTATTCCCACAGATGGAACTGACTACCACTGTAAACCCACAAAAAATGGTGGATTATATGAATTCATAAGAGTGAGGTTAGGGGTAGGAACCTTGGTATTTCAGATTACAGGGAGCGGTAGCAATTGGGAGAAAGGAAAAATACCTCAACAAAGTCAATACTTAAAAAAAAATTCACAACTATTTCCAATTGTTTTTGACACCCAGTTTGAACACACATCTGTACTTATTTTTGCACCCAAAGCATGGAACGACCTCCCACATCACATCAGAGCCTTTTCCGGTCTTCTTGAGTTCCACACAAAGCTGAATACCTGGCTCTTCAAATAACTATGTGGGGCCTACTCACCTACACTCCTGCTTATGCGCCTGGATACCCTTGCGGATGATTAGTGTACTATACAAATCAAGCGTTCTCTCTCCCCCACACCTAAGAAATATACAGCAACACAGCAACTCTCTTTTAACTGCCTCTCATTCTGCCACAATTTAGAACCTTACAACATGACCCACATGCTGTACCACCACCCCTAACTCATACACCTTCCAACCTAAACAGACATAAACAAAATAAGCATCATGTCACTCTTCACAACTTTGCATCTCCATGTCTACTGCACAACAAGGCTACTCCACAAAAACAACACAGCTCAGCAAATCACCCTCAATCACAATCTCCACCATATACACACGCAGACCCTTCAAAATGCATTCTTAGCCTACTGGCAGGGCCAGACTGGCCGTAGCGGGCACCGGGCGTTTCCCCGGTGGGCCGCCATGGTGGGGGCCGGTTTTGGGTCCCTGGGGGCGTTTTTGTTACGGGGGCTGGCAAATTCGGCCCCGTAACAAAATCGGCCGAAACCAGCCCTAACAAACAGCTCGGCCGCACTCCCCCCTCCCCTCCAGGGGGGCCGGCCGGCCGAGCAGTTTGCCAGGGCCGGTTCCGGTTCCCAGTCCGGCCCGATAAGGAACATGATACAACAGTTATACGCTATTGCTATCTTCATACAGCTAATACCCCCACTAAGGACACACCTGCTACAGGCCCACAAAATACTGCTCACTCTTCTACAAAACAAATTCACACTATCACTAAAGCACATTCTCTAAACTGCCTACTAATAAATGATTGATCACTCTCAGAAAACAAGCATCACATCTAGGATCTTCTCACTGACATACAATCTGACTTACTATTCACAACTGAATCATGGTTGGGAGATGATATGGCTCCAGTTTTGCATCAAGCCATTCCTCTAGGCTATCAAACTGTCACACAAAATCATATATTCAAAAGAGGAGGTGGCCTAGCTGTTGTGTTCAAGCAACCATTAAATATCACTAAAGCTGACGACGTCTCCATACAAGGTTGTGAGGCCCATTTCAGCAGATGCAACCCTACACCATCTTCCTCCTGTGACTTCCTGTTCCTTTACAGACCTCCACCCAGCAATGCAACATCCCCAGATACACTTCTAGACACAGTTTCAAACCTTATAACACTACACTCCAACCTGTGCATTCTGGGTGACCTAAGCATTTTGTTTGACAAATCGAATATGCCCCATCCAGAAACAATCATCACTGGCCTAGACGCACTGAACCTACATCAGATTGTTTTTAAGCCCACACACATCGCTGGACACATCCTAGATGTCATTTTTGCAAATACAGAACTAGTTAACTTTCAAACGATTACTCCAGTCATATGGTCAGACCACCATTTTCTTGCTTTCCAACATCAAACAATACAAAGCAGCACACCGAAAACAACCTTGCGTGCATCCATCTATCGATCGTGGAACAGACTCAATTTTGAACACTTAGAAACACAGCTAACATCCAGTACCGATCTAGACACAATAAATTCCATTAAAAAACTATATGAGTGGCTACAGGAACTTTTTGATATCCAAATACCACTAGGAACGACACAACAGAACAAAAGAAAACAGGCCTTTTGGAGAGGTACAGAGCTAAAAGAGATAAAACAGCAAATTAGAAAGCAACAATGTACCTGGTTCAAAACAAACACTAATCAAGACAAACTTCACCTACAGAAACGTAACAGAAATCAAGTCAGAAATCAAAAAAGCTAAAAAAAAAGATACTATTCTGACAGAATTCAAAATGCTAAATGTGCAAATAAAGAATTCTATAAAATTCTCACTGAATTTCGTAAACCTAATTGCCTAGAAGGAGCTCATCCCATTACTCAAGATTTCACCGACAAACTAGCAAATAATTACATGAGCAAAGCAGAAACATTGGACTCCTATTTAAAACAAAGAATAAACACCAGGACCAACTCTTTTCAAAAACAACTCTCCAAGAGTACACTAACCCAGCCTCTCCATTCCCTCCAACAAATATCACACAATGTGTTAGAAATGGGATTTCTGGTTGGTAGGGCATGCGCCTAAACCAGGCAGAAACCACCACTCTAGTCAGGGCAAGGGAGTTACACGCTGAAGATAACCCCTGCTCACCCCCTTGGTAGCTTGGCAGAGGCAATGTGTAAAGTGTTTGCGCAACACACTCACACAGCAGCAACACACTAGGCACATGACAAAAGAAACTCCACACAAGGTTATATAAAAATAGCCTTTGTATTATGCATAAAACACATTAGTATGCAAACACATATATAAACTGTGCCACCTGGCACTAGGTATGACTTTACAGGGGATTATATACATTACAGGGCCAATCGGGCCACTGTCATCACCATTAGAACACACATCACAATTAGTGAGAACAACCAGTAGCTACTGGTAACCTTACAGGTAGCATAAACGCATTATGCATCACATCTTAGGCATCATCCTAAATCATCAGTGCACCACAGTACACTTCTGAGATGCACACCTCACCTTAGGGCCTTACGCCCCACCAGAACACAAGGTGATCTCCAGGCCAACTGGCCTTCCTCTGGGGCCCGTCTGGGCTGTCCCGTAATGCCCTCTGTCCAAAAGTCAGGGCTCTCTGAGCACGTGGCTTTGTCTGAGCCACCAGGCTGCCGATGCAGCAGGGGACTGGCCCCAATGGGCCGGTACACAAATGGGGGCAAGGGTGCAACTCACCCGTGTCTCTCAGTGACACCAAACAAAATTCCCCCCACGTTGCAGCTGCCCACGATCTGGCGGTGCAACTGTACAAATCGCACCAGGCACCAACAGTGCCTTGTGAGCCCCACTCACCGGGGATCTTCTGGTGCAACTGACAACCAAGCAGGCACCCGCAGTGTGCTTTGGGAGTCCCCCTCACCGGGGCTCCTCTCGCAGGGAAATCGGCACCCGCAAGCACCAACAGTGCTCCCCTCCAGGCCCCACTCACCGGGGTTTTTTCCTGTGCGGGGGGTATCAAGAAGAATGCAGCCACAGGGAGCCCGCGAGGCTCCGATCCTCTCCTCAGCACACGGGGCTCCTCTTCACTGGTTGCACACGGCGGTGCACAGCTGCTGCGAGCCCTCCTGAGGCTCGGCTTCTTCCCGTTCTCAGGGTCCAGACCACAACCAGGAAGGCTGCGGTAACAGGGGGAGCCTGCGAGGCTCCGGTCATCTTCTCCCAGGGTCCGGTGAGCCTGTGGGGCTCTGTCTCCAAATGCAGGCACGCGGGGCTCGCCTCCTCAGCACAGGGAGCCCCGCCCACCATCAGGCATCCACACGCCTGACTTCCTGCCTTTCTCCTCAGCCGGCAACTGGGCCGGACTTCCCCAGGGAGCCTGCGAGGCTCCGTCTCCTCCTGTGGCCACGCAGGGGTCCCTCAGTAAGGAGCAGAGTCTCTGTCGATCCTCCCTCCTTTCCTGGTAACACGCAGGGCTCCCACCAGCACATGGGGGCCCCGCCCTCCTCCAGGCACAAACTTGCCTGACTTCCGGCAGCCACGTCCGCCCTGATTGGTCAGCCGTGTGTGGCGTGGCCCCGCCCACAACTAGCCAACCCACCTGGCTTCCTGGACGCTGCGGTCACAACAACAAAGCGCTCTACTGGCTTTTGAGGCACAGGGAGCCCACACCAGGGCTCAGGTACACAGGGCCCGGACAATCAAGATGGAGCTTTCAGCTCCAAAATCACGCAGGGCAGAGCTGGGCCCAGGTAGGCCAGCTCACAGTGCCCTCCAGCAGGGGGGCACTCCTTTGTGGTGGTTCCTCCCGGCGCCCAGCAGTCCTTCAGCAACACAGCTCCACACAGGTTCCAACAGCCATGGGATCACAGCCCCAATATTTATATGTTTAGTGTCTTTGTTCTTCCCCCTGGCACAGGGCTCAGTACCTGGTCCAAACCAGTTCTGGGGGTACTTAGGAACATCCTTTCAGTGCACAAAACACCCTCATTGTTAGTGTAGGCTCTTGCCCCAGACACACCACAGGGGGGCGGAGCCAGCATTGTACAAGACAGGCACAGACCTATTCAGGGTCAGAGGCTACTCCCCCCACTACTCCAAATGCAGATCAGGCCCATTCCGCCTTGTACTGATTCACCCAGCCCCTCTGGAGCCACTGCACCTCCCCAGTCTCTGTCACTCCAGAGCAAGACATGCAATACACAACAGGCAGGCACAAAGACACATAGCACACAGAAATGCCAACTTCTAAAAGTGGCATTTCTAAAATAGTGACAATAAATTTGCGCACACCATTACGCAGCATTTATTACCACTATTCCAAACACACCAAACTTGATCACGCTACTCCTCTCAGATCAGGAATTACCACTGAAACACTTATCAGGGAATCCCAATGCATTCCTATGAGAGGGCAGCCTCACAGTAGTGAGAAACCAAAATGGCTGTTTGTCACTACCAGGACATGCCACACAGTTAAGGCACATGTCTTACCTTTTACCTACATTGCACCCTGCCCATAGGGCTAGCTAGGGCCTACCTTAGGGGTAACTGGTATGTAGTAAAAGAAGAATCACGGACGTGGCAACCACTTTATGTGCCACGTCACAGCGGCAGTAAACTGTGCGCGCAGGCCCTGCAATGGCAGAGGCCTGAGACAGGTTTGAAAGGCTACTTTGGTGGGTGGCGCAAACAGCACTGCAAGTCCACCAGTAGCATTTAATTTACTGGCTCCGGGTATATGAGGTACCACTTTACAAGGGACTGATAGGTAAATTAAATTCGCCAAACAGGTGTAGACCAATCTTACCACGTTTACCATAGAGAGCACATGCACTTTCGACTGGACAGCAGTGATAAAGTGCCCAGAATCCTAAAACCACCAACACCAGGTCAGAAAAAATACCAGGGGGAAGGTCAAAAGTTCAGGGATGACCCTGCAAAAAGGGCCAAGTCCAACACAACCCCCTTCCAGCCAAAAGCCAGGGTAGACCAATCATTACCTTGATTGGCTTCCCTGCTTGGGGTGATAGAACACGGATGCAGGCCCGCAACTGCAGGGGCACACTCCAGTTCTACGCCAATCTGAACCCATGTGGTTGAATCACTGACAAAATATCGACCACACAAATATCAACGACAAAAATATCGGAGCCGAAATATCGATGTCCTATCTACATTATGGTAAGTGCAAAAATATCGATAAAAAATTTCGTTGTTAAAAATATCGTTAAAAATATCGTTTTTTTTATTGTTTAAAAAATAATGTAAAATAAAGTAAATAATACATATAATTAAAAGAAACATAGTTAAAATTATTTTAAAATGTTTAAAATGATAACTAATACATATAATGTAAAAATAAATTAAACGTATATACGTATAAAATATAATATATATACTTACTTAATAATATTTATAAATAATTATTTTAATAACTTATAAATTGTTAAAAAACAATAAAAAAATTATAAATACATATATACAAAAACAAATAATATAAATCAAAATATAAAAAATATAAATAAATAAAAAAATTACAATATTTTTAATCTTTTTAAAATAAATTATACACTACATTAAATAAAACAGTAGAGAAAATATTGGATAGCGGAAGGGATAAAATTACTATTCCCACTCCAGAGAGTGTAACAGTAGGGAAAGTGTTGGATAGCGTAGGGGTAAAAATTACTATTCCCACTCCAGTGAGTGCAACAGTAGGGAAAGTGTTGGATAGCGTAGGGGTAAAAATTACTATTCCCACTCCAGTGAGTGCAACAGTAGGGAAAGTGTTGGATAGCGTAGGGGAAAAAATTACTATTCCCACTCCAGAGAGTGCAACAGTAGGAAAAGTTTGGGATAGCGTAGAGGTAAAAATTACTATTCCCACTCCAATGAGTGCAACAGTAGGGAAAGTGTTGGATAGCGTAGGGGTAAAAATTACTATTCCCACTCCAGAGAGTGCAACAGTAGTGAAAATGTTGGATAGCATAGGGGTAAAAATTACTACTCCCACTCCACTGAGTGCAACAGTAGGGAAAGTGTTGGATAGCGAAGAGGTAAAAATTACTATTCCCACTCCAGTGAGTGCAACAGTAGGGAAAGTGTTGGATAGCGTAGGGGTTAAAATTACTATTCCCACTCCAGAGTGTGCAACAGTAGGGAAAGTGTTAGATAGCGTAGGGGTAAAAATTACTATTCCCACTCCAATAAGTGCAACAGTAGGGAAAGTGTTGGATAGCGTCGGGCTAAAAATTACTATTCCCACTCCAGATACTGCAACAATAGGGAAAGTGTTGGATAGCGAAGGGGTTAAAATTACTATTCCCACTCCAGAGAGTGCAACAGTACGGAAAGTGTTGGATAGCGTAGGGGTAAAAATTTCTATTCCCACTCCAATAAGTGCAACAGTAGGGAAAGTGTTGGATAGCGTAGGGCTAAAAATTACTATTCCCACTCCAGATACTGCAACAATAGGGAAAGTGTTGGAGAGCGAAGGGGTTAAAATTACTATTCCCACTCCAGAGAGTGCAACAGTAGGGAAAGTGTTGGATAGCGTAGGGGTAAAAACTACTATTCCAACTCCAGAGAGTGCAACAGTAGGGAAAGTGTTGGATAGCGTAGGGGTAAAAATTACTATTCACACTCCAGAGATTACAACAGTAGGGAAAGTGTTGGATAGCGAAGTGGTTAAAATTACTATTCCAACTCCAGAGAGTGCAACAGTAGGGAAAGTGTTGGATAGCGTAGGGGTAAAAATTACTATTCCCACTCCAGAGACTGTAACTGTAGGGAAAGTGTTGGATAGCAGAGGGTTAAAATTAACATGATCATCAATTTAATATTTTTTTTAATTAAATAAACAATTAATACATAATTAACAATATAATAATTATCAATACCAATAATTAAAAATTAATAATTACTTTATTATACTTAAATTACTTCCCACCCTATTCCCCTATTAACCCACAACCCACTTCTAAAAATAAATTAACACAATTAATATAATAATCAATGAATCAATTAATAAAAATTTTTACCAATTAATAATTAATTAACAATACATTAATTATCAATACCAATAAATAAAATTTAATAATTACTTTATTAGAATTAAATTACTTCCCACCCTATTCCCCTATTAACCCACAACCCGCTCCTAAAATAAATTAACACAATTAATATAATAATCAATTAATCAATTATTAAAAAATAATTACCAATTGATAATTAATTAACAATAAATTAATGATAAATACCAATAAATAAAAATTAATAATTACTTTATTATAATTAAATTACTTCCCACCCTATTCCCTATTAACCCACAACTCGCTCCTAAAATAAATTAACACAATTAATATAATAATCAATTAATAAAAATTAATTACCAATTAATAATTAATTAACAATAAATTAATTATCAATACCAATAAATAAAAATAAATAATTACTTTATTATAATTAATTTACCTCCCACCCTATTCCCCTATAAACCCACAACCCACTCCTAAAAAAATTAACACAATTAATATAATTATCAATTAATCAATTAATAAAAATTAATTACCAATTATTAATTAATTAACAATAAATTAATTATCAATACCAATAAATAAAATCTAATAATTACTTTATTATAATAAATTACTTCCCACCCTATTCCCCTATAAACCCACAACCCGCTCCTAAAATAAATTAACACAATTAATATAATTATCAATTAATCAATTAATAAAAATTAATTAATATTTAATAATTATTTAACAATAAATTAATTATCAAAACCAAAAAATAAAAATTAATAATTACTTTATTATAATTAAATTACTTCCCTCCCTATTCCCCTATAAACCCACAACCCGCTACAGAACTAAAACGCAAAATTTAATTAAAAATAATTAATATTTTCTAAAAATTATTCTTTAATTTACTATAATTAAATTACTTCCCACCCTATTCCCCTATAAACCCACAACCCGCTACAGTACTAAAACGCAAAATTTACTTTAAAAAAAATTACTAACTTCTAAAAATGTAATACATATATTTTTAAAAAAATACAATACTTAACAAAAAATATAAAACACATAAAATACATACTAAAATACATAACACTAATATAAACATCGATATTATTAACAACGATATTTTTTCAAACGATATTATTGACTTCGATATTAACAAACACAATATTTCTTACCTTTAGGTCGATATTCTGGTCACCGATATTCTTGATGTCGATATTCTGTCCCTTCGATATTTCCAACTCGATATTTCTGTAGTTCGAAAAAAAAACTCGATATTATGTCTGTGCACCCATGTAGTTCCCTCTGTCTAAGCTTCCAGGACCAATTAGGTTACCCCACTGGGACTCCCTAGCTGTCCCCGGCCAGGACCAGGCCCTAGGCCATCCAGAGGTCTCTGGTCCTTGCCATCTCACGGAGTGGGGGGCAGTAACCCCTGGTACATAGTATCCATTCTCCACTCTTCCTCTCATCAGTGCAGTTCTAAACTGCCACTGATCCTCCAACCTAGGGTCCGTACCCCCAGGCTGACCAGAGGTCACGGGCGAGGCTCTCATCCCCCTATCTCTCCTTCTGGGGACCCGCACTCTCCTCCCAGGAGAAGCACCCCCAGAACCAAAAACTGTCAGGACGCTGGAATCAGCCCTCCTACACAATTCTCCCACCAGTTCAGGACCTTGACTCTGCAACTGGTCTCCCAACCTAGGGTCTAAACCCTCAGGTTGCACCGGGGTCAGAGGCGAGGCCTCCCTCCCTCTGCACCCCCTTCCAGAGTTCTGCACCATCCCACCTGGAGTGGTATCCCTAGAAGACAAAACGATAGGGACACTGCTTACAGATGTCCTTACCTCCAGGTCAGGCAGAACCTGAACCTGGCTTCCCAACCCAGGGACTACACCCTGCGGCTGAGCACCCGCCTGGCACACCAGGACTTCCTGGGGAGCACGCATGCCCCCCCAAGGGTAACACATACCTCATGTGTTGCGTGACAGTCTGCCTGGTGCTGATCTCCTGACCCCTGTCCATCTGACAGTGCGTGAAGACCCCCCAGGACAGAAGTGGTGTCACCATGGTCACTCCTAAAAGGCTCAGCCCTTATGGCTGGTCCCTGACCCACTGGTTCTCCCACTGGGGACTCTTTCCTCCTCTCACCCCTCCATCTGGACTCCTGCACCCTCCACTCAGGAGCGGTACCGCCAGACACCAGAACTGGTGGAGCTCTGCTTACAGACGCTCCAAGTTCTCCTGACACTAGGAGATCCCCCTCAACGGATGGCCTACTAGTACAGCCTAGGCTCCCCAGCCGCTGTTCCCCTAGGAACCCTCCAGGCCCTGAGACTGGGTTTCGGGCACCTTGGGACGCATCCCATCCTCACTCCTTCTCCGCGGAGACAGGACGTGAGCCCCTACACCCCTCCCACTACATTGGGACCTATCTTGGCTAATAAGAACCTTTCCCACCACCCTGGGAAATACCTGAGCCACTCCTCTTAGGGTCACTCCCCAATGCCTCCTCAGACCCTCTGGCACTCACCCACAGGTCTGCCTCCCGTGCAAGCTCCCTGGGATCAGAGGACTCACACTGCAACAGGTGTTGGCGTAACCCTGGAAAACAACAACGGAACATGTGCTCTCTGAGAATCAGATTGAACAGCCCTTCAAAATTGT
Source organism: Calotriton arnoldi (assembly GCA_963921515.1). NCBI lineage: Eukaryota > Metazoa > Chordata > Amphibia > Caudata > Salamandridae > Calotriton > Calotriton arnoldi. Next base: position 1,275,197 of record CAWUFW010000329.1, read on the forward strand.
TTGCCGTGCTACCCATCACCCAACCTTCCAGTGCATCACAACACTCATCCACAAACTCCCCCCAAGACTGGTGAGGCAGTGTCCTACTGCCCCTGAACCTCAACCTATACCCTTCAGGTGTGACACCCTCTTCCTGGGAAGTAGGTACCATGCTCTGGGATCTGGTAGTGGGACTTCCTACATTGGACTCACTTCTGCTGCCACCACTGGACCCCACCCTCACTGGTGAATCCAGACCACTAAAACTACACTCAGGGGACATATCCTCAAGAGCTAGCCTTTCTCTGGTGAAGGCCCTCTCTGCCTCCACCATCCTCTCCTGCGCTAAGACCCTCTCAGTCTCTAGCTTTTTCTCTTCAAGGACCAACTCCTTGAGTCTCAACTCCTGAGCCAACAATGCCTTTTTCTCCTACACACCCAGCTGCGCTATCTCCTTGGCATGCTCTAACCTGAGCCTTTCCAAAGCCAGCTGGTACTCCCTTTCTTCCCTCCTATTTACCCACTCCTCTGGAGACAGGGAAAGGAATGGGGCATTGCCCCCCCGGCACTGGACCCAGCAAGGGACTCCCTCTCTACAGGGTCCTTCCTATCTACTGGCGTCCTGCCCTGTCATTTTCTCCCTCCTGTGCAGACTCTTCAGGGCCACCCTCAGACCCACCACCCTCTTGGTATGCGGACAGGGCACTCTTCCTCTCAGAGTACTCAAGTCTCCATTCATTCTCTTGCCATTGGAGTAGGAATTTCTCAAGGCTTAGCTGGGTATCTGACCCATTCACTGCTATGTCTCTCTCCTCACACAACCCCCTCAACTCCAACATACTGTATTTGAACAGATCACCTACAATAAAGGCAGATTCAATTTTTGGCAAGGCACTAAGACACAAGTGCAACACAAGAGACCTAGGTGTAAAAGCTGCAACAGGAGTACACAATTCAAAAATGAAACTTTTGAGGAGAAATAATAAAGTCAGGAGACATCCCCAAACACGTGATTGTCTAAAATGTAGAGTTTTGTAGTGCAACCATGCGTCACTGTGGTACTGCGCAAACGCAAGTCCTATCCTCACCGCTGATAACCAATGTTAGAAATGGGATTACTGGTTGGCTAGGGCATGCGCCCAAGCCAGGCAGAAACCACCACTCTCGTCAGGGCAAGGGAGTTACACGCTGAAGATAACCCTTGCTCACCCCCTTGGCAGCTTGGCAGAGCAGTCAGGCTTATCCCAGAGGCAATGTATAAAGCGTTTGCACAACACACTCACAAACCAGCGTCACACTAGGCACACCACAAAAGAAACTCCACACAAGGTTATATAAAAATAGCCTTTGTATTATGCATAAAACACATTAGTACGCAAACACATATATACACTGTGCAACCTGGCACTAGGTATGACTTTACAGGGGATTATATACATTACAGGGCCAATCGGGCCACTGTCATCACCATTAGAACACACATCACAATTAGTGAGAACAACCAGTAGCTACTGGTAACCTTACAGGTGGCATAAACGCATTATGCATCACATCTTAGGCATCATCCTAAATCATCAGTGCACCACAGTACACTTCTGAGATGCACACCTCACCTTAGGGCCTTACGCCCCACCAGAACACAAGGTGATCTCCAGGCCAACTGGCCTTCCTCTGGGGCCCGTCTGGGCTGTTCCGTAATGCCCTCTGTCCAAAAATCAGGGCTCTCTGAGCATGTGGCTTTGTCTGAGCTACCAGACTGCCGATGCAGCAGGGTACTGGCCCCAATGGGCCGGTACACAAATGGGGGCAAGGGTGCAACTCACCTGTGTCTCTCAGTGACACAAAACAAAATGCCCCCCACGTTGCAGCTTTCCGCGATCTGGCGGTGTAACTGTACAAATCGCACCAGGCACCAACAGTGCCTTGTGAGCCCCACTCACCGGGGCTCCTCTGGTGCAACTGACAACCAAGCAGGTACCCGCAGTGTGCTTTGGGAGCCCCCCTCACCGGGGCACCTCTCGCAGGGAAATCGGCACCCGCAGGTACCAACAGTGCTACCCTCCAGGCCCCACTCACCGGGGTTTTCTCCTGTGCAGGGGGGAAGGCTCAAGAAGGATGCAGCCACAGGGAGCCCGTGAGGCTCCGATCCTCTCCTCAGCACGCGGGGCTTCTCTTCACTGGTCGCACACGGCGGTGCACAGCTGCTGCGAGCCTTCCCGAGGCTCGGCTTCTTCCCGTTCTCAGGGTCCTGCCCACAACCAGGAAGGCTGCGGTCACAGGGGGAGCCCGCGAGGCTCTGGTCCTCTTCTCCCGGGGTCCGATGAGCCCGCGGGGCTCCGTCTCCAAATGCAGGCACGCTGGGCTCTCCTCCTCAGCACAGGGAGCCCCGCCCACCGTCAGGCATCCACACGCCTGACTTCCTGCCTTTCTCCTCAGCCGGTAACCGGGCCGGACTTCCGCAGGGAGCCTGCGAGGCACTGTCTCCTCCTGTGGCCACGCGGGGGTCCCTCAGTACAGAGCGGAGTCTCAGTCGATACCCTCTCCTTTCCTGGCAACATGCGGGGCTCCCACCAGCACACGGGGGCCCTGCCCTCCTCCAGGCACAATCTTCCTGACTTCCGGCGGCCACGACCGCCCTGATTGGTCCACCGTGCGTGACGGGCCCCGCCCACAACCAGGCAGCCCGCTTTGCTTCCTGGACCCAGCGGTCACAACAACAAATCGCTCTACACGCTTTTGAGGCCCCAAAATCACGCAGGGCAGAGCTGGGCCCAAGCAGGCCAGCTCACAGGGCCCTCTAGCAGGGGGGCACTCCTTTGTGGCGGTTCCTCCCGGCGCCCAGCAGTCCTTCAGCAACACAGCTCCACCCAGGTTCCAACAGCCATGGGGTCATAGCCGCAATATTTATATGCCCAGTGTCTTTGTTCTTCCCCCTGGCACAGGGCTCAGTGCACGGTCCAAACCAGTTCTGGGGGCACTTACGAACATCCTTTCAGTGCACAAAACACCCTCATTGTTAGTGTAGGCTCTGACCCCAGACACACCACAGGGGGGCGGAGCCAGCATTGTACAAGGCAGGCACAGACCTATTCAGGGTCAGGGGCTACTCCTCCCACTACTCCAAATGCAGCTCAGGCCCATTCAGCCTAGCGCTGACTAACCCAGCCCCTCTGGAGCCACTGCACTTCCCCAGTCTCTGTCACTCCAGAGCCAGACATGCAATACACAACAGGCAGGCACAAAAACACATAGCACACAGAAATGCCAACTTCTAAAAGTGGCATTTCTAAAATAGTGACAATAAATTTGCGCACACCATTACGCAGCATTTATTACCACTATTCCAACCATACCAAACTTGATCACGCTACTCCTCTCAGATCAGGAATTACCACTGAAACACTTATCAGCGACCCTTGACCTTGCCAGGTAGGTCGCTCCCCCACCACACAGCTCCGCCTGTGTTGTCTGCCCGCTGCTTCTGCAGGTAAGATCGCCCCTCAGCTGCGGCCCCGGTGCCCGCATTTCTTGCTATCTCCCCTTTTTCCTTCTGTGCCCCTCGCTGCCCCATTTGCGTTGTGACTGTGATTTTGTCTGTTTTCCCCCCATTTCCTTTCTGTGCCCCTCGCTGCCCCATTTGCGTTGTGACTGTGATTTTGTCTGTTTTCCCCCCATTTCCTTTCTGTGCCCCTCGCTGCCCCATTTGCGTTGTGACTGTGATTTTGTCTGTTTTCCCCCCATTTCCTTTCTGTGCCCCTCGCTGCCCCATTTGCGTTGTGACTGTGATTTTGTCTGTTTTCCCCCATTTCCTTTCTGTGCCCCTCGCTGCCCCATTTGCGTTGTGACTGTGATTTTGTTTGTTTTCCCCCATTTCCTTTCTGTGCCCCTCGCTGCCCCATTTGCGTTGTGACTGTGATTTTGTCTGTTTTCCCCCCATTTCCTTTCTGTGCCCCTCGCTGCCCCTTTTGCGTTGTGACTGTGATTTTGTCTGTTTTCCCCCATTTCCTTTCTGTGCCCCTCGCTGCCCCATTTGCGTTGTGACTGTGATTTTGTCTGTTTTCCCCCATTTCCTTTCTGTGCCCCTCGCTGCCCCATTTGCGTTGTGACTGTGATTTTGTTTGTTTTCCCCCCATTTCCTTTCTGTGCCCCTCGCTGCCCCATTTGCGTTGTGACTGTGATTTTGTCTGTTTTCCCCCATTTCCTTTCTGTGCCCCTCGCTGCCCCATTTGCGTTGTGACTGTGATTTTGTCTGTTTTCCCCCCACTTCCTTTCTGTGCCCCTCGCTGCCCCATTTGCGTTGTGACTGTGATTTTGTCTGTTTTCCCCCCATTTCCTTTCTGTGCCCCTCGCTGCCCCATTTGCGTTGTGACTGTGATTTTGTTTGTTTTCCCCCATTTCCTTTCTGTGCCCCTCGCTGCCCCATTTGCGTTGTGACTGTGATTTTGTCTGTTTTCCCCCCATTTCCTTTCTGTGCCCCTCGCTGCCCCATTTGCGTTGTGACTGTGATTTTGTCTGTTTTCCCCCCATTTCCTTTCTGTGCCCCTCGCTGCCCCATTTGCGTTGTGACTGTGATTTTGTCTGTTTTCCCCCATTTCCTTTCTGTGCCCCTCGCTGCCCCATTTGCGTTGTGACTGTGATTTTGTTTGTTTTCCCCCATTTCCTTTCTGTGCCCCTCGCTGCCCCATTTGCGTTGTGACTGTGATTTTGTCTGTTTTCCCCCCATTTCCTTTCTGTGCCCCTCGCTGCCCCATTTGCGTTGTGCCCGTATTTTTTGTCTGTTTTCTCTCCCCTTGTACTTTTGTGCCCCCGCTGCCTCTCGCCTTTCCCGCCGCTGCGTCCCTGCGGCCCCGCCCCCTGACTGCCCATTCGCTGCCCCTGCCTCCCGCCTCCCAGCTGCTCCTCCCTCCCACCTCCCCATAAATGGCGGCCGCTGCGCGGCCGCGCCGCTGAGGCGCCGAAGGCGCGCCTAAGGCAAGCCCGTCTGCGCCCGTCCGCGACTGGACCGCGCCCAGCGCCAGAACCCCTGGATCCCACCGATGCAACACTACTCGACGGACCTACGACACCGCCACCCTCACCGCACTCAATGCCGGCCGGAACCCTGCCTGCTACCGAGCCTCACCGAGACGCACCCACGGACCCTTCACCTGCCAAACCTGCCCGATTCACCTGCCCCCGGACGTGCACCACCTCCGCCAAGTCGAGCACCAGCAGCAACAACCTGAAATGCATCCTGTTGAACACCCGCTCCGTCCACAGGCACGCCGTGGAACTCTGGGACCTGCTCGACGCAACAGCACCGGACATCGCCTTCCTCACCGAAACCTGGATGAACGCCTCCTCAGCGCCCGACATCGCCATAGCCATCCCGGACGGATACAAGATCACCCGGAGGGACCGCGTCAACCAGACGGGAGGAGGCATCGCCATCATACACAAGAACACCATCCGCATCTCGACTAACTCCGACGAGACCTTCACCGCCGCCGAACACCTACACTTCCAGATACACACTGACCCCAAGACCACCCTCCGAGGCACCCTCATCTACAGACCCCCGGGACCACGCACACTATTCAGCGAAGACATCGCAGACTTCATCAGCCCGCACGCCATGCCCTCAGCCGACTACATCCTCCTAGGGGACCTCAACTTCCACCTGGAGAACAACAACGACAGAAACACCACCGCCCTGCTGGACAACCTCGCCAACCTCGGACTCAAGCAACTGGTGAACACGCCCACCCACTACGCCGGCCACACGCTTGACCCCGTCTTCTCTTCCAGCAAGCACATCTCCTTCAGCCACGCCACCGGACTACACTGGACCGACCACAGCTGCGTCCACTTCAGCTTCAGAAAGACTGCGACCCACCACCACCCGCAACAGGCTCCCCGCCGGAGCTGGAGCAAGATCACCGCCCGAGCATCTCACCGCCTCCCTCAGCCAGAACACACCCACCAACACAACGGACCCAAACGAAGCAGCCAGCAACCTCGCCAAGTGGCTGACCGCCTGCGCCGACGACCTCGCACCACTAAAAAACCCTCCCAGCAGACCCGGAAGCAAGAAAACCCCTTGGTTCACCAACGAACTCAAGGAATCCAAGAAGAACTGCCGCACTCTCGAGAGAACCTGGCGACTCGACCAGACCACAGACAACAGGACCGCCCTCAAGCACGCCACCCGCAAACACCACCAGCTGATCCGTGCCACCAAGAAGTCGGCACTCAAAGAACGACTGGACAACAACGCCCACGACAGCAAGGAACTTTTCAGCATCGTCAAAGAGTTCTCCAACCCCAGCGCCGGAAACAACGACATCACCCCCTCGCAAGACCTCTGCAACTCACTCGCCACGTTCTTCCACCGCAAGATCACCGACATACATAACAGCTTCGACGCACAAACCACGCACCCTACCGCCGAACCAACGCCCGCCACCACCACCCTCTGCAACTGGACCCCGATCAGCACCGAAGACACCACCCGCACGATGAACTCCATCCACTCCGGATCACCAACCGACCCCTGCCCACACCACGTCTTCAACAAAGCCGACGCCACCATCGCACCCCATCTCCGGGACATCATCAACTCCTCCTTCCACACTGCCACCTTCCCGGAGAGCTGGAAGCACGCCGAGCTTACCGCCCTCCTGAAGAAACCAACGGCGGACCCCACCGACCTCAAGAACTACCGTCCCATCTCGCTCCTTCCGTTTCCGCCCAAAGTCATCGAGAGACCGTCAACGGACAGCTTGCCGCCTTCCTCGAGACGAATGGATCCCTCGACCCCTCGCAGTCCGGGTTTCGGGCCAACCACAGCACCGAGACCGCCCTTATCGCAGCCACCGACGACATCAGAACCCTAACCGACAACGGGGAAACAGCAGCCCTCATCCTCTTGGACCTCTCCGCGGCGTTCGACACCGTCTGCCACCGCACCCTAGTGAAGCGCCTCAGCAACATCGAAATCCGAGAGAAAGCACTGGAATGGATCATCTCGTTCCTCGCCGGAAGAACCCAGAGAGTCCGCCTCCCCGTTCAGATCCGAGGCCACCGAAGTCATCTGCGGCGTTCCACAAGGATCTTCACTCAGTCCAACCCTCTTCAACGTCTACATGAGCCCCCTCGCAGCCATCGCACGCCAACACAACCTCAACATCATCTCCTACGCCGACGACACCCAGCTGATCCTCTCCCTCACCAACGACCCCACCACCGCCAGAGCCAACCTACACGACGGGATGAGAGACGTCGCCGACTGGATGAGGAACAGCCGCCTTAAACTAAACTCAGACAAGACGGAAGTCCTCATCCTGGGCTCATCACCCTCCGCCTGGGACGACTCCTGGTGGCCCCCGGCCCCTGGGCACCGCGCCCAAGCCAACGGACCACGCACGCAACCTGGGCTTCATCCTGGACTCCTCCCTGTCGATGACCAGACAAGTCAACGCCGTCTCATCCTCGTGCTTCAACACCCTGCGCATGCTCCGCAAGATCTTCAGATGGATCCCCACTGAAACCAGGAAGACCGTCACCCAGGCACTCGTCACCAGCCGACTGGACTATGGGAACACCCTCTACGCCGGAACCACAGCCAAACTTCAAAAAGACTCCAGCGCATCCAGAACGCCTCCGCACGACTCATCCTGGACATCCCCGACACAGCCACATCACCGGACACCTGAAAGACCTGCACTGGCTCCCCGTCAGCAAGAGAATCATGTTCAGACTCCTCACCCACGCACACAAGGCCCTCCACGACCTGGGCCCAAAGTACCTCAACGACCGCATGACCTTCTACACGCCCACCCGCCAGCTACGATCAACCAGCCACGCCCTCGCCACCGTACCACGCATCCGCAGAACCACCGCCGGAGAAGATCCTTCTCCTACCTGGCAGCCAAGACCTGGAACTCCTCCCCACTCACCTTCGGCGAACCCAGGACCATCTCTCCTTCAGGAAGCAGCTCCAAGACCTGGCTGTTCGAGCAGTAACTTACCCCCTCCCCCAGCGCCTTGAGACCCTCCCGGGTGAGTAGCGCGCTCTATAAATGCCGTGATTGATTGATTGATTGATCAGGGAATCCCAATGCATTCCTATGAGAGGGCAGCCTCACAGTAGTGAGAAACCAAAATGGCTGTTTGTCACTACCAGGACATGCCACACAGTTAAGGCACATGTCCTACCTTGTACCTACATTGCACCCTGCCCATAGGACTAGCTAGGGCCTAACTTAGGGGTGACTGATATGTAGTAAAAGGGGAGTCACGGATGTGGCAACCACTTTATGTGCCACGTCACAGCGGCAGTAAACTTCGCGTGCAGGCCCTGCAATGGCAGAGGCCTGAGACAGGTTTGAAAGGCTACTTTGGTGGGTGGCGCAAACAGCGCTGCAAGTCCACCAGTAGCATTTAATTTACTGGCCCCGGGTATATGAGGTACCACTTTACAAGGGACTGATATGTAAATTAAATACACCAAACAGGTGTAGACCAATCTTACCACATTTACCATAGAGAGCACATGCACTTTACACTGGACAGCAATGATAAAGTGCCCAGAGTCCTAAAACCACCAACACCAGGTCAGAAAAAATACCAGGAGGAAGGCAAAAAGCTCAGGGATGACCCTGCAAAAAGGGCCAAGTCCAACACAATGAATTTACGGACCTGGTCAAAGCAAGTAGGCCCACCGGCAGCCCTTCTTACCCGTGTCCACCAAAAACCTTCAAGAAAATTCTTCTAACTACCTCTGCTGCCACGCCAGTAAAAAGAATCATCAACAATTCCTTAGCCATGGGAATATTTCCAGAAGAACTTAAAAAGTCATACATACGCCCATTACCAAAGAAAATAAACCTGGACTCCCTTAACCTCGACAACTACAGACTGATTGCAAATGAACCTTTCCTGGGCAAACTGATAGAAAGAGCAGCATTCATCCAGATGTCACAGTTCATTGAAGATAATTCTATACTTTCAGACTTCCAAACAGGATTCCATCCAGGAAGAGGTACAGAATCTGCCCTTGTTGCCACTTGGGATGACCTTAAGAACACAGTTGACCGGAACAGGGTTGCTGCTCTACTTCTCTTGGACCTCTCAACTGCCTTTGACATGGTTGGCCATGACACTCTAACAGAAAGGCTCTACAAAGCTGGCATAGAGAGGACTGCTCTCAACTGGATTACATCCTACCTTCACAACAGAACAAATGTCATCCATACCCCCCTACTCTTCCAAACCATACTTCACAAAAGCAGGGGTCCCTCAAGGCTCTAGCATCTCACCCATGCTTTTCAACATTTACATGAAGTCACTACCGGCACTGATCAATCAATTTCACCTCACATGCCATAATTATAAAGATGACACACAAATACTCCTTAAATATGGAAAGCCCCTAAGACATTGGAAACTCACACATTTTCAGTTTTCTCAGTGCTGTGGATCAATGGATGACATGGAACCATCTCAAATTGAAAGCCTCCAAAATGGAAATACTTGTGGCGATTGAATACATTATGACTCACTCGCTGCCTGGCCCAATGATCTGGAAACACCACCTAAAGTATCAAAGGAAGTAAGAAACCTCAGACTTGCCATGGACTCCAAGCTATCAATGAATGCCCAAGTGGACAAACTAGCAAGATCTAGCTTCGTTACTATAAAAACTCTGTGACACATCTTCCCCCACCTGAGATTTCCACATAAGGTCCATGCTACCATCTCTCTTGTTCTGTCTAAACTCGATTACGCCAAAAGCCTCTACCAGGGATCACCTTTAACAACTATGAAAAGACTACAGCAGATTCAGAACTCTGCTGCCAGACTACTCTTACATATAAAGCCACAAGCCCACATCTCCCCTGCCCTGAAAGCCCTATATTAGTTACCAGTTGCTAGAAGATCCACATTCAAGCTGCTTTGTTATCACCCACAAAGCGATACATGGAACAGGACTGCTATTCATCAGGAATAAAATCACAAAATACATTCAACAAAGGAACCTCCGCTTTAGATTGGCACCTTGCCTCAAAATCCCACCATACAAGAAAAAAACCATAGGTGGCACATCCTTCTCTGTTCATGCAGCCAAACTATGGAGCTCCTTACTCCCAAACTAAGGGGCATATTATCAAGAACGGCGTTAAAATTATCGCTGCTTTAGCGGCAGAAAACTGCCGCTAAAGCGGCGATAATGGGCTTGATAATATGCCCTTGAGAATCCAATAGAAGCCCATGTTGACACCAGAACATGGGCTTCTATTGGAATTCTCGAGGCATATTATCAAGCCCATTATCGCCGCTTTAGCAGCAGTTTTCTGCCGCTAAAGCGGCGATAATTTTAACGCCGTTTCTTGATAATATGCCCCATAAGATCCACGGATAACTACCTTATTTTCAGAAGACTACTCAAGAGTTGGCTCTTTCCCACATAACCACCATACTCAAACATAAATATACAGCATATCCCTCTGTATATAGGCATTTATTTGGACTATAGATGTGTACCTACATATGTGTATTGCTTTGTTAAAACATGTATAATAATTATGTTTTAAATATATAGATATTTGTTAGTTTTGCTTAACAAATGTAGATATTACTTATAGTTATATAATTCTAAGTTTAACATGTATATAGGCGACTGCATAAATAAGTAAATCTTTTATCATAACTATTTATCTACAATTGCTTCACTATTGAATTGCAAAAAAAATAACTTAAAGTACAGCAACAGTTGAAAGTCTGAGTTTATTAAATACATCTTAAATCTACATGTATTACCTTCCTTATACATACATACCTTACATGTACTTATGTATCTTTATATTATTACTTTGCTTCTAATTCAGCATCTCCAATGACCTACCCTATATCTCACCCTATATCTCTCGCAATGTATCCTCTACCTCCACTCTGATTAATATCAAACCTCATTCTACTACTTTCTCCAATGCACTACCCTATTTCTCATCCTATACCTCTCTCAATATATCCTGTACCGCAACTTTTTCTCATCTCAAACCTCATTCTACTACTCTTTCCAATGCTCTACCCTATTTTTAACCCTATACCTCTCTCAATATATCCTCTACCTACACTCTCTCACTCATCCCAAACCCCATTCTAATACTGTGATTCCCAAAATAACCCTTTCTAGACTCTTCCATCCTCTACACCTCCTTGTGTCATCTCATATCTATTTTACTATTCAGATCCCCCAAACAAGCCTTTCTAAACCCTTCCCTCTTGCTCTTCCCACTCCACCTCCCCTTTCCTCATCCCAAACCTCATCCTACTGCTGTGAATCCCCCCAAAAAACCTTTCTAGACCCTTCCCTTTTCAATCCCCCCACTATTCTTTTTCAATCCTAATAACAGACCAACATATCCACCGCTCAAATTAATTTCATATTTCCCTGTGCTAATTCCCACTAATCCTGTTTGTGTTCCGGAGTAGCGTGCTACCTGACGAAAAGCCCTTCAACACTTCATCAGGGGTAGCAATTGCTGTATAAATGCAAACCCTTCACTCTTCTACCCCTCCACTATCCTTTTTCAATACAAATAACAAACCCACATGTCCACCGCTCAAATTAATTTCATATTCCCCAACACTAACTCCCCACTAATCCTGTTTGGGTTCCAGAGTAGCGTGCTACCTGCCAAAAAGCACTTTAACACCTCATCAAAGGGGTAGCAAGTGCTATATAAATGCAAACCCTTCCCTCTTATATCCCTCCACTATCCTTTTCAATCCAAATAACAATCTAACAATTCCACCGCCTAAATTAATTTCCTATTTCCGGATACTATTTCACCACTAATCCTTTTTGGGTTCTGGAGTAGCGTGCTACTTGCCGAAAAAGTGCTTTGACACCTTTTCAGGGGTATTAAGCGCTAAATAAATGCAATTACAACACAACATAACATAACATAACATCTTTAGCCCCAAAAAGTGTATACGTTAGTGTGACAATTGTGAAAATATCCCAAATAGCACCATATTTCTTGTCGGTGATGCGCAAGGTATCCCTGCACCTGGGGAAAAAAAACTATTTTTCTGGTGGAGAAAAGTGAAACAAGCATTGACAAATCCAATAGGTCCCACCATTGGCTTTGCAAATGCAATTCTTGTTGGTTGATGCTAAATAGTGTTGCTACCTATGGAATGTTCAGGATTAAACAACTGGTGAAATGTGCTCTATAATGCTAAGATATAATAACAGTTTTGATACAGCACTCAAACCCTGCATTTATTGTCTTAATAGGTAAACTCGCAGGTCAAGATTGTCTGCTGGTGTAATTCGCATGTGATGCGACCAACATTATCAATGCGATGAAAAAAACAGGAAATAGAAATGGAAGCATTCGGTCGAAATGGGGAGCAGCAAGAGGGCAAAGTTGTGTAGGACAGCTTCCATGTTGTTTAGGATACTGCTTGCTGGATATCGGCTATGCTCAGAATGAGCTTCATTTATTGGAGACAAAGGGGACCATTCGTCAATGGATTGGGTGCATCCTCCTAAATTTGAAGATGAGCTGAAGGATTGTTGCTTAATCTAACAATTAAACAATTACTTGTAAATGGATTAGCAGAATGACTGGATAACCTGCAACAGAAGAGAAGGTACATACAGTGCTTAATTTGAGCGGGTGGTTGCAGGTGGGGTCCAGCGGCACTCATTTTTGCGGACTTGCACCTATTTTCCTCATCAGACTTTGACCCAGAGCAAAAGAAAGAAAAACAAAAACAGAGGAAAAGAGAAAGAAGATAAAGATGGAATAACAGTGACAGGGAAAAAGCAGGGATGAAAACAAACATATAAGAGTGAAATAAAGGATCAGGAGTGTATTGCAGGGGTAGAAAGAGGAATGAGGTGGAATCCAGACTACACAGCCTTGGTATTCGGCAGCCCTGACATTCGTGAGCACTGTCTGTTGGCTTCTGAAAAAAACTGGGCTCTGGCACCTATTATTTTACAGATTAAGCACTGGGTAGGTATGAAGTGAAAAAAAATATAATATGCTTTGATAGGAATGAGCACAGTAGGATTCACAGCTGAGTTCTTGAGGTGAAGATCGAAAAAGAAGAATATTGATAGCATTTGAGAACTCTTTTAAAAATCACATATAATTCAGGGTAGATTCTGCTGAGAGAATCCAATCTTCTGAAAATAGTGGAATTTCAGTGAGAGAGCCTCTGGGATCACTGACACAATGATACTGTAATTTCATGCATTTACACTGATAGATTAAACAGGATCGGATTAGTTTCCTCAAGTGAACACACAAAAGGTAATGGGAGAAATGCTTGCAAATAGTCTAACCACTGGCAATTACTCATAGTAGCTCTTAAGAAGAACCACAAGTCTGGTAAGTAGATGAAACTTTGTTTATTCTTCGCAGCCTCTACACGCCACAACCGCCAAGAGAGCAGCAACTGTCATCAGAATAACCGCTCTAGAATGTTCAGAAATAGCGTGGTCAGCTTGTGGCCAGAATGTTGGAACAACCTATGGGAAGAGGAACAGCGGGGTAGGGAAGGGGTCATACCAATACAGAGGCATTATAACACATCTCCCTCCTGTAAAACAAGGAAAAAAACTGGTGTTACAGAGGCGTGGGACGCCGGGATACAACAACCAGAACAAGCATGAATCATAATTGACAAAAATAAGAGATGTATAAGCGATGAGATGCAATGCAATTCAGTAACAAACATGAATCATAATTGACAAAAATAAAAGATGTATAAGCGATGGCATGCTATGCAGTTCAATAACAAAACCCAAAAGAACTGTCCCCAACCCCTGTTGGAACATGGGAACAATACAATGGGGAAATAGAAACAGAGATAACTCGTCAATGCGGGACATAATCATTGTGCCACCCTGGAGTCCTGAGACGTCTAGAACTCCTACGGACACAACTTGATTCAGAGTCACTTATAGGACCTTCCTCCTGTTCATCCCTCACCAGGGAAGAGGGTCACACAGTCAACCTTGTCCATGCTCCAAGTACGTCCATCATCCAAGGTATTTAGTTACATTCTTGCTCTCCTCAACCACCTTCAAGGGTTTAGAGAACTTGCTCCTTCCGCTCTGACAGGAAACTGGTACTTTGACTAGCACCGTGTCGCCCACTCTCCACCTGCGCTTCACAACACCTTGCTTAGCATCATATTTCTTTTTGTACTTATCTTGGTGAAGTTCCCTGTGTCGCATCATCCTATCTCTATCCACCCACTTGAGTTCTCCCCCCCAACCAGTTGGGTGATAATTTGGTACCCAGTAACCTCCCTTTCAATGCCAGGAGTGGAGAGATGTTTGTAACCAAGGGCCAGATGTATCAAACAGTTTTACCCATTCTGTGCCTATGGGAAAATGTGTTCGTGCATCTGGCGCCAAATTAGGTGTAGTATGATAAGACAACAACATGCGTTGTAGAGCACAATCCACTGTAATACCAGACACTAAAGACACTTGTAAGCACTCCTTAATCCTACGATTAACCCTTTCAACCAAACCGTTACCCCTGGGGCAGTGCAAAGCTGTCTTGAAGTGGCAAATGGACCAACTCTTAAGGAACTCACACATCTCAACAGATGTGAATTGTACACCATTGTCAGTGACGAGTGTGCTGGGGACCCCTTCTGACATAAATGCTTCCTTAAGAAAATTAATAAGGGACTTTGTGTTAATGCTACACACCACCTTGGTCATTATCCAGTGGGAGTGATAATCCACCAAAACTAGCATGAATTTCCCTTCCCACATGGTTGCTCTGAGAGGCGCAATTATGTCCAAACCAAGCTTATCCCATTGTTTAGAAGGAACAGCCACAGGAGGCAAAGGTGCTTTTCGAATGGAACGCGATTTGTCGTTGAGGGCACATGACAATCAGTCTCCGACCGTCTCTTCCACAATAGAATCCATTCTGGGGAACCAATAGGTGGCTCTGACCCTAGATTTGGTCATGCTTCTGCCCAAATGTCCCTTATGGGCAATGGCTGCAATTCTAGTCCACAATCTCTCCGGGGGAACTAATCTGTCACCTCTCATGATCTTATCATTGGAAATGCTTAATTCATGTCACACTGCCCAATAATCCTTGAGGCTGTCGCTTAAGAGACAGGGTTTGACTGGCCACCCCTGAACAATCTTATTCTTGACTTGTTTCAAAGTTTCATCCTCCTACATTCCCAATTTCCACTCCTCCTTGGCAATACCTGGGACTTCTACTTAAGCCACAATTTCACGTTCCCCAGAACAGGTACCCTCACTTTCATAGCAAGGCAAGCGTGAAAGACAATCCGCAACCCAGTTCCTATTGCCAGACATATATTCTACAGTAAAGTTGAACCCTTCTAAGTTTAGCAACCCTCGGAGTCGTGGTGACTCTTCCCTTGATGGAAAACATGAATGTCAAAGGTTTGTGATCAGTGCGCACCGTAAAAGGAAGTCCCCACAAGAAGAATTTAAAATGTTCAATAGCCCAAGCCCAAGCCAAAGCTTCCCTCTCAACCGTTGAATAGTTGCGTTCAGCTTCCTTCAATGCTCGAGATGCAAAAGCCACGACCACTTCCTTGCCCTCAGTAACTTGAGTCAATACCACCCCAATACCTATCCCATTTGCATCCGTAGTCAAAAAGTCTTACGTTAGGTATCAAAACAGCCTAAAGAATGTGCTTTGGTTATTGCATCTTTGATAGCTTCAAAAGAAAGTTGACATCCCCGCTCCCAAAGGAAAGGAACACCTTTCTTCAACAGGCTCCTTGACGGAGCAGTTACATCCGCAAAATTCTTTACATATTTGGTCATATACTCTGCATGTCCCAAAAAGGATCTCAATTCGTCCGTGTTCCTAGGAGAAGGAGCCTCTTTCACAGCTTTGATTAGATCCTATTTGGGTTTGACACCTTGTTTGGAAATGGTATGCCCCAAGTAGTCAGCAGAATCTACTCCGATCCTACACTTATCCTTACTTACAGTGAACCCAGCTTCCTTTAGAGATTTTAACACCTCTCTTAAAGTATTAGCATGTTGCTGTACAGATGATCCATGAATCAAAATATCGTCTTGGAAACACAGGACATTGGCAATTTTCCCCAAAATACTCTGCATCACACGCTGAAAAACAGCAGCCGCCGAAGCAAGGCCAAAGGTCATGCAGCGGAATCTGTATGCCCCAAAAGGAGTAATAAAGGACGTTAGAGACCTAGGATCTGGGTGTAATTCAATTTGATGATAGGCGGATGATAAATCAATCACAGTAAATATCTCCGCCTTACCAATCATGCTGATCATTTCATTGATGCGAGGGAGGGGAAATCTGTCTACCCAAATATTTGAATTAAGGTCTCTAAGGTCAACACAGAGACGCAATCCTTTACCACACAATGTTTGAGCAATCACAATGGGAGCAAGACATAGGGAACTTTCAATAGATTCCATAATGCCTAGCGACACCAATTTGTCTAACTCTTCTCTCAATGGTGCTTGCATGAGGTTGGGAATTGGCTGTACCTTATGAATAACGGGTACTGCATTGTCTTTTACTTTAATCCAATGTTGGAAACCTTTTAAATGACCAAGTTTTTCACTAAACACTTCGGAAAATCATCACAAATAACTTTGAGCTCCTGATTGCCTTCCTCCACCGCAAATACAGGCTCCACTTTGTTGGAGTCTAATCTAATACCCAGCTCCTTCTGATGAGCCCACCCCAACAAACAGGACCCTTCTTAGTTAGATAAACTTTTCAATGCATAAATCGGTCTTTGAATTTAATTTCCATTGACAACATGCCCTCCAGAGGAATAGGATCATTGTTATAACACCCCCGGTTCAATGTCAGGTAACATCAACGTGCAACTCTTGCCCTGGAACTTACTCTTGAAAATATCATAATCAATAAGTGTAAAAGGAGAGCAAGAGTCAACAAACACATTAAATTCAACACCATAGAGAGAAATGTGACATTTGGGATAATCATTACTATTGCTCACAGAGTTCTCATTAACTTGGAAAACATATGTGTTGTTAACTTCTTCAGTACCATCATTTATTGCATGAACATATTTCTTTTCAACATTTGAATTTTTGCAAAACCTGGCAAAATGTCCTCTCCTGTTGCACTTCCTACAAATTACAGAACGAGCAGGACAATTAGGGTTGTTTGCCAGGTGACTGTAGTTCCCATAGCGGAAACATCTTAGTCTTTCCCCCTTCTTTCCTTCAGAAATTTTATCACTTAGAGGTTCACCTCCTTTCTTGACAGACCTGCCTTCCCTTTCAATGGAATCAGGATCAGGTTTGTTTTTCACTACATGCACGGTATCACCCCCATTACTTTGTTTCACCTCTCTAATACAATCAGTCGTATGTTCAATGCTTTTAGCAATTTCTACTGCAACTTTTAAATCAGGGTTTCCAGTTAGCAACATCTCTTGAATTTTTGGATTATTAGTGCAGCGAACAAGCTGATCCCTAATAAGAGAGTCACCTAGAATACCAAAGTCACATACATTTGCAAGTCCTCTCAGAACAGCTATGTAAGACGAGACTTTTTCAGTTTTTCCTTGCACCCTGCAAAAAAATGTGCGTCTTTACAGTACTACGTTCAGCTTTTGCCCAAAGTGCTTGTCTAATTTCTTCAAGGTTGTAGTGCAAACATCACGAGAGTCTTCCCCTTCAGATTTGCTATCAGAATCAGATAGGTTTTCGTAGACCTTCCTACCCTGGATACCAATGTTATGCAATCGAATATGTTGTTTCTTTAAAGGCGAGAATTTTTCACCTCCAATTGCGATGAGATATGGCACAAAAACCTTTTCCCAGTCCTTCCATGCTATGGTAGGTTCCCCATTTCATCCAAGAAGGGAGGAGGTTGATTAATGTTAGGAGTTGCCATGTCAATTGAAGAACTAGCAAAGCTTTGGAAAACTGCTTTAAGCCGTGCCTGTCAGTGAAACGGCAACTATGGTATGCAGATGTGCCTGTGGCCACACAATGTCGTGCGTATACTTTGTGGATACAGCAGGTTTTAAATAAACACTGCTCCAAAAATAATTGTGAAGAAGCTGTGCCTGTCAGCGTGTCAGGCAACTTTTGAATGCAGGATGCCTGTGGCCACACGATAATTTGCGTAAAAATTATGGATATAATGGATTGATCACGGCTCAAAATAATTGAGAAGAACCTGTGCCCATCAGCGTGACAGGCTTCCGTTAATGAAGCAGGGGCTCCCTCCAGTGACTTAACATGTGCCAACACTGCCTGTGCAAAGCAGACATGTGCCGAGTAAACTCAGCAGACAACTGAGGAACATGCGCTGTATGGGATCAAAAGGACAGTCGGAACTATGCAGCACTTCCCCCAGCTCGTACCCAACACCGCACCTCACCTCATAGAGTCGTCTCGTACACCACTATCGCGGCGACTCACAAGCGGCAATTATCGTGGACACCTCCTCTAACAGAACAGGACCGGCAGTAGAAGGTAGTCAGAATCGCAAATATAGTATCGTCACGATCTGTCGAAGACGTTAACGCAGATGCGGTAACTTGAGGAGATGTCGGATGTGGCGTTGATCATTTCGGGGAAGAGGTAGGAAACGTTGTCCCCGGCCAGCTAATCGTCGCCAATGTTAAGAAGAACCACGAGTCTGGTAAGTTCTTCACAGCCTCCACACGCCACAACCACCAAGAGAGCAACAACTGCCATCAGAATAACCGCTCTAGAATGTTCAGAAATAGCGTGGTCAGTTCGTGACAGGGGTCTACAACCTTTTCTATATTGAGAGCTACTCATGTTCAATGAAATGCATTGACAGCTACTAATATCATTAGTGATGTATAATTTCAATTTTTTTTATGTATCATACTTCAACCTAGCAAAAACCTTAAAATTTAATAAGCTGGGCTGCACACAGGTGAGCTACTCGGAGGTAGCTGGAGAGCTACTGTAGCTCCCGAGCTACTGGTTGGAGACCACTGGGCCACCAAACTATGGAAAGAGGAACAGCGGGGAAGGGAGGGGAAGGGGTCATACCAATACAGAGACATTATACCAGTAGCATTCCAACCCATTGTTTTTTTTCCCACTACACCAACTCAGATTAGGTCCAGTCATATGCAAATCAGCCATAGTCCTGCTCTAATAAGAACAATCCTGCCTGAACTGTCAAGCAAGGTCCTCTCTGAACTGGAACACAAGCAATCCAACACTCAAGACTAATTTAGACTTACTTTGGTCAGGTATAGTTTGTTTCCAGTGTACATGAGACCCGCATCTGACATTCCTTTGGCCACTTAATGATGGACTGGGTTGTGGCCCGAGTAATTGCCCATGGCTGAGATTAAGTCAAGCAATCAACTCATCACTTTTTTGTTTACTTCATTGTCATACGTGCAACGGGTATGCACAGACGTGACTCCTGTGCTCACCGTGCCATTGAAAACAACCTACACCTGGCTGCAGAGGCCCAAATAGGCCAAAACCGGACTTGGGTTGCATGTATTCTGATTCAGAAAGGATCAGGCTTGCCGGTTCTGGCTGGACTGTTGCTATTGGAGCAGGACTACAGATTTGCATATGGCTGGTTATAATCTGAGGTGGCATAGTGAGCAAAATAATGATGGACTGGGATGCGTCCAGGGTAATTACCGGTGGCTGAGATTAATTCAAGCATTTCATCCATCAATGTTTTGTTTACTTCATTGAAATTCCCTAAGTGCAACGGATATGCCCAGACATGGGTCCCTTGCTCACTGTGCCACTGGATCCAAGCTGAACCCGACAGAAGAAGCTCACCTACGCTGAAACCCTTCTTGGGTTGCTTGTGTTCCGGTTCAGAAAAAACCTGGTGTTTAAGCGTTTTTACTAATTAGAACAATAATGCCTAATTCAGATAAAGGTAAGTTAGTATGATTAGGCCCCAGCCAGCATGAATTGACATCTATTCATATTTGCAGAAGGAAATGTGCACTTTTATTTTATGTGAATGAGCTTTTCCACATGGATGTGTTTCCATTTCAGAAAATCAGCTAAATAGAAGCCTAATTCAAGAACTATGTATTAATAAATTGCATTAAATTGTGTTCCTCTGGATGAAGCCATGTCCAGGATGTTTCTGTCTTTGTAACTTTCAAGGTCCTTTGCTCAAGCCTTTTCTGGGACCATTCTTTTGTTGGAATGTCTATTGTATTTCTGTATTTCATAAACAGCATGTAATGCCCTTCATTTGCTATGCATACACCATTCATTAAAATGCAGGAGAAGTAGGTGTTTCTAGATGTATCTCACTGAATGCATCTTATGTATTAGACAATTCATTGTCTTACTAGATTGCTAGTTCAACCCTATTATGTCACTTCTCACAAATGAATGTGTGGCTTTTCTGTCTAAAACTTTATAAAGAAGATATTTTTGGGATATGTGGCAAACATTCTTTTCCTTTCTAACTGTGCAGACACTATGCTAGTCTGTCATTTGATTTATACGTGGCATTTCCTGGCTCTTCTTTGGAAGCATACTATATGTTGGTCCTTTTGCTGAACTATATTTAGTTCTGGCTGCTTGCTTTCTTTGGAGGTAGATATAATGTTGATACTCTCACTTATTTGATTTTGATTTACTATTGAGATAATGATTGCTATTAATTACCTAACCACGTTTGCCTTCGGTAATGATTTAAATTTTGAATACTCCTATCAGGTTTACCTTGGAACTCTGTCTCACATATGTTTATTTGATTGCTTTGGACTCAGTCTTATGAAGACTCAGATAGGGGAATGTTTTGCTGCACTTCAAGGAGTTGGGATCTCAGATCGCAGGAGACAATACGGCTGAGAGGCGGCCATTTCATCACCCGCAGCTGGCCCTGATTACTTTGATGCTACATAGCGAACCGCCTGCACTCAGAGCGCGGGACGTTTTGCCGCACTTCAAGGAGTTGGGACTACAGTTTCCTGGAGACAATAGGGCTGAGGAGGTGGCCCTTTCATCATCCGCAGCTGGCCCTGATAACTTGGACGCTACATGAGCCTGGGCCCGTACTGCACCCGTCAGAGCCCGTAGGAGGCTAGGCTGGCCACCCCCCTAACGTTTGTACTTTTTTGTCAACAAGGGGCAAACAGAAGTCCACCTTCAACAATGGCCCACTTTGCTCGGAAGTACCTTGTAAGTGTGAGTTGATTATTTTGTTTCTCACATCAGCAGTCGGGCCCTTAAATGATGACATTTTGTGTGCTGAGGAAAAACTGGGCATCATTGAGGAGAATGGTACGGAAAGTATAACATCCAGTTGAAACGCTAGACTCGAATGGTCAGGTAAGGGGGAACTTGTCTTTTCTGATAGAGCTCAAAGAGAGACCATTCCCACCAAAATCACTACTCTCCTTGCCCTCTTTCTTCTGAACGGATTTCCCCATCTAAATCCAAGAAAGACCTGGGAGCCAAACCTAATACCACAAAAAGAAAATCTATTATCATGAAGGACAATAAACAGGCAGTAGACCCTGCTAAATCTCTTGTTATCCTAGAAAAGGGAAGCCTTTGTGTTTTGATTCTGTTGCTCGTTCTATTAGGAAAGAGTTGGAGCCTCTGTTTAGCAGCTTATTGGATAAAGTAAAATTGGTTAAAAGTCTGGTGAGAGACTTCCCTACTAAACTGAAAGCTTTAGAAATTGCTATTGCCAACTTGTCTTTTTCAGTCTAAGGCTGGGGGTAGGGCATTGGACACATGTGAGCATCCAGCGTATACCTGGCCTGTTTGCAAACCCCCTTTCCCCAGTTGAATAACACCCCTGTAGCAGGTACTGCAGGTGGGACGTACGCGGACATAATTCAATCCATGAAAAAATGTGACACCACAGTAATCTCCCGGGTAGCGAGAGGGTCTACTCTCTGAGCTTACAGGGTTTGTCTGGTCTTAGGACAGGCCCACAGTCTAGACATACTGGTAGGCAGAGTAGACCTAGTTCCCCACAGCCTAGCGGTCCAGGGCCTGTATCCTGTAGCAGATTGCAGTTACCTCGTGAATCCACACCACTGGTGGCCATTGTGGTTGATGTTCTACCCTTGAGACCTGTTGTAGTAGAACCCACACCAGAATTCATTCAGAAGATCACTCACTGGTGTAACAGCCAAAACGAGGTCAGGAAAAGCTTGTCCACACATATAATCATGGTGAGAAGAGTGAGTTGGATAGGTCAGAGAGAGAAAGTGGGAGAGGGGGACTGCATTGTTATTAAGTTCAATGAACCAGATATAGCAGGATTGTTAATACATCATATGGCAAGTGCGTGCCCCTCAAATACAGGCATTAACGTGCTACCCCTAGGGTTTTTTATTCACCAGAGAGAAGTTTAGTTACCAGGAGAAGAAGAATGCCAATGGGCAAGGATGGTACGCAGGTCCGTCATGAAAGGAGGGAACAGGTAGCTGCCATTATAGTGTCCAATAGATTCGTCCCATTGAGCACCTTAGCAGGGGCGGCTCCTCCATTAGGGCAGAGGAGCGCCGCCCCACTGCTTTCTCGCAGTGCGAGAAGCAGAAGGCAGGGATATGCCTGGTTGGCGGCGGGCGGAAGGATATGCCTGGTTGGGGGCGGGCGGGTGGGTGGGTCGGGAAGGAGGAGTAGCTTGCACCACTCTGAGTACCCTGACTGTTTGGTTGGCCCTGGGGCCGACCAAAGCAGTCATGCGCATTCTACATTTTCTCTATGTAGGCTGCATGCAGCCTACATAGAGAAAATGGCCTCCCTGCAGGTGCCCGGCTGGCCGCTGTCCGGGACTCCGCACCAAACATAACGCTGCCATTGCAGCGTTGTGATAGGCTTACAGGGGGGGAGGGAGCATGCCTGTTCCTGTTCAGGAGCAGGAAAATGCGGGACCCGGCCCAGGAGCAGAGGCTGCGCGGGACCAGTCAGGTAAGATTTCGTTTTATTTTTATTTTTCCCCCCGCGGTAACCCCTGCGCGATAACCCCTGCGCGATAACCCCCGCGTGACCCTCCCCGATCCCCCACACGCGAGAATTGCGAGCCGCGACTGCACCTTAGACAACAATGACACACAGTCTTTTGCAAATACAATCACTCCCCATTGGCGGAATGGAAACAAACATGTTGGCAGCAATTATCCTGAGACTGCTGCAGTTCAAATAGGCAGTGGAGCTCAGTAGTCAAACCAGATTCTTATTTAAAGGTTATGTACTGGATCATAGCAGGGGTGTCCAACAAAAGAGATAACAAAAGTTGGCTTGGTTTACTGTCAGAGCATCATATATTAGTTTTGCAAGAAAGTTGAGACAGGGATAACACATTCTTTCTGGATGAATATGTTTCGTATTTTTTCGCTGCTCTGCCCTTGTAATCACAAAGGGCCAAGGGGTGCCTAGCTATTTTGATTTCACTAAATATCAAGTGTAAGTCTATGCAGGTAGAAACAGAGTTCCAGTTATTTATTTGCTGTGCAATTAGAGTTTAAACATGCTGTAACTTTATTAATTAGAATGTTTTATAATTCATTTGCACAGTCTAACTCTGGAATACTGTTGATACTAAGATTGTTTTTAGAATCATATGTTGACTGGCATAATTTACCTTATGTGGTCCTGCTAGCCGGAGATTTCAATACTCACTTTTGTCATTCTAGCTGCCATATATCCATCAAGAACTTTCTAGAAGAATTTAAGTATGAATAGTTTGAAAACACTATCCAGCGGGTTTTGTTGGATGAAAACAGGGCTGACTTTGTTATGGAATGCCTAGAGGGTTATAAAAAGGACACAGAAATTCCTACCTTCAAAGGACGAGGTGCTAACACCATAATCGATTATATGTTTCTAGGGGCCCCTTTAGTTCACCAAGTGCTGCATTATGAGGCCAAGTGGAATCAGCTTAGCAACCACAACCCCCTGTGTAGGAGTTTGGAATAGAGATTGAGTGAGGAGATCCTTCCTGAAGTAGGCCCTAAGAACAGCAACATAGCAACCCAGGACCAATCACGCAAATTAAAATGGAGCAAGGTCCCAGTAGGCTCTTTTTTTATATGATCTACATATTAACTGTGGTCAGGATATTGGTCTTTGTTTAGAGGGAAGGTCGTATCTGGGCCTCCTTTTGTGTGCCTATAAATGGATTTGTGGGTATGTTGCTACGAATCTGAGGACGGTTGAAGGCAAGCCCAAGCAGGTGCGAGAGAGGTGGTTCGATCAAAATTGAATGAAGGCACATCATAATCTCTTTTTAGCTTTGAATAAAAAGTCCTAGATATATGGGGGAGGTCATCCAATGCAGGAAGAGATATAAACAAGCCCTATTAAAACGAAAATATGAAATCAGAGAGGAAGCATGGTTCCAACTACTCCAGTCTGAGGTCTTTAAGAAGGGAGTAAGAACGAGCCCCAGATGTTATAGGCCCATATCCTGAATAGATTCTGTGGTCAAAGCCATGGAGAGAGTGATCCTCTCAAGGTTACCTGCCTGGCTGGACAAAAATGAAGTCATCTCGAATTTACAGATTGGGTTCAGGCCAGAGAAGGGCACTCTCGACCAATGTCTTAACTTGCAATTGATCATAGAGAAATACACAGTAATTAAGGGAAGCATGTTACATCTTGCCTTCAAGGACCCAACGTCAGCATTTGACAGAGTAAATAGGTCGAAACTCTGGCCTCTTCTCATGAACATGGATGTGGCCAGTGATATAGTAATTTTTTTGCATTAATTTCATTTTGATCTCTTGCCCGCGGTGAGGTATAACATGAATTGGAATCTCTTGCCGCCCATTACAGTAAACAGGGGGGTCACACAAGGTTGCATATTAGCCCCACTCCTTTTTACATTATACATTAATAAGTTGAGCCCCAAGCTATGTTCTGCCAGCAAAGACATTACCCGCATGGGCTCACATCTAATTCCTGCACTTTTATATGCGGACAATGCTGTGCTGCTGGCTAGAAAAGGGGTGGGATTGCAGTGTCTTCTTGACAACTTTGTGGATTTTATGAATTCCCTCGATTTAAGTACTATTGACATAAAATCCCACTCTATGGTCATTGCCCCCCCCCCCAAAAAAAACAATAGCTTGAAGAAATGTTTTGGAGGTGGGGTTGAAATCACAAGGGTTAATGCATTTGCTTATCTGGGGGTACTCTTCGATGAGAGGGGCTCTCGGACTGCACTAAGGCGGGCCAAAGGAAATGCCATGGCGGGTTTTGATTTTGCAAGCAGATTGGCCATCAAACCTGTACAGGCTCTCATTAAAGTGTATCAATTGAAATGGGGGGCGTGGTCGACAAAATGGCCGAGTAGGATGTGCTTCTCAGAGCTCCGTCCCCACGCGGCAAATATACGGCAAAATCCTGCGGTGCATTTGTGCACCGACCTCACCTAACGGATTGACTCGGCTGGGAGCATCGCCCAGCTGCAAAAAAAAGAATTGGGAGCGCTGTCTGGCTGGCGTACGCAGTGTGGAACCGGAGTGCCCCCGGAGAAGGAACCGCCATCTTGGATTATCACAGCGGCACCCGCGACGTGCATCGGGAGCCGGCGGGGATCGGCCGGTCTTCCCGGCGAAGACGCTGGTGACATGTGGTGCACTGCCGCGACTGGGGCGGCAGAGCTGAGAATTACGCCCCCGGAAGTGCTGCATCAAGAGACGCTCGCCCGGCGGGATCCCACTGAACAGTAAGGCGGGCTGAGCAGTGGTGTTAATAAGGCTGAGGACTGCCCGTGCAGATCAGACTTGACTGCAGGAGCGGGGGGAATCCCACTATAAAGATCCGGAGGGGGAGGGGCGGAGCCCGGACCCTGGACAGTGCCGGGACTTGATGCCCCCGGGACTGCGAGCTGCAGACTGTGTTGGGGCCTATGCACATGCTGCCGGTGACACGTAAACCGGGACGTGAAACACGCTGAGGACCGTCCGTGCTGGCAGGTTTTGACCGCAGGAGCGGGAGACTCTCATTGTTACGATCCGGAGGGGGAGGGGCGGGAGTCCGGACCCCTGTTGTACTGGCACTTGCTCCCCCTCCGCTGTGGGTTGCAGATTCTGTTGGAGCATAGACCTATGCCGCCAGGAGCCCAAAACGCAGGAGAGCGAGGCGGAGAGTGCCTCTTGGTGCATACACGAGCTGCATCATACTGCGGGACCCCCTACAGAAGGTGAACTGGTCAGGGGAAGATAAGAAGGGCCGAGCCCGGCCAGCAAGAAAAGCACGCAATTGTGGTGGATTCCCACTGTGAAAGCAGCCGGAGAGGGGAGAACAGGACTTCAAATGCTGGACAGGACCAGGATTGGGCTCTGCTGAGGCTGTGGACCGCGCAGTGAGCCGAGACCCCGTCGAGCAGCAGTGTGTGACGGAAGGGGGCCATGTCCAGAAGGTGTCAGTTGCCAGGGGGTGAACGCCGCTGAGGGCCCAGTCAATCTTAGGGGATCAGCAGATGGGAGGTGCTGCGGCGATACACAGTACATGAGACTGGGAGACTGCTGGAGCGCCCTGGTTGCGCCGTCTGGTCTTGGAGGCCTATATACATCTGTGAGCCCGGAGGTGAGAGCGGGAGGGCTTGAGATACCATTGCATTGGTTGTGGATGGTCTGGAAGGGCTGCAGCATTTGATGAGCGGCAGGATTGAGGACAATTGACTGTTAGTGGGCCAGGGACCTTGTCTTGAAGGGTAACGGAATTGCGGCAGACGCACAATACCACAGACATAACCCAGAGCTTGGCCTGGACTGGTGGACTCCTGAGCCTTGCTTGAATCGGGCTCAACATGGGGAAAGATAAAGGCACCAGGGCTCAGTCGAATAAAATATCAAACTATGCGCAACCTCTCCCTCAGGGGCCCAATCAAAGAGGTGTGCGAGGAGAAGATGCTGCTGAGGGGATACAGGGAGAAGAGCATCGGGACCCCTCTCTAAACGATATCGTGATGGCCGTGGGGACTGCGAGGGACGAGATGGTGACCAGGATCGACGCAGTGGCGATCGACGTCAACCTCCTCCGCTGCGACCTGCGTAATGTCTCTGGCAGAGTCACCTCGACAGAACAACAAATGGATGTCCTCCAAACGGAGGTCAAGTCTCTACGGGAGACGGTCATGGAGCTTCAACGGAGGACGGTGAAACTGGATGAACGTGCTGAGGACCAGGAAGGACCCTCCCGGAGAAATAATTTATTATTTGTGGGGTTCCCGGAGAGTGTTTTTGGAAAAATGGATCACGAAAATTCTGTCACCAGGTACACTATCAAAGTTTTTTAATATTGAAAGGGCACACAGGGCGTTGGTCCCACCCCCGCTCCCGGGGGCTCTGCCGAGAGCCATCATAGCCCGGTTTTTTAATTATCGGGATCGGGACATGATCTTGCAGACCACTCGGACCAAATCCGATTTACACTATGAGGGGCACCATATCGCGATCTTTTCTGACTACACGCAGAGGGTGCAGGATCAGAAGGCGCACCTTTTTAGCGGTAAAAAGACGCATGAGAGAGGCAGGATTTAAATACAGCCTCCTCTACACGTCCAAGCTTCGAATTGAACACAAAGGTAGGGCATTGTTTTTTGGGTCGGTGGAGGAAGCCTCAAATTGGATGGACACTACAGGGGATCGGGAAACCCAAAGGAGGCCACAATTACACCCGGGGACTCGCACAAGCTCGATGGATCCATCGACGAGACGGTGTAGGCTGTCCAAAGAACAACAACACCAGGCCGCGGGTGATTCTGGAAGAGTCAGAGTGTGTGAAGATGGTACCTTGCAGATGGTGGAGGGGTCGTTGGACTCTGACTTGACCTCATCAGAGGTGATCCCCGACACTAATGTCGGCTGAGACCGGAGGGAACCGCAAGAGAGCTGATTTGCAACTCTGTACACTCAGATAAGTGATTGCAGGAGGACTCAATACAAATGTCTGTTTTTCTTCTTTTTCTATTTTGATTAACTGGTGAGGAATACACTGTATACGTATGTCGCGTGGGGGGGAACACGCCCTCTCATCAGAGGCTTGGAGCTGCCCGGGGAGCTGGAGGCTCAGGCCTCGCGCCCGTCAGTCGCCCAGTCACTTGCATGGCACCTATTTAGAACGACCTGTACAGGGTTTAATCAGGAAACTGTTAACCTATGTAACTCAACTGTGGATATTGTTGCAGGGCTTGAAGATATTGCTGGAGAACTCAGATGGGGGTGGTTTAGAGTGGGGGATAGGATTGTTTACTTTCTACAATAGTGGGAGGGATGATTCTGTTGCACTGCCCAGCGGGAGGGGGGGAGTTGCGGGTATTCAATTTGTTCTATTTGTTTTTAATGGTTTTCGAGGGAGGTCGGGGGATCCATGTCTGGGTTGCAATATTCCGCAGCGCGCTCAGTCTGAAGCTGGTATGATGGGATGGGAACGGAGGTATGATGTTGAATATATGCACTTATGGCTCCCTCCTTGGCGAAATTACTTACCTGGAATATACGGGGATGGCAATGCTTGAAAAACGTAGAAGAGTGCACTCCTACTTATGACGGTACAAAATTGGTATAGCGGCTATAGCGGGCCTACAGGAGACGCATGTTTGGGGTGACACATTACCATACATTTGACGCAGATGGAGCAGACAGTTATATGCCACTTCTTTTTTGGGGTTTGCACGAGGGGTGCTCATTTGGGTGGCCCCGGGGACCCCCTTTCTGCACATACACCATGAGCTTGATCCTGAGGGATGCTATGTGATCTTATATGGGAGGCTGGATGGGCAGGAGCTATGTTTAATAAATGTGTATGCCCCTAACTTGGATGCCCACAACTTCTTCTATGAAGTAATGACTGCAGCGGCCCCCTATCTGGGTGGGAGTATCGCCATCTTTGGGGACGTCAACTGTGTGATAGATGGGACGATGGACCAGGAACCCCCTCGGGCAAATACTAAGCTGGGAATGACTGGGGCCTTGATAGACATGATGAGGGAGCTGGGGCTAGTGGATGCATGGAGGGTTAGACACCCTGAGGCCAGGACTTTTTCCTGTCACACACCTGCGACCAATACGTTTAGTAGGTTGGATCAATTCCTTCTATCAGCAACTTTGATGTCCAGAGTTGAGGACATAGTGTATCTTCTGAGATATATCTCGGATCATTCCCCTATGCTGTTATCCTTAAGTACTGGTAGGCCCAGAGCGGCGATTCCTACGTGGCGACTCTCAACCGAGGCACTCACTGACCCACCCTTTGGGGTGAAGTTGGAAGAGGAGATCACTAATTATTTTGCGACTAACTGGAATTCGGCATCCTCAAGGGGCATGGAATGGGAGGCGATGAAGGTGGTGGTCCGA
This sequence comes from Calotriton arnoldi, assembly GCA_963921515.1. Classification (NCBI taxonomy): domain Eukaryota; kingdom Metazoa; phylum Chordata; class Amphibia; order Caudata; family Salamandridae; genus Calotriton; species Calotriton arnoldi. The sequence continues at coordinate 1,304,519 of CAWUFW010000329.1, forward strand.
GGGTTCTGTCTTGGCACGGCATATGGGGTGCGACAGCAGCTTGAAAGGGACATTAAAGTACTGGAGGGGAAACTTGCTGGGCTGGAGGTGCTATTGCCAGCGAATCCTGGGCGTTTGAACGAGTGGCGGGAAATGCGAGAAGAACTGCAAGCAGCGATATGTAGACTTGAAAAATTCCACTACACCACATATCGACAGCAACTTCACGCGGAGGGCGATCGCTCTGGGACGCTACTTGCCAGACTGATTAGTAATGGGAAACCGGTTTCCCCCATTGTACAGATGCAGTCTGCTGATGGGTGCACTGTGTACAGTCAGCAAAAAATTGTGAACATTTTAGCGGACCACTTAGCCGGGGTATATGCGGGACGCCCTATGCCAGTTCTGGATGAAATGGCAGAGTTCCTCGCTACACGAAACTTGCCCTGTTTGGAAAAAGAGACTAGCCAATTACTGGACGACCCGATCTCGAAAGAGGAAATACTGGAAAGTATAAAGTTACTAAAAACAGCGAAGAGCCCAGGGAGTGACAGCCTACCGGACAAATTTTAGAAGACATTTGCACCCATTCTGGTGGACCGCCTCTTAGAGGTATATAATGAAGCGTTCCAAAATCAAACACTCCATGAGCGAAGCACTGGTGGTCATGATACCCAAGGAGGATAGAGACCCCCAGTTACCGGGGTCTTACCGACCCATTTCCTTGCTGAATATGGACATAAAAATTGTCAGCAGAATTATGGCGGCTCGACTGCACCCATACATGCAGCATTTAATTCATCCCGACCAGGCGGGGTTTATTCCCAAAAGCAGCAAAGCCCATAATTTGCGAAGGCTAGCCCATGTGTGGCACTCACCCTTCTTTCAACAGGAGGATTGTGCCCTGATGTTGCTCGATATTGAACAAGCGTTCGACTCGGTTGGGTGGGTGTATCTGTGGGAGGTCCTGCGTGTAATGGGAGTGGGTCCACTATTCCTGAAATGGGTGCAGTTATTATACTCGGAACCCCGTGCCAGAATTAGAGTGGGGAGATTAGTATCGAAGGTCTTTAGTCTGCAACGCGGCACCAGACAGGGATGCCCAATGTCGCCACTCCTATTCGCCATGGCAATGGAGCCTCTGGCGGCGGGCCTCAGGAAGGACATGGAGACCTTTGGGATCCCACTGGGTGAGGCTAATCATGTGGTGTCCATGTACGCAGATGACACCCTGGTGTACCTCCGTAGCCCTGCCCAGGCAATACCAACGCTATTCGAGGTCTTTGAACAGTTTGGACACATGTCAGGGCTGTGGATAAACTCAGGGAAGTCCAAATTAGTCCCAATGGGGAGACTGGCTTTACTCCCGGACAGGGGATTGCCGGAGGTGGGGTTCCCGTGGGTGAGGAATGCGCCTAGGTATCTGGGGATCAGACTGGCGGAACAGTACTTGACACTTAACATTGGGAGAATCATTGAGGGATTGCGGGGTTCGGTGAGCTTCTTGCGGGAACTGCCTCTGTCTTTGATGGGGAGGATTGCCATAGCTAAAATGGTGGTCTTACCTAGATGCCTCTACACGGTGCAGCATTCCCTTTTTAGGATCCCCGACATTTTTTCGTAACGTTGGACAGGCTTCTACTGGAGTTGCTGTGGGGGGCTAAGCATAAAAGAGTAAGCCTAGCCACTCTTCAAAGAACCTGGCAGACGGGGGGTCTCGAGATGCAGTGTCTGAAATTTTATTATATGGACTCACAGCTGCAACATGCTATACACTGGTTGGATGATGACGGGAATTGGGAGAAGGCCCTGCTGGCGGGGACCTATGGGAACAGAACGCTCCCAGAGCTGTTAATGCTGGGAGCACAGATACCTCAGACAAGCCCATATATTGTGTGGCATGTAGCGGAAACATGGGAACTCATAGTCCGGAGAATGCTGCGCAGGGCTCCCTATGCCCCGGACATGCCCTTGTGGGTTGTTCGGCCCTTTCAACAGATCTCCGCGTCTATGTCGGTGCATAGGTGGCGGGAGGGGGGATGCCTAAACATGGGGGACCTGTATGACAACAAACAGTATCTCACACGAGAGCAAGCGACAACCGCCTTTGCGCTAGGGCCGGGGGAGTTTCTTCAGTATGGGAAAATAGCTCAGGTAGCGAGGGAGCTGTGGCCTATGTTTCCGGAAGAACCTGCCGTCTCTCAGGTACTGCAGACTCTGATATCAATGGCTAAGGGTCACAGGTTGGTGTCGCACCTCTACCGAGCGATTCGGGCAGACAGGGAGACCCAGGCACTGCCAGTCCAGTTGAAATGGGAGACAGTGATAGGGAACCCCATAACAGAGAGGGACTGGACCAAGATCCATGAAGGGGTTAAACAGGTGAGCTCGAAAACACAATTCAAACTAATACAGTTTAACTTTGTACACCAGACATACCTTACCCCCAAAAGGTTACACAGGATTTATCCGGGAGCGGTCAGAGCAATGCCCCAGATGTGGAGGGGCAGAGGCTACATTTATACATATGGTCTGGTCCTGCCCGGAGCTTCAATTGTACTGGACTGGCGTCTTAGACGCGTTGCGGGAGGCGTTGGGATGGATAATATAAAGTGAAGTGCAGGTGGTGTTGCTTGGTTTGTTGCCCCGACCCAAAACAAGAATCTTAGTAGGAAGTTCGTCCTTTTGGGACTAGTATTAGTGAAACGCCAGATAGCTATCACGTGGCTGAGCCGCAACCCACCCAAAAGGCTGCAATGGGTGTGGGTTATGAAAGATTGGGCAACAGCTGAGATGTTGCGTATGCAATGGACTAGACGTGATGATAAGCTGGAGAATGTCTTGCGCGCATGGAGGGCAATGTTAGGGGACCTGAAGAGTGAGGGAATGGATGAGGCCACGGGATGACGCCACCGAGAGTGCACAGGTGGGAGGTAGCCCGGAGGGTCTGTAAGAGAAGGGGGAAAATACCAATCATAGAAATACTGGACAGCGTGTTATGATGAACAAAACATAGAGGAATTGGTTTGCATCACAGGGATACACTCCAGACATGGAAGGGGGGGTATGTTTTAGTTGTGGGAGGGGAGGGGTCTGGCGTTGGGTTTATGCGGTATAGGACTGCGTTTGGATATTGTGAAAACATGGACTGAGGCATTAGACCTTATGGGGACTGGGATCCGTAATGAAAATTCATGTAAAGGGGTATTGGTTCCCACTACGTGATCTTATATATATGCATAGAATGTACCTGCCCCAACCAACCTAATACCCATGAATATTTGATGTGTCTTCATGTATAATTTTGTAACAGTCCATGCCGTTCTTGACATGTTTGTCTCAAAAGTCAATCAAACAAATATTAAAAAAGAAAAAAAAAAAGTGTATCAATCGAAATGTATTTCCATAGCTACATATGGTTGTGATATATCAGGTTACAAGATTCGGTCAGAACTGCAGGTAGTTGAAAACAACTTTTTGCAAAGATTGCTAGCGGTTCCTCAATGTACGGCTTCTTTAATTGCTCATGAGGAATTAGGGCCTGATTACATTTCTGATGGTGGGATTATAAACACTTTAAGATTTTTAATTTGGAGCAAAAGTTGTATTGTATATCGATTGTATGAGTTGTTTTTGAATTATGACTTTTATGGTATATTTGTAATATTTATGAAGTTTTTATAGTCCTTTGAATATTGCATTTTGGCTATGAATATTTTGTCTTTTATGATTTTAATTAATCGAATAAAGAATATTTGAACTGAACTGACTCAGATAGTCCTATGCATTAACCCTCCTAATTATTTGAATTATTTTAATTAGACCATTGACACTGGCTTGGCATTTCATGCTGCACCATTCTTTTTGCAACAAGACCAAGGGTAATTTGTATATGGCTAGTTCTAATCTGATGTAGCATATTGGGCAAAATAATGATGGATGGGAATGTGGCCTGAGTAATTAACAATGGCTGAGATAAATGCAAGCATTCCACACATCACTTTTTTTGTTTGCTTTAGTGCAAATAGTCTAAAGCACTGACAATCTCTCTATGTAGCATTCCAACGCATTGTTTTTTACCCACTGCGCCACTTTAGACAGAGGTCTGTCTTATACAAATAATACTGACCCTTTTGCTCATAGGAAAAGTTAATCCCAAATTGCCAGGAATGCTTCTCACACTAAGAAAGAACACAAGCAAATGCAGACTTTTTTTGGCCTTGCTAGCTCTCATCAGTGAGGTATAGCTTGAATACTGTAGCACTCTGAGCAGGGACCCTGTTGCGATGGAGTTCCCACTCTGCCAAACTCTAAATCAGCCCTCTATGTTTATAAACATATGGATTATGTTTAAATGTGGACCCAGTTATTGTCTAAAACATTCACAGGCAAGCAGGCAGCTGGTCAGCACATCAGGCAGCAGTTCTTCAGGGCAGCAGTCCAGTAGAGTGGCAGTCCTTTCAGCAGCACAGCAGTCCTCCTGTCAGAGTTTCCACAGGTGTACTGAAGAGTTGGTATCTAGGGTCCAATATTTATACCTGGGCCTTCCTTTGAAGTGGGAGAAGCTTCTAGAGGTTTTCCTTTGAAGTCCCCAGACATCCTACTTTCCCAGTCCTGGATCAAGAGTAACTACAGGGGGTATGCAGCCCTGTGTGTGAACGCAGGACACAACCTATTTAAGTGTAAGTAGGGCTGTGCCCAGCTCCGCCCTTCGATCCTGCAAGTGATGGCCCATTCAGGCACACCCAAGCTCTCTATTGAGTGTGGCTGTCTAGGAGGAATACGCAAAGCTCAACTGTCAGCAACACTCAGTCATTTGACATAGAGACATGCTGCAGGCACTAAATGACTAAGACAGGATAATGCCAACTTCCTAAAAGTGGGTATCAAAAGGGGGGTTACGTCCATATAGGGGGCCTGGTGGGACATGTAATAGTTTTAAAGCAAAAAGGAACCTGGCCGCCAATTTTAAAGGCTGCTATTTATTTCAGCAGACTGTGGGACAATGCATTTAGTCATTGTACCATGCTTAAACATTTTGCCATGCTTAACACATTTTATATAACCATTTGAGTCTTCAGTGAGGCATTCAAAGATACACAACTCATTGAAAAATAGAATTGCAAAAACACAAATAAACAACACTTGTGATAGTGAAAAGCGTGAAAAATGTGAAACATAAATTCAATACATTGGAAACAATTACACCAGTATATATTGAGTACATTAATGACACATTAAGCTCTCTCAAAACGCCCTCTACTTGGCTTTTTTCACAATGCGTTGTAATGGAATGCGATGTAAAGGCACCTGCGTTGTTGGAGTTGCGTTGTAAAGGCATTACGATGTAATGCCTGCGTTGTAATGGATGTCTCCCATGCCAAAGGCAAGCCATAGGCAAGCCCGTCAGCATCCGTCTGCCCCTGGACCGCGCTCAGCACCAAGGACCCTTCCTCTCGAACACTCCACCACTATGGCGCCAGCACCCTCCTCGCCATCAACCCTGGACGCCACATTGCCTGCCAGGACCAACATCTGCTCTGGGCCGGACATCGCCATCGCCATCACTGACGGCTACTAAATCACCCACAAGGACCACCCCGACCGTCCAGGAGGAGGCATTGCCATCACCTACAGAAGCACACTCCAACTGACCACGCACTCTAATGACCCAACGTGACCATGGAACACCTCAACGTCCAGATCCGGACCAACCACAACCCCATCCTCTGTGGCACGCTCATCTGCAGGCCCCCCGGGCCATGGACACCCATTCTCCGATACCATTGTAGACCTCATTACACCCCAGGCTCTCCCATCCACCGACGACATCCTACTCAGCGAACTCAAGTTCCACCTGGACAACCCCAGTGACCAGAACACCAGCCCCTCCTGGGGAAGCTCCCCAACATCAGACTCCAGCAGCTAGTCACCGCAGCAAGCCACATAGCAGGACACACGGTTGAGCACATCTCCTCCGCCAGCAGGAACTTCAACTACAGCCACACCACCGGACTCTCCTGGACCGACCATCATTGTATACATCACATCTTCACAATGCCCACCGTACACCACCGCCATCATCGCCCCCCCTCGCAGCTGGATCAAGGCCACCGAGAAACGTCTCGACAACTCCTTCAGCACCACCTCTCCGCCAACGCTTACAGATGATGACACCACAGTGTGCAACCGCCACCGATGGATCTCCAACTGCGCCGACACCCTGGCACCCTTCAGGAATGGACCAGGCAAAACTAGCACCACGTTGCGCCGTATTTGTAAAGTGGCGCATGTAGGCATATGCATGACCTTGTGAAGCCCTGTGCCACATCATAACTGTATCATGTATGATGTACGCAGGGTGTGCGTTCCCACGCGACAAGGCCTCATAGGAGTGGCACAGTGAACTCCCTCAGATTTCACTGCGACAATTGTAGGACGGCACTGCGTCAGTACCTTACGCATGCCTAATGGCAGGCGTAAGGGTGACGCAGTGCCACAGGTATAGGCTGGCCCCATGCATTGCTGGAGTTGGGTCATGCTTGTGACACGACTGCAGCAATGCTTGACTTTAGCGCAGACAGATACGTCAGGATTCCAGACATATCTGTCATTACTTGCGTCATGGAGCGCTGTCCAGTGAATACAGCGCATCCATGGTGTCGCAAGAAGGGCGTAGTGAAAAGTGTTGCAACGCTGTCTTGTCACAGCACTGCAACACTTTTCATGACTGAGGCTCAGGAATGCGCACTATCTTATTGATGGTGCACATTCCTGCCCTGTAGTTTTGTCGCAGGGCAGCGCAGCAACATTGCTTGCAGCGCTGTACAGCACCAAAACCTGCTGAAAAGAGGCCCCAAGTGTTATCTCCATTTTTAAGACCAGCTATTTTCTGGTCTTAAAAAACTGCCTCTAACTGCAGTTAGAGGCAGTTTTTTTGGTCTTCCACACTTCAAGAATTCCCTTGTAAATATCGGGAAGTGGGGTTAGCGGCCGTTTTTGCATGGGAACGCCTCCCTTGCATGTCATTATCGCTAACAGAAGTGGCGATCTTTAAAATGGACGTTTTCGCCGAAAAACTGCTGCTAACAGAGGTTAGCAACAGCTCGTACATATCGCCGCAAAACCGTCGGAAAAGTGCAGCTAAAGCGGCAATAACTCCTTGTACATATGCCCCCTTGTTCTTTGTCTGTATTTATATATAGAACTGGAAAAATACTGACCAAACAAATGCTCCTATCACCTCTGTGCTCCTCTGTAAAATATGTGTCTGAGACGCACGCAGACTGTGGGAGAAATCTGAACTCAAACTGCTGCTCTGGAGAAGGGTGAACACGTGCAGCCGGGAGCGTCGTGTCTGCAGAGACCCTCCAGCACCTCTCACAGCGGTGCTCACTCAAGGTAAATTGTTGGCGCAGTGCAAGTAGCCGATGTCCATTAAGAGTAACCTTTTGTTTTTTGTGTTGTATGAGAGGGGAAAGGAGGCTGATGGGGGCAGGGCACAGGGGCAGACGTGCATCCAACAGCTATCAGCATAAAGCCTGGGTGCATTTTTCAGTGAGTATGCGCCACTGTGGGGCAGTGAGGCTGAGTGAGACGTGTGCGGGTCAGTTAGAATGATTTAATTTTACTTAGCAATTTGCAGCCAGAGTCTGGAAACTTAGTAGCACCTAAATAATAACAGATGCAACTGTTGCATCACCTGTGCTCTACATTTTATCCTACGCTTCCTTTCTGCCCTGTAGCATGGTACGCTGTTGTAGGCTATTGTTTATGGTATGCTAGCAAACAACTAAGGGCCTCATTTGTGGGTTTTTTGCCATAGGGCTGCGCAGGCAGGGATTGCTGCTGCGCTACCCTACGGCAAAAGAAAAGGGCAGGAATGCACTGTATCTAGTAGATACTGCGCATTCTATCCTATTCCCCTGCGCCAGCGCACAATGGGCTGACGTGCCCAAACACAGGCACTTTGCACCATGGTGCAAGGGTGCCTGTGTTGCGGGGTGATTATTTTTGTGCAGGAAGGGAAACCTTCCTGCACAAAAACAATCACACGAGGCTTTTTCCTCTTTCTATGTGTGCTTCAGAATGCAGCACACATAGAAAGAGGAAAAACGAGGAGAAATAAAGATATTTCTCCTCGTTGTGCCTCCCTTACACCTTCCATGGGGAGGCGTAAGTTTTTTTAAGTTCAAGAAAATTTTATTGAGAAATATAAAGGTGTCTATGAGAAAAGCATAATAATAGTCTCACATCTGTACACTCAGAATAGGCGTATTGAGAATAAACAAATCGGACTTATAAATACAACATATGAGAAACAATAATACAAATATAATCTGAGTAATAATAAGTTATGGAAGGTATTAGGAACGATTAGGAGATCAGGGGGTTTAAGAACTTCCTGTTGTGATGGTTGTAGTTGAGGGAAGCCTTTGGCACTTGCATCCAGAAATATTGTAATAGGTGACCACATATCTAAACGTTTCATTGCCAAGTTTATAGGGTAAACAAAAGTAGTATCTAATCTGTGGTTATGACAAACAGCGTACCACCAAGCTCTATAAGAAATTTTTGTGAAGTCTTTCCAATTAACAGTAATTTGTTAAAAAGCAACTGCTAATAATAAATCAATAATTTTGACATTAAGCATTACATCTTCCCAAACAGGTGAAAGGCTACCTAAGAAAACATTCGCAAAGGAAAAGGGAAACTTAGTGCCAAAAATTAGGTTGATTTGAGCCCAAACTTGTTTCCAGAAGCTGCAGACAGATACACATGAGAACAACACATGGAACAAATCAGCATTTGGAGATGAACATGTCCAGCAAGCATCTGACACATTTGAAAAACTTTTACTTAAAACATGCGGTGATAATAAAAGTCTGTTGTATACAAAAAATAATGTTTGCGTTGTGTTTGCTGCTCTGGAGGATTTACGTAACTTAATCCATAAGTTCTTCCATAAAGAAATTGGCCAAGAAGTTTGAAAATCATGTTCCCACGCCTCTTCTATTTTGGATTTCTGCCTAATAATGTCATTACACTGTAAAAAACTGTATATAGTGGAAGCTTTAGGTGCACTTTTTAATAGAGCATGCAACTGTGAGAAGGAGTCCGAATTGTTAGAGATGATAGGCATATTGGATATTTGGGTATATGTAGTCAACACAGCGTCCTTTAAAAGATTGTATTTGCTGATGTATGAGGTAGGCAGGTTAAACAGCTGGCTAAGCGAGGGAAAAGATAAAAAACTGATTGGGAGAATAGCTGATGAACCCAAAGTAATCCTTTCTGTCTCCAAATTTTCCAATAGAAGGGTTTATTATGTATAAGTAAACTCTTATTATGCCAGATAGTTGAGTTGAGGAAGGAGTCTGTAGTGTTATGTATGGGGGGAAACGATGATTGGAGAAGTTTAGAGGTCCATTTAATTATAGGAGTAGAAAGGGTCTGTGGTTTGCGTGAGGAGGAAAGATATTCATGAAAAGAAAAGGGAGATAAAAAAAGACGCTCAATTGAGGTCCATAAAGGGCAATCGTTCGTGTGTTCGAGTAGCCAGAAAGATGCCTGGCGTAGATGGAATGCCTTCTGATACGCCCGAAAATCAGGAAAATTGACTCCACCTTCTGTTCTGGGACAAGATAGCCTTGTAAGAGACATTCTGGGTTTTTTATTGTTCCATAAGAAGGAAGATAGGATGGAATTGATCTTCTTAAGTGATTTAACAGGAATTGGAACTGGTATGTTGGAGATAGTGTATAAAACTATGGGCGATAGCATCATCTTTATGGTGTCTAAGCGTCCCCACCAAGATAAGTAGAGCGGGTGCCACTTAGCGGTTAAATCGGAAAGCTTTTGAATACATTTGTTCATGCATAGTGCTACTGTGTCTGAAATATAAGGTGTGATGTGTAGCCCTAGGTATTTAATATGATTGGGGCTCCATGTAAAGTTAGAAGCACTGAATTCTGGTTTAAAAGTGTATTTGGTTAAGGGCAAAATTTCGCATTTATCGTTGTTTAGCTTATATCCCGAAATAAGGGAGTATGCTTGGACTTCAGCTAGAAATGTAGGGATTGATTCACTAGGATTTGACATAAAAAGCAAGATATCATCGGCGTAAGCTGCAAGTTTAATATGGTAATTTAACAATTGGAGACCATGTAAATTTGGGTTTTGGCGTAATTTGGAGAGAAAAGGTTCCAAAGCCAAATTTAACAAGAAGGGAGACAAGGAACATCCTTGGCGAACTCCTCTACCCAAATCAAAGAATGAGGAAATCAAACCATTAGCGCAAACTGCAGCACGAGGATTAGAATAGAGAAGCGAAACCAAGGATGTGAATTTAGGACCAAAACCAAACCATTTAAGAGTGTAAAACAAATAAGTCCACTCAACCCTATCGAACGCTTTTTCCGCGTCTAATGCAATTGCAGCTAAGGATTTTTGTAGGCGAGAAGATTTGGACAAAACATTAAAAAGAAGCCGTGTATTGTCTGTGATAAATCGTCCCTTGACGAAGCCAGACTGCTCCTTTCCCAGCAAATTTGGTAGATAGGAATCTAATCTAATGGCTAATGCTTTAGAAAATATTTTATAATCGATGTTAACCAGGGAAATGGGCCTATAGTTTTTACAAAATCTAGGGTCTTTGCCTTCCTTGGGGATGAGACATATATGAGCTTCTGAAAATGATCCAGAAGAGTTGTTAGAGGAATGAAAAAAATTCATTAAGGAGTGCACTTTGGGTAAGAGGAGTTTGGAAAAGTGGAGATAAAATTCAACGGTAAAACCATCCGGACCCGGTGCCTTATCTTTTTAAGATGTTGAAGTGCATTAAAGAGCTCTTGCTGTGTAATATCTGACTCCAGGGAGGATAAGTCTAAGGAGGAAAGTTGGGGCTTTGATATGTTGGAAAAAAATGTGATAGGGATTGATCAGTGGGTTGCGTTTCAGATGAGTATAGAGATTTGTAAAATAGGGAAAATTCGTTTAGAATTTCAGCATCCTTAAATTTTAAATTTGAATTTGTGTCATGTATCGATTCTATATTTAATTTGTTCTGCCTGACTTTTAAATAATTGGCCAATATTTTGCCAGCTTTATTTTCCCTCCATAAAACTTTGCACTGGATTTCAACAGGTATAGTGAAGCATCATCTGTCGACTTCTTATTAAACTGCAATTTAGCGTTTATAAGGGCTGCTAGGCAATCTTTCGATTGGGACGTGTAATAAGAATGTTCTAACTTCTTGATATCATGGAGGAGATTTTTAGTTTGTATACGTGCAATTCTGCGTTTCTTGGCAACAAAACCGATAATGAAATCCCTTGCTGAGGCTTTATACGCATCCCATATAGTTGAAAACGGCATGTGCTCAGTTTGATTGAGTTCAAAATATTCATTAAAAAAAGTAGTGAAGGAGGCAGTGAACTCTGGGTTTAACAGGAGAGTATTGTTAAAACGCCATCGTCTAGGGGTCAAAGATTTAGGTAAAATGTCGATGCCAACTGAAACAGGAGCATGATCCGAAAGTAGAATAGGACCAATTTCTGCATATGTAAGTGTTTGTGAGATATTGTGGGAAACAAAAATGCAGTCAATTCTTGATTGGGTATGATGGGAGGGGGAGTAGAAAGTATATTCTCTGGTCGTCGGATGACATAGTCGCCAGGCATCTAGGAGTTTGTGTTGAGTAATAGTATGAGCAAAGGACTTGTGTGGTTTGTTAGGAACAAAGGGAGATCTAGAGTTTCTGTCAACAAATGGGTCAAAAACCTGATTACAGTCACCAGCTAATATAAAATTATCTGACATGGAATGTGAAATTTGCTTGGCCAATGTGGACCAAAAAGAGGGTTCACCACATGTGGGGGCATAAACATTAAGAAGAGAAACTGGAACATCCTTTAACAACAATGTAACATTCAGCCACCTGCCATCTTTATCAGACTCCTGCGACACGAATGATATAATAATAATAATACCGACATTTGTTGAGCGCGAACAGCTACCTCCAAGGAGGTGTCCCGGCGCTAATGTGACAAGTAGCACGCGCGCGGCAAGCAGCGATCAGGACAGCAAAAGATTAAGCCAGGTTAAAAAGCCATGTTTTAACTGCCTTCTTGAATAGTGACTCAGACGAGATCTGACGCAAGGAATTTGGAAGAGAATTCCATAATTTGGACGCCCCCAACATGAAGGATCTGCCACCCAGTCGGGATTTCTTCACACGCGGAGTGCAAAGTAATTTCTGGGTGTTAGATCTCAGAGCACGTGTCTGCGTGTAAACACCCAGTCTCTGTTTTAGATACGAAGGACACGTACCATGGAAGGCCCGAAAGGCAAGGGTCAAGGTCTTGAATTTAATTCTGTTGGCTACCGGAAGCCAATGTAATTCTCGAATATGCTGAGAGATGTGTTGCCGAAAAGGAACACGTTTGATTAATCTCGCAGCCGCATTTTGGACCATTTGGAGTTTCCTGACAAGGTAAGCTGGTAAGCCAATATAGAGGCCATTCGCGTAGTCCAGGCGGGCAGTTACTGTGGCGTGGACTACGGTCCGACGGCAGCTCTCCGGCAGCAGGTGTATAAACTTACGCAAATTTCTCAAACTGCTAAAACAAGCAGAAGTAACCTGCTGAATTTGGGCAGAGAAAGAGAGATCAGCCTGCCATTTTACACCCAAATTTTTAACGCATTCTACCGGAGCAGGTGGCAAGCCCATTTCCACAGGCCACCACAGGTCAGCCACCGGAGGCTGGATTTTGCCGAAGAACAAAACTTCAGTTTTATCTGCATTCAATTTAAGTTTATTATTATTCATCCAGCTTGCAATATCTTTTAAGCAGCCTTTAAAGTTCTTAAAAGAATCTTCAGATTGATCTTTAAAAGGGAAAACCAACTGGGTGTCATCGGCATAAGAAATTGCCTTAACTCCCCAGTTGGCTATCAGAGTAAATAAAGGGGCCAGATATATATTGAACAGCAGTGGGCTTAGGGCCGATCCCTGTGGGACCCCACACCATAAATGCTTTCGGGTGGACTGATATGGTTGTAGAGCCACCCTTTGCGTCCGTAAGTGGAGGAAGGACTTCAACCAAGCCAGGGCTGTGCCATTCACCCCGCTGTCAAAAAGCCGTTGAATCAGTATAGAATGGTCAACGGTGTCGAATGCAGCTGAAAGATCCAGGAGCACCAGCATAGCTGATGCCCCTGAGTCCAATGCCATTCTAATTGAGTCTGCTACCTCTAGTAGAGCTGTCTCTGTGCTAAACCCAGCTCGAAAACCGGATTGGGTGTCGTGCAGGATATTGTGGCTCTCGATAAAATTGGCCAATTGCCGCTGTACTAACTTTTCCAGCATTTTTACAGGGGCTGCCAGCAGAGAGATAGGTCTGTAGTTGTTCAAGTCCCCAGAATCCACACTGGATTTTTTCTTAAGTGGAAGTAAAGTGGCGTGCTTCCATAAATCAGGGAAGATGCCCAAAGAGAGTGAATTGTTCCATATTATGGACATTACTTCGCTGGTGGAGTCTGCCAACTCTTTCCATAGTTTAGGAGGGCATGGGTCGTCCGGCGAGACTGACTTACAACTCTGTATTGCAGACAATACTTCCTTCTGAGAGATAGGATTAAATTCAGAAAGGAGAGGCAGGGGTACAGTTCTGGCTACCACATCAGATTTAACCATAGCCATCGTGGCAGAAAAAGAGTTGTAGACCTTGCTTATTTTTCCATCGAAAAAGGTAGAGATTTTCTCACAGAGTGCCAGGGAGGGTCGGACGTCAATTAGCAGTTCACGGGGTTTGAGAAAAGAGTTAACCACCTTAAAGACAGCCTTGTCCGGTCTATCGGAGTTATCAATACTCTTGGCGATATAATCTCTCCTGGCCTCCTTCATGGATTTGTGCAATACCTTCAAAGATTTTTTATATGTCATTTTGACAGAGGCATCATAATCCACCCTCCACTGCCGTTCCAAGCGCTTACACTTGCTTTTCATAGCCCTAAGTTCCTCAGAGAACCATGGAGCAGAGGGCGATTTCCTCATGGATTTGGTCATTCTGGCTGGTGCCGTAGCTTCTACTGCGGCAGCAATCCAGTTATGAAGAGCCATCGTATTAACATTAAGGTCTAAAGATATAGGTGGGCGGCTGGCTAACAGATTTGGACTTAGGCATTCAGCTGTCAGTTTCTTCCAATTTCTTTTTAGGTAGTATCTGGCACTCTCAGGCATATCAGGTTTTGCCAGATTGAAAATAAAAGAAATAAGAAAATGGTCCGACCACACCACCTGGATTGGCACTTCAGTTTCCATAGACGAGATATTAGAGAATATCAGGTCAAGAGTATGCCCTGCTTTGTGGGTAGGGAATTTAACAAGTTGAGGCAGATTTGCGCCTTCCAGTGAAGAGACCATCTGCATGGCCTGCGCACAAGTGGGATCATTTACATGAAGATTGAAGTCCCCTAAAACAGTATAATTGGCAAATAGGAGGGATTTCTGTGCAATATAGTTGCATAGTTCCATATGTATGGTGGGTAAGCAATCAGGAGGCCTATAGACCAACAGCCCTGAGAACGAGGTTGTGGGGCTAGTCTTGATACAAAAATTTAGGCCCTCAACCACGCCCATATTCAGTAATGCTGAGGAAACTATGTCCCAAGAATCCTTAAAAATGATCGCAACCCCCCCTCCTCTTTTATCACCCTTCCTGTTTCCGCAACATATTTTAAACCCAGAAGGCATAGCTAATGCCACAGCGGCCAGGGTGTCGTCTTTCAGCCATGTTTCGGTTAAAAACATGACCTCAAATTCATTTCCTGCCAGTAACAGCCACAGATCCTCTGCATGCTTTGATAAGGATCTGCAGTTAATTAGGCATGCCCTGATCTGTTCAAGCGACTCACTCTGTTCCCTTTTAACGTCCCTTAAGCTAGGGTCACCCGGCGCCCAGTTACAATTCGAGCAAAAACCGGAAGGGGTGTCTGTCATTGGGTCATAGCCGTGGGGTTTGGGCATGTAATAGCGTTCAGGGCCAAGAGATCCATTCTAGACCATTGGGTTACCTGTTCAGCCTGCAAACGGGCAGCATGGCTGGCGCTGGACGCGAACCGGCCGCGGACGGGCGCAGACGGGCTTGCCAGCGGCGCGCCCGCAGCGCGCGTCCGCTGCGTGGCCGGTCAGTCATGCTGTTTATGTAATGCCCCCGGTAGCGGAAGTGAAGGGGAAGAGGGTGGAGCCACGTCCCTCCACTCAAACAGCACACGCTGCGGTGGAACGGGGACTGGAGGGAGAGAAGTGCAAAATGCGCAAGTAAGCTGTAATTAAAAAAAATAATAAAAGCTTTTCAGTTTAAAACACCACTGCAACACATTTCATCGTAAAAATCAGTGCAGATTAAGAATAAACAGAGGGAACCTCGCCGAGCAGAGTGCTGTCACCTATCACTGCGCCGCCGGTCAGCCCAGCTGCTTATGTAATGCCCCCGGTAGCGGAAGTGAAGGGGAAGAGGGTGGAGCCACGTCCCTCCACTCAAACAGCACACGCTGCGGTGGAACGAGGACCGGAGGGAGAGAAGTGCAAAATGCGCAAGTAAGCTGTAATTAAAAGAAATAATAAAAGCTTTTCAGTTTAAAACACCACTGCAACACATTTCATCGTAAAAATCAGTGCAGATTAAGAATAAACAGAGGGAACCTCGCCGAGCAGAGCGCTGTCACCTATCACTGCGCCGCCGGTCAACCCAGCTGCTTATGTAATGCCCCCGGTAGCGGAAGTGAAGGGGAAGAGGGTGGAGCCACGTCCCTCCACTCAAACAGCACACGCTGCGGTGGAACGGGGACCGGAGGGAGAGAAGTGCAACATGCGCAAGTAAGCTGTAATTAAAAGAAATAATAAAAGCTTTTCAGTTTAAAACACCACTGCAACACATTTCATCGTAAAAATCTGTGCAGATTAAGAATAAACAGAGGGAACCTCGCCGAGCAGAGCGCTGTCTGTCACCTATCATATAGGAAGTGACTTTCGACAAAGTATTGTTACTCCGTTACGTTTCCCATCTCCTGGAGACGAGAAAGCAGCCCCCACCCAACCTCTTTTTAATTTTAATGATTCAGCATCTGTGAGGTGAGTCTCTTGTAAAAACACTATATCCGCATTCAGTTTAGCTAAGTGAGTGAGGACTCTTTGTCTTTTGATAGGAGAATTCAGGCCCCTAACGTTCCACGAAATGAGTTTTAATGACATAAATAATCGAAATTGAAATAATTCCTATCTATGGGACAAAAGTCCAACTCTTTATAACAACATCGCATATTAATAAAAGAAAGTATGAAGAAATGAAGAAATGATGAGAACTCAGATAAGAGAGAAGTAAAATATGTAGAGAGCACAAACCTTGAATGGAAAATCAAATGAGCAAAAAAGGGAGAGATAGAGTTTATGATTAGGTTAAGAGGGGATAGGGAACTAGGAAGAATGAGTGTTAGAGTATCAAGCAATATAATGCAAAAAGAGAATAAGACTGAATATGAGTATAAAAGACACCAAAGTCAAAAGGCGAGAAAAAATGTAAGACGAAACAAAAAACAAAAGACAAAACTAACGACATACCTACAATAAGGGAACAAGAATGTGGGGGAAGGTGGAACCACACGGAGCAGACGAGACGTCCAGTAAAGACTGCACCGGACCAGGAAGGGAGCACGCCATGACAAAAACATATCTGTGGAAGCAAAGAGAAGAAATGCAATGATGAAAGTAGTTCTAACTTATATATTAAAATAAAACATAAAAGAAGCAAAATCTTGTAAGATCAATTAACATTGTCAAAGATAAGACTGAAATATAGGACTAATAACAATATATAACAGCGAAAATCCTGCAAACAACGAGAAAGTGACAACTCGGGAAAGAGGCACAAGCAAGTCAGGTTCCATGTGAGGAGGATGGTCTTGAGGAATCCATGAAAACTGTTGTGTGAGCATTAATGAAACTTTGCAGGCGTAATGGATCTTCATAAGAAGTGGTTTTGTTGTTATAGGTGACTTTGAACAAACATGGGTGGAACAAACCATATCTAGCACCCATGGAACGAAGGACTGGTCTCATGTCCAGGAAAGCTTTACGTCGTGACGCAGTTGCTTTGGAATAATCTTGTGCAAAAAATAATGTAGCTCCAGACCAAGTAATTTTTTGAAGGACCCTAGCAGCGGCCAAGACTTTCATTAGATCCGTGTACTCTAGAAAGTACAAGATGACTCCTCTCGGCCTCTGTGAAGATGAAGTATTAGTCGCAGCTCGACCTAATCTGTGGGCACGTTAAATATTCAAAGTGGTGTCTTCTGGCAAATGAAGAATCTTGGGAAGAAAGGATTTAAAGAAGGCAATAGGATCTGCACCTTCAACCCCCTCTGCCAAATTATAAATGTGCATGTTGTTTCTCCTATTTCGATTTTCAAGGTCCTCAACCTGTTTTTGTAGTGTTGATATTTGAGAGCTTAAGGAGGTAACGCACTTGGTGGTCTCCTGGAATGAGGAGACATTCTGCTCCACTGTTGTGAGTCTAGCGTCCAGCTGCGACCAGTTATCAGATAGGACTTGCAATTTGGTATTTGTTTCCTCCATGAAAGGTCTGAGGGCTCTTATTTCCTGGAGTAGTAATTCCATTGAGACTGGAGAAGCTGGTTTGGGTGGTGAGGGGGATCCTTTTTAAGCGTTTCACGTTAGACTTTCCTGTTACTGATGGCATAGGCTCCATGTCTGTATTGCACTTGTCTAAATCAAGGAGCCCCAAACTGTCCAACTTGGAGAGCTCTGAAAAATTCTTGAGTTTTTAATGAAGATGCGTTCTGGTTTCGGTGTAGCAGAAAGGATGCCTTTTATTCTGCCCATCAAACTTTAATATCAAGAATCCAGAAGACAGACAGAGACTTCGAGAATAAGGAAATTGACCAAGAGAAGAAAGGTCTGGTTGAGGGAGTGAACAGTTTAACGGAACGACGTCTGGCAAATAGATGTTGGAGAAAACAACATTCCAAAAAGTATTAGGAGCCTGCGTAGAGCAAAAGTTCGTTAAATCACCACCACAAAATGAGGGGTTGGGATAACTAACAATCACTGTGGCTCTCCTAAATCGTATCCATAAGAAATGTCACATTTGAAAAGAACGTTTCGTACAGAGCCTCATACCATTGTAAGAAGACATCTAGTGTGTCTCTTAATAATGCTGAGAAGATAACAGGGTGGAATTAGAAGTGAGAGATAAACAAGCAGACAAAATGGCGGCTATATCTCCATTGCCTCATTATCTGTGGAGAAGCAGTATGAGCCTAGCTGTTGTGCTGCCATGCGCCTCTGCTGATAGGGAGGGTGATATTGCTAGAACACAGGGATATCAAAGAGCGTGAAATTGGAGGAGCCAAATCATCACTTCTGTGTTAAGCAGAGCGCTCGCGTTACCTCAAAGCAGAAAAAACAAAAACAAAATGGCGGCCGTCATAACGCGACCTCTTGAAAGCGCGGGCAATTTCCAATAAGTCCGTGAAAATTACCGAAAAAGCGGCTTGAGTGACTACATCACTGCGAGCATCACTTCACCCGCAAGGTCCTCCAGGAAGCTTCTCCGCTTTGGGTCTGCGAGCGCGGTTCCCCTGCGCCGGTCCGGGAGCTTCACCGCAACGCCGCCATGTCTGCCGGGCTCCAAGCCACGCCCCCGAGGCGTAAGTTTTTGGTACTGCCTCAGACTTAAGATTTCCCGTAAATCTGGGGCACTGTCAAAAAGCCATGGATGTTGCTGGGAACGCCCCTAGCAACACCCATGGAACGCCCTTTACAGGCAGTGTTCTGCGTGAAAGGGACACATATTTATAAAGCCATAAAAAGCCACGTAACGTGGCTTTACGTGGCCTTATACATATGCCAGTGGCACATTGCGCCACAGGAACGTCAAAAAAGTGACGTTCTGGCAGTGCAATATTGCCGGTAGGGAATCATAAATGAGGCCCTATACATATAAAAGTCTAACTATATACCGAACTATGTACATAGGTATAACAACATACAGAGTCTAGACAAGCTGACGCCATTAACTAACACCCGTTATTGAAAGCTCCAACAGACTGTAAACACTGCTGTTCTAAATATCATATAAAACAAGATATGTGCTTTGCATGTTATTTTTTTTTTTGAGGAATTCCCTGTAGGGTCCATATCAGAACACTATGTACAGATAAATATGCAGGATTCCTTAGATATTTCAGTGAATTGCAATGCCTCATGGGGTAGGTCGTTTTCTAGCACATGCTAAGAATGACCTGATATTCTTTGAGGAGACACTCTCTGTGATGGCTGATTGTTAGAAATGGGGGTCTCTAGTTGGCAGAGGTAGGTGCCTTTGTCCAAATAGGGACCCTGCTTCTAGTCAGGGTAAGGGGTATACACTTCTAGAATAACCCCTGCTCACCCCCTGGGTAGCTTGGCACGAGCAGACAGGCTTATCTCAGAGGCAGTGTGTAAAGCATTTGTGAACACATACAGTAATACAGTGAAAACACTACAAATGTACACCACACCAGTTTAGAAAAATAGTAAATCTTTATCTAAACCAACAAGACCAAATACGATAAAATAAATCCCATATACAATACTCTTGAAAAATAGTACTGGTGCAAAATAACCTTTAAATTGCAGGAAAATCAATAAAACAATGTTCCCCCGACTCTGTAGCTCCTCCTGGGGCTACCGCAATACTGAATAAGACAGAGGGGTCGATTCCGATTCAGGCCGGAAAAAGCACCGACCGACTCGGATCCGGAAAAAATACCGACCGACACGTACCCGTGGCGCACGACACGCCAAGTACGATGCAAGGCGCGAAAAATCCGACCGACACGTACCGAAACCAAGTCGACCGACCGAGCCGCACGGAAAACAGCAATCCGGCCGGAAAAACACGCGAATCCAACCGACCGACACGCACCCGGAACAAATCCGACCGAAACGTACACGCTAACTCCAAACCGCAAAGTACGATGCAAGGCGCGAAACCACGAGCGAGTCGGACGGAGGACAAGCCGTACGACCGACACGCATACAAAACCGAGCCGAAGCAACACAATACACCGCGACCGACGCGTATGCAGCATAGAAAACTGCACAAACACAGCGTGAACGAAACGGAGAACACCGTACGAGACCAATGCAGGGTCCGACTCGGTCACAAGAACGTTTCCAACATACACAAACAGCACAAAGGAAAAATCACCCAAAAAAAGGCCAAACAAGCAATTACCAAGCCAATAAATACTGGGGGGGTGGGGACAGAGAACAAAGACACACCCACAACTCCACCTATATAAAGGACACAAATCACTACCATGAGCCTTTGCAAATGCCATTCCACTGCCAGCACCCAAGAGAAAGCAACCACACACCCACAGCTCATCCCTCACACAAGCCACACACCATCAGCACACCAACAAATACCTACCTCACATACACCCAGCAAAACACACACTCACACACCCTCACCTGCACACCAACACACACATCACCCACCATCACCACCCATCACCATGCCCCCCAAGAAGAATCCCAAGTTCCTAGATAGTGAATTGGAAGTCATGGTAGACGAGATCCTCAGGGTGGAGCCACAGCTGTTTGGCACACTGGTCCAACAGACCCCCATATCGCAGAAAACCAAGATGTGGGAGAGGATCATCAACAGGGTGAACGCCCAATCACCATGTCGGCGCACAAAGACCGACATCCAGAACAGGTGGTATGACGTGCGCAGGAGGGTACGGGACATGCTGAAGAAAGACTACATCAACAGCCAACACACCGGCAGTGGCCCTCCTGCCAAGCCAATATACCTCAGGCCCTGGGAGGAGAAGGTGCGGGCCATCATTCCGCCAGTGAGCGTATATGGACTAGAGGACATCCCAGAGCCTGGTGAGTACACAACAAATGTACACAATATACTGCCACAAAACACACACATCACTGTCAAGGGGAGAGTCAGACCATGCACTCATAGCAATTACACAGCAACTAGAACAGAATCATCCCAAAATGTGTATGTCAGTCAGATAAACACAACACATGCCATCAAAAAAGTCACATCCAACTGTGCCAACACATGTACAAACACAACCACAACTACAGCTAGGCAGTGGCACAAATAGAACTAACAAACACATCCACACATGTAGCCACCACAACAACACCAACACACAGTGAAGACCACTCAAAGGAAGGAATTCTGTGTATGCTGGCCAAGTCAGTGTAGCCAATAGCATCATGGGAGTCGCAGTCACACATATTGCCCCCCCACAACTGTCCCATCAACACCACCATGAACCATGCGCACATCACAGGGAGTGGAGAAGGACTCACAAGATGGCTGACACTGGCTACTGCTGTGGGAAGCACAAGGCCCTGCTGGCAACTGTGCACCAACAAACAGCAGGACACCACTGACTGACATCCTGAGAGACAACTTACACTCCCTGCAATGCAAGCACGTTCCATGGTGGGAAATCTGGCTAGCTGGGTGGGAAGGGGGACTTGCAGCACTGACCATAGTCACAAGCACCGCCCCTCACACACCCCCCAACACAAACTCCACAGAACCCACCTGGTAGAATGCAATGCCCCCCATCCTAACACAAGATCCCACAAAGAACCACCACCCTGGGTTATGTTGTGTGAAGCACAGGGACACTCTTGGGACTCTTAGCCAAACAACTGCCAGGACAACACTCCCAGCCATCCTGTCAGCACAGCCAGCCCACCCCACAGGGAAGCAGATTCAAAAGGAAGGAAGCATGGGCATGCTGGGAAGGGGGTGGAGGCAATAGCATGATGGGAGTCGTAGTCACTGATATTGGTCACCCCCACAACTGTCCCATCAACACCACCATGAACCATGCTCACATCACAGGGAGTGGAGAAGGACTCACAAGATGGCTGACACTGGCTACTGCTGTGGGGAGCACAAGGCCCTGCTGGCAACTGTGCACCAACAAACAGCAGGACACCACTGACTGACATCCTGAGAGACAACTTACACTCCCTGCAATGCAAGCACGTTCCATGGTGGGATATCTGGCTGGCTGGGTGGGAAGGGGGACTTGCAGCACTGACTATAGTCACAAGCACCTCCCCTCACACACCCCCAACACAAACTCCACAGTACCCACCTGGTAGAATGCAATGCCCTCCATCCTAACACAAGATCCCACAAAGAACCACCAGCCTGCGTTATGTTGTGTGAAGCACAGGGACACTCTTGGGACTCTTAGCCAAACAACTGCCAGGACAACATTCCCAGCCATCCTGTCAGCACAGCCAGCCCACCCCACAGGGAAGCAGAGTCAAAAGGAAGGAAGCATGGGCATGCTGGGAAGGGGGAGGAGGCAATAGCATGATGGGAGTCGTAGTCACAGCTCTACATCCCCCACCACATGGCCCAGCAAGCTCACACTCACGCATGCACATCCCACAGAGAGTGGAAAGGCCCATCAAAGATGTCTGACACTGTTGCTGTGTCGTGGGGAGCACAAGGGCATGCTGGGTACTGCACACCAACCAACAGCAGGACACCACTGTCAGCCATCTTGCCATTGCTCTCACACCCACACACACTGAACTCCACACAAAAGCAAGTAAGTATGGGAATGCTGGGAAGTGGGGTGGAGGCAATGGCATGATGGGAGTCATAGTCACAGACATAGCTCACCCCCACAACTGTCCCATCAACACCACCCTGAACCATGCTCACATCACAGGGAGTGGAGAAGGACTCACAAGATGGCTGACACTGGCTACTGCTGTGGGGAGCACAAGGCCCTGCTGGCAAATGTGCACCAACAAACAGCAGGACACCACTGACTGACATCCTGAGAGACAACTTACACTCCCTGCAATGCAAGCACGTTCCATGGTGGGATAACTGGCTGGCTGGCTGGGTGGGAAGGAGGACTTGCAGCACTAACCATAGTCACAAGCACCTCCCCTCACACACACCCCAACACAAACTCCACAGTACCCACCTGGTAGAATGCAATGCCCCCCATCCTAACACAAGATCCCACAAAGAACCACCACCCTGGGTTATGTTGTGTGAAGCACAGGGACACTCTTGGGACTCTTAGCCAAACAACTGCCAGGACAACACTCCCAGCCATCCTGTCAGCACAGCCAGCCCACCCCACAGGGAAGCAGATTCAAAAGGAAGGAAGCATGGGCATGCTGGGAAGGGGGTGGAGGCAATAGCATGATGGGAGTCGTAGTCACTGATATTGGTCACCCCCACAACTGTCCCATCAACACCACCCTGACCATGCTCACATCACAGGGAGTGGAGAAGGACTCACAAGATGGCTGACACTGGCTACTGCTGTGGGGAGCACAAGGCCCTGCTGGCAACTGTGCACCAACAAACAGCAGGACACCACTGACTGACATCCTGAGAGACAACTTCCACTCCCTGCAATGCAAGCACGTTCCATGGTGGGATATCTGGCTAGCTGGGTGGGAAGGGGGACTTGCAGCACTGACCATAGTCACAAGCACCTCCCCTCACACACACCCCAACACAAACTCCACAGAACCCACCTGGTAGAATGCAATGCCCCCCATCCTAACACAAGATCCCACAAAGCACCACCACCCTGGGTTATGTTGTGTGAAGCACAGGGACACTCTTGGGACTCTTAGCCAAACAACTGCCAGGACAACACTCCCAGCCATCCTGTCAGCACAGCCAGCCCACCCCACAGGGAAGCAGAGTCAAAAGGAAGGAAGCATGGGCATGCTGGGAAGGGGGTGGAGGCAATAGCATGATGGGAGTCGTAGTCACAGACATTGCTCAGCCTCACAACTGGCCCATCAACACCACCCTGAACCATGCTCACATCACAGGGAGTGGAGAAGGACTCACAAGATGGCTGACACTGGCTACTGCTGTGGGGAGCACAAGGCCCTGCTGCCAACTGTGCACCAACAAACAGCAGGACACCACTGACTGACATCCTGAGAGACAACTTACACTCCCTGCAACGCAAGCACGTTCCATGGTGGGATAACTGACTGGCTGGGTGGGTGGGAAGGAGGGCCGGCTGTCAACCAAACACAACCAATGCAGACCATGTTCACACCCCAGAAAATACATAGAAATGCCCAAATAATGCAGGACAATGTGCCACACCAATATCAACCCCTGACTGTGACGACTTACGACAATGCAATGTACAGGCCCGCACCCAGAGGCACAGTCACAACTGTCATGTGTGTCAACCATTGATGCCTGCAGAAACATGACATACATTGTTTGTGTCTCCCAAAAACAGGTGATGATGGGGACACAGCAGCAGACGCTGAGGAGTCCCAGTCCCAGGCTCAAGAGGATGCCGAGCTCACTGGCGTCGTTCAGCCTCTGTCCTCCTCGGACGATGAAGAACAACCTGGCACATCCGGTGCAAGTCAACATGCAGCACCAGCAGGACCACCAGCTGCAGCACCAGCAGGACCACCAGCTGCACCCCCTGCACCCACCCCTACAACGACTGTCACCACGAATACCATCGCTGCCGACATGGACAGAATAAGGAGCAACACCAGCACAGTGACCCTGGACCAACCTGGGGCCATGGACACCACCACCACCACCAACCCCCAAGGTGGACCAGGGTTATCTGTGCGTGCCACTGCACACACTGCACATGTCAGCAGGGGTGGTGGGAGGGGTGGGAGACAGAGGTCGCTGCTTGCAGACGTTGCTGGTGTGCATGACGACCCACAACTGGTACGCATAGCTGATGCGTACCAGTCCAGCACCGGAGAGCTCAGCCAGGTAGTGGGGCTCCTCAGAGACATTAAACAGCAGCAGGCTGCCCATCATGCCTGCTTGGACTCCCACATGTCCCACGTGGAGTCACACATGTCCCGTGTGGACTCACACATGTCCCGCGTGGATTCCAAGTGGGATGCACTGCATGAGATGACGGCGGTGCACAGGGACATTTTACAATGCCTCCGCCAGATGAACAGCAACCAGTCCACACCTCCCTGTGTGCCAACAACATCTGGTGCCGAACAAACTGCAACTGCCACAGGGAGGGAGGAGGACTCTGGCGGAGAGTCCCCTGCACCGCAGCAGCCTGCACTTGAGGGCCCCCCCCCAAGAAGAGGGGTCGTCCGAGGAGGGAAAAGTGAGAGGCCGATGGCCAAGCGCAACTCCCAGGAAGCCTGAACCTGTTCTGGATGTTCGCCTTTGTGCACAGACTGTTCACCCTGTTGACGGCAACACTACTCCCACACATTGCATGGGGAGTACAAGTTGGACCAATGTGTCAGACAACTGTGGCCCCGATACTGGGGATCCTGTCTACCCGGACTTTCAATTCACCTAGGAACTTGGGATTGCAAGATTCATGTACAGCACAACCCATCCTATGCACTATTAACACAAATGTATCACAATAAACACACTAATACACCATACTTGCCTCTGTCGTGATTCCAACGTGGGTGCTGTTATGGGGATGATGAACTGCAAAATTACACTGTGTATGCGAACAGCAACAGCAAGGACAACACAGGCATGTGAGTACAGGCAACGTGACACACATGAGGGAGACACACCACCAGGGCTACACGACACATACACACCTAGGCCATCTGACTCATTGCCTACACTGATGTTGCCAGGGAAGACGGTGCAATGCACAGACACCACACCCATTCCCAGTTGTAGTCAAGTAGCCCACAGGTGCAGTAAGCAAATGGCAGTCAAATGTGTGACCACAGACAACGCACATCACAAAGTGAAGCACAGGTTTATTACACAGTTGCAACATGCCGTAACCACTACAGATGCAAGGTAACCCCACCTGGCAGCGGGCACACAGTCAACAACTGTAGACGGAAGGAAGTCCATGGGTGTGGCGCACATCACCTGTAGGGACACAACAGCTACCAGCCTGGATGTGCAATCACGTCGTCGGTGGACACAGTTGACCAAACGAATCTGAAAGTACCCTGTGAAGGACAGAAATGACACACAGTCAAAAGCAATGGAGTACAGGACAGAACAGCAAAACTCATGCACAATACATGTTACAAGATACCCACCCAGAACCAAGTTAGCATGTCAACACTGTTGGGGAGTACAGCCCACCTGTCACCACACATCGCAACACACATCCAGTCAAGTAGCCCATGGACACACTCCAACAGCACCAGAGCACCACCCACACATCATGCCAACTCACATCATTGACATGACACCTCAGGATACTCACATTCAGCTAAAGAAGTTGGTGATGAGCTGTGTGCGGACATCACCATCACCATCATCATCATCATCGTCACTGGCATCATGGTCCAGGCCAGGATCCTCCACAGGTGGCGGATGTTGGTCATTGTCATCCTGGATGAGAGGCAACTCCTTCCGCACTGCCAGGTTGTGGAGCATGCAGCAGACGATGATAATCTTGCACACTTTCGCAGGGGCATATGGGAGGGACCCTCCGGTCTTGTCCAGGCAGCGGAAGCGGCTCTTCAGGAGACCAAAGGTCCGCTCAATCACTCTCCTGGTCCGACCATGTGCCTCATTGTAGCGCATCTGGGCAGGTGTCACAGGGTTCCTGAGGGGTGTCAGCAACCACGGCATGTTGGGGTATCCCGAGTCACCTATGGACAGACAAGTGCACATTAGCTGACTTGGAAAAGTGGGCGGAATACTACAGATCAGATCACACACAATGGCACAAAGTCAGTACACACCGACAAGCCAGGCACGCTGGTTCTGCATCTGTGCCATCATCCTGGGGATGCGACTACTCCTCATCACAAAGGCATTGTGTGCTGAACCAGGGAAACGGGCACACACGTGTGTGATGGTCATGTCTGCAAGACACACCACCAGTGCATTGACCGAGTGGTAGTGCTTGCGGTTCCTGTAGGCCTGCTCCTGGGCCTGTGGTGGTACCAAAGCCACATGTGTCCCATCAATGGAGCCAATTACATGCGGCATCCTCCCCAGGGCATAAAAGTCACTCTTCACGTCAGTGAGTCGTCGCAGTCTAGGGAAATAGATGTACCGGTTCAGGAAGAGCAACATTGCCGCCAAAACATCGCGGAGCACACGGCTGAACATGGTCTGTGACATCCCACCAGCAGTCGCCACAGTATGTTGGAAGGTACCAGTGGCAAAGAAGTGTAGGGCTGCCATCACCTTCACCTTGGGGGTCAGCGCTGTAGGATACGGCCGGCCAGGCTGCAAATGTGGGGACAACTGCACTGCCAAATCCTCAATCAGCTGCCTGGTGAAGCGGTACCGTCGGATGCTGTCCCGTTCCACCATCGTTGCCAGGTCTGGGAATGGCCGATGGACAGCAGGAGCCCTGCAGTGCAGAGGAGAAGTAAGCAAGATTGTCAGTCACCCCACATATGCGGCATTGAACACACTCAAGATCCCAACATACATCATTATGAGGCACAACTACATGAAGTGTGCAGTACCGGAAGGACATGTATGGTACATACATGGCCAACATCTGTCAACACGGTCCTACAGGTGGCATCAATTTGTCCCAGGTTGGCCCATTGGATATCATGAGGCCGTGTCACAGTTCCCATCTCCTGCTGCCGTGTCACAATAACCCCCCACAGTGACATGTGAGGACAGATGTGCCCCAGGCACCACAGCTCAACGACAGGTACATTCCCAGGGACCCTGTAATGCCACATGGACACTGGCATTACATGGAGTATCATGTATACACCACAGCAAAACAACCATGAACCCCACAGGTAGTGGCCCCACTTGCCACGGCAGGACAGACATGGACGTCTGTGACACACACGCACAACATCAGAGTCCATGCACACACAACGTGGATGTGGAGACTGTCTCCCATTGTGCACATGAAATCAGAGACATTGTAAACACTACATGCACAAAGACTGTGGAGGACCATCACTATTGTGCCACTAGGACACCCTGGCTCAAACATACCGTCCCACATGGGACTCACGGGGTATGTGACATGACATACACATACACCACTGTGAAATGTGACTATGGCACATGCACAGATATGAACAATTGCACATCACAGTGGTCACGTACACGTAACACCCATGATCCTGTCCCCATGAACACGTGCACAGCCTGGGGGTGGCTGCCCACAGGTGACACCCACAGGACAACATGTACACCAACATACACACAATAGGAAATGCAGCCTTACATGCCTTATGATAAGGTTTGGACAGGCTGTCGTGATGTAGGTGTGCCCCTCACTCCCTGGGAGCTATCTGTGGCTGGCATATGTCCATCTGAGGCAGGCATGCTGACATATGCCAGTCACATGTACAGTGATGCGTTGAACAGCAATGGACCGATCGGTGCCTCCGGCCGGACCATTGCTTTCAATGTGTGCGGGTACGCGTTGTACCCCTGTGCGCGTTGAACTGCAATGGACCGATCGGTGCCTCCGGCCGGCCCATTGCTTTCAATGTGTGCGGGTACGCGTTGTACCCCTGTGCGCGTTGAACAGCAATGGACCGATCGGTGCCTCCGGCCGGCCCATTGCTTTCAATGTGTGCGGGTACGCGTTGTACCCCTGTGCGCGTTGAACTGCAATGGACCGATCGGTGCCTCCGGCCGGCCCATTGCTTTCAATGTGTGCGGGTACGCGTTGTACCCCTGTGCGCGTTGAACAGCAATGGACCGATCGGTGCCTCCGGCCGGCCCATTGCTTTCAATGTGTGCGGGTACGCGTTGTACCCCTGTGCGCGTTGAACTGCAATGGACCGATCGGTGCCTCCGGCCGGCCCATTGCTTTCAATGTGTGCGGGTACGCGTTGTACCCCTGTGCGCGTTGAACTGCAATGGACCGATCGGTGCCTCCGGCCGGCCCATTGCTTTCAATGTGTGCGGGTACGCGTTGTACCCCTGTGCGCGTTGAACTGCAATGGACCGATCGGTGCCTCCGGCCGGCCCATTGCTTTCAATGTGTGCGGGTACGCGTTGTACCCCTGTGCGCGTTGAACTGCAATGGACCGATCGGTGCCTCCGGCCGGCCCATTGCTCTCAATGTGTGCGGGTACGCGTTGTACCCCTGTGCGCGTTGAACAGCAATGGACCGATCGGTGCCTCCGGCCGGCCCATTGCTTTCAATGTGTGCGGGTACGCGTTGTACCCCTGTGCGCGTTGTACCGCAATGGACCGATCAGTGCGCACCCATTGACAATGGGCTTGCCTGGCAACGGACGCGTTTTCGAATTTCGAACGAGTCGGTTGCTGGAAAATCAGTTGGTCACCCACAACAATGTTGCAAAATCATGTATGTCATGAAGTTGAAGATTTGAAGGATGCTGTGGGCGTGTTTTGGTGTTGCTATTCCATGGATTGGCCAGATTCAGAAGATGCAAACGACTTGGACCTATCACTTTGGACACAAGGGACAGTATCTGCCTCTCCAGCACATATATATTGCTGGCTGTTCCCCTGAGAGCCCACTTGCCTGCACTACATGCTCCAAGACGACATCTGCCACTGCACTGCTGCTGTCTCTGCCCCTCTGGACCCTGCAATGGCACGTACTGTGGAGAGAGCCCCAGCCTTCAGCCTTGAAGAGAATCAGGCCCTGCTGGACAGCCTACTTCCACAGTACAGCAAGCTGTATGGGACACCAGGGGAGCAGGTGAGTGTTCTGTGCACTGCCTTTCTGAATGTGCATTTTGTGTGACTAGCAAGGCTGAGAGTCTGCACGCCACTGGCTAGCAGGCTCACTGAGTAGTTGTCACCCCCCATAGTGTGTAGTGACTTGCACTGGACAGGTATGGTGCAGTGACAGTGCATTTGAACATGGTTTTACTTCCCATGCAATGATACCATGTAGTGACGTCTGGCAAACTGTCCATGGTCAGCTTTGCACTGCCTGTGTACATCATGTGCCCCTGTGTTTGAGACATGTATATACGACTGTGTCATGCACGGATATGTTGCATGTGTGGTAATGGCCTTTTCACTTTGTCATCCTCACAGGTTAATGCCCATCGGAAGCAGGAAATCTGGAAGGACATCGTCCGGGCTGTCCGGTCCGTGGGGGTCTACAAGCGCCGGATCCGCAACTGCCAGAAGAGGTGGCAGGACCTTCGGGGCTGGACCCGGAGGATTGCACGGGTCCAGCTGAAGCTGTCGCCTCCTCGCAGGAGGGGCGGAACACGGACCCTGACCCCCCACATGCTCCAGATCCTGGCGGTGGTCTTTCCAGACCTGGATGGGCAGCTGAAGGCCAGACAGCAGCAAGGAGGGGGTGAGTCAAAGACTGCACTGTGAACTCTGTATTACATGCTTTGTGCCCTCCTCTGGCCTGGTTCAACTGCCACAGTGCAGCAGTCATGTTGTCCAGGATCCATGTCCCTCTATTGTGCACTGCCCACTGCTCATCTGATACCCAGGTGTGGCCCTTACAGTCAGGGAATTGTGTCACTTGGGACTGTGTCCTTGCAGTTTGCTTCACTAAAGGTGGGGGACAGCATCTGTTTCCCTGACTCTGTTGTGGGCATCATGGGTGGGTCCATTGTTCACACAACGCCTGGGTTTGGACATGTGATCTGCGTGTTGCTTTGATATGTGGTCCACTTGCTGAGCTGAGCCACCACATGTGCCTGGGGTATGTGGCACACGCCCATGCAGCGGGTGGGAACAATGTTTGTGCCCCAGGAGTGTGGAGATTACGTGTGTCACACATACATAGCCAGCTATCCACTGTCCAGGGCACATCCCTCATTCATGTGGAGCAGGACAGTCATGCCTACTCCAGGCCATGCAATGCACTCTGTACTCCCACTCCCGTGTATCAGCTGACACATTGTGCACAGTGATTTGACCCCTCCGGTGTCTGCCTCTGTGTCAGTGTGCTGTGGATTAGTTGCCAGGACTGCTGGGGTGTTTCTTGGTAGGGGCTCAGCATGCCCCTGGAGATGTGACCATAGGAGACGATACTTGTGTGTCACATAGGTGTTTGATCAGCTGCCCGTGCAGACTGGGGTATGCGAATGTGATGTTCAGGCAGCTGTTCCCCATTCACAGCAAATTGTGAGGGGCTCAGGTTCAGAGGGTAGTGTCACAGGTCTCCCATATGTCCAATAGGTGTGACCTGGACAGATGAGGGTTGAGATGATGTGTTGTGTGGGGGATGTACATGTGCACTTGTGCAGCTCCAGGACTTGCATTCCCCATGACCTACTATTGTGACACAGTGCATAGTGTTGTTGTCTGGCTGCCAAGTCATACATCACTGAGACAGTGATGTATGACTTAACAGTCATGCCTCTGCCATGGCATGTGTCAACTTATTTGTGGTCCTGCAGGGGAGTGACATGTGCTACATGCACACCATAGTGGCGCTGGCTATCAGGACATGGGTGCATCATGGTGTCTGTCGCTGGTATGCATCACATGCATTTCCTATTTGACTCTGGGCATCCCTTTCATCCGGAAACCTGTACTGACTCAGTGGCAAGAGCTGTGATGTGTCCACACCGTGTCCTCTGCACTGTCCAACTACTGTGTACTTGGTGCATGTGTCCACACTGGGGTGTTGCAATCCAACAGACACCAGACAGATGGGTGCAAGGCCATGTGGGATGTGAGTGCCATGCTTGGCATCAGACTGACAATTGGCTTCTCCTGTTCAGTTAGGGCACTTTTAGCAATGTACAACTAATGATGCCAGGGCTTGCTCTGTGATGTGCTGTGCTCACAGTGGTGTGTGCGTTTGGTGCAGGTGACTGATGTCTGTCTGTTTCCCCATTGTTTGCAGATACATCCACGGCCACGGAAGGGGACAGCTCCACGGACCAGGAGGAGCCAGAGATCCAGACTGGGTCAGCAGCCGAGGAGTGGTCGGAGGGACCCAGTGGCACGGAGGGCGAGGGGAGCCACACCGAGGAATCCTCAGCACCATCCACCTCAGCTGAGGACCAGAGCAACTCGGAGGATGACTCCCTTGTGGAGGCGGGTGTCAGCAGCCACCACACCCCAGCTAGTGTTGCTGTCCCCGCCACCACCAGCACCACCACCGCCCTCCCATCGGCTCCCATTCCCCAGGTCCGTGGAGGCTCCCATGTTCGGGAGCGTGTCTCCTTTGGCCCAGGCACCGCACCCCCTGCCCCTGTGTCCCCTGCTGCCCTGAGTGAGGAGTCTGTGTACCTCCTTCGCCAGCTCCATGTAGGGCAGACAGCCATGCTGAGTGTCCTCCATGCGCACACCGCACTGTTGACTCAGCTGGTGTCGTTCATGGAGGGCATCTCATCGGGCATGTCTGACCTACAGAGGGGCAACAGGTCCATGGACTCCTCCCTGACGGCAGCAGTGTCCCTCCTCAGACAGTCCCTCACCCCTCCTGCCTCTGCTCCATCCACACTCCCCAGCACATTGCCCGTCCCAAGCACACACACACCGGCACAGGCACACACCAGCACACACACATCCAGCACACAGACACACACGCCACAAACTAAACGCACACGCACGCACAGTCAGGGGACTGAAACCAGACTCACAGGGGATGGGGCCCTGGTACACACACACGCATCCACGGGCACTGCGCAGTCCTCAGTTGCCTCTCCCTCCAAAGCACCCTCCCTTGCCTCACCTGCAACCCCAAAGACCCAGCGCCTCTTCCTCAGTGACCTCGGCCTCTTCCCCTCCGATCCAGCTGCCCCAGCATCCAGGGGGAAGAGGAAGCCCCCACACGGAGCAGAGTGCCCCTCACCCCCGGACACCCTCCCCCAGGCGCAGACAGACTGAGGCCCCCACCCGCAAGTCCCCCGGAGTGGTAAGAGCAAGACCCCGCCGCCGCCCTGCAGCTCAAGCACCAGGTCACCTTCCTCCATCCCTCAGGCCCCCACTCCACAGGTGCCCCCGCCACACCCTGCCCCAGGTTCCCCCACCCACAGATATACCAACCCCAAGAGGCTGCGGCCTTCTCCCCCTGCCACTTGCTCTCCCGGCACCACACCCCCCGCTGCGCTTGTCTGTGCCACTGATGTGGTGAGGGTGTCCTCCCCCTCTGTCCAGCCCACCTTGCCTGTTCCCCATTCTCCTCCCCTGGTGGTAGGCACTGCAGTGGAGTCCACTACCACCCTGTCTGACTTGGGCACTGCAGTGGCGGACCTGTCCACTCCATCTGCAGGGTCCACTGCAGTCGTGCCGGCACCCACAACATCTGAGCCATGCCCCCCAGTTGTGCCGGCACACACCATGTCAGACACCTCCACTGCAGTTGTCAGTGGCTCTCCAGCACCCACCACCCCTTCCCTGCTTCCTCCTGGTGAGCCCTGATCCTGTCCCTGCGGTGCCTGGCCTACCCCCCCGGTTGCCCCTCCTAGTGGATTGTCCCTGGTTTTGTGCAGGCATGTGTAGGGTGGCATCTGCCACTGTCACCCACTTGTGACTTTGTTGATGGACTGGCCATTGGCCTTTGTTTATGTTCTACCGGACTTCTACTTTTAATGCCACATATGCTGAATAAAGCAACTTTCTGTTCTCTAGTGCTTTTGCTTCTGATGTACATGATGTTGATGATGCTAACAATGCCCTTGCTGCAGTGATGGTGATATTTGGTCTCATGATAATGAAGTGTTACTGTGCAGGAACCCATGTGGTCCAGGGGTTATGTGTCCTATCCTGTGGTGTATCCATGTCATCCATAGCAGCATCTGAGGGTGTCATGTGTTCAGTATTTGGCAATGAGATTTCCTACTTAGATTGGCAACTTCACATCTGTGGCTTCCACCCCTGCACATCTGTTGTGCCTGCCATTGTTCTATTCGTCTACTTCCCTGACCGTGTGGCCATCTCCAGTGAACATGCAGGTTTGGGCATCAATGGGGAAGGACTCATCTGTGTTGTCAGTGCAACATTGCTATACAAGTGTGTTGGATCTGTGCTGATGATTCCGTTGGCACTTCCATGACCAGGCTGATGGGACGGGAGCCCTCATTTGTTGCTAATTGTTGATTGTGTGTCCCATTGCTGCCATGGTATGGTATCTGTTCGCCTCACATCTGCAGTCTCCACAGGGTATCTGCATGTGTGTGCCCATTGGTGCAAATATGTGGGTCTGCATTCGGATGGTCACTTCTGTCATTGTGTCATTGATGATTGTTGACGGTGTCAGCCCCCATGGGTGTTGTTTGTCTGCACATGGCCAAAGTTATGTCTTATTTGCACTGCAGGATTTGGCTCCCCCAATTTATGTTGCAATGGGACACATACACTACTTTGCCACTGATGTGTTTGTTGTTCTGTGACCAGGAATCATCCATGCAGTTTGGCAGTTGCACCTCTTACTTTGTCAACACTTGCCTTTTGGTCACTGTGATGATGGGGGTTTGGACCCCATTGCCACAATGTTCAAAATGTGCTTCAGCTATGGACCCCACACTTACATTTTGGTCACTGTGGTGATGGGGGTTTGGACCCCATTGCCACAATGTTCAAAATGTGCTTCAGCTATGGACCCCACACTTACATTTTGGTCACTGTGATGATGGGGGTTTGGACCCCATTGCCACAATGTTCAAAATGTGCTTCTGCTATGGACCCCACACTTACATTTTGGTCACTGTGATGATGGGGGTTTGGACCCCATTGCCACAATGTTCAAAATGTGCGTCTGCTATGGACCCCACACTTACATTTTGGTCACTGTGATGATGGGGGTTTGGACACCATTGCCACAATGTTCAAAATGTGCTTCAGCTATGGACCCCACACTTACCTTTTGGTCACTGTGATGATGGGGGTTTGGACCCCATTGCCACAATGTTCAAAATGTGCTTTTGCTATGGACCCCACACTTACATTTTGGTCACTGTGATGATGGGGTTTGGACCCCATAGCCACAATGTTCAAAATGTGCTTCAGCTATGGACCCCACACTTACATTTTGGTCACTGTGATGATGGGGGTTTGGACCCCATTGCCACAATGTTCAAAATGTGCTTCTGCTATGGACCCCACACTTACATTTTGGTCACTGTGATGATGGGGGTTTGGACCCCATTGCCACAATGTTCAAAATGTGCTTCTGCTATGGACCCCACACTTACATTTTGGTCACTGTGATGATGGGGGTTTGGACCCCATTGCCACAATGGTCATGGCCTGCTTGCATTGTGGGTGCCACACACATATATGTGTGGCACATGTGCTAGGGGGTCACATTGTATGTTCAAAGTCATGTTCGATGTTGTAGGCATTTGACACAGTCTACACACGCTTGTCATGGTGTTGGGGGGATGTCTTCTTCTTGCATTCCCTAGGTTGTGGTGTGCTGGTTGTGTCATGCATTGTCCATCCTATGAGTGGGGGTGGTAGTAGTGGTAGGCATCCTGCCCCCTGGCTAAGGGTGGTGGTAGGCATCCAGCCCCCCTGGGTGAGGGTGGTAGTAGTGGTGGGCATCCTGCCCCCCTGGCTAAGGGTGGTAGTAGTGGTAGGCATCCTGCCCCCCTGGGTGAGGGTGGTAGTAGTGGTAGGCATCCTGCCCCCTGGGTGAGGGTGGTAGTAGTGGTGGGCATCCTGCCCCCTGGCTAAGGGTGGTAGTAGTGGTAGGCATCCTGCCCCCCTGGGTGAGGGTGGTAGTAGTGGTAGGCATCCTGCCCCCTGTGTAAGGGTGGTAGTAGTGGTAGGCATCCTGCCCCCCTGGGTAAGGGTGGTAGTAGTGGTAGGCATCCTGCCCCCCTGGGTGATGGTGGTAGTAGTGGTAGGCATCCTGCCCCCCCTGTGTAAGGGTGGTAGTAGTGGTAGGCATCCTGCCCCCCCTGGGTAAGGGTGGTAGTAGTGGTAGGCATCCTGCCCCCCTGGGTGAGGGTGGTAGTAGTGGTAGGCATCCTGCCCCCCTGGCTAAGGGTGGTGGTAGGCATCCAGCCCCCCCTGGGTGAGGGTGGTAGTAGTGGTGGGCATCCTGCCCCCCCTGGCTAAGGGTGGTAGTAGTGGTAGGCATCCTGCCCCCCTGGGTGAGGGTGGTAGTAGTGGTGGGCATCCTGCCCCCTGGGTGAGGGTGGTAGTAGTGGTAAGCATCCTGCCCCCTGGCTAAGGGTGGTAGTAGTGGTAGGCATCCTGCCCCCCTGTGTAAGGGTGGTAGTAGTGGTAGGCATCCTGCCCCCCTGGGTAAGGGTGGTAGTAGTGGTAGGCATCCTGCCCCCCTGGGTGATGGTGGTAGTAGTGGTAGGCATCCTGCCCCCCTGGGTAAGGGTGGTAGTAGTGGTAGGCATCCTGCCCCCCTGGGTAAGGGTGGTAGTAGTGGTAGGCATCCTGCCCCCCTGGGTGATGGTGGTAGTAGTGGTGGGCATCCTGCCCCCCTGGGTGAGGGTGGTAGTAGTGGTAGGCATCCTGCCCCCCTGGGTGAGGGTGGTAGTAGGGGTGGGCATCCTGCCCCCTGGCTAAGGGTGGTAGTAGTGGTAGGCATCCTGCCCCCTGTGTAAGGGTGGTAGTAGTGGTAGGCATCCTGCCCCCCTGGGTGAGGGTGGTAGTAGTGGTAGGCATCCTGCCCCCCTGGGTAAGGGTGGTAGTAGTGGTAGGCATCCTGCCCCCTGGGTGAGGTGGTAGTAGTGGTAGGCATCCTGCCCCCTGGCTAAGGGTGGTGGTGAGGCATCCAGCCCCCCTGGGTGAGGGTGGTAGTAGTGGTGGGCATCCTGCCCCCCTGGCTAAGGGTGGTAGTAGTGATAGGCATCCTGCCCCCCTGGGTGAGGGTGGTAGTAGTGGTGGGCATCCTGCCCCCCTGGGTGAGGGTGGTAGTAGTGGTAAGCATCCTGCCCCCTGGCTAAGGGTGGTAGTAGTGGTAGGCATCCTGCCCCCCTGGGTAAGGGTGGTAGTAGTGGTAGGCATCCTGCCCCCCTGGGTGAGGGTGGTAGTAGTGGTAGGCATCCTGCCCCCTGGCTAAGGGTGGTGGTAGGCATCCAGCCCCCCTGGGTGAGGGTGGTAGTAGTGGTGGGCATCCTGCCCCCCTGGCTAAGGGTAGTAGTAGTGGTAGGCATCCTGCCCCCCTGGCTAAGGGTGGTAGTAGTGGTGGGCATCCTGCCCCCCTGGGTGAGGGTGGTAGTAGTGGTAGGCATCCTGCCCCCTGGCTAAGGGTGGTAGTAGTGGTAGGCATCCTGCCCCCTGGGTAAGGGTGGTAGTAGTGGTAGGCATCCTGACCCCCTGGGTGAGGGTGGTAGTAGTGGTGGGCATCCTGCCCCCTGGGTGAGGGTGGTAGTAGTGGTAAGCATCCTGCCCCCTGGCTAAGGGTGGTAGTAGTGGTAGGCATCCTGCCCCCTGTGTAAGGGTGGTAGTAGTGGTGAGGCATCCTGCCCCCTGGGTAAGGGTGGTAGTAGTGGTAGGCATCCTGCCCCCCTGGGTGATGGTGGTAGTAGTGGTAGGCATCCTGCCCCCCTGGGTAAGGGTGGTAGTAGTGGTAGGCATCCTGCCCCCCTGGGTAAGGGTGGTAGTAGTGGTAGGCATCCTGCCCCCCTGGGTGATGGTGGTAGTAGTGGTAGGCATCCTGCCCCCTGTGTAAGGGTGGTAGTAGTGGTAGGCATCTTGCCCCCCTGGGTGATGGTGGTAGTAGTGGTAGGCATCCTGCCCCCCTGGGTGAGGGTGGTAGTAGTGGTAGGCATCCTGCCCCCCTGGGTGATGGTGGTAGTAGTGGTAGGCATCCTGCCCCCCTGTGTAAGGGTGGTAGTAGTGGTAGGCATCCTGCCCCCCTGGGTGAGGGTGGTAGTAGTGGTGGGCATCCTGCCCCCCTGGGTGAGGGTGGTAGTAGTGGTAGGCATCCTGCCCCCCCTGGGTGAGGGTGGTTGTGGTGGTGGGCATCATGCCACCCCTGGGTGAGGGTGGTAGTGGTTGTAGGCATCATGCCACCCCTGGGTAGGGGTGGTGGTGCGCATTCAGGCCCCTGTGTGCATATGTGGCATTGGTGATGGGCATCCCGCCCCTATGGTGCTGCTGTTGCTGGTGTAAGTATATTCAGCATCCCCGTGTGTGTGTGTGATGTGTCGTGTACGTGTTGTATGTGTTTTGTGGTTGGTGTCTGGCTTACCTTCTGCGCTGTACGCGTCCGTGCCTGTTCCGGTAGTAAATGTAGAATATTGGTATGATCGGGACGAAGGGATTCATGGTTGGTTCGTGTCGTTCGTCCTTCTCGTTGCTTCGCGTCGTCCTCGTCGCTTCGCCTCGTCCTCGTCGCTTCGCCTCGTCCTCGTCGCTGGCGTGTTCGCCTCGTAGCCGTGCATCGTGTTGTGGCGCGAATCGGAGCTTATGTGCGCCTCTCCCGGATGCTTTGACGTGCCATGCGTAGCGACGGGTTCGGCGCGTACGGAAAGCGCATCGTACTTGTCCGGCCGGACGGGGCTGCATTTTTCCTTCCGTGCGACTCGATTCGGCGTTTCCGGATTCGCCTCGGTCGGAGAACAGGACCTGGTTTGGGTGAGTACGGCTCGGCCGGATTTTTGCTGTTGTGCGCATCGTACTTGCTCGTTCGGTGACTGTACGGATCGGTCGGGAAACAGGCTTTCGCATGGCTTTTTTCCCGACCGAATGGTATTGGGTGCGCCTCCGACCGAGATCGGAATCGGCCCCAGAGTCTAACAATTCCAGCCGACCGCGTCGATACGGGCCAGCTAAAGCGCCGAAAGACTCAGACACAGTACCTTTCTTGTTGCGACCAACACGTCGGTGCAAGTCGGTCGGGGCAAACGTTGCGGTCGTGTTGTGAAACGGAGCGTTGCGGCGGACGATGTTCTCATGATTCGATGCAGGCAGCGGCTCGTTGACGGAGTCGGTGAGACCAGGGCTTGCGTTGAAGGGTGAGACGATGCTCGTTGCGGTGCTGGCAGGTCACGGTGCGGCGACGGAGCCGGTCGATGTTCAGGTTGGGCAGCGACGGAGTCGGTGACATCCTTGCAGCGTGTAGCGAAGCTTTACGGAGTGCGGTGCCCACAGGACGCGGTGCAAGCAGCGGCTCGTTGACGGAGTCGGTGAGACCAGGGTTGCGTTGCGAAGCAAGGCGTTGCTCTCAGTGGTGCTTTCAGGACACGGAATCCTGCAACGGACTCGATGACAGAGTCGGTTATCCTTTTTCTCCTGCGGAGACGATAAGAGAAGTTGACCACAGACATGGTGAGGTCTTTGCTGTTCCTGAGACCTCTAGAACAGGGGGTAAGCTCAGTTAAAGCCCTTGGAGATATTTTCTTCAAGCAGGGGACAAAGCAAGCAGCAAAGTCCTTTTCTCCTTTCCTTGACAGCAAGTAGCCACTGTAGGCCAACCCCAGACAGCAAACAGCGCAGGGGCAGTATTCCTCCTCAGCTCCTCTTCTCCTTGGCAAAGGTTCCTCTTGATTTCCCAGAAGTGATCTAAAGTTTAGGGGTCTGGGCCCCACTTTTTATAGCACACAATCCTTTGTTCTCTGGTGGCAGGGATGTCCTGAGCCCAGTAGTTCAAACCAGTTCTGTCCTCTCTGGTGTAGCTTCCTGGCAGGAGGTGGAGACAGCATTGTGGAAGGCAGACCAGGCCCATTCAGGTGAAAAGGAAATCTCCTCCCCCTACTCTAAATGCAGCCCAGGTCTATTCAGCACAGCCCTGACCCATCAGACTCTCTGGAGCCACGGCAATTCCCCAGCCCCTGACACTCCAAAACCAGACAGGCAATCCACATCCTAGCAGAGGCACACTGGGTGGCTAAACAACAAAATACCTACTTTCTAAAAGTGGTATTTTCAAACACAGAATGTAAAAATCACCCTCACTAAAAGATGCATTTTAACATTCTGAGTTCAGGCATACTAAACTTTATTTTCCTACCTTATTCCCAGGGGTAGTTATGCTTATAAGTTGTTATAGGCAAACTCCCCATTCTACCCTATAGGAACAGGTAGCCTTGCAATAGTGAAAAACGAACTTGGCAGTATTTCACTATCAGGACATGCCACGCACACCAGGGCATGTCCTTCCTTTCACATACACTGCACCCTGCCCACAGGGGTACCTTGGGCCTACTTTAGGGGTGGCTGACATGTAAGAAAAGGGAAGGTTAGGGCCTGGCAAGTGGGTGCACTTGCCAAGTCGACATGGCAGTACCAGACTGCCCATAGGCTCTGCAATGGCAGGCCCGAGTTACATTTACAGGCTGCTTATGTGGGTGGCACAACCAGTGCTGCAAGCCCACTAGCAGCATTTGATTTACCGGCCCCGGGCACACACAGTGCACTGTACTAGGGACTGACTAGTAAATCAAATATGCCAATCATGGAAACACCAATTCATAACAACAATTTATAGGGAGAGCTTATGCACTTTAGCACTGATCAGCAGTGGTAAAGTGCCCAAGTCATAAAATCACCAACAACAGGTCAGAAAAAATACAGGAGGAAGGCAAAAAGTCCTGGGATGACCCTGCAAAAAGGGCCACGTCCAACACTGATAAAATGCGAGTAAAAGAGGGAGTAATGCTTTGCCTCTTTGCCAGACAATCAATACCAATAATTGAGGCATTTTTTCTTAGCGGACATGGAAGACATTTGCTCCCAATATGTAAAGTGCACTTACATAGACTTCAATTTCAAAAACAGCTATAACACCCTATAACAACAGGGTGCAAGTTTGCATGTTTATTTAAATAAATGCGGAAAAATATTAGCTGCAGCATCTTCTTTTGCTTGCGACAAAAATAAATGTGGATAAATACAAATAAAATGACCAAAAAATAAATATAGATAAATACAGACGGAAATAGTTAAAAAAATAAATACCATAAAACCAGGAGCCCAAATTCTAATGAAAGCATTCTTGTCCTTATACAATCCTATTTTTATTTCTTTGTGAAATGAAGGTTTGGTGGCAAGGGAGCCTTCATTATAGCCCTTCTTTTATTTCCCTAATATAGCAAAAAAACAAGGAGTATATTGAAGGCACCCTTGCCAACCGAATTTCATTTCGCATAGAAATAAAAACTGGACCGCAATTAAGGCAAGACACTTTTCACTATAGTCCAGTTTTCATCTCATACATTTGTTTCGGTTTAATGTGCTAACACTGTGATTCCATGACTTAGCACATTTAACTCAGACCTATTGGCTTTTCCAATGCTTATTTTTTATGGGTTTTTTCTCACTCGTTTGCCCTCTGAGTCTCTCGATCACTGGCTTGCTGTAGTTCGTTTTGAGTCACCGAATTTAAATCTTTTTCCTTTCACATTAAAAGATATGCACACAACCTGCAAAAACATCCGTTCATGAGAGCCATATTGCACACCTTTGCTAATCAGTATTTTGAAACTTGCTAACGTTTCTGTATGTTCACCCTTGGTTGTACAGACGTACCTATTTTGAGCACTTGACTTGTTACAAATATATTAGCGACATCTCATTAATTTTTAGATGGCATTGTGCTTTTGCGCATTTTGCTCAATGTTTATTTATGAATCAATGCAGATGCACACTTTCCACATTTGCATATGTACTCTGTAGTAAGATTTTCAATTTTCTTTATGCGTCTGTCCTGGTCTCCTCATAGATTCACGAGTGAGGATGGTGAATGATTGACGGACACAGGTACCCAGGACAGCAGGGATTGTCCTACAACTGGGGATGCAGAATGATGTAGGAGGATTAGTATGGATGAGATGACAGGACACTTGGGGCAAGTAAATTATTGACAATCCCTTTCACTGCAAAACTCAGGAAGCTATGTGTCAATGAAGGCGCCATTGCCTCAGCAGCAATTCAAGGGGCCGCCTTTCATTGAGTGGTTGTAAGCGCTACTTCAGTACTTAGCCCTCCATTGTTTAGACAATGTTAGGGGACCAACAGGGAGGCCCTTTGCTGAGCGATATCTAATTGTATTGCTGTAGGGGAAGTAATTGGTGGAATATGGCGATGCTACTAACTTAATGTAAGAGCACTCACAGACCAAAAGGGCTGACTAAGTGGTGCTGTAAAGTGGTGAAGGGTGGCAAAGGAGGTCGTCGGTTGGAGATGACTGTGTACCACTGTTATTTTCCAATGCACATTGAGGAACAGGCAAATGCATGGTATATTCGTAATATATTTAAATTTGGTGTTAAACGTCTTCATTCATTTTTTTCCAGTTTATTCAATGCATCTCTCGAAAGGGGAACACTAGTAGATTCAGCTTCTCATTTATTTACTCATCTTGCGTCATAGTACGTCTCTCTTCAGGTCTCATATACCAGGCAGTATCAGCTGTCTGGTTTGCAAAAACACCTTTGTCAGCTTAAAGTGGGGTTAGAGTCTATCCATTGCACACAATTGGTTGGCTTTATTGCCAGTCTCTTTTGCTTACTTCCTATGCATTAGTTTTCTGTGAGCTTTACTTCATCTTCTTGTGTTTGTCCCTCCCCTTGAGCATGGCTGCATTACTTTTTTCCTTCCACTGCTCACTTTTCTGAAAAAAGAGAGTGCATGTGTTTTCCAGCTGTCTCCTTCGTGTACTTTTGTTCCCACCTCACCACATTCTGTGTTATTCTCTCTTCTGTGTATTTTCCTCATCCCTTCATCAAGGGATTGCCCTTATGTGCTTCTCCCTGGATTGCTTTCATGCCGATGTGCTCCTGCTCTCATCTCTAAATTGCTCACTCTCTCATTTGTTCCCTCTGTGTTGCTTCTATCCCCCCCATTGCTCCCACCCCATGCCGCTACACCCATTCTCTGTCATTTTGTAGGCATGAGCATGCATGGTTGGTTTGCGTACAAAAACATGCAGCAGACCTTGTCACAGGCTTTTTTAAATTCCTCTTCAGCCATGCTGCACAGCATTGGATTTTGCATTGGATTTTGCATTAGACATGTCCTGATCTGCAAAACACCTTGGAGCATATCTATGAGCCCCTTATGCTGCTGGAGCATCACTTTTTGTGATGCTCTGGTTGCGCAAACCTTGAAATCATATCTATGAGGCCACGCAAATCCACTTTGCGTGGCTTTGAATGGCCTCATAGATATGGAGTAGGACAAGGAAGCGCAAATCGCTGCATTGCCTTATGCTGCGCTCGAGAGGCATTCCATGGGTGTTGCAGTGGGTGTTGCCACGCAATACCCACCGATTTTAACGCTTCCCCATTTCTCCTCATGTTGCAGTCAGCCAATCAGAGCGCAAGCACCAGCAGGACTCACGGGAGCCGCTCGCTCCTGTGGAAGTGAGATGGCCAATGGGAAAAGAGGCCCTCTCTGCAAATCAGAATTCTCTATTATTTAAATGTGCTTGCTCGCAGGACTCCTGCGAACTCATCCATCCAGATATATATACATGTTGAACCTTAATTTCTCAAAAACTACTAAATAAATCACAAAAATCACGCTGTCTGCATAAAGATCTAGCTTTGTGCCAAATTTGGTGTGATTCCATCCACCTATTTGGGCTTTAGTGCTGTTCAAAAATCCCAATTGAAATTGCATAGTGAAATTGCATTTTGGGTCCCAACCTTTTTACTTGGCCCCCGCTTGATGTATCGCCTTGAAACTTTGAAGGATGGAGCTGAGTTATGAAGCAGGGGAGAGGATGTAGCCTTATGGCTAGAGCGGTCGACCTTGAAGCTGAGGAACCGGGTTCGAGTCTCGGCAGGGACTCTCAACATCCTGTGATTCTGGGCAAATCACTTAATCTCCCCGCGCCTAACAAAAATGAATGTGTCCATCT
Source organism: Calotriton arnoldi (assembly GCA_963921515.1). Classification (NCBI taxonomy): domain Eukaryota; kingdom Metazoa; phylum Chordata; class Amphibia; order Caudata; family Salamandridae; genus Calotriton; species Calotriton arnoldi. The sequence goes on from CAWUFW010000329.1 coordinate 1,348,226, forward strand.
GTAACGAAACTGGTGCTCATGTAAAGCGCTCTGATACCTGATATCGTCGGGTCGAGTTCGCGCTATATAAAACTAAAAAAAAAAGCAGTAGACCCGACATGGGGGGCCTCAGCTTAATGGCAGCCCCATCTCAGTATCATGCTCTTAGGCTAGAGACGCAGGATATGTACCTTGGGGCTCAGACGGCACCCTCTCCCCCTGCACAGCATTGGCACAACATCTGTGTTTGAAATGACACCTCAGTAGCAGTTTGTTAATGATCATTATCAGGTTTATTCTTTGACTGCTTTACTTTCCCAACTCTCCCCACACCAACTCCTGGTGCTTCGTCATACCTAGCTCACGGACTCTGCACAAACAGGCACTTCAGTACTGTATTCTTGATTGCAGTTTATTCTTATTGATCTGTCTAAATGACAATTATGCAAATGTCTGTCTAATAGATGCCCATGTTAACTTTTCTACTGTGGGCCTGCATAGGCAAGATACTGTTCCTTTGGTATGGATGTATAATATACCTAAAACCTTAATAAAATATGTTTTTAAAAAAAACACAGGAAGGAGCTGAGGTGGATGAATTTTTTTTTGGGAAAGTTTCGCGAAGATTCGTCAAATGGCACCAAATTTATTAGTAAACCAAAAATGCTCTTCCTATAGTAACTAGGTCCTAACTATAAGTATACAGTGGCGACCGCCACTCTACACATTTCAAAAGAGAGAGAGAGTGCAAGAGAGAGGGAGAGATTGGATAGATAAATACAGACATGTATAGCTATATATACATAGGCACAGTTAAACTGAAGTTATGGTTGCTAAACAAAACTAACACCTGCTGAAATTGACCACTTATGGTTAACCAGCAGGCTGGGGCACTCAAGTTCCCACCAGTATCAGCACGTAGAGCAATGCTGACAACACCAGACCGTTTACTCTGCACAACAAGATCATCCAAATAGCATATTTCTATATTTCAGATTGACAGCTGCTATTTCAATGGAAGCATAGAAGAAAGGAGAGACAGTGAAGTGAAATTTCGAGGAACCATGAGTAAAGTTTTTCTGCAACTGTCATCCAGTGCATGAAAGGCAGAGAGCTCGAAGAGGCAGGGGAGGGAAGAAAGAGACATTGTGTTTAGTCAAGAGTTGAAAAGGAGATGATCGATGAACAAAACCAGAGCTTTCAGGACTCTTTTTCTTTACAGAAATCTTCAATTGAATCCTCTCCCCAGCTGAAGGAGTATCTAAAGCCCAAGCAAACAGGGTCATTTTTAAAGAGAAAACAAGAGACGGGTTTTCGCTGAGTTCGTGGCATCTGTCAGATTGCTCACAACCTGAAGACAACTATAATATGAATATTCCAAAATGAACTCCAGACATCTTTTAAAGCATGCTTTTATATAAAACTTGAGTGATCTCTGACCATGACAGTCAATCCATATCTATCTATCTATCTATCTATCTATCTATCTATCTATCTATCTATCTATCCATCCCTCTAGCTATAGCTGTCTAGCTGATTGGCTCTCCTGTTATCTTTCTTTTTATTGCTGCCAATCTGCAGCAAATTCTGCTGCGTATAATAGGTGATTTTGCTTCAAGATTTGAGTAGCCATAAAGAAGTGACATTCCTTAGTTATTCCATATATGTGAAAGAACTGGCTCATTTTAGACTCAGGTGAACAGCCCACCAGCACAGAAGGGGGCTTATTTACAAAACAAATTCAGAGTGCGGAGCTGCGCCAAATTTTGGCAGTGCCGCGCTCCATTTCCAAACACATGGATGCGCCGTATTTATTACAATACTTTGCACCCCTGTGTTTTCCCTAGCGCTGGCGCTAAAATTAGCTGCCTAGCGCCATTGCAGGCACCCTTGCACCATAGTGCAAGGGTGCCTGCTTTGCAGGGAATGATTGCTTATGTGCCGCAAAGTGTCCCTTCCTGCACATAAACAATTCATAATGGCCATTTCTTACTTTTATGTGTGCTGCAGAATGCAGAATGCAGCACACATAGAAGTAGCAAATCGTCATTATTTAATGATTGTTTATGCATAGGGAGGAACACCTTCCTACACATAAACAATCATTAATGCCATTTTGCTTTAGAAAAAGCAAAAACGAGTAGAAATAAAAGCATTTCTCCTCGTTTCACCATTCTAATGCCTGCTCTTGCATGGCGTTAGTTTGTGGCGGTGCCTCAGATTTACAGATCCTTGTAAATCTGGGGCAGCGTCAAAAAGCAATGGGTGTTGCAGTGGAACGCCCACAGCAACACCGATTGCATGCCCCTTTCATGCAGATACCTGTGTGAAAGGGTACCATATTTACAAAACAGCGTTAAGCCGCTTTGTAAATATGGAGCAGGACATTGCGCCACAGGAACGTCGTTAAAAGTGACGTTCCTGTGGCGCAATGCCCTTGTAAATATGCTGCAAGGTTTGCTGAGGGTGTGGCCTCCACTCATCGAAAGCAGGACTCCCCACCATAGTTTGAGCTCCCTGCCAGTCTTGGGAGGATTTCTAAGGACTTGTTGCAACCGTCGGTGGGGTGGTTGCTTTAAATGCTGTGAACCACCATATCTGAATGCCCGCTTGACATGCAAGGGTGCCTTTCTTTGGTGCATGGCAGCCAATTAAGTGCTAGCACAGGGCAAGAGGACAGGAATGCGCCGTATCTAATAAAGAAACGGTACCTTCCTGTCCTTTTGTTTTGCCGTAGGGCAGCGCAGCAGGAAGGATTGAGGCCAAAGAAGTAGAATGGGACAGAAACCAGAGTCCGACCCCGTAATAATTGAACAGTGTCCTCCATCGTATGTACTCACAGGGGGTGTAGACCTCACCCCACAATCCACCCATGGAGCAACAGCAGACAGTCGCAGCCTTGATTTCTGGTTTGCAGGCTTGAGTTGAGGCACAGTACCCATCAACATCCAACCCCTCTGGGCAAAAACGGCAGTGTACACCTACCACAACTATTGTTGGTCACTCTCTGTGATACTTTTCTATTTTTTCGCACCACACTTCAGCTCCAGTATTTGGCACTGTGACTTTTCTCTTAAATTAAAGGTCCTGAATAATACCTAAAACCTCCTTGTAAAATCACAAGCAAGGTAGAAGCATGTTGTCCCCTCTCCAGTTGGGTTGGAGTTCACTCCCCTCTCACTTTTAACTTATTTCTTGGGGGCACCAGAATAAAACTTGTTCAGCCCACCAAGAAGTAGTTTTATCCTACCACACACTCACCCCTCACTCTGCATCCCTCAACCTCACCTTTGACTCTCATTTGACCTCTATTGTCAAAAAACACTCCAAAGAGCTCCTCCCATATTTAAGGGGGTTGCAGCCCACACCAAGAACATTTGATTCTGGTGAGAGGAGGAACCTGATGATGAAGCATGCCACCTAGGGGTGGGTGAGGGTTACAGTCCTAAGTCAAGGAATTCACTAACAGTACAAGAATATCCTTCCCAAGAGAATGATCTCTTCTGAGACAGTATGTACGTAAATTGTGCTTTACATGGTCACAATATATATATGCCTAGCAGGCTGCAGGTGGTATACAGGCATCTTATATATACAGGCATTTTACAGGCTGCACAGAAAATGTATACACTCTTGGTGGAATATATAGACACAACATGAAGCATGGTGTACAGAAATACACAGAATTGCAAATACAGGGCCCTGGCACCTCAGACTATAACTACAATATATAGTAACTCACAGGCTGCAGGTACATTTAATATAGACTTTGTCAGCTACAGCAAGAACAGGATGCTGGTGCCTAATATGCTGTAGATAGGGTTGCTATCTAACAAAGAGTACAAATGTGTTATATTACATACAATGACCTAGAGCAGGAGCATTATCCCTCCAACGTATTAAAACAGATGCACATGGATTATACATAAAATTCTCTGCTTCCAACATGAGTATTATCAACCTGAGCTACCTCAACACATCACCTTCAAGAAAGAGGTTAAAAGAATTTAACTAAACAGATTCCTTCCTTAATTGTTCTTGGTTAGGGCCTACTCATGGACACCTAGGGAACTGAGACGTAGCTCTATGTAGTTTTTCACTGTTGCATCACCAAGAAGGAGACAATGGATGACGCTGTTATTTTTGTTTTGTATGAATTATTTGTCTGTATTGCCTGCCTGCTGCTTGATACCTTATGTTATGTAAGAGGACATAGTTCAGTGCTCTGATTCCTTTGGGTCATGTTTGTGCTATATAAAACTCTCTAAATAAAGTATGCACAACCTGGAAACTTTCTTGCAGTTTTTTGCTGGAAGGGAGGTGACGCAGTCAAGAGAGAGTGGATCAGGGATAGATTTGAGCTTGCCTATCAGACTCTGGGGGCAGAGAGCAAGGTCTGTTGAGGGATGGGCAAGGGAGGTATAATTGTAAGCGTAAGGTAGCAGCAGGAAGAACAGTTGTTACAATTTCCACCTCTGAAATTCTGGCATCCAGGGGACGGGATAGAAGTCAATCAAAATGCTCATAAAGTAGGAAATATATAATCTAGGGTTGCCACAAGTTAAACATAGCAAAACCCAATATCTCATCTTAGAAGGAGCTGTGGTAAACTAAAGAAGAGTATATTAAATCCTGACCCCATTACAAAGTAAAAAAGACTTAGAGAAAAAGTGGGAAGTGGAAAAGAAAAGTAGTAGCTACACCCGTAGCCTGGTTACTTTTGAGGACCTTAATCTAAGACAAGCTACAGGCTCAGACAAAGCTGGAACTATTCGGAAGGGCATTAAAAAATCTGAAAATAAATATACCACTGAGGTAGGCTCAGCAGTAGCCTGGTCTCTCCGTACCTCACAAGATTGTATCAAATAAAAAAAGTGAGATAAAGATAATGATTTACTTGTTAAAAAATGATTCCTCTGACTAACAAAACTGAAACAACTCGTAAATGACAGCTAACGACAATTAATAAAAGTAGGGGATGCACTGTTGGCGCCTTTCTTGTCAATCTCTTTTGACTGCTTCTTATTTGATGAATGTCCTTCCTCTTCTGGTGTTTGTCCCTTCTTTACCATCCTTTTGATTGGATGACATGTATCCTTCCAATGCCTATGTTCAAGGAGCAACTTTGTTTCTTTTTCCTTCAGCACTCCAAGGAAGTGCTTATGTTTTCTTGCTCTCTCCCTTGTTTGCTGCTTCCATACTCAGATCACCAACCCAGTGCTCCCTGTGTTGCTGCTCCCCTCAGCTTGTCTATTGCTTTCCTCTCCCATCCCCGTCACACTATTTGTTTTTTAATGAATACCCCTCTCCCAGCTTTTCCATTTCTCCCCTTCCTTCTACTCGAACTGCTAGTAAGCCTTTATTGCAACCCACATTGTCCCCAACCCACTCTCCTATTGCTCCATCCTTCGAGGTCTTTTTACATTTTTTTGTAGGGTCCGGCAGCTATTCTTTCTGCCAGGTGCTCTTTTATTTTGCTATTTTCTGCGCTTCCTTATATTTTTTTTATTTGACCATTCTAAGATGGCATATGCCATCTTGTAATGGTAAATTAAAAACAAAAACAAAATGGCCATTGTTTGATGACATGAGAGTGATGAATGATGATGCATGTTTGCATGTATGCCATCATGCTGAGGTTATCTTATTATGATGACGCATATGCGTGCATGTGTTTCTGGGCCTGGGCACATGCTCATCAACCCACATATTTTTTTCATCAATAAACATTTTTTCCTTTCCTGATACTGAAAAATCTTGACAAAAACCATTTGTCAAACCAATTACGTCTGTTTTTAACAGAGCCAAATGGCACAACACATTGGCTTTGCCAATGTTTGTTATTACTTGGTTATTACTGCAGGTGTCAGTCGGGCTGATCATTTCATTAGGAGCTCTTTGAAAGGTGGGTACACTGGGAAACTGCCCACTTTGGCCTTGCCTTAAAAGGTCTCTACTCCTGTGTGTCTCTGGGACATTTGGCCCTTAAATGCATTAATTACCTCTGATGGCTGTGAAACAGCATAAGCACCTATATGGGAAGTGTAGTGTAGTTAAGCAAGTTAATTGCGGTACAGGTATAACATTAAGTGAGAACCTTCCACATGTAGGTCACGGTCTAGTTAGAGACAAGCCTATGTATGCAGTGAACAAATATCTACCTTCTTGCAGCTCCTTGCTAAATTCTATAAAATATATTTGATGGACTCAGGCCATGTTTTATTACTGTGATGCCATTGGTCAATCTGCAACCACACACAATCTCTAAACATTTATGGGCTTATCAGCAGACTCACCTTAGTCTAAACAACTCAATGCAGGTGCCTTTAACACAGGACCAAAAGGGTCATTGTTGGACATGGCCCTTCTTAGGGGAATTTACCCCAAAACTTTGCACTTTTTCTTCCTGTTCTATGCTGACTCTCTCCACATGACCTTAGAAATCTGGGCACCTTTCCCCTGTACTGCAGAGAGAAGGTGGGAGTGCCTGCCTCCCCCGCATTAAGCAGGTAGTGCATACGCGCTAGGTTTAGGTACCGTACCTCTGTGCGCCCCGTAAACAGGAACACCACATACCCGGGATGGGTACGGCACTGGCTAGTAGTGGGACATAGCACTGAGTGTGCGACCTACCAGATAGCCTGTCAACCATGTAGCAGGTCTGCCATTGCAGGCCTGTTGGGCGCCATTGCGCCCATGCCTAGGTTGGCAGCACTTACGCCTCAGCCAACCCTGAGTGGGTGATCCCATACCATGAGGGCATCCCCCCAGGGAATCCATGATGGGCACAAGGGGGGTGGTGGGCTGAAGGCCGGGCGTGTACATATGGGTGTTCCCTGCACAGGTAGTGAGGAACCCCCCCACGTGGGGATTCCCCTGCCTTGGAGTTCAGCACTTCCTATGGGATACTCTTGGGGTGTCACTGATTCTCTTGTGTGGCCTCAATGCTCTGAGCATGTCCTCACTGTTAAGGCAGTATGGAAGTGCTTGCGCCTTCCTACACAGTTAGGAAGAGGCACTGACAAGGTGTTCTGAAACATGTGCCAGTCTGCCAACGCAGAGCTGGGAGTGTGCACTTGCACCTGTGGAGTGTTAACTATGTGCCCAGCCTGCCATTACAGGCCTGGGTGTGTGCACCGGCCCTTATGCTGTTTCGAATACGTGTCCAGCCTACCGTTGCAGGTTTGAGGATGCACCCTGGCAACTATGGCATTTTGGATAGGTGCCCAGTCTGCCAACGAGAGCCAGTGAGTGTTTACCTGCATCCCCTGTGTTTTAACACCAGGGTCAGGTGTCCACGTGCTTGCACCCATGGTGCTATTGGCTCGGTTCCCGGTCCGCCGTCGCAGGCCGGGTGTGCGCAATTGCACCCGTAAGGGGATCAACCCATGTCCAGCTGGCCCGGGCAGGGTAGTGTGTGCGCACTCGCACCTAAGGTGCTGGGGTCTGGGTAAGCCCATGTGCCCAACTTGTCACAGACCGGTATTTGCGCACTGGCATCTATTGTGATTAAACACATGAGCAGCCTGCCAATGCAGGCCACTGCATGTGCACACCTGGACTTATGGTGCCTGTGACTGCGAGTGCAGCCTGCCATCGCAGGCCTGTGTGTGCGCACTGACACCTGTATTAGTAAACCCATGTCCAGTCTGCTGTTGTAGGCTCGGGAAGGCGCACTTGCATCCCTGATGCTGGGGACTATGTGCCCAACCTGCCATTGCAGGTCTGTGTGTACACTAGCGCACTTGTGCCCAGGTAGCGAGGAATACCTGTATGTGTTTTCACTATCTATGAGGCTTGCTCTCCCCATAGGTTAACAAGGGAAGTGGTTAACATTACTTCGGGATGCAATAATGGATTGCAGTTGAGCAGCCTCATGATGTTTCCTATCAATGGATTCGCCATGCCAAACCCCTTCCAGTAGTAAAGGGGATTTTGGCAAAACTCCCTTAGAAATGCCGCTTATAGAATATGGACATTTCTATGCTCTAAGAGTCTTGTGTGCCCTGGTGCCTAGCTCCGGTGGACGCCAGAGGCTGGGGAAGCACATCTGTGCATTCCCCAGCGACAGCCATTAACCATGGGCATACCACTAGAATGACAGACCTCTGCCATATGAAAGGCCGACTGGGATAGATGGGAGTGTGAGGTTTTCACACTTGACCTCTGGAGGCCAGATTATGGCCCCACTTAAGATTAAGATCTACATTCCACGGCCCCATGATATACAGGCCTACAATTTAGGGGAGACATCTGTGGTTCAAAGGGAAACCCCTTAAACCACTCCTAACTTCAAAAGCGCTCAACAGTATAACTACTGGTGCCATCCTTCAGTAAAGGGTGAGATACACTTGTGGGAGTGTGGGACCGGAGAACCCGGACTGCGTAGTGCACACTGCCAGAGGACTCTGTTGTGCACATGGAGGATGACTTCCATTCAAGGGGACGGCGTGCCCTTTCTGAATTGTAGCTGGCCTTGACTGAAGACCTGCTTAAGTGTGGTGCCCTGAAGTGTGCTCTTCAAGGGCCCATCAGCGGGCCTCCTGTTCTCTCGGAGATCTCAGGGACATCACAGATCTTCCACAAGGGACCTACAACATCTGGAGAGTGGTGCCCTCTCAAGTACCCACAGCGGCTACTGAATCCAAATGGGTAGCGTGGTGTGAGCGCAGAACTAAGACTTGTGCCTGGAGACCAGGCTGTCTAGTGCGGAGCCCCGGAAATCTTGCCCGCATCTAAGGCATGTGGTTCCTGTACCACAGGGATCCTGACACTCATAAGCGTCTTGTGAGTGGTGAGCGGATTCACCGGTTGCGGGACCCCGCATCCCCAATTTTATTGATCATACTGCGCATCTCTATTGCGTCACACCGACTGCATGCTCTTCGCATGCGTTGTCTGATTTACAGGGTGCGATCCTCGAAGGTGGGGGTGTACCCGTGGTAGTGCCTCATTCTACCTCATGTGGCTCTGCTGAACTTGTGCCTGTGTGTGTGACTAGACTGGTCTAGTGCAACCTGTATCATCATGCACCAGACGTTGTGCCTCTTTTCCAGGGAGGCCTGGCATTTCCAACTCTTTGTGTTTGAGACCTGAAGTATCTGGTGCGACCCATACCAATGCACACCAGAAGCTGTGCCCAGATTGCCTGCGCATTACCCTGATCAACGTGTACCAGTCGTGGAAACTCCTCCTATATAGAGGTTTTGTTAGGCACGGGGAGATTAATTGATTTGCCCAGAATCACTGGATGTTGATCGTCGTTACCGCAGCTCGAACGCGGTTGCCCTGCTTCGAGGTCAACTGCTCTAGCCGTAGGGCTACATCCTCTCCCCTTTGACACTCATCGTGGCAGATCAACTGCCCTCTCCCTACCTGGCCCCTCCAAAGTACATCTTGGTGCCAGGTAGAAGCGAGAGAGATTGACCAGGTTGAAGGAACACTTCCAAGACAGTTCGAAGCAGGTCAAGAGACTGCGCGACTCCATTGTGTTTTCAGACCTGTGGGTGAACTTCCCGACTGGCTGCTAAACTCAACGGGTTTGCATCTACTTCCTAATTAAAACATGCAACATATCCCCACCTGCTTCCTGAGGACCAGACTATGGGGCCGATTCCGATCTCGGCCGGTAGGGCTCCGAATCGGATTCGGCTTAACCGGATCCGATTCGGAGCCCTATTACCCGACCGATCTGTACGCGCGTCCGGACGAGCGAGTACGATGCGAAATCGCCGACCGACTCGTCCGGGCGTCCCGACCTCTCCGACCGACTCGATCCCGGCTCTAACCGCACCGACCGACTCGCACGGACACGACTCGCACCGCGCAATGGAGACGTTCCCCGGCCGGGTAAGTACGATGCGGCGCCGCCGAGCAGTCTGACCGAGGCCGCGCACTCCGGCTCGAAAGAGCTGTCGGAGCCGTATTCTGGGGGTCCTTGTCGGACCCCCCGTGCGCGTAGCCGCGCGAGTCGCACACAGGGGGGACCCATGGGTCCCCTACCTGTGCGTGTACGGCGCGAATCGCTTCGCTGCGTACACGCTGTAGGGGCGCACTTGTCCGCATCGGCACCCATTGAGTCAATAGGAGCCCGCGTACGCGTTGTGACGACAGGCTCCCATTGACTTCAATGGGAGTCCGACCGACTCGAGTCCGATGGCATACGTGCACATCGTACTCGTTCGGTCGGGCTGCACGGGACCGATTCGGTCGAATATCTCTCCGGGTCCGGCTCGGTCGGAGAGATTTCCGGCCCGAATCGGAATCGGCCCCTAAGTGTGACTTCGGCCGTGTGCGGACTAGTATCCAGGAGGAGGGGCTAGTTATCTTCCATCTGGAGGTATATGAAAATCGGGGTGAACTAGAGGGTAGAGGGAGGCTGGGGCCACGGAGTCTGCAGGGCGGTATCCATTGACTTGCTGGGTACCAGTAGCACCACATTAGGGTGCTGAGTGTGGATGTGTGTGTGAGTATTCCGTACGGACTGGGCTTATACCTGTCACACCGTGTAGCAGTGTAGAGTGAGTGTGTGTGAATGGGAGTGATAGTCTGTGGACCGCCTGCAATTCACGACACTGGCCGGCGGTGCCGCTTTATACGTTGACTTCATGCCAAAAGCACAATAGATTTGACATTGGGTTTACCCACGTGGCTCCGGCCCGTGGTGCTGCTAAAAAGTGTTCTAGTTTCGTGTATGTACATATCTTTGATATTGTTGTGACCCGGGGTGTACCCTATAACTGTGTGCGATTGTATTATCAGGATTGCTAGGGTGGACCTAGGATGGACAGCATGTCGCAGCACATAAGGGTGCTCTCTCTCTGTGGGGGGGGGTGTAGATTAGTAATTATCCACAATCTGCATACTATTGATATTATAACATTACGAGTGGGCCTAGTACTGCTAGTAATATTTCCAAATGTGTTTTATACCCAAGCGTACCTGATGTTTATGTTATCATGATTGAATATGTGTTGAATTCAAATGTTATTTCCGTACATCCTGTGTGAAGTCTCTTTTGTAATGCTCAGTGTACTTATCGCGAGTGACTGCTGTCCTTTTGCTTTACACATTGCCTCTGAGATCACAGAATGCTGAGCACACGCTGAGGCTCGAACCTGGTTCCCCAGCTCCAAAGTCGGAAGCTCTCGCTGTAAGGCCACAAGCTCTCCTTGACAGTAGCTGTAGGTTCTGCCTAGTTGGGGGCATCCCTTCAGCCAACCAGAAAGTGCCAGTTCCAACAGTCATGTTCATGTAGACTTTCATGCTACCCACATGATTTAATTTTAAATACAGTGAATCCAAGGGAACTCGCTACATTGTCAGTGGTTAGACACACAGTCAGGCATAACTCGGTCACTCCTAGACCTATGCTGGGCACCCCAAACGTAGTGAGTATGGAACTCTCAATGCTACTTGTTTTTCATTGGCTCTTACTGTGGCTCGCATCACATGGGCAGATCATTGTGGATAATCCGTCTCTGCAACTGTACATGCTGTCCTTGGTCTGCGGATTGTGTACACGTGTCAGCATCTAATGGTATTTGTCGAATACATTTAAAAGGAAATATACAGCAGTTAAGATGTTATTGTGCCTTCCGGCACTTCTGTGAAAAAGTAGATTTCGCCAAAAAGCTAAGCAACATGTTCAAGAGTATTTAGAGTAATATAACAGATTTAAAAAGTGTAACTAGGAATGGCACTTGGAATAATGGGTGGACATCAATTAACAAATGGCAAATTCTTCAGATCTAACCATTTCGAAATCGTCAGCATTTGTATTCAATTCTCATCATTCACAAACCTTTGTTCCAGTTGAGGCGCGCCCTAGTTTTCGAAATTCAGGATAAGTCAAAGTTAGGATCAAGAAACAACTACTGACACTAAGGCTTACAAGCTGCATGCTTGGCTATGGTCGTTATGCATGACATTGCCTGACATAGACCATCATCATAGCTTAAAGTCTTATTTTAATCAGAATTGCAACTATTTTTTTCACAGTTAAATAACTGTCAGACACAACTAGAGAGTTGCTGGAACCCACTCGGTACCTAATTAGTGCGATGCGAAAGGGGCTGTCAGTTTGCAATTGCTGTGAAACTGGCATGTGATGTTTTCAATGTGAAGTAACAAAATGGCACGTGTGCGCATTCCTTCACCGTTTCCTTAAATCCATTTCACGCTCTGTCCCGGTGACAGAGGACTTCCGGTTTGCACATCACGTTATGCTCGTTCTTCTGCAAAAGTGTGATATCAGATTTAAAAGAGAGGTGAACATTATTTTGAATTTGTGTGTGCAATCTTTTAAATTTGTCTTTGTTATAAGAAAGTGCAAAATTCGCGGTACTTGCACATAATTACATGAGATTTCAGGAAAATTGCGCGAAATTAGGGATAATGTAACAAAAATGCTAAATCATCATGTAGTGCAAAATTTTTGTGCGAAATTAGTCCTCTTGTCAATTTTTGATGCAAGGACGTATTTTGCAGTACATATATGGTGCGAAAAACACGTGACGCAAGTGTGTTCTTGGTGTTCATGTTATTACCACATGCACGATGTAACATTTTGCAATGAGTGGCGTGAAATTATGCAACATGGAATAACGGCATAAATTGCGGAATTTTGCGTAGGAAGCCTAACTGGAAATCCCCAAAATGACGCAAATTACGCAGGCATAATTCAACTTTTGCCTAGGTCTATATTTTAATGACCACCACAGCCACCCATTGGACGTGTAAGTACATCACCTGTCTCACAGCGAATTCCTTACACAAAGTCATCTCTGCTTTATATGGTGTGATGGGCAGCTGTGGTCCAATCTTTGACAATTAGAGGAGCTTCTGAACCTCTGAAGGATACAAGTATTGCTTAAAAGAACAGACCTCCGCTTTTTATACCTCCTTGAACCAAAGCCCAATTTTAAGCTACAGAAATGTATTCTGGTTAACCCCAATGGTTCACAACTATATTAAACACAACAAAATGCATATTTGCTTCAGTTATCAATGCATTAACTTAAACATAGGTTTCATTTTGATACTCTGCATATAGTACTATGCTTGGTACTTTGCGTGGTACTCTGTGTGTAGTACAATGAACCTGTATTATATCTTGAAATATCAGTATAATCATGTAATTAGTGAGTGGGAATAGGAAGTTTGGCACTTTTTGTCAATAACATCTGGGTCTAGATTGACTATTTTTCACGCAGAGCAACACTGATTGAAAATCAGCATTGCTGCATTGAGCGAGGATGGAAATTTTGGGTGCCGACTTTATGCTATCTCTCGCATAAAGTTGAAATACACAGGAGGTAGAGATCGAAATCCTCATCAGTGAAGAGACTAAACTGCAAGAAAAACTTGTTGTGTGCTCCAGATTACCACCAATCAGAAAACATTTCTTTGACACCTTGGGAAAATCAATAAAGTTGCTCCAACAAAGACAACTGGAATTAAATCCCCAATGATATGAAGATGAGTACTAAGGAAAGTCGTTTGCACAACTGTAGAGCACCACTGGCTATAGGTGGGGGACAAAAGAGCCTTGAGCAGCTGAATGCAACAGGTGACCAGGTGGCCGCTGTTATTGCACCTGAGTTGGTGTGCTCCAAGAGAAGGACACTGCAGACCACAAGGAAAGGTCAACCATATGTAAGAGAAATGCAACATGCAACAATGTGTAACCAAGATAATAATATATGGTCAAACATAGAAATACTATCTTCTCACTGTGTAAAATTGCACACCCTCCAACAAGTAGGACCAATTATCAAAATACGTAATACCCATCCCCTATACCAGAACAACATAGGGCCACTTACCATGACAGCAATGAACATGTCCATGTCTTTCAGTAGACACATATCTGGACATCTTAACATGAAGTACACAGTGTGATAGCAATTCACACTGTCACATGTTCCATTCTGTGTAGGTGCAGCGACTACTGCTGATGAAGTCACACAAAGCACTGAAAGGAAACAGGCAATCCAGCCCACCATACCAAGGAACATTGACAGCAATAATGAGATGTTGCAAGACATAACACCACGAGCAACACATGACATCAGTGACAGCAGGGCTGAATGGCTATTAACACAACATGCAGTCCTTCCTAGTCTATTTAAAGCTCCAAAACGGAATATCCAGGCTGTCTCAGATTCACCTGAAAAGGGCGATGAAATCCTCAGCTTTGACAATTGCCTCATTGACCGCCAAGAACATACTGCAAAGGTGATGGACAATGGAGTAGCTGCCATACAGGCATATCTACAGAAATATACAGGTCCATCTCAAGTTCTTAAGCGCTATGCGTGAGCTCTCAGAATACATGCACATAACCTAACTGGAAGTAAAAACATCATGATGGACATTTATTTATTTATTTTGAATTAATTTATATACTTAATTTATAACCTTTATACAAAGTGCTGTACAAGACAAAATAGCACACAAAATGATGAATACATAGCAAAGACAAAGGCTCAGTGTTTTTTGAAGATAGCTAGTGAAAGGGCTGATCTTACATAAACTGGGAGTGCATTCCATAAATTGGGAGCTAATAGTTCAAAGGATTGAAATTTTGATAGCACACGAGGAGGACGGGCACCGCAATATTATGCAGTGAAGCAGAGTGCAGGGGACAAGGGGGAAGTATGTAGAGCAAAGATAGGGTGGAGCCAGGGAATGAAGACACTTGAAAACAGTACACAGAAGTTGAAATTTACACTGCACATGAACAGTCATCCATGCTGAGGTCAATAACAAGAAATGTGAGTACAGAGAGGGAGATAAAAGAGAAGGGACATAAAGGCATTTTGAAAAGCTTCAAGCGAAATAATGAAGTACTTAGGAAGCATAAAGGGAGAAACAGTATGTATGATATGAGAGAGCCAAGAGTTTTATGAGCAATTTCTTAACATAAAAGGACAGAAAATATGTTTTCCCAAATATTGAGCAGATGAAAACAACACATTTTAATGACAGCAGAAATTTTTGGGAAAAAATCAAGGGATGATTGAACTATAAAGCCAAGATTATGAGCAGAGGAGGTGAAAGAGAGCTGTGTTGAAGGAAAAAGAATCCATGCCTGAATGTTCATCAGCTACCTTAAGTTCAACCCTACCAAGACTGAATTCAAAGAAACAAGTAAGAAATTGTCCAAACCTATGCAAATGGCACAAACCTACCTTTCTCCCAATACCAAGTCACTTGGATTCATCCTGAACACCAAACCCACCCTCAAGGTACATATTGCAAAGAAAACAAAGATGGCCTGGTGCAATCTCTCTCTGCTATAGAAACTGAACATGTTCCTCTGACTTCAGAACTGCAGTTCAAACCCCTGTACCCTAGCACACAGATGCTGGAAATGCCCTGCTTTATGGTCATCCAGACTCCACACTGGCCACCCTTTCGGGATTCCTACATTGGGCGCAGTACGTCTTATCCTGGGCCTGAAGAAATATGATCCTCCCACCTGCATCCTGATGGAATTCCATTGGCTCACCTTGCCAGCTTCCACCACCTTGAAAAGCAGGTGCATCATTTACAAAGCCCTCACAACCAGCACTCCTACCTATCCGGCTCGCAAGCCCACCATCTCTTGTGGCTTTAATTACACCCACACTGCTCCCAGAAACCAACAAACTGTCCAGTCACTTGGTAACTGTATACCTGCCTTTGATCTTGTACAGTGCTCTGCTACCTTTTGTCTACGTTTGCGCTATATACATAATCAAAGTTACTTCATTTTTTACTAGACTAATGTTCAACACTAATCCTTAATGGGTTCCGGAGTGGCGTGCTACTCGCCAGAAAAGCGCTTCAACACTCATCAGGGGTAACAAGTGCTATATGAATGCAAACCTTTCTTCCCTTTTATCCCTCCGCTATCCTTCTCACTCCAAATAACTGACTAATATCCACCACTGAAACTACTTTCATATTTTCACCATATTAATTCACCACTAATCCTTGATGGGCTTCCAGAGTAGCATGCTTCAACACCCCATCAGGGGTAACCAGCGCTATATAAATACAAACCTTTTTTCCTCCTCTATCCTTCTGCTATCATTCCAAATCCAAATAACTGCCTAACCTATCCATCACTTAAAATGTACTTGCATGTTTCACTATACTAATTCAACACTAATCCTCTATGGGTCCCGGAGTAGCGTGCTACTCGCCGAAAAAGCGCTTCGACGCCTCGTCAGGGGTAGTAAGCGCTATATAAATGCAATTACAATACAATACAATACAAATAACACCTACATATGTATATACATACTTACATAGATGAAGGGACAGGAGTGAAGGAAATCACAGGTAAGATAATCATCTGGCTAGTGATGTGTTTAATGAAATCAGAGGTCATCTAGGTTTGCTATGAGCCAAACTGGAGCAATTACATGTTGCACCATTGTTGCTGCTTCTTGACAAGTGAACGAACAATCAGGTTTTTCTGAAGGGCCGCATTACCTCCAGATTTACACCAAGCAAACATGGACCTATTCTGAAATATTTTTAAACTTCAGTTGAATGGATGAAACACGTGGATTTGAGCTCAAACTTATTTTTTATACTGGAAAAGTGGAACAAGCTTACTGTACATGTACTAGTTCAATGGCTTGAAGCAAAGATGCGTATTCACAAAGTTTTCCCGCAAATGTCTGAAATGCTCTTGATAAAGTCGCACTTAGTACAAGGACAAAAATGCATCTAATATATAAAACAAAAGAATTTAAGGTACACCTTGAGGAAACCTTAAAATGTATGTCCCGTTAAGCATACGCCGTACGAATAGAATAACTAACTCGTGCGTTGGATGCCAGTAACGGGAAGGTGTGGCTTCCTGGTGTTTCCAAAGGTTGTACCCACGGGAGTTTTGAAATGGTCGAAAATACATAGAGACACCTTTGTGAAAATCACATAGCAATGGACTTCAGGGGCTTTGACAACTGTTTTGAAACGCATATGCAACAGTTTTGTAATATCGCCTTTTATGCTAACGCCCACATTTTCTGTCCACATTTACGCATTGTGTACATTACAAATGTAAATGTTGACAAACGAATAAAAAGTGCTATAGCATTCGCATAAGAATGCACAATTCACATTACATCTTTAAAAATCGGGTCCTCTTCATTTTCCACTTTCTGATAAGTATTGGAGTGCTGTAGACGGCAAAAATGGTGCAGGAGTGCCATCTAACGGCAAGCGTGAATATAGCATTGGAATTTTGTTTGCCTGAGTTACCTTTTAAGGAAAGATATCATTGTTACTGCCCAGGTAAATCCAGGTTAAGGAATAATACAGCCCATTCATGATAGACCTGATTGGAATACCACCTGGAAATTCTGCTCGTGTTGTAATCAGGGCCTGAGGGGCATAGTGCAAGGGTGCCTGCGTTGCAGGGAATGATTTTTTATGTGCAGGAAGGGACATCTTCCTTCACATAAACAATCATTAATGGCTTTTTGCTCTTTCTATGGGGCATATTTACAATAAAATGTTGAAGAGCGGACCTGCACAAAATTTGCAGGGATGCGGCATATTCACAAGAATATGGTGCACCCCTGTGTTTCCCCTAGCGCTGGGGCAAAAAAAGTCTAGTGACAGTGCAGGCCTCCTGCCGCCATATTGCAAAGGTGCCCGCGTTGCAGGGACGATTGTTTATGTGCAGAAAGGGACACCTTTCTGCACATAAACAATCAATAATGGTGATTTGCACCTTCTATGTGTGCTGCACAATGCAGCACACATGGAAAGAGCAAAAAACGGGGAGAAATTAATAATTTATCCTCGCTGCGCCATTTTAACGCCTGGTATTCCATGGTATTAGTTTTTGATGCTTCCTCGGTCTTGTAAATCTGGGGTAGCGTCAAAAAGCAATGGGTGTTGTGGTGGAACGCCCACAGCAACACCCATTTCATGCCCCTTTGCCGCAGAGGACTGTGGTGGAAAGGGGCATATTTACAAGGTTGAGTTAAGCCATACAAATTATAACCTTGTAAATATGGAAAATGGCGCTGCGTCACCAGAGAGTCAAAAAAAGTGATGTCCCACTGGCGGTGAGGGCTTGTAAATATGCCCCTATGTGTGCTGAATGCTGCACACACAAGAAAAAGCAAAAACTAGGAGAAATATAACCATTTCTCATCGTACGTCATTTTAACGCATTTTATCGTGCGTCATTTTAACGCCTGCTCTTGCATCGTGCTTCATTTTGACGCCTGCTCTTGCATGTCATTGGTTTTTTGTGCTGCCAGACATCCTTGTAAATCTGGGGCAGCATCAAAAAGCAATGGGTATTGCGGTAAACGCCCACAGCAACACTGATTGCATGCTCCTTTCATGCAGATACCTGTGTGAAAGGGTATCATATTTACAAAGTGGCGTTAAGCCACAAAAGTGGCTTAACGCCACTTTGTAAATATGGTGCAGGGCATACCTCCACTGGAGCGTCAAAAAAAGTGATGCTCCGGTGGCGCTAGGGTCTTGTACATATGCCCCTAAGTCTGTTAGGTCTATTAGTTGAAATTCACCGCTGTAAAAAGAACAGCTGTTCTGTGGCTATCTATAAAGTTATCACATCTGAAGTCAAACGTTCCTGGAAGTGACCTGCCAACTTACCTCTGGGACAGCTGAATCATAGCAGGGTGCCAGCTTCATGAGTTTTTGGAAAACACATCTGTAACTAGAGAAAGGGATAGCATAGATGCTACTCAAAGAGGTGCGATGTACCTTTTGCTCAGGGACAAACTCAAAAACTATAGTATCAACCCTCTGCAACCTTCGCTTCCTATTTGACGCACAATGCAGCCTGGCTATCTACTTAAACGTGTTACATGGTAATGGCTCTGACCCTCATTTAGGAGGTTCAACCTCAATTTTAGTGAGTGAGTGAATGAGCAATTTCCTGCTGCGACCACTACTTTAAATGGAAATATAGAAGGTCAAGGACTCACTACTTAGAGTACCTCTTTGCTCCTGAGAGGTGCCAGTACTCTCTGATTAAAGGTAGTGCAGCAGTGCTGAGAAGTTCAGGTACTCTCCCTTTCAAATTAAAGTATTGCAGGTACTCAGCACTGGACAGTAGCTGCCAATTTAAAGCACTGGCTGTGACCCTCCAAAATACTTATGAAGCCTGATGATTTTCAAAGGATAAGTAATGCAGTGTAGGGTATTTCATTTACCGAAACCACACATCACATGTTTTGAATTCTGGCTGAGTGGCCTCAGCTTTTCATCCTTCACATGTTGATAAAATCAACATCACTTGTTGGATATTAAGGCACTGATTAGTGATATGTTCTATGTCATATTTTTAAAAGTTTTTTGCAATGTGTATTATGTTGGGATGGGAATGTCCCCTGCATGGCTTTACAGGTATACAATCCTGCCTGGATCACTGATAAAATATGGACTCCTAAAACCTCAATCTACAAAAATATTGTGGAAAAAATATCGTAAACAAAAATATCGACACCCTATACTTAAACAATATATTACACAAACATCAATAAAAATATATCGTCTATAAAAATATCAATGACAAAAATATCGACAGCATAAATATAGTTAACAATAATATCGATAACATAAAAAAAAAGAAATACACCAAAAATATCGATATCAACAATATTGACTACACAAATATCGATAAAATACATATAAACTACATCAAAAAGAACATTTAAAATTAAAAAATACTATTTAAAATTATATAATTGAAATACATATCCCAATTTCTTAAAATAAACTATAACAAAATATATATAAAATATTAAATTATTTAAAACAAATACTATTATAATACTAACACAAATAAACAAATAAATTAACTATACAACATTAAATAAATATCCAACAAACCGAAAATGAACTAAAATAAATATATATCAACTATAAATATTTTAAATTACATTTATTTACAAATATATTTAAATAACAAGGATAAATACAAACGTTAAATAAACATTATATATATATGTAACTAATTAAAAGGTAACTGCTAAAAAATTCAAAAAAGATGTCTCGACCAATAAATTTAAACTAAGCAAAAACAAACCAATAGAAAACGTTAACTAATTAAATAAACTTTATAAAAACAAGGAATTAATTAACGCAATTTTACCGTATATCGGCCAAACAATGAGGAAGAGCATTACTTTGCAAGAGAGAGAACGGAGAAGAAAGAAGAACTAAATAAACAACTATATCGAATTTTCTACTACACAGCTAAGAACAAAACTTTATAACAAAATATAAATACTTCACCTTTTTTAATTTAATTAAGTAAAATCATTACATGTTTTTCTTTAAATATCACAGATTAAACTTCATTACAAATACACCTAGAAAATACAGGAGAAACATTTTAGTGTCCACAATATTTAACTCAACATCATTAAAAATATAACAAAGTAAATATAGAACTTAACCTACAAATAAATTAAATTAATTAGATTTTTAAAACGTAATAAAAGTACAAAACATAGCTAACAAATACTTTTCTTTTTCCAGCTGACACAAAATTTAACTAAACATCAACATCAACAAAAACCACTTCATCAACAAAAAATAGTAAGTATATAATTTGTATTACAAA
This sequence comes from Calotriton arnoldi, assembly GCA_963921515.1. Taxonomy (NCBI): domain Eukaryota; kingdom Metazoa; phylum Chordata; class Amphibia; order Caudata; family Salamandridae; genus Calotriton; species Calotriton arnoldi. The sequence continues at coordinate 1,368,822 of CAWUFW010000329.1, forward strand.
ATGTTTTAAAATAAAAACTAATTAGCACATGCATCAAGCTTATTACCAACCACAAACAAGCCAATTATCAAAATAGCCTCATTTGTAACCTAGGGGTCTATTATGATGGCGGTCGTATGTCCACCGCCGGGCCTGCGGTGGCGCCCGCCGGACCGGCGGTGGACATCCGCCCGCGATCGCAACCAAGAAAACCGCCGGTCAAATTAGGATGGCGGTGGTGACCGCGGCGGTGGGAAATTCTGACCGCCGCTTTTCCGCCAGTTGCCATCCGCACTCCTGCCTGGCGGACGGAGCAGGACCGGGATAATGGTGGCAGTGCAGAGCAGGCTCTGCCGGCAGGATTATGATGCCGGCGGTAGCCAGCCTTTCCTCAGCGGTCAAACCGCCATGGAAAGGCATGCGGAGATTGTCTTCCGGGGGCCCGTTGCGGGCCACCAATGTTTTGGGGGGGGTGTGGGTGCACTGGGGGGCACCCATGGTCCCCCCCTACATTTCCCTGTCCCAGGTGGCAGGCACTGTGCAGTGCCTGCCACGCAGTGCAGGGAAATGCAGGACATGCTCCTTTGGACATAGCGGCAGTGCTGCGGGCAGCAGCAACCGCCACAATATTAAGGCCCGCGATCCGACCGCCGCGGTCGGTTTTCGACTGCGGGTCATCGTAATTCGACCGGCGGTGATGTCGTGGTCCATGCGGGCGGTCTTTTCCCGCTACCATGGCGGTCGGGGAGGTTTTCCGACCGCCATCGTAATAGGCCCCCAAGTACTTTTAAAATACATCAATTCAAAACGCAACAGCAAAATAGGTACTATCAAACTACAAATAGTTTCCAATTGATTACTATGACCCTCTACACCCATAGGAATTAATAACAATATATTATACTCCCTATTACAGATTGTGTATAAATATCAATTTATTTAGCAATTCCTACATACATTAAAAATTGCAACTCTTAAATAGCAATTCCTTAAACATGGCTATTAAAGATTCGCAATTCTTTAGCTTCATATATGGGTTCATAAATTATGAAAATAATCTGATAAACTAAAAATATAACCTTTTCTCTTTTACTTCACAGCTCACCATTCAATACAACTGCACCACAAACGGTGACAACAGACAACTTCGAAGAAAACTACAAAATCTACATTAAAGAAAAACATCAAACAAAGTAAGTATATAAAGGAACTAACAAATAGAACAAAATAATAAACAATGGGGCATATTCTCAAGGACTTATCGCCGAGTTAGCGACACTTCATCGCAGCCAAAGTGGCGATAGATTTATCGCCCTATTCACAAGCTGGTGCTAACAGCCGATATCGCCAGTTTTCCTGCGATAGCAGCCGCAAAAAACATCGCCACGGATAACACCGGCAACTAACGCAAATGAGATGCAGAGTAGGTGTTCCCGTGCAAAAACCTGCGACAACACCACTTCGCAACATTCTCAACGACCAGCCAGATCGGCGATAAGATCACAAAACATGCGATAAGGCGCGTTAGCAGCAGGGAATTAATACCTGCTCTTACCTGGTATTAAGTCGGACGATAACCTGCACCAGAAATGGGAGCCCAGCCCACAGCTGCACCAGAAGAACAACAGATGCCATGGAGCTACTGATCATGCAGCCGTACACCCAAGAGGGCCACAACACCCACCAAAACCCCTCCCCCCCGATCCTCCCCCCCCGGGGCCCTACCCGGACAAAGATATTTTACATCAACTTTACGAAATCATGAACAAAACAATTCGCCTGATGTCGCACAAGTACAACAATTAACATTCATGTGTGGTCAGAAAAAGGAGAATCATTCATACATCTTTGAATTTCCAAACAAATTATTTTATTCAAATTTAACTCAAAACAACTATTCGGAAGAGTCATGGCGGGTCTTCTCTGGACAATCTGTAAGACACAGCCTGCAAGACAAAATTCAAGATAAGAAGGTGTGTCCTGCGCTCATCAAAGGACAGAGAGAGAGAGAGAAAGAGAGAGAGAAAGAAAGGGAGAGAGAGAGAGTGAAAGAGAGGGAGAGAGAGAAAGAGAGAGAAAGGGGGAGAGAGGGAGAAGGAGAGAGAGAGAGAAACAGAGGAAGAGAGAGACAGACAGTGAAAGGAAGAGACGGAGAAGGAGAGAGAGAGTAACAGAGGAAGAGAGAGAGACAGTGAAAGGAAGAGAGGGAGAGGGAGAGAGAGTGCCGACACTACGGACCCAGGCCTCACTGCTCACATGCTGCCACCGGTGTGTCTCCAACCACGTGCCGGTATACACTGCAGTCCACCAGGTCCCTTATCTGAAACAGAGTCCAGATTTATGAATGGCAGAGTTCATATCATTGCACATGCCATCATCGCTTGGCCGCCCCTGCGCACACAGGCTGCTGCACCCCAGCCCCTCCTGCCGCCCAGCGGTGTTTGCCCGCCCCTGCGCACCCAGGCCTCACTGCTCACCTTCCGCCACCAGCGTGTCTCCAAGAGGGCCCACCACGTGCCGGTGCAAGCTCCAAGCCTGGGGCCCGCGACCTTGGCAGCCTCCACATCATGCAGCCTCGCGGGCCACCAGGTCACACACGTGATTCTGGGTCTTGATTTCGCAATGGCAGAGATCATAACAGTGCACACGGCATCATCACAGGCTGCAGACCCGCTCAGATCTACAGGTGCCACTAACTCTGTGAACCGCAAGGCAACGCCACGTGGCGGTAGGCCCGCGCTGCCCGCTGCCTCAGGCCTACACTGCAGTCCAGCAGGGCTCACACAAATCCTTACCAGTCCGGACCGCCAGGACGGCGCATCATCGCAGGCTGCACACCCGCTCAGCACTTAAGGTGCCCCTACCTCAGTACTCCGAAAGTCACCGTCCCGTGGCGGTAGGCCCGTGCCGGCCGCAGTGTATCCGGTGCCACCAACTCTGTGCAATGCAAGTCATGGACCCTTTCTGATTGAGTCTCGTGATATGCCAGGCGGACGCAGCCATGTCACCTCCGGCAGTGGGGAATAACTGGTACACGTAGTGTCGTCGTCCCCCCCCCTTTAAACGTAAGCCGAGTGGGCTGGGTTGGCGTACGCCAGGCCAGCGTAGGGGTGTGAATAATTATCCCTGGGCTCTGGGCGTGGTTCATTTCTGGGCTGGACAGGAAACCAACTGATGCGTGTTTCTTTGTTGCAGTGTCTGCGCCACACGGCCCACAATCAACAATGTTGCAATGTTGCATGCACCCGGAGGGCGTCCGCACACGAAGGGATTGTACAAGGAGCGCAAGGCCGCTCGGGCTCTTGGCTCATGCATGCCAACTGTTGTGTGTGTATCGCTATTGGTGCACCATAAGCCTAAGGCCTAGCCTCAATTGCAGCGCGAAAGCCACATCACATTTACAGAATGCAAGCAGTAGTCAGACTAACATTAGGGATGAAAGCTCCTTTGTCTCAATACATAAGGCGGAAGGACATCTGCACCTCCGACCTTGGTCTTGCATGTGGCAGGCACCCCTGAGAGAGATACCATAGCAGATGATGACGACTCCCACACTACGCACAGCGCTAATGAAAGACCAACGTATCCACACCCCACACACAGAAGTTCTTGCTCGAGGTACTCTTGCATGGAATGCCCTTGACACTTACGTACACAACAACCCATACGTCCAAACGTTGCACACACATACGACTCATTGCTCCGAGCTGTGGCATATCATCCACATAACTGCTGCAGGTCAGAAGAGTGCCGGTTCTACGAGAGCCACCAACGCAATGGCAGAACATCCCGGGCGCATGCACAACGCCTGTCACGTGGAACTGTACCGTGACCGAATGCTTCCTGTTAGTGTCTGATGCATTGGTCTGCATGTTGTGGCCCTTGTCTTGCCCGTACTGACACGCACATGCTAATGAAGTCTACGCAACTTCACTAGTGTTCAACTGTGATGAGTGTTGATTAGAATGACAAATCGTGTGCCTCAATGAGCATTGTCCGTACACAGGGAGGGACTGACTGACGCATTTCACTTAGCTGTGAGTCCCTATTGCCAGCTCCACCTCTGTGAGCCAGACATAGTGGTTGGGATAGTTGCTGATAGACCTGTGCTCTCACGTGTCTTCAGCAATGTGAGTATGGTGTCCATATTCTTGCCATATGGATCAATGTGATCCATCACTGCAGGCTGTGTCCACCCAGTTGAGCGTGAGTAGGTATGCGAAGAGATGTTCTGTTGTCAAATGTGATGGTGGACACTACTTTAGGCCTGCCAATGACTTTGACATTTCATACCCAGCCCTATTCCTAACATTGCGTGGTGCAAAGTTGAGAAATTGCGCGATTGTTGTTTCAGAGCAATGAGGCCACAGCTAGTGCACACATTCCCAATCATCTCACTTCCTATGTGTGTCACGGTCAAACATGCGCATTGCTTTCATTTCCCAGGGTGTACCTTTTTGGGCAATCAATGTCCTTACATTCATCCATACTTTCATACTTGATCGATTATGGACATGACACATCTGTGTGAATTTGAATGATTTATTCACATTCGGTGGAGTGTCGGAGCTGGAGCAGTACATGGCCATGTAAACCCCACATTACATTGTAGCCCAGTGGAGGGCCAGCCAGAGTCATTTAGTGATTGACAAGTACATCGGAAGAGGAGGAGTACAGCCCGCAGTCTTATTGCTGTGTCATTGGTAAGCAAACAAAATATGGCAGTCCATGTAGAGGTCCAAGGTGAGTGTCGCAGAGTGTTTCGGGGGACAGTGGGAGGTGTTGTTACAGGGCATGATGCAGAGGGCAGAACCAAGCTGAATCAGCGCATATGGCGGAGAAGAATGCTACTGGCTCCTTCTTACTACAAAGGTGGAATCACCCGCATCTTCGTCCTCTATGTCATCTGTCTGACATGTGGGTGCTGATGTTTGGTCTGCAGCACTGTGTGCCACTGACACATCAGGGGCCGGAGATGTGTGTGTAGAAGTACCAGCAGCATTCATCAGCGACTGCCTTAGTGGCAGCAATGCGATGATGAGGATCTGCAGGGCATGGAAGATCCCAACAACTTTTCGCTGGTGTGCATCCGTGGCAGCCATTCTTTCCGCATGCATCCGCTCCATGTTCTCCATTATCCTCAGCATCTGTGCCAACTCTCGGCTGACATCGCTGAGGCCACTCTGACTAGACAGTTGTTCTCCTCTCAGAGTCATGACTCCAGCGATGTCGGGCATGGATTGTTGGACATCATGGAGCGAACTGTGGGTGTCCGTTAGGGAGTGTAAGTGGTCCCTGATGGGACTTAGACACCCACGTTTGTCATCTAGTTTGGCTGCCATGAGGTCGAACCCCACCCGCACCTGTTCAGCCACCTCCTTATGGCAGTCTAACACATGGCCTTGGAATGCGATGTGTTCTTCGGTGAGGTGCTGGGAGCCAGCCGTGGTGGTGGGTGCTTCCTGCTGTGTGGTCTGTGCAGGGGGTGGGGTCTCCTCGACGCAGCTGGGCTGCCCTGCTCCTGGAGGTGGGTTGCCGTAGCTGTCCATGAGCTGTTGTATGGCGTCGGTGTCGAAGGTGTGGAGGTCCTCTTCATCATCACTGATGAGTAGTCTGGTCTGCTCTGCAGGAGGTGTTGATTGTCCCTCTGCAATGTGAAGGGGAGATGCATTTTAACATTGTGTTGACATGTATGTTGACGCATTGTTCAAGTTTACATACAGACTGCATGACAATGTACATTGTGACTGTTTGGGAGGAGCTGACTATTTGATGCGGGACAGTGGACATTTGTACTACATCACGGATGTGAGGTTGTACACGTACATTATCATCTCACAGTTTCCTGCTATGCCAGATGTGATTGGCCAGTTTCTACGCACAAGTGGAACCAGTTGTGTCCTCTGTTCTGTAGTGAGAGTGTTGCACTTTGTACCACATTGTCGTCAATGATGATGTGCTGTTATTGCTATGTGTGTGTGCTGCATTGTGGGAGAGTCGCCCCTGCAGCTGTGATTTTGCTGCCCCTTATCCCTTTGAGGCAGTGTGCCTTTGACTTCTGTGCTTCTACAGTGCTGAGATGTTGCAGACTTGGCTAATTTTGGCTCTGGTTCGGATTTTGGACTCTTGGGCACGGTTTATCCGCAGATGTGTTGTTGACGTCAGGGGTTGTTTGTGCACGTGGATGTGTCAGAGTGTGACCTGCTCCTTTACGGATGTGTTCCACACTCAGCCACCTCAGTGTTGTGGCGTGCACCATGTCATGATAATTGGACTGCAGCCATGCTGTTCGTCATGCAGTGTCACTTGCATTGTCAGTGTGGCTCACAGACACGCAGCTTTGCTGGTTTTAACACGTGTGCATGGGTTGGTTGTGAGATTGGTGCTGTGTGGGGAGGGACCCCTTTGTGCCCATAGTGGACGGGGGCCTACTTGCTGTTTGTATGTGTGCTGCAGTGTGCCAAGGGGATCAGGGACATGATCCAGAGTCATTGTGGGTGTGCAGTGTGCTCTACTTAATTGTGCATGTGTGCCATTGTGCCCATCTCCCCCCGTCCCCCAGTCCCTGTTCGGTACTCACCCTGGTGCTGTTGTGTCAGGTCATGTCGAGCAGTGTCCGGACCCCCAACTCCTGCCACCGTCTCCCCACTGATGACTGTGGACACCATTTCCTCCATCTCATCCAGCTCCTGGTGTTCCGCTGGACTGCCACCTCCAGTCTGCATTGCTGCCTGATGGTTGTCAGCGAGTTTCTTCTTGGTTTTGCGCTTCGCATCATTCCAGCGCCTCTTGACCTCTACAATTGTCCTCCTCCTCACTCCGACTGCATTCACCTTGTCCAGGATGGAGTGCCATATTGCATTTTTATTTGCCAATGACACGTTGGGGGTGACTTACAGTTGTTGGTGGTGTTCTATCACCTCCGTGATGATGATCCTGTTTTCCTGCGGACTGAACCTCGTCTTCCTCGTCTTCTTCTCCTTGCCCTTCCGTGACCACGAGGTCCCAGGCTGGTCCTCCTGGGGGCTTGTGGGGTTCTGGTCGTCCTCTGTACTTGCTCCGTCTTCCTCCATGGTGCTACGCAGTTTAAATTATTTTGTTTGTGTTTTTCGATGCTTTTGTAGTGCATTTTCCCGCATGACGCGTGGGAATTGCAGGCCTGTCGCTGGTTATCGCTGATTTTTTTATCGCAATTGGCCACATCGCAACTTTTTTCGCGTTCGTGTTTCGCGTTTTTTTGCCATCACGGTAATTTTATCGCGGTCATTTGACGCGTTAGCGCGAGACTATCGAATGGTACCGCCGTGTTGAGAATACAACGTTAACACCGCGTTATTTTCCCGCGATAGACTGCGATGTGCAAAGTTGCGTTAAGCTAATTTTGCGGTAATTATCACACGTTCTTGAGAATATCCCCAATAAATTAAATAAAATAACAATTTTAGCTAATAAATACTTTTCTCTTCTCAGCTTCTGCAAACTGCACCAACAAAAAACATCCACAAAATTAAATTCAACTACAACTAGTAAGTATTAATTAATTTACTACTAAATACAAAACGATACAATTTACTTAAAAATATATATAACATTTTAATAACAGAAACATTTTGCTTTCATACAAACAGAAAATATAACAGTGAATAAACAACGACCATCAAAACATACCATCAAGAAAAGTAAAGCAACACTAATGTAAGTATATTTTATATAATATTAATTATACTAGCATGTTTATTATTTAAAATTGCATAATTATTAAACATATATATATGTTTACATGGGTTACACTTATACCCAAGAAGAAGTTATTGAAAATAAAACCCATTGGAAATGTAGCAAATATTATTCCAATGCCTGTTATGGGAGAGCCACTACAATAGATACCAATGTAGTAAATGTTAGAGAACACAACCATCCCCCCAATGTAACTGAAGTGGAAGTAAGAGATGCCCTAGAGACAATAAGGGAAGCAAGCACAAGTTCCCAACAAACAAGCACCCAAATACTAAAGAATGTTTTGACTAGAGTACCAGAACATGTTACAGGACAACTACCTTCTATCCCCAATTTGAAAAGACTAATAGCCAATACCAAAAGAGCTACAGCTCAAACTCCACCTGTCCCCCAAACTTTTGGAGAAATTCAAATACTACCTGAGTATACCATCACCCACAAACATGAAAAATTCCTTATTTATGACAACGAAAGTCATGAAAAAAGAATTATTATGTTTGCAACTAATACAAATTTACAAAAACTTAGGGGCCTATTACGATGGCGGGCGGACATTGTCCGCCTGCCACCGCAACGGTAAACGGGACCGACCGCCAGAGGTGCGGAGGTCCCGCTAGGCCAATTAGGATGCGCCCGCCACCCTGGTGGGCGCATTCTTGCCATTAACATTGCGGCGGGCGGTGCTGTAAACAGCACCCGCCGCAATGTCAAAGGTGCATGTAGTGCATTGCAATGCACAACATGACAGGCACCGCGCGGTACCACCTTGTGTATGGCAATGAAGGGGGGTACCACAGGTACCCCCCAGTGCAGCCACCCACCCCCCCCCCGGGGGCCCCCAACAGGCCCCCGTAGCCAATCTCCGCATGCCTTTCCATGGCGGAGTCTCCGCTGTGGAAATGCATGCACACCGCACGCATCATAATATGGATGGCGGTGCCTGCAAGGCACCGTATTGTGTGCCTTTTCCGCCCGGCCGGCAATCCGACCGGCTGAAAAGCGGCGGACGGTCTTTCCGTCCGCCGCTGTGCCTCTCGCCATACTAATATGGCGGGGGTGACACAGGGACATTTGGCGGGCGATCCGCCCGTTATCCTAATGGGCCTCTTAAAAACTGTGCAACGTGGATGATGGATGGCACATTTAAAGGTTGCCTCAAACCATTCTCTCAGCTGTATACAATCCACGGAGAATATGAAGAGACAAATATCCCCTTTATTTACGCATTACTGCCTAATAAACAGAACACCACCTATGTAGAACTACTAACTATAGTCAAACAATTCACAGAAAATTACTGTCCCCAAAGAATCATAATAGACTTTGAGCAGGCAATGATTCAATCCATCCTCAAACTATACCCATACACTGCAATACAAGGTTGTTATTACCATTCTAATCAGAGCATATGGAGGCACCTACAAAAATCTACTTTGAGCATAGATTATTCAACAAATAGCAACTTTGCCTACCAAATTAAAAAATGAATAGCCCTGGCCTATGTCCCAACTACTGAAGTAGCCAATCACTACAACTTACTTATAGAAAGTCCTTTCTATCAAGCTAATGAGACAAAATTAAGTCCCTTCCTAGACTACTTCGAAGACACCTGGGTGGGAAGGTTACATAGGTCAGGACACCGTAGACAACCTAAATTTCAGATCCCCTGGTGGAAAGTATACACCGGTACTATGGCTCAAAAAGCCAAAACAAACAACGCAGTGTAAGGATGGCATAATGCCTTCCAAGCCACAATAGGAAGGGGACAACCAACACTACACAAACTAATTGAATCAATTAAAAAAGAACAGAGCTACCTAGAACTCAGACTAGAGCAATCACTAAGTAAAATAGGCCCTAAACTAAGCAAACAAACTAAAACCATGTACGAATACCTGCAACATAAAACTAAGGGGCCTATTAGGATGGCGGGCGGATCGCCACCGCCGGTCCGGCGGTGGCCACTGCCGACCCGGCTGTGGCGATCCGCCCACCATCTGTTCCTGTTATACCCCCGCCATATTAGTATGGCGAGGGGTACCGCGGCGGACTTTTCCACCGGTCGGCAATCGTTACGATTGCCGGCCGGGCCGAAAAAGCCCATAATGATGACTGCGGTGGGAATGCCTTTCCATGGCGGAGACTCTGCCATGGAAAGGCATGCGGGAAATTACTTTGGGGGCCCATTGCGGGCTCCCGGAGGGGGTGGGGGGGGGTGGGTGGCTGCACTGGGGGTTACCTATGGTACCCCCCTTCATTGCCATGCACAAGGTGGCAGGCACTGCGCGGTGCCTGTCACGTTGTGCATGGCAATGCACAACATGGACGCATGTTAAAGTCGAGGATGCACCCGCCAGTGTGGCGGGCGCATCCTAATTGGCCTGGTGGGACCGCCGCACTTCTGGCGGTCGGTCCCGTTTTCCGTTACGGTGGCGGGCATCGTAATGGGGCCCTATGTTGTATCCAACTACACAAGGTCTAGAATACCTAGCCATACGGTAGGGCTCCGAATCGGATTCGGCTTAACCGGATCCGATTCGGAGCCGTATTTCCCGACCGATCCGTACGTGCGTCCGGACGAGCGAGTACGATGCGAAATCACCGACCGACTCGTTCGGGCGTCCCAACCGCTCCGACCGACTCGTTCCCGGGTCGAACCGCACCGACCGACTCGCTCGGACACGACTCGCACGGCGCAATGGAGACGTTCCCCGGCCGGGTAAGTACGATGCGCGCCGCGAGCAGTCCGACCGACACGCGCCGTCCGGCTCGAAAGAGCAGTCGGAGCCGTACTTGGGGGGTCCGTGTCGGACCCCCCTGTACGCGTAGCCACGCGAGTCGCACACCGGGGAGACCCATGGGTCCCCCCTACCTGTGCGTGTACGGCGTGAGTCGCTTCGCCGCGTACCCGCTGTAGGGGGCGCCCCTGTTCGCCTCGCACCCATTGAGGCAATAGGAGCCCGCGTACGCATTGTACGACCGGCTCCCATTGACTTCAATGGGAGTCCGATAGCGTACGGACGCATCGTACTCGTTCGGTCGGGCTGCACGGGTCCGATTCGGTCGGAAATCTCTTCGGGTCCGGCTCGGTCGGGGAGATTTCCGGCCCGAATCGGAATCGGCCCCATAATTGCTAAATCAATTCTTTAAACTAAACAAAATAGTAAACATCATTTAAATCTTACAACTATAAAACATACAAACAACACATTTTTTTAAATTAATAATTATAATTATGTCATAAAATTTTAAATATAGCACAAAATTATATGACATAATATAAATATTAAATAAAAAAACAAACAATGAAAAAAGAGATACATTTCCCACCCATAGTAAAGAAAAATACTTACAGTTATGTAGCAGTAGAATATCCTCGAAAACGATAAAATCCACAGCAAACCAATTGAATACGAATCCATTGGATAACAAAGCCCAAACGAAAAATGCAAAAATACAACTGTACAAAAAAATCGAACACTGCAATCCTCTTAATGACGAAACCCTCAAAAACCCGATAATAGTTTAGAAAAATACGCTCCAACAAAGAGGGAAAAAAAGGAAATGTAAAGTAACTTATCAAACATGAAATTAAAAAAACGCTTCGGCAAATCCATCCGTTCACCAAAGACAAAACCTGTAAATAAAAAAAAAAACAACACCCACCCACAACACAAATACAAACCCACAAACACTAACATCAACATTACATATACAATGATACATTAATAAACACATAACTAACACTACATAACGTTCTAATCATACTCAACACTACGTCAAACATATAAAACACTAAACTACCAAAACAACACCTAACTACACCAAAAATTATGAAATAACGCCCTAATAAATCTATTTACACTACTACTACCTTAGCCCTACCCTAAAACTAAGTTAAAAGTATATACAATTAAACATACCTCAACGGACGAAAAGCAGCTCCCAACCGCGAGGTTCCATCTTCCAAACTGACCTAAAAACGAAACCGATAGAAAGAAAAGTGAGAAAAAAGAAAAATAATGGCCGCATAATTGAAATGAAAAAAGACTAACTTCCCATAGAAAACAATGGAAAATATAGAAAAAAATCTTTACATTATTATGTATAACTTTATGTATTGCAATGATTTTCCCAATGTTTAAAATAAATTAAAAAATATATAAAATATACATTAACTGTTATATTATCCAAAAAAGCTAAAATATATTTAATGTATATAAAAATATATGTTTATTTCATACAATGTAAATGTACAAAAAATATAAAAATGTGATTGTAAACTATTTAACATAATAAATATTATTTTATTAAAAATAATATTCAATATACTATATAATAAAATATAACCTTGTCAAATACATATATAATTTTTCAAAAATAATAAAGTTATATAAAATGTTTTATAAATTTTTTTTTTTAAAAAGTATACAAATGTTTTCTTTTTGGTACAAAAAAAGAAAAACCATAAAAATGAAACTGTTTAAAAATAAAAAAATTAAAATATTTGGCTTAACCATTACATGACTATGGGGCCTATTATGATGGCGGGCGGATCGCCACCGCCCGGCCGGCGGTGGTGATCCACCCGCCAACGCACCCCACCGGAAGGCCTTTTACCCCCCGCCACATTAGCATGGCGGGGGGTACCGCGGCGGACGGAAAGACCGTCTGCCGCTTTTCCGCCGGTAGGCAATCGTCCTGATTGCCTACCGGGCGGAAAAGGCCCATAATATGGTGGCGGTGACTTGCAGGCACCGCCATCCATATTAGCATGTGGCATTTTCAATGCCTTTCCATGGCGGAGAGTTCGCCATGGAAAGGCATGCGGTTTTCGCTTCAGGGGCCCGTTGCGGGCCCCCAGGGGGGTGGGGGGGTGGGGGGCTGCACTTGGGGGGTACCCATGGTACCCCCCAACATTGGCATGGACAAGGTGGCAGGCACCATAATAATTTACTATTCCAATTCCAACTCCAATTAAACTTAGGGAAAGTGCTGGATAATAAACCATAATCATTTACTATTCCAACTCCAAATCCAACTAAACTCAGGGAAAGTGCTGGATAGTAAACCATAATAATTTACTTTTACAACTCCAAATCCAACTAGACTCAGGGAAAGTGCTGGATAGTAAACCATAATAATTTACTATTCCAACTTCAACTGAACTCGGGATGTGCTGGATAGTAAACCATAATAATTCACTATTCCAACTCCAACTCCAATTAAACTCAGGGAAAGTGCTGGATAATAAACCATAATAATTTACTATTCCAAATCCAACTCCAACTAAACTCAGGGTAAGTGCTGGAGAGTAAACCATAATAATTTACTATTCCAAATCCAAATCCGACTAAACTCAGGGAAAGTGCCGGATAGTAAACCATAATAATTTACTATTCCAACTCCAACTCTAATTAAACTCAGGAAAAGTACTGGATAGGAAACCATAATAATTTACTATTCCAACTCCAAATCCAACTAAACTCAGGGAAAGTGCTGGATAGTAAACCATTATAATTTACTTTTCCAAATCCAATTAAACTAAGGAAAAGTGCTAGATAGTAAACCATAATAATTTACTATTCCAACTCCAAATCCATATAAAATCAAGGAAATGACTGAATAAACCCCCCCCTATATTGATCTTTCAAACTAACAAAAATATATTCTTAACAAAAAATTTGTAATTACATTTTTATTCATTTTTACAAATACAATATAAGAAATTAAAAATGTTTAATAATTTCAAATTCTCAACAAATATTTTAAATATATATATTTATTAAAATATGTTTTAAATGAATCACTAAATTTTATTAAAAATGTATTTACAAATACAAATGTATAATATTTTTTTAATTTATTAAAAGTTAAATTTTTTTAATAAAAATTGTAAATGTTTCGCAAATTTTATATAAAATGTTTCCCATCACAAATAATTTCGAAATTTACAAGAATTAAAAATTATATTTTTATAATATTTTAGTATTAATCATATATTATTCATTTTATTATTTAACATTTATTTTTTATCCAAACAGTCCTAAATTACTCACCACCCATATCCCCTATAAACCCAATATCCCACTCCTAAAGTTAAATAAAAAAATTAAAAAAATTTTTTTCAACACAATATTTTTAAATTACTCCCCACCCTTATCCCCTATAAACCCAACATCCCGCTCCTAAAAAATATACAAATTTTAAAATTATAGTAAATTTTCATCAACATTTTTAAATTATTCCCCACCCTTATCCCCTATAAACCCAACATCCCGCTCCTAAAATATATACAAATTTAAAATTTATATTAATTTTTCATCAACATTTTTAAATTACTACCCACCCTTATCCCCTATAAACCCAACATCCCGCTTCTAAAAATTATATTAAAACAAAAAAAAACATTATTTAAACATAAAGAAATTATTGAAACATTATAAAATTACTAATACAAAATTACAAAAAAAATTAAATATAGAACATTAAAAAAATAAAAACCATACAATCAATAATATTTACATCAATATTTTTACCATCGATATTTTCTAATTCGATATTTCTAAATGATATTAAAATCGATATTTTTAACATCGAAAAAACGTACCTCGATATTTTACACCATCGATATTCTTACCTCGATATTCTTGCATGTCGATATTTTTCCATCGATCTTCTTTCTCTGCACCATCCTGCAATACAGTAATACAACTGTAGCTTTCACTGGTGTCATATCTTTGTGTTCAGAGTGCCATAAAACTATCATGTACACACACTGAGTTCTAGGCTGTGACAAAGGTTCTAAGACAAAGACCATGGCTCTGTAGTCTGGAGGGGTGCACCAAGTGTGCATTCCTAGTACAATGGAACTACTATCCATGTGACAGGACATAATTATGAGCGGTGGGGCACCATATCATTTTTCTGATGTATAGCACATCAAAGGCCTTTGTCCTGTCATTGAAGAGTGAGATGCCTACCAACCTTGATCAGGTACATTTCTGTTACAAGGATGTGCCCGGACCAGGCACTGACATTGCAGACAACTGGTGTGTGCATTAGAAATATATATGGTGACTGCTAGTGTGTCTAAATGTTGAGTGCAATAGCATGCCTGTGAGGTCAGTAAAATAGATTTTAGATCACCCATGGTAAGGAATGACTCAAGATGGAGTCTGAGGGACAGCCTCCCCAGAATGGCAAAGTGTTTTGGTGGCATTTCTGAGCTGTGAGTTTAGTATCAGGCAGTCAGGTGTGGGAGAATGGAGACAGGATTGCTTTAGATATGTAGATGTGAGGTTTTTGGCAGAGGTATGCTGATTGTCTCTCACTGGGCACCATAAATTGGCTTGATGGGGGTGTGGGGAGATGAAGAAAGTGGTCTAGTTTGTCATGCAGAGGGAATCATCCCATGTCAGGGCTTGCCCTTCTGTCTCTCCTAGAGGTGCTACTCCCAACTTGCTGTTGCAAGTTGTTCTTTCTGTTTAGCTTTGATCGAAGGAGTGGTGGGCCATGGCAATATTGGTGCATTTTCAGCTTGATTACAGACCTGTAGCATAAGAGCTGTGGTTTGTAGGTTACCTTGGAAAAACACTTCATTAGGCAGTTGTCTGAGAAATACCTGTGCTTACATTTTACCGATGTGTTTGATGGTTTAACTGTGAACACATTTTTCCTAACTGGGTACTGAAAAGGAAGTGCTAAGATTTTAGGAGGATGGTGAGTTTTAAACTGTTTTAAGTGGTGCTAGTATTTTTGGGGAATGGTGAGTTTCAAACTGTTTTAATGCTATTTGTATTTTGGATTCCCCCTTCTCCTAGCCATGGTGGGGACAGTACTCTTTCCCTGTGGTCTGCTTCAATTAAAGGTGTGACGTTTTGATCGGGAAGGAGTAACCTTTTGACCTGCATGTGCTGCGTGCAATTGCGAGGGGAAGTGGATGCTTAAAATTTAGGCTAATGTTTCCATTGACACGTGTGCGTCCCTTGGGTATCTGTATGTGGCGTAGAACGAGGCTTTTCTCTAACTAGGTTGAGTTACTGGGTTACGCCTTTCTTCTGGAAGGATTGAGAATCTTTGGAATGTTTTTAGGCTGTTTTGTGTGGGTCCGGGTGGGCAGTTACCTGTGTTTGAGGGTGCTGCTAATTTTAACAAAGGCTGCTGGAGGTTGTTAGAAGATCATGTGTGTGGACCCCCGCAGGAACCTGTAGGGAAATGGCTGGAACTGAGTTTGTTTGCAATGTTTTTTCAGCCAGAGTCAGGGGTCTCATTGGGACATTGTGTGCTTGGCCTGATGGAGGTGACGCTACTGAATTCAGTGGGTTTTCCTATGGACTGGGGTCATGTAAACTGGGTTTCTCTGGAGTTTTGAGGATACTGTTGCCATTGTGGCCATCGCTGCCCTCTGTGTGTTGAGAAACTCGACTCCTGACGTCGATGCTGGATCATTCGCCTAATTTTGGAACTAAAGAAAGGCCTCCATTTGGCAGTAAACCCTAAGGCAGTTGAGACGTACATAGCTTGCCCAAAGTTGGGTTAGGGTGAGCGGTCCTGGGTGCTTGGTTTCATGCATCAGATGGGGGCCTGCCCTGTTCCCACATCAGACTGTCCTTCCCCCCGGGAGTGTGGTCAGCCAACCCTTACCCGGGGGATCAGCAGAAGTGGGGGCCCTGGGCCCCCTGTCAGTACACGGATGGCAAATTGTAACGTGGGCTCCCGGTCAGCATATCATGGCAGTCCTGAGGGCTGGCTGTGGTGGCAGGTAAGGAAATATGAATGGGAGAGGTATGAAGGGGATAGGTCATTTCGGGGAATGGTTTTGGACTTATGGTGTGTTTGTACCCTGTGATTGTGCTAGGGTACTGCCACTCCAGAAAGTCACCCCACCTTGCCGTTGTTGTGGGTTAGGTCCCGGCTGGACTGGACATCCTGTCTGTTGCAGTGATTGAACTGTCCTCAGCAAACCACACATTGGGGTGGCTGCAGCCTGATTTCCTTGAAGCTGATGGTCCGATGCCTGTGCATTGTTCTGAGCTTAGTTTTGGGGGTGGATGCACTATGTGGGCTATCCCGGTGATATCCCATTCTGACGGTGGCACATTTTTAGATGGCACCGGTTAGCCATGTGGCCCATTCTGTGACAACAGTGGCACTCTACAAGGCCTGTTTGGACCCAGCCTCCCTGACCTCGGCCACAAGGACTGGGCTGATAGCCTCTGGGTTCCATAAGTAGAGCTCCCCTTGAGATGGGTGCTATCTGGACATATGCGGCTAACGCAGCCCCCTCAAGAGTGGTCTTTTTCAGCTTATGTTGGACCAGTTTGGCGGTGTCTCTCTGGGCCTGCTCCTGCTTCTACCTGTCCTTCTACTGTCTCTTCTGGTAATAGTGTAGTATGTGGGCCTGTATTTCCTGCCAAGTTTGATGTCTAGCCCTACTACAATATCTAATCCGGTCTGGATCTCAGTGGGTAGTCCTCTCTTGAGGATGTTGTAGAAGAATGCAACCTGGGGACCCGTGAAGGTCCAGGGCTGTCCTGTCTCCTGCCCCCATTGTTCTCTCATCCTGTCTAGGAATTCTGTCACGGTCTCCCCAGGATTCATGCTCTTTGCCATCAGTCCTCCTATATCTGGGCGGTCAGGGATTATCTCACTTAGGGCCGTCCAGATCTGATGTCTGAATGAGTTAACTGCAGCCCCATCATGCTCAGTGTTGATAAGTGTGACAGCGGGGATGCGGGCTTGGGAGAACACTGTTTTCGGTCTGCTCCCTTATGAGGCTGTTGAGCAGACTTTTGATGTCACCTAAAGCTAAGTTTATACCTGTGGTGTTCTTTTCAAAGTATGAGATCCACTTTCCTGCCCCGTACATCAAGGGGGGCAGATTATTCCTGGCCCTTCTTTGGCCATCTGTGCCCAAGGCACGTAGATGGTTCCTGCTGCCCCTTTCTGCAGTTGTGAACAGATCCTGGCTTGGCAGCTCTGTTGGTTTCTCCCCGACATTTCACTCCCATCATCTCAGGCACTCCTGCATGTAGGGGTAGTTTCATTTCGGATCCCCCCTCCATGCTGAATGTAGTCCTCCATAATGGCCCCGTCTTCAGGTTTGAAGGATCCCTCCTTTGGTCAAGGACAATCATACTGGTGGCCCTTCCTTTTGGTCCAGCAGGCCAGTAGATGACAATAAGGACAGGTGAAGGCCTCACCCTCTTCTCTTGTACTATCTCTCTAGGGGTTGGTCTGCCTGACCAGCGCATTCAAAGGGAGCGGTGGACGTCCTCGTCGTCGCTTTCCTCATGCATGTGTAAAGGTGCCATGCTGCTCTTTCTGTGTCTCAATTGTGTCCCTGTCAGGTTTTCCTTGCTACTTATTTCTTGGTCAGCCCCTCTCCTACACCGATGGCCAGGTGATGTGTGTGACTTTGTTAGGGGCCTTCCTCCCGACTCATCCTTGGGCTCATCTCTATGTGAGGCCCGCGGCCTGGCTCAAATTTCCTCTGGGGGAGGGTATGTTGTGCCCCGTCCCTGCTGGGCTTCCCAGGCAAGGGCTCTCTCTCCCTTCTTAACTCTCGCCTTTCCATCTAGCTCCCACCTGGGGTGCCTCCTTCTCTGAGTGCCAAGTGCTGTTCCTCTAGGCAATGTCTTGGTCTCAACCTCACTCCTTGATGCTTCCTCCATGCCATAGGCCTGTCTGGGTTGAGTGTAGCCCGACGCTCCCTCTTCAGAGTTGGACCTTGTGGGAATGGCACTCCTTTCTTCCCGTCTACTGGTTGAATCACCTTCCAGGAGAGCCACAGACCTCCCTATGATCTTATGGCACCCAGTGAGGCGTTTAGGACTACATGCTTTCCGTTCGGCTTGGACCTGATGGGTTGCAACCGAGTTGTGAGGGGTCGAGCTCCTAGGGGGCTTGGTACTGGACTGAGCCAGGGCTGATGGGACCTGTGATCTTCTTCCCCGACTGGCGGCTTGCTGCCCCAGGGGAGGTCCAGTAGCCACTTCAACCGGAAGATTAGTGTAACCCAGCACGGCAGTGAATGGGATGGCAGGTATCAACTAGAGCACATCCCTCCCGGTATACAGTGGGAGAGGTGCAGATGTATTACTTACGGGTGCGGGGAATGTCTTGTAGCCTGGGGCCACCTTGAAAATCAACCACAGTTCTAGTAGGGCCTCCCTCTAGCCTTCTTATGTCCCATATACCTGGTCTGTATGTGAGTCTTTGTATGCTCTATGGTGTTAGTGTTGAATGTTCCACCCTCAGGCCAGGGAAATGCGTGGGCTTTGGTATGGACGTGCCTCTCGCCGCAGTGTTTCTCTAGTTTCCTAGCCTGCGTGGGAACCTCACGTGCATCTGGTTTAGACGAGTCCCCATAATGGATCGGAGAACTTTTTTTAAGGATTTTGCAAATTTGGATTGTCTCGAGATTCTTTAAATAATTACAAATTGTACTCTAATTTTTGGGGGAAAGTGTACACAGAGTGGTACCGAAAACAATCTACTTGGTTACAAGCTCTATAAAAATCGATGAATCTGAAAAAAGGGCATTTAAAAATAAATGTAATGAAATAGTAACAACGTGTAACAGAATGCAATTGTTAGTTCAGAGCAGTAGGAGTTGAGATGTAGCAGTAATTTGGCAAACGTTATATTCTCATCTGGGGAAAAATGGTTATTATTGCATAAAGCATAGACCTACTTAACATGACATAACATTTAAACATGCAGCATACTGCAAAATATAACAGCACCACAACATCAATAAATACATAAAATGGAAAAATGTAAAAGAGACTAAGAGAATAAAGGTTGACAGAAAAAATTATTGCTTGTCCAAAAAACCTTAACCCCCTCCTAGCGCCTATGGCCCAAGAAGAGGGGATGCTCTGTGTACTGCGCAGAGCTAAGTGAGTCTGATAGTTTGTCACTATCGGCTCGGCAGATAAATGAAGCAGCGCTTTGTGCAGAAAAAGGAATAACCGGACAACTATCGGCCCCCTGTGGCAAGACACAAGCTACGCCTTATGTCACAAAAGTCACACTTATCCCTAACATTCAGAATTGCACCCTATATCACACCCAGTGGTATTGCGTACTAACTGCCTGACGCCAAGCAGTCCAAGAGCAAAAACCCACCTTTTCACTTCTTTTAGATCCTCCCAGTGTTGAGAAACCCCGAAAGTCTCAAAGAAAACCAATTTGACAAAAAAATAACATTGGGGTGGTGATCCTATATAACACACCAAGGATCGGGGGTGTACTGTTGTGTCATGCCCAACTGTTCAAGCTGAAAAGCAGCCCTATATAACACACCAAGGGTCAGGGGTGCAATGTTGTGTCACGCCCAACAGTTCAAGCTAAAAAGTAATTCTATATGACACACCAAGGGTCAGGAGTGTACCGTTGTGCAACTCCCAACTGTTCAAGCTAAAAAATAGTTGTAGCTGCCATCACCTTTCTCTAGCGTGCTGACTAGGGAAAAATGATCTATGTGCTTGTCCTAGTTTACCATACGCCACATGCTGGAATTAAGTATCAGATGTAGTCTCTTACCCTTGTGATGGCGGCCTCCGGATGGACCTCCGCACTGCAGATTCAGCAGAATTCTAATCAATTATGGTGTCTGCTCACAGATTTTGTTTGCACAGATGTGAATCCGTTCAGGCATCAGTCCTAGTCCTTCGGCAACAGTCGGGCTCGATAAACCAATCTCTCCTCTCTGGGCAAGTAGTACAAACTGAAAAAGTGAACACGGCTGTTAGAACCCTGATGACTTTTGCTTCTCACTGCTTCTTCCTTCATGAACTCTGAGAACAGGGTAGAAAGGGCAGTGGCAGGGTACAGAAGGACCGGCCAGTGGTAACAGCTGCTACCCGTGGCGGCACTTATTTGACGTCCATGCGGGGACTGAGATGCATTTGTTGATCTGCGTTGTCTGGGTTATTGCATGCACCCCTGCTGATCAGTGGCATCAGCGCACTGTATGGGTGAAGCAGGCTCACCCCTTGCCTCTCGATGTATGATGTGATAGGAAGAAGCAAAATGTGAAGGGAACAATAATTGATCAATGGCTGGAGTGGGCTGACAAATTGCCCTGTGCTGTGGTGGGCATGGGTGGAAGCAAAATGTGAATGGCACAATGGCAGAACTATGGGTGAAGTGGGCTCACCCCTTGCCCCACGATGTTTGATGTGAAGGGTGGAAGCAAAATGTGAATGGCACAATAACTGATCAATGGCTGCAGTGGGCTAGCACATTGTCCTATGTTGTGGTGGGAAGAAACAAAATGTGAATGACACAGTGGCAGAACTATGAGTAAAGTGACCTCTCTTCTTGCCCCACGATGTATACTGTGATGGGCAGAAGCAACATTTTAATAGAACAATCCTTGATTCAACGGCTGGAGTGAGCTGACACATTGCTCTGTGTTGGGGTGAGCAGAAGCAACATGTGAATGTCACAGGGACTCACCCCTCGCCTGGCTGTGGAACACAGCCGTGGAACACAGCTGGGTTGGAGAAACCTAAATGCGCATGTCTGTTAGGCCAGCCTAAGACGGCCGGCCAAACTGACATGCTTATTTACAAGTGCCCCCCACTCCTCCTCCCAGTCCCTGCCCTGTCAACAGAGGATTGTGTGGCCCCGCCCTAGACTTGGCAGCATCAGCTGCCAGTGAAAAATAAAACAATAATAACATTGTTTTATTACTGTTTTATTTCTGAGTGGGGCGACGCTCCTCTGCCATTACGGCGGTGCCGTCGCTGAGTTGATGAGTCCTTGATCAGGTAGAAAGGGTGACTGCTGTTCATACAGTACATGCCAAGAAAATAACTTCTTAAGGCTTCAAGATATACATGTCGTACGAGCTCTAATGGTTATTTATACAGCCAGAGAGTATTTAATGCGATAGACTACACTATAAATCAATAAATCATGTTGCTTGCCCTACCATGCTAGGAATTAGTGAGATGATTGTTTTGGAGCTTGTCTAACCACTCCTTCATGAAGGTTATAACCTTTAAATGGACAACTTATATACAGGAGCCCAGTTGTTCATCAAAGTGTACAAAGCTGGTACTGTGGCTTGTGGTACAATCCAAAGTCATTGCAAAGGATTCTGTCTGAGCTTGTAGGCACTGCAAAGGACATCAGAATGTGGCGGATGTCTGTTCACCTTATTACAAGTGCATTACAGTCATTGCACTGCACATAACAATGGATGAGACATATGCCACATTTTTACAAAATACCTTGTGCTCCAAATCCTAAAGCCCTTAGAGGCAGATTTACAAGGAACTGACGCATCTGCATAGATGCGTCAGTTTCCTTGCGTCAGCGCCGAATGTCCTTGCGCCACTATGGATGCGCTGTATTTACAATACAGTGCTCCATGGCACAAGGATTAACAGATGCGTCAGAAATTCTGACGCATCTGTTGGCCAAAAGTGACGCATTGCTGGAGTTGCTCATGAAAGTGACGCAACTCCAGCAATGCGCCACAATAGATGGGTGAGTCCCATTCAAAAAGCCCTGCGTCATTCCTTACGCCTGGTCTGAGCAGGCATAGGGATTTTGACGCAGTGAATGCGTAGAGTGACGCAGTGAAATCTTGTAGATTTCACTGCGTCAGTTCTACATGGCTTTTTGCGTGGGAACGCCCACCCTGCATACATTATACCTGACGCTGGTAGAATGTGACGCAGGGCTTTACAACGTGACGCATCTGACTAGATGCGTCACGTTGTAAATGGGCCGCAACTTTTACGCTGTGGCTGCGTCACAAAAGTGACGCAACTGCAGCTCAAAAGTCACGCAAGGGGCTTGTAAATCTTCCCCTTGGTCTCTCTGGAAGTGCTCTTTAAGGATCTTAGGAGAGTCTGCCCTAGCATGGTTACCCGAGTGTTACTCTGTATATATGCTCACACTGTCTGACAAATGGGCCCTTAGACATTCTTTGACCCCCCCAACTTACTTCTGCATACTGAAAGGAGTTGAATGTCGTGCTGCAAGTGAGCGCAATGAGCATCAAAGTCTTTCTGAGCCTAAGCAGGCTGCCATAGGGAAGTGCTAATATAGGTTCACCTGTAACCCTCTAGGTATTAGGACTCCAAGTGAGACAGATGTGAAAAGGTAGTCAAAGTTTAGCAAGGTTTGTTTTTGTCTCGATCTTGTTTAGGTAGAATGAAGATGGTCAAGGTGGAATTCGTTTTCCAGACAATGCACTAACCCCCAACATTGGCTGTTAGTATGTGTGTAGTGGTGATTAGGTAGCTTTTGGCTGCCAGAATGGGTGGCTCTTGGCTGGCAATATGTGTGGTTGTTGGCTGGCGAAATTTTGTCTTCTGGCTGGCGGAATCTGTGACTGTTGGCTAATGGAATTTGGGACTGCTAACCCGAGGTATTTGTCGTTGAGGAGTGGCGATACACATGGCTGGTGGCTTGCAGTATGTGTGGTGGTTGGCTAGCGGTATGACACAGCTTGATGACACACAGGCACAGGGTCTTTTTCGGGGGCCAAGAGGAGAGACCCTCACAATTCATAGCAAGCGCGCGGCCTGCAAAGATATGCTATACAAGATCACACCCTGTGCCTGACCTTAAGATGGCCGCCATGTCACACATGAGGGGAGCGTCGTGTTTTTAAAAAAAGTTAAAAAAAAAAAAAAACAGAATCAAAAAGGAGTGACCAGGCGCTGCGGAATGGCTACTCCCTATCCTTCCTCCATCCGGCCTACCCATCAGGATACTTTTTAAGAACTAAGGGAGACTGGCCCATCCTTCCCAGTAAAGTACTGTAGCACCTGCCATCTTGATCAGCCCTCACCTGACCCTGTTCCTGCTCACCCACCAGGACATTTAATCTGAGAACTTTCCCTAATCAGCTGAGACCTAGCCATTTTGACTGATGCCTGGTGGAGCTACCTCGCGAGCTAAAGGGGAGATGGACTATGGATTCCCTCCTTGGCCATCACCTACCCAGCCGGTCTTTGGGCAAACTCTCCTGCGTCTCTCCTGTCCTTATCTCCCTCCTCCCCCTTCCCACTACCCCTTTTCGCTCTACCCCTCTCCTCTTTCCAGCTATTGACCTTTGCCCTCACCCGTCCTTGCTCATAGTTCCCACCCTGATTACCAACTGGACTTTCTTCTGTGAACTTCCCCTCGTCAGTTGAGACCTAGCTATTTGACCGATGCCCGATGGAGCTACCTTGTTTAGCTATAGGGGAGACGGACTATGGATTCCCTCCTAGGACGTCACCTACCCAGTCGGTCATTGGGCAGACCTCCTTTCGTCTCTCCTGCCTGTCTTTTCCCTCATCCTCATCCTTCACACTTCCCCCTTCCCCCTCCGCTCTATATGTCCCGCCTTCCTTTCCTCTCTCAATGTGTTGCTTATTCTTGATGTTATGTGTAATAGTTATCTTTTTCTGTAAAATTGTGTAATCTATTGTAAAGCGCTCTGATACCTACGGGTCTAGCCAGCGCTATATAAAACTCTTAAAATAAAAAATTAAATAAAGTATGTGACTGTATGCATATATTGCTTTGCTGAAGGTGTGTTTGTATGTAAGTTGGCTCTTGACTGGTTGTGTGATTGATGTTTCAGTCCTGTGGGCGTATGAATGTCATGGGCCCTTGACTGGTGGCGGTTTGTTGATGTGAGTGTTGTGTGTGTTGGATCCATGGCTGGCGGTGTGAATGGCTTTGTGTTGTGTGTCGGAAAGGTTTGCGAATGAACTGTAAAGTGGTTGATGTATTGATGTGGCTTTACAGCTCACTACTGGTTAGTGTTAGGATCAATATTTTGATGCTATTATTAGTATTTACTCTTTGGACCAATTACTACTGATAGTGCCAAAAACCAACCAGTAAGTTCATGCTTGAATAGTGGATGGACTCCAAATGAAACAATAACAACCCGTGAAATTTTTTAAAACGTAACGCCTGGAGAAGTCCAGAGTAGTATAACTTGTGTGGATCCCACTCGCTTACCTACAAAGCCCTGCAAATCTCTTTGCCGTAAATCATGCATTTTCCTCACATTTCTGTGATGGAACCTTGCGGATCTTGCAGGGATATATAAAATTCATACCACTCAGTGTTCGAAACACTTCTGATGGTAAAAATGGAACCCCACTTAACTGGCTTGGCCAAGGCCCCTCTGCACAAAAGGCCCATCACGCAACATGGGGTTATTAAGTTTTCCTGTAAAAAAAATAACATGTTTTGGTGATGGGGTAGCTGCAGTATTTGGGCCAAGGTTCGACCGCCACCCTGAGAAATGCACCAAACCCAGACAATTTTGAAAACTAGACATCCAGGTGAGTCCTGAGTGGTGTGCCCTGTGTGGATACAAACACATTTTCTTACCCACAATGTCCTGCAAACCACAAATCTTGCCTAAAATCACATACTTTCCTCATAGGTATTTGGACAACCCAAAAACACTATATATTCTTGTGACCACAATGGTCTGATGGACATAACTGAGTTAATTTTGTAATTTGGCCATCATAATTCATCGATTAGTTTCTTTTGGAAAAGCATGAGCAATCTAAACAAATGACCCCTTACTGAATTAAGAATTTTGTTTAGTTTTCAGAAATGTATGGCTTTCTGGATTTACCGATCTACCCCTAGATTTCAAACCTGTTTCCACCATAAACAGCACATTTGTTGAAACAACAAAAAATATGAAAAATGTACTACTGTACTACAACGCAAAACCGTGGTTAAAAAAACTGTTTCTCTTTTACAACTCTGCTTGTTCCTGGAAGCTGGGATGATGGTAATCTTAGCACAGTAAACCTTTTGTTGATGCACTTTTTAGGGAACAAATCATATGCTTTCTTGCACAGCACTTTTTTCCATTTTCCCAACACAAAACAAAAAATTGCAATATTTTGGCTATTTTCTCAGCTCCCTTCAGGAATCCACAAACTCTGGGTACCTTTAGAATCCCCAAGATATGGGAAAAAAGAACACACATTTTGCCTTGATAACTTTTGTAGAAAGAAAATTATGAAGGACTAAGCAGGAAATGTCCCAATCATCAAAAAGGGCTCAGCACTGAGGATGGAGAAGCCTCAGCAGCTATGGTATTAAGTACTTACATGCCTATTAGAGTATCTCATTTACAAAACCAAGAATATTATGGGTGGAATGCCTGAATTAAACACAGCCATTGGTGATTATTCATCCACTTCCATTCCAGCATTTGTTTTACCCACTAGATCTCCAGTCGTGGCTGCTACCTCCCACCCGCAGTGGGGCGGGTGGAAGGGAAGGGGCAGGATGGGGAGGATCAGGTAAAAAAAACACATACCTCCCGGCCGGCCAGCCGCCACCGCCTATCCTGCATCCTCTTCCTTCTTTGGCGAAACAGAAAGCAGAAAGCGCCAGGGCTTCCAAGCTCCATGCAGCCAATCACAACGCTGCAATGCAGCGTCGTGATTGGCCTGAGTGCCATAACACGGCGCTCAGCCAGGGGCTGGAGGAGTGGGCATGTTCTCCATGCAGGCCGTAATGCAGCCTGCATGGAGAACAGAGGAAATGTGCATGACTGTTTTGGGCGGCCCGAGAGGGCCGACCAAACAGTCATTGCACACTTAGGAGGGTTGTACCCTCCTCCCCTGCTCTACAGCTCCGCCCCGCCCCCTCACGCCAGCTGCCTCAGCAGGAGGACAAAATTAAATAATAATAACATTACGTTATTATCATTTTATTTTTTCCTTTCTTTTGCTGCATAAAGGCAGTGGGGCGACGCTCCTCCGCCTTAGCGGAGAAGCCGCCTCTGTAGATCTCATCCACAAAGGAGAACAGAGTAGGAGTCAAATGATGCCAATTTGAACTCACAAACATTTAACTATTATGCAGTTTTGTTTCTGATGCCCACTGCGGACTGTGCCCTGTGTTGCCGCACAATCATGATGTGCTGTTATGTATTTTGAACATACATTTTTTCCCAGTACAAGTATTTTGTTGTAGATAATGTGAATTCTTTCTGACACAAGTCAGACATGTTGGGATGCATATGTGGATACCATGTTTCTTTGAATGGCAGACAAGAAAGTGATGCCTGTGCTTTTGTTGCAGAAAACCCTGGGCGGTGCTACTCTTTTAAAAGCAGACCTGAGAGAAATGTTACTTTCTTAAAGGTACTTGTGCTGGGCTTACCAGTAGAACATGTACACTATCCCTACTGACCGTGGTGTCATTTAGCATTTCAAAGAATGCAAATATATTATGATGGTTGCAGAACCTACATACAACATTTTTGTAAGGTATATATTTTTCCTAAGACTTTAAAATGTAACTATATTTTGGAGTGATATAGTCCATAATACACTTTTATTAGAGGTAACCTGAAAAGACAGAGCCAACATTGAGTAGTTAGCTGCTGTTTATTCAGACACAACCACCTGCCTCCAAGTCAGGCAGCAACTGTTGTCTCCCAGGACCTCTCCCAAGATTCCACCCCAAGGTTCTACATTCAAGAACCAGGAGCAACCCAGCACACCCTCCTTCCTTATACAATAAAAAGAACCGCATTGTATCATCTTAAATAGCTTACAATAATGAACAGCAAAATATATTACAATGAAGTTGGAAACTAAATGTAGGAATTCAATAAACACTACAGTATTGCATCGGAATAATACCCACATATAACATTTCAGCGACATGGCATTGCACATGTCTAATGCAGGTTTGAGTCTAAAATATTTCACATAAAAAAATCCTTGAACTACACTGGTTTGCTCCTGAACCTTTGAGGACACTGAACAGTTTCCATGTTAGTATTGGACTTCCGACCTGTAATGGACTTCCCAACTAGGGAACCCGTCCCCCAAACTTTACACAAACAAACTCAGACACGGATTCTGGCACAACTGACACACTTGACTTATTCTACACTTTCCCATTCTCCAGACCACTACATGATCCTTGACGTCCTTAACATAAACTGGAGCAGAAAAACGTGACAAACCCTTATGTACATGACCAGGTTTCTTTAGTCTGACCCAGACCCCCACTTTGATGAATCATGTCCGGTGCTTATCATTTACTGCTATACTTACTCTGAACAGCTTCCTTAATGTCAACCACACGTTCCATACTACTCGAATTGATGCACTTCGTGCCCATCCACTCTCTGCTCAGCTTAGAACCCTCCACCCTTCCTCTCAACAACGTGAAGGGTGACATTCCCCTGCTTATGTGCGGGGTGATCCTCATGGCCCACAGCATATCTTTGATCCTTCATGAATTAAGTTTAAAAATTTACTTTGAAGACCAACCGGTACAACCAACAAATCAATCCTGTGCAAAACCCCCTCCACAAATGACAATTAATAGACAACTCTTTTATATGGAATAAGGTTCTCCTGCAACAACTTAGGACTGGGCCATTCTTGATGCAAGTATTCCATGACTGCTTGTAAGTCCCCACCCTCCATCAACACTTGGTCCCACTTCACTTCAGACAGTGCCCCATTCATGACAACATCTACCGAGTGCACAGCACACACCATTTCAAGGTCCTCAACTGAAAATTCAACAGAACATTCCTCATCTAAAGGTAACCTTGATAAACAGTCAACCACAAAACATTTTCTCCCTGCGACATACTCAAGAGTGTACTGATACTCCTGATGTCTGTATTGCCACTTCGTTCTCCGGGAAGTGGCTCTCCCACCACCTGTGGTGCTTAATAGATCTACTAAAGGTTTCTGGTCAGTTCTGAAAATAAACTTATTTTTCCATACAAAATTCCTGAAATATTGGGCACCCTACCACATGTCATCTTTGAAGTATAACACTCCTTTCATGTCCTTAAATACATTTTTCATCAATGTCTAAAAGACAAAGGAAGCTGATGCTAAGCCCAATGGCATACGGACATAATGAAAAGCTCTCTCAGGCGTCACAAATGAGGTCAGATGCCTTCAATCCTCGCATAATTCAATTTGGTGATAGGCAGCTGGCATGTCTAGAGAAATAAACACTTTTGCCCCCTTTACAGTTGCCAAAATCTCATTGATACTAGGGAGAGGTTAACGATCAACTCAAATGTTTGAGTTTAGGTCGCACAAGTCAACACACAGTCAGAAGGACTTATCTGACTTGTGTGCCAGAACTCCTGGGGCAAGCCACTTTGATCCCTCGATAGGTTCATAATTCCCAAGTTACACAGTTTCCCAATTCTTATTTCAACTCCTTTCTCAAACTCATCGAGACCTTGCGAACCTTGTGCACTTTAAGTTGAGCCTTATGTTTCAACACTACACGATGCTGAAAACCTTTCAACTTACCCACATCATTGATGAACATACGCCAAAATTCATCCACCCATCCCTGATTATTTGTATGGTAGACCATTCCATTAACAGATTCCAAACATTTACACTTGTACACTACCATCTCAGGATGATTGGGATCTAAAATTATTTCCAGTTCTTTTGTCGTTCTACCCCATGCTTTACAATGTAGACCTGAATAGAGATAGTACAATTATCAAATCGTAACTCAGCATCCATTTTTCCAACTACTTCTATGTGTTTCCCACCATATGCAAAAATTTGATGTGTGAGGTAACTGTACTTTCTGAAGATGTTGTAACTCAGACTCACTTATCAGTGTAAATGGGGAACCCAAAGCTGCCATAACCTTGACATCCTTTCCATTGATAGATGATAGATATAAAGCAAAACGGCAGATTACTTTTCCTAACCTTGCCAACAGTGACTAATTCAAATACACCATCCTCATCACTCCCCTGGGAAGACAACATCAATACAACATTGTCATCGTCATCTAGCATACCTTCATCAAGTGCTTTGACAATTGGAATTGATTTAACTTTGTGACTGGATGAAGCTTTGCACACCCTTGCAAAGTGACCTTTTCTCCCACATTTAAAGCAAACTGAATTTAGAGCACTACAATATTTCACATTTCCCAAATGAGACTTACTACCACATCGAAAATACATAAGATTGTTCCTGTCACTCGAATTGTCATTACGAGAGCTTCAATACTTAGGTTTTTTAGTTTCAGATTTTGCATATAATGTTTCACTTTCTTCAGTGACCAACTGGACTTAGTTTAACTTTGCACTGGTGTTCATTTACCTCATCCACATTTCAGAGTGCTCAATGCTCCCAGCAATGCACAAAACAAGTTCAAGGTTAGGATCTTCAGTGGACAACAACTTCTCTTGAGTTTTCCTATTGTTGTTCCTTTCTATTAGCTGGTCACGAATAATTTCATCCTTAAACTTGCGATAGTAACTAGTGGCTGCCAATGTTCTCAATGCAGCTACAAAGTAATCTGCTGACTTGCAGGAAACTGGGCTTGCTGCAAAAACTTATGATGTACTAATATGATGTTTTTATGTGGATTAAATCTCTTATCCAGCGTTTTAATGATAGACATATATTCATCCTGTAGCTCAACTGTGTCGCCTTCTTCACCGGAACCTACATGCTCATTAACTACCTCCAATGAAAGTGTCTTTAAGATACTTCTACCCTCAGATTCTAAGTTGTACCCCAAAAAAAGACTTCTTCTTTTTAGAAGTAAATGTATCTCCATCAATGGTTTCAAGATAGGACTCAAACGCTTCACGCCAAAGTTTCCAAATGAGAGAAGGAGTGCCAGGAGGCTGAAGAAATGGAGACGGCACTGCATTCTTATCCATTATTATAATAATTAGAGGCATGGGTCATTGCTACCTACACCCTATCTGCGCTATTTTATTACACTATAGTGCTCAAATGATAACTTTTGTTTAACATAGGTGTGCTTATCACCGCAACTTGTGCTGTAACAAGCAGTCAATTATAACAGTATCAGGTACTGTGATGAAGGTGTGCCTGTCACCACAATAAATGTCTGTAACAAGCAGTGCACTAAGTACTTGGCATGAGTGTTTTCCATAAATTGCATTGAGTTTATTCCCAAACACATAAAATGGCTGCCAGCGTAACCTGCTTTCTACAGTAAGTGGGGCTTGAACAACTCCTCAGCCCAATATCTTAACATGGCTGCCAAGATGCGAGTAACATGCTTTTGAGAGTCAATAGGGCTTGTTTTATAGGACTGCCTAACCCTCAACCACATGTGTATGAATAGTTCCTACAGCCTATGGGGCACAGAGAAACCGGGCCGCACAGCTAGTCAGAGATTGTCGAAATTCACCCTGAAGCCTCAGGGACGCGTGACTCACCACACAGGACTGTGCAGCCATCTACAATACAGGAGCATGCCAAAAAAAACTTCAAATGCAAGGCACGGTGAAAATGTGGTTGCGGCAGCCTGTGAAGAACCTTCTTCACTTCAAAGGACAAGGAGGAACCTGTGGCCACTCTTCGCCACTGAAAATACAGAGCCAACAGTGAGCTGCTGTTTATTCAGACACAACCACTGGCCTCCAAGTCAGGCAGCAACTGTCATTACCCAGAACCCCTCCCAAGATTTCACCCCAAGGTTCCACGTTTAAGAACCAGAAACAGCCCAACATAGCTATAACTCCATTTCAGGCAAAGGCGTCAATACCTATTCCTATCACTGCCACAGGGCTGCATAAGCTCATACAAGCTAATTTGCAGCACACAGAATCGATTCCCACAGAAAGCTAATAATTAAGGATCTCTGTTTATGTTTGCTTGCTGGTTTTTACCTGTAAATATAAAGAGAGCAAACAATATGTTTCTGTGCCTGCATTCATTTATGCAAATAGAACGAGACAGAAAGTGTCTTTTGATAAGCTCCTGTGCTGTCCTTGAGCATCTGGTTCAATTACTGTATATACTGACTACACAGAAAGTGCAAAAATAACTTGAGAATGAGCATGCACCTATCCTGGCTTTCTGTTAATCTATTCGCTTTTCCTCATATTCTTCAATAGCTATTAAAAACACACCTCATCTCCACTGGGCAGGAAGCACAGGTGTAACTTAGCCACATATGCATCCCCAGAAGCATCAGTGTGCCTCATTAATGGGTGCACCTGCAAGCAGTGAGGGTTCCAAAACCTACAGGACCACTAGGCAATGAGAGACTCCTGTCACATTGTTTCATACCTCCGACAGTGGGGAGTGACCGTTCTGCGGGGGAAGAGGTGACCCATGGATGTCAGCAGCATCATTGGGAAAAAATAACAGAACAAGAAATGGTTGGGCATGAGCAGAAACCATATTGTCTAAGAGCAAATTCTAAAATGAGAGGCACAGATTGAATGTGGCCTAACGGCTTGGGCGATCGACCTCAGAGCTGGGGAACCAGGCTTGAGTCTCGGCAGGGACACTCAATATTCTGTGATTCTGGGCAAATCACTTCATCTCCCCTCGCCTAACAAAAATGAATGTGTCCGTCTGTACCGTAACTGGTGCTCATGTAAAGTGCTCTGCTACCTTCAGGTCTAGTTCGCGCTACAAATCCACAAAAGAAAAATAGAGAACCCATTCCAAGATAGAGGCACCAATAGATGACCATAGGGGCTTCCCATCATGATAGTAGAGACCAAACCAAGTTGATGATGCATGTATGGCAATTCCAGGTACACCCAAGGAGGGTTTTCAAATAGCTACTTGTTTAGAAGCTCTTGAGGCCATAGAGGAGGTAGCTTGCAATCCTAAATGAAAGGTTGTTTTAAATACTACATAGTCCGATTCTGTTGTTTATCTACCTGTGGGTAAGAACTTTTCTGTTCTTCGACTTACTTAACCAGTCTTGGGTATCATAACTGATGTTTTCTTCTACAATAGACTCTATACGTATTTATATCTTGGGTAGCGTTTATTCACAGAGCTTAACCATCTCACACAGTTCCATGTTATTCGCTGGGGTCTCCTCTAGCTAATCAACATTTGATATCCCCCTTTAAAGTACCACTCCAGCCCTGTTCTCCAGGGTTATCTTTCTCGCCCTCAACCCTGGACTTGCCTCAATCATTCCCAGTCCTCAGATTCAATGGTGGCTGGGTTTGAGCTGAGACTGGCCTGGGATGGAGGAGCCATACCATCAGGTGCTGTTCCTGATCCCCAATAACCTTTCAAGTATCTTACAAGATGATTCACTGCATGTTGTTGGGGACTGTGAGCTGACATTCACTGCTGTCAATGACCTTATTTTCCAGTTTTCTTCCTCTAGCTACTCTCATGTAAGCACTAACATTTGCAGTGCTTTGATAATTTTGGGTGCAAGTGCTACACCAAAACCAAAAAACCGAAGCCACAACAGCGACAGGTTAGGCAGAGCTGATTGTTCTTCTGCCAGAATTTTAACTTTTAAATTGCGCCGCTCACTGCTCACTTTGTGCCCCCCTGGTCCTCCGCGTCTTGTGCCGTTTGTGCGGAGGGGACAAGCACCATCATTTTTAGCCCACATTTCACTTTGGCATCAGGTCAGCGCTCCACACGCTGCTGCAGTCCCGCCCACTTCCTGTCCTTCAAAAGGAAGTGTTTGCTCTCTTTATATTTACAGGTAAAAACCAGCAAGCAAACATAAACAGAGATCCTTAATTATTAGCTTTCTGTGGGAATCAATTCTGTGTGCTGCTAATTAGCTTGTATGAGCTTATGCAGCCCTGTGGCAGTGATAGGAATAGGTATTGACGCCTTTGCCTGAAATGGAGTTATAGCTATGTTGGGCTGTTCCTGGTTCTTGAACGTGGAACCTTGGGGTGAAATCTTGGGAGGGGTTCTGGGTAATGACAGTTGCTGCCTGACTTGGAGGCCAGTGGTTGTGTCTGTATAAACAGCAGCTCACTGTTGGCTCTGTCTTTTCAGTGGCGAAGAGTGGCCACCGGTTCCTCCTTGTCCTTTGAAGTGAAGAAGGTTCATAACTCTCTTAATGTGTTCCCCCATATTCTATCTATGGACAAAACTCGCAGCCTGCTCATGGCAGTAAGTTCAGGGTCACCCTATGACCCATGCCCGGTCGAAGTGGCCAAATTAGCCGTGGAACCAGTAACCCTTGCACTTTTGCCTATCTTTAATGCAATGATTGACACAGGATACTTTCCCAAATTATGGAAGGTGGCTTCGATTCTGCCCCTTCTCAAAAAGCCCAGTCTGGATCCGGAGGACCCAAATAGCTTTCGTCCAATCTCGAGGCTCCCTTTACCCGCCAAAATGATAGAAAAAGCGATAAACATACAACTTAGTGCCTTTCTCCGTGAATCCCAAGCCTTGGATCCCACCCAGTATGGCTTTAGAGAGGGACATAGTACGGAGTCTGCCCTCATCAAAGCCATGGATGAGATTAGGAAGGCAGTGGATCAAGGTGGCAAGGCCGCCTTGATCCTTCTGGATCTCTCTGCGGCCTTTGATACGGTCCATCACGATCTCTTGATGGACCGTTTAGAGCATGTGGGATCCAGGAGAAAGCATGGAAACTCCTACACTCATTCCTAACAGATAGAGTACAAATTGTATCGCTGGGAGATTTCCAATCAAAACCTTTTGCCTTGCCATGTGGAGTCCCTCAAGGGTCATCGTTGAGCCCTACATTGTTTAATGTTTATGTTTCATCTTTGGCTCCTATCATCAGTTCGTTTGGTTTTGGTCTGACCTCCTATGCAGATGACACCCAGATTGTGGTGTCTCTGCTTCCAGGACAGGAGGTGGGCATAAACAGGCGCTTTCAGGACTGTATGGAATCTGTGGGCAGCTGGATGGCGAAAAACTGTCTAAAACTGAATGCAGGCAAGACGGAAGTTATATTATTTGGGAACGACGCCAATTTCTGGAACCCAAATTGGTGGCCGTCTTCTATGGGCCCTCTCCCTATACCCGTGAAAAGAGTGAAAAACCTGGGAGTATTAGTAGACGAGAAACTGAATTTTGGGGACCAAGTAAATGCAGTTTCCTCCTCAACAGCTTATGTCCTTAAAACAGTGAAAAAAATACTATCGTTTTTACCAGCTGACAGTAGGCAAACGGTGGTTATCGCACTAGTCCTATCGAGGCTGGATTACTGCAACAGTCTTTATTTAAACACCCAGGAACGTTTTATGAACAAACTTCAAAGGCTGCAAAATGCGGCGGCCAGGCTACTCACGGGAACGCCTAAGTTCGCCTCAATTTCTAAAGGAATCAAAAAACTACATTGGCTCCCGGTGAGGAACCGAGTGCGTTTTAAGTCTTTTTGCACTGTTTTTAAAGCACTCCAAGGAGCAGGACCCGACTACTTACAAAAACAGTTTAATTGGTACATACCGAAAAGAAATTTACGTTCGCTAGGAGCAAAGCTGGTTACTGTCCCAGTTACAAAAAAAGCGACGTGGGGTGGCCGAGGCTTTGTCTTTGGGGCAGCCAAAGCTTGGAACGACCTCCCGGTCCACCTTAGACACGCCATAGACCTTTTTACTTTTAGGAAGGGTTTGAAAACATGGCTTTTTGACAAGTAACTCTGCCTTCCCCGCTCTTACATAAAGGATAGGTAACTAGCGCCAGGACACCCTTGGGTAATCGTCGCACTTAATAAATATTCATAACATAACATAACACGCAGCGAAACCAAAAAACCGAAGCCACAACAGCGACAGGTTAGGCAGAGCTGATTGTTCTTCTGCCAGAATTTTAACTTTTAAATTGCGCCGCTCACCTGCTCACTTTGTGCCCCCCTGGTCCGCCGCGGCTTGTGCCGTTTGCGCGGAGGAGACAAGCGCCACCATTTTTAGCCCACATTTCACTTTGACATCAGGTCAGCGCTCCACACGCTGCTGCAGTCCCGCCCACTTCCTGTCCTTCAAAAGGAAGTGCGCAGAGCGGACGCGCAGCGAAACCCAAAAACTGAAGCCACAACAGCGACAGGTTAGGCAGAGCTGATTGTTCTTCTGCCAGAATTTTAACTTTTAAATTGCGCCGTTCACCTGCTCACTTTGTGCCCCCCTGGTCCGCCGCGGTTTGTGCCATTTGCGCAGAGGGGACAAGCACCACCATTTGTAGCCCACATTTCACTTTGACATCAGGTCAGCGCTCCACACGCTGCTGCAGTCCTGCCCACTTCCTGTCCCTCAAAAGGAAGTGCGCAGAGCGGACGCGCAGCGAAACCAAAAAACCGAAGCCACAACAGCGACAGGTTAGGCAGAGCTGATTGTTCTTCTGCCAGAATTTTAACTTTTAAATTGCGCCGCTCACCTGCTCACTTTGTGCCCCCCTGGTCCGCCGCGGTTTGTGCCGTTTGCGCGGAGGGAAAAACAACAGTTGATGGACAGAATGCAGAACAATGTCATACATTCACCCCAGTACAGAGATCTGGGCCTAAATCCATCGTTTTTTTGCTCACCATGCCATTCCAGTTTGAACCCAGCCATATGCAAATCAGTCTTGACCCTGTGCCTCATGGGAACAGTCCAGCCCGAACTGCCAAGCCAGGTTCTCCCTGGACTGGAAACAAGCATCCTAGGACCGGTTTCGGGGTTTCACCCCTCTTCAGCCAGGATAGCTTGATTCCAGTGGCATGGAGAGCACGGGACCCACGTCTGGGCATGCCCGTCCCACTCGGGGTGACAAATGCAAAAACAACAGTTGATGGACAGAATGCAGAACAATGTCATACATTCACCCCAGTACAGAGATCTGGGCCTAAATCCATCGTTTTTTGCTCACTATGCCATTCCAGTTTGAACCCAGCCATATGCAAATCAGTCTTGACCCTGTGCCTCATGGGAACAGTCCAGCCCGAACTGCCAAGCCAGGTCCTCCCTGGACTGGAAACAAGCATCCTAGGACCGGTTTCGGGGTTTCACCCCTCTTCAGCCAGGATAGCTTGATTCCAGTGGCATGGAGAGCACGGGACCCACGTCTGGGCATACCCGTCCCACTCGGGGTGACAAATGCAAAAACAACAGTTGATGGACAGAATGCAGAACAATGTCATACATTCACCCCAGTACAGAGATCTGGGCCTAAATCCATCGTTTTTTTGCTCACCATGCCATTCCAGTTTGAACCCAGCCATATGCAAATCAGTCTTGACCCTGTGCCTCATGGGAACAGTCCAGCCCGAACTGCCAAGCCAGGTCCTCCCTGGACTGGAAACAAGCATCCTAGGACCGGTTTCGGGGTTTCACCCCTCTTCAGCCAGGATAGCTGGGCAAAAGAACGATGGATTTAACCCAGATCCTTTGACTGGGGAGAATGTTTGCATTGTCAGCATTCCGTCCATCATTTGTTTGCTGTAACACTTTTCGCCCTAAGTGGGACGGGTATGCCCAGACGTGGGTCCCTTGCTCACTGTGCCACTGGATTCAAGCTAGCCTGGCTGAAGAAGGGTGACATACCCTGAAACCGGCCCCAGGATGCTTGTTTCCGGTCCAGGGAGGACCTGGCCTGGCAGTTCGGTCTGGACTGTTCCCATGGGGCACAGGGTCAAGACTGATTTGCATATGGCTGTGTCCAAACTGGGGTGGCGTAGTGGGCAAAAGAACGATGGATTTAACCCAGATCCTTTGACTGGGGGAGAATGTTTGCATTGTCAGCATTCCGTCTATCATTTGTTTGCTGTAACACGTTTCGCCCTAACGGGTATGCCCAGACGTGGGTCCCTTGCTCACTGTGCCACTGGATTCAAGCTAGCCTGGCTGAAGAAGGGTGACATACCCTGAAACCGGTCCCAGGATGCTTGTTTCCGATCCAGGGAGGACCTGGCCTGGCAGTTCGGTCTGGACTGTTCCCATGGGGCACAGGGTCAAGACTGATTTGCATATGGCTGGGTCCAAACTGGGGTGGCGTAGTGGGCAAAAGAACGATGGATTTAACCCAGATCCTTTGACTGGGGGAGAATGTTTGCATTGTCAGCATTCTGTCCATCATTTGTTTGCTGTAACACTTTTCGCCCTAAGTGGGACGGGTATGCCCAGACGTGGGTCCCTTGCTCACTGTGCCACTGGATTCAAGCTAGCCTGGCTGACGAAGGGTGACATACCCTGAAACCGGTCCCAGGATGCTTGTTTCCGGTCCAGGGAGGACCTGGCCTGGCAGTTCGGTCTGGACTGTTCCCATGGGGCACAGGGTCAAGACTGATTTGCATATGGCTGGGTCCAAACTGGGGTGGCGTAGT
The DNA here is from genome assembly GCA_963921515.1 of Calotriton arnoldi. Lineage (NCBI taxonomy): Eukaryota > Metazoa > Chordata > Amphibia > Caudata > Salamandridae > Calotriton > Calotriton arnoldi. The sequence continues at coordinate 1,406,607 of CAWUFW010000329.1, forward strand.
GGGCAAAAGAACGATGGATTTAACCCAGATCCTTTGACTGGGGGAGAATGTTTGCATTGTCAGCATTCCGTTCATCATTTGTTTGCTGTAACAGTTTGTGCGGAGGGGACAAGCACCACCATTTTTAGCCCACATTTCACTTTGACATCAGGTCAGCGCTCCACACGCTGCTGCAGTCCCGCCCACTTCCTGTCCTTCAAAAGGAAGTGCGCAGAGCGGACGCGCAGTAGACGCGCGCAGCGGCATGCCGGTGGCACGCCAAAAGCAAGCCCGTCTGCGCCCGTCCGCGCCTGACCGGCGCCAGCCACCCTGCCCATTTCACTCGCCGTTCCCCCTCTTCGAGCCCGTGATGGCTATCCTTCAGTATACCAGTCAGGAGCTCCACTCATTTAACAAAGTATCCCCCCAGCAGGTAGGCAACGTCCCCTTCAAACTGATCATGGGTCTTACGACCCACGAGAACTCCCTACTCAGCAGGCAAGCCAAAATAGCAAGCTGTAGCACCAAACACTCCCAAATAAATCCCGTAACACCGAAACATAAACACCTGATTGGCCTATTCTGCAACACACACTCCCTTCCAAAACACGCATTAGAAATTTGGTCCCTACTGGACTCAGAGAAACCTGACTTCTTCTTCATTGCAGAGACATGGCTCCACGAATCTTCACAACCCGACCTCTCCGTAGCCCTCCCCCACGACTACCAGCTGACTAGGCTGGATAGAAAAGATAAAAGAGGTGGTGGGATAGCGATTGCCTTCAGAGCAAACACCAAAGTACACACCGTAGAGTTTTTTCAGGCAGAATGGGGCGGAATCAGTATATTCACAATAGAGAGCACCAGCAAGGAGTCCTGGAAAGGTGCACTTCTCTACAGGCCCCCTGGAAACAAAGCCCACTTCTCCAGCAATCTAATAGAGACAATTGCGCCGCACGTCCTGGCCGCCGATAACTTCCTCCTATTAGGGGATTTTAACTATCACGCAGAACTCCTATCTGATCCTCACACAAATGATCTTACCACCAGCCTAAACACATTAGGCTTAAACCAACTGGTGATAGGTCCCACCCACATCGCTGGTCACACCTTAGACCTACTATTCACAAACTCCCCCTATGTAAAGATCGACCAACTACTTCCAGTCCTATGGTCTGATCATTATGTAATAAAGTTCCATATACATGGAATATCGACTCAACTACATCCCACAAAAGAATCTAAACTAAGTAGGCCATGGAATAAGATAAACTTAGAGTCATTTTCAGCACACTTTGTCCCCCTCTCTCCTTCGAATCTGGCCCACCCCAACAAGGCAGCCAAATGTCTTGAACTAGCCATTAGCACGACCCTAGACACAATCGCGCCTAGGAAAAAAACTAAATGTCCAAATAAACTTTCTCCCTGGTTCACCCCAGACTTAAAAATTGATAAACTTGCCGTTAGGAAGGCAGAACGTAAATGGCGGCATACAAAAAACGCAACAGACAGACAGCACTACAAAACAACACACAGGCATTATATGGATCATATAGCCACAGCTAAAAAAGTCTACTTAGGAAATAGAATAAATCAGGCCTCCAACTCTCAGAAAGAGCTGTACAAGATTGTGAAGGAATTCACCAACCCCCCCTCCTGCCAACTAACGCATAACGCTTCCCAGGAGTGGGTCGACTCCCTCTCATCCTTTTTTGTAAATAAGATAAATGACATTCACAAACTCTTTCCCCAGCCAACCGATACACCACCAAAACAGAGACACACTGAGATTCCTCCTTTGCACACTAACTCTCTCAGAGAATTTCACGCAGTCACAGAGGAAGAAGTATCCGCCACTCTAAGCAGGATTAAATCCGGCTCACCGACCGACCCTGCCTCTTCCCAGATTTTAACTAAAATTGGACCTGCCCTTCTCCCCAATCTGACCAGAATTTTCAATCTCTCACAATCGCAATCCACCGTACCTTCACACTGGAAAGAGGCCATAGTTAGACCGATCTTAAAAAAGCTGACAGCCGACCCTAAACAGCTTTCTAATTACCGACCAATCTCTCTCCTACCCCTGTTTGGTAAAATCATGGAATCACTGGTCAACAACCAACTATCTAAATACTTAGAAAGCAATAATCTGTTGGACCCATCCCAATCGGGGTTTCGGTCCTTCCACAGTACCGAAACTGCCTTACTAGAGATAGTCGACAACATAAGGCTTTCTCTCGATGCGAGACAATCTGCCATCCTGATCTTACTTGACCTATCGGCTGCTTTCGACACCATCTCACATGCCATCCTTTTGGAGCGCCTATGGGAGTTTGGTGTCGAAGGCCCCGCACTGAACTGGCTCAAGAGCTACCTGACGGATCGGTCTTCCAAGGTCCAAATAGGAGATTTCTCCTCCAAGAGCCAGTCAATCGACAAGGGAGTCCCTCAGGGTTCCATCCTAAGCCCCACACTCTTTAACCTATATGTGTCGCCCTTGGCTAAGACAATCAGAGCCTATGGTTTTGAAACAGTGTCATACGCTGATGACACGCAATTACTAATCACCCTCGGACCTGATCCCACCGGCACTAAACACAGATTCAAACAGTGCATGACGGCCGTAAATGACTGGATGACAAATAACCACCTATTACTCAACGCTAGTAAAACAGAAATCATGCTCTTTGGTGATGCACAGAAACTATGGACCAATGACTGGTGGCTGCCCTCGCTGGGACCCTGCCCCCACCCAAGACAGTAGCCCGCAATCTTGGAGTGATAATAGACAACAAACTCTCCATGGCGCACCACATCAACAATGTAGTTCGTACCAGCTACGGTCTAATGCGCAATCTTAGAAAAATCTTCAAATGGATTCCCCTTTCCTCGCGCATGCCCCTCTTACAGGGACTAATCATTAGCCGTTTGGACTACGGAAATGCGCTACTTGCATCCATAAATGAGGAGCATCTGACAAAGCTTCAGGTCCTGCAGAACACTGCGGCCAGGCTGGTCCTAAACCTCCCCCCCCCGCTCTCCATCGGCGCCCAGTCTGAAGACCCTCCACTGGCTCCCCATCAGAAAGAGGATCAACTTCAAACTCTGCTGTCTGGTACAAAAAACCCTTAACAGTAAAGGGCCGCAATATCTAGCAAAGAAACTGATAAAACATCAACCAGTTAGAACCCTTCGCTCCACCAGTAAACAACTCCTAACTGTACCCAAGGTCCGCACAGTAAGGAACGGTGGCAGATCCTTTTCCAGAATTGCTCCTGAAATATGGAACACATTGCCTTTACATCTCCGAGTGGAAACCGATCCCAAGAAATTCCGCAAAGCCCTCAAAACCTGGCTATTTTAGCTCTGTCGCGCCACCTCTTCTGGTTTTTTGAGTATCAGCTAGCGCTATGAGACCTATGGGTGATATATGCGCTTAACAAATACCAAATACAAAATACAAATACACAAATTCAATAGACTCATTATGTGTATTTAACAAAACTGTAATGGAACACATTGTTGTATTGTTAATGGCTACTTAATACATAAAACCTTACAGGATTGTAGCGAGACTACACATTTTTTGTCAAAGTTAAGTAAGAAAAAATAGTTGCAACAGTATTTTTCATGGAAATAAAATAAACATGGAAAAATACAGAGGGAAATGTTAAAAAACAGAAATACCATTAAAGAAAGATTCTTAGTGATAAAAAAATCAGATGGCAGAGATATTGCTGTCATTTTGTCCAACACAGAGATTGGCTCTGGCCCAGTCATTGGTACTCCTCATACCTCTGACTGACAGGTGGCCCAGCCATTGAAGTAGCAGAGTTAATGAGTTAATCTATTAAAAGGAAGTAAATACCTCAACCATCTTGAAATGGAAAGCTGTAGTATGCAACTTTGCTAGCCTTGCTCTAATACCCTTAGGATTTACAACATGGCAAGCCACAGTGGTAAAATTATGTTTTAACCTGCATTGGGAAATTCTGGGATTGGCAACTTTAAGGTGTGCAATCACATCAATAGAAGTATGACCTTTATCAATCCTTAACAGTACTAAATTCGAATCACTGACAGAATATCGAGGAGCTAAATATCGACCTACAAAAATATCGGTGACAAAATATCGAGTACCAGAATATCGAATTCCTATCTACAAACAGGTAAGTACAAAAATATCGAATCCTAAATATTGTTGTAAATAATATAGGGGCCCATTAGGATGGCGGGGGGAAGCACCACCGCCGTGCTGGCGGATGCAAAAACCACCAGTTACCGTCCGCCCGCCGCAGCCCACACGCCCGCCCAATTAGGATGTGAAAAGTCAGCCAAACACCGCCCGTAAGCCAGCGACGCCGCCCGCCATCAAAGTGCGCCCATTCACGTAGCGGCGCGGCCCAATGGAGACACACCGCCCGACGGAATCACGTACCGCCCGGCGTACAAATTACGATGCCACAACCAAACAGCTCCCCCGGCTAAGAGACACCGCACGTGAAAGCAAGGCGGAAACCCGACCGCACAGTACGGATACCAAAGAGGCGGACCCCCCGAGCATGAATCCAGCACTGCAGGCCCTCCCCATGCTCTACCTGATGCAGAACCTAGGAGTCAACGCACCGCGGAGACGCAGGTAGGCAGACACACAACAAGGGCACGCAAACACCGCACACAGTGCAAGTGCGGTAAAACTGTACATGGCCCCCCCGACACCCCTGCGTGGACGCGACACATCCACCACTGCACCCACAAATGTCACATCGGGCAAATTGTAACAACTCGCAACAACCGGGGACACACCACCTGGGACCAGGAACTAACGTCCCCGTCACGGCCCCGCAGCGCAGCGGCGACGACGCAGCCACACATGCGCACAACGCATAGGCCAACAGCAGCGCCATGTATGCGCCGCACACAAACAACACAGGGTCACAACCAAACACCACACACACCAGCCCAACCCAGAACGCACATGTCACGTGACAGTCCTGCCACAGTCATGTCGCCAACCGGCAATTCACTGTTGCCAACCTGACGTCACACAACTGACCCGAACATGTCAGTGATGTCACGCCAAATTAGGACACACCCCTGTGTGCAAAACATGGCGAAGCACACAGCGGCGGCAACATCACCCAGCAGAATATGGACCCCGTCGGAAAAAGGTACGCCAGTACCACACAGAAACACCGATACCACCCTGCACCCAATACCAAGACATGCAATACGTAACATCAAAGATCCCGGGGGACCGACAACAGGTGGCTCCAATTACAACACCCACACACAAGGCCCAACGTATAGCGGAAACGCAGCGTGCCGCCCACACACGGGAGAGGAGATAGCACTGAATGGCCTTCCATACCCACACCGAAACCACAGCTCAACTATTCAAGCAGGACAACACAGTCATTATTCCAAAAAAAGCCCAACACAGGCATGCAGAGGGAACCGTCCACTGGGCAGATAGCGCATAACACGAAAGAACATTCCGAAGGGAAAAATAAATGATACCACTCCCCCATGTGGTTCACATGCAAGTTATCGGGAAGGAGTCAGACACCACTGACCTTGACCATTCATAGAAGCATGTGGGATGAGGGCCCGTGTCCTTCGCACAAGCTACTATAACCCAAGCCCTGCCACCCTATGACCATAACAGAATTCCCAGCAACGTCGGAGGTTGCACTCTGCAGACTGCACAGACAGCCGGAGCACGCCATCACATCGCCCTTCAGCAAAATGGCACTTGCACCACACCTACCCAACTACGCCGGACAGATGAAGCTGTACAAACATTACCTGATACAGATATTGGGATGTGAAAATCTGGCCTTGCTGAACGTAAGTTACCGACTAACTTACCGCATCGCATTGTTCAGCTGTGTCATCCCCGTCTTCTACTGTCGGAGGTGTCCTTTCCACTATCCTGTGGATTTATGTCTCTCCAACCCTGCATGTCCAATGGCGGACCTGGTACAACTGTTCAACCCCTGGACGTCCACGACAGGGTCTGTTCAGCCTATGGGGGCATGGCGTATGTGGCTGCAATCGGACCCACACTGCAATGGGACCACTGTGCCTCCACACGACGGATTCTGGATCACAGTTTCATCGAATGTCATCCAACATGTCCCATCATGCTCCTACAAGGGACAACTTACGACCAACACCTTGACAGCCACCATCCGCTACATTGGATGGCATCCATGTTTACCACCAATGCCATGGAAGCCCTGCTGGAAGGTATCGCATTCCTGACAACCTGTCAATTCGTCGGGCCCCGACGCAACACCCCCAATTGAACAATGATGTCCCACACCGTACCCATGCCTGGCATCCGCACGGACTGAGCAGTTACCAGTACAACAACTATACCACACAACCTGCAACTAACACCACACCATCAACTACACTGCCATGACATCGGATATTTTCGGGACATGCACTCTGTACCTCATCACATCCAGTAACTCTGCATGAACAGGGGGAGGCAGAGGCATGGGATTTGTGTATGGCAACCACATGGACATAACTGCACGTACAACTATGCCATAATATGTATCCTGCGCCCATGAACATATGCACCGGTCAGTGGACAGTAATCGTTCGGCTGTAGTATGTGAGAGCTGTCACCTCACCTCCCTCTGAACTTCCGTGCCAGGACTTTTGCATGGACAACAAGTGCATCCCCCAACAACATGACCCCAGTGACTGTGTCATGTCCAGTAGCCACCACATTGCAACAACAAGTGGGACGCCGTTGCATGCACGTAAGCCCATGCCCTGATGTCACCTCCACGCACGTGTGTATGAGTAACCATAGCAGCAAACCTGTAACATGGAACTGAGATGTACTGTGCCCATGATGTCAAGCGGTCTGGTAGGCGAAATGTATACTGTCTGTGTCAAAGTTAGCAGCTCCACAGTAATTAGCAAATGTACATTAGCACAGCAACGGCTAAGCAGTTGTAACTCTGAAGCACACATCCCACAGTCAACAACTAATGACATGTACCCCTACACCCTATGCTATGTGTAATCATGCTGAGTATATCCTCCACATGCATTTCGCTGCCAGTAGTGTCCACTATACTGCATCACAGAGGACATAAGTCCCAATACATGGCTTGAAGCAAAAATGTGTCTCTGCTGATTCATTTCACAAGTACGAATGAGAGAGGATGAGAGTGTGTGAAGTACACGGCAGTCGTGAGATGACCATGTAGTCCACTGTCATTGGATGTCAACGCAAATGAGTAGCCGCAACAGTGGCCACAGGGAAATACCACAGCTCGTGGAGCAGGACTTGTCACACTCTGAAGTCGCCCGAAAGATCATCACATCAACACTGACGGCCTGCTCACTACAAAGCACAGTCCTACACATGTTTACAATGACCCAAACAGTCTGACCACACACTCAGCAACAAAAAGTGGGAGCCACGCTAAAGCATGCCACAGCAATGCCTGACAAAACACACACACGACATCAGAGTGGGTGGGCAGCACTGCACAGTGAGCAAGAACTGCTGAAATGCTGACATGCACAATTGGACTAGACACAATCTTGACAGTCACACACCCTGCACACACACAACGTCTGAACCATAACAAGTAGGAGTCAGCCTGAACTGCAAGGACACACCCACACACCGCATACTGTGCAACATACAACACACCCATCACATCATATTCAAAGACCTCAGCACGGTAACAAACATCCACCATGTCCCGGGGTGACATATGTGTGCAGTCGACATGGACACGACACACACATACACACCAACGCTACCACAATCACACACCACACACCAACACCTCCCAAATGCACACATTGAAAGTAAGCCATGTGCCCAGTCACAATATCCATCACAGCCACCACTGTCTCAGAAGGAGATGGGTTAGTGTGCCTACCAATCTAACAGGATGCCAGTACGAATCGGTGCTGTGTGTGTGCTACGGGACAGTTGCAGGTCCGGCCCTGAGAGAGTAGCACAACTGTGGATGACACACATGTGTCATGTGAAGCGGGAGTTACGCTTGGCTCAGGTGGGTGGGTGTGACGGGTAGGTGCGCACATGCAATGTTGAAACACGCTGTGTTGGGAGGATTCCGGAACAGTACATTGCTGCTCTCCTGGGAATTTGTAAAGACCACCTGTCTGGGGATGAATGTGAACTCGTGTGTGCACAACAGGCGGGCACACGATCAATGCTGCATCAGGTGTAGACGTCAGCCCACCCTCCGTGGACATGCTGGATACTGCTGTGCGTCCGCCAGGCCCTTGCCAAGGCACTCACATCCCCTGTCGACCAGGTGTATCCCCAACATTGTCCACCTGCACAGGCAATCCAGGGCACGGGATGGCAGTGGAGCATGGTGGGTGAGATGTCATGGCGCGCTCCTCCTGGACACATCACGCAGGCAACACATCCTCAATTAGTAGTATGGCACAAGTCTAATGGAAGTAGTGGGGGACGCACACATCACGAGCAGGAGTGACGTCACGGAAGGTGGCTCGCACCATCTCACTCATTGCCTATATCCCCACACACGTTACATGCCATTGCAACAGAGAAGCCAGCGCGTGCATAAGCAGCTCCAAGCTCGCCCCCGAGAGGCCAAAGAGTGAATGTGTGGGTCCATGAGCTCCAGTTGGACGCGGCCTGGGCCGCTAGGGCAGCTACAGCCTCTGTGTGTTGCAGGTGGTGTATCCGGACTGCGGAGCCTGTCATGCATTGTCAATGTTGCCCGGGTCTCGAGTCGGGGCACCACGCAGGTGGACGGCGTCCCGCCACTTATTATGCCGCGAGACAGACCACTTGTTCAACTGGACCCACACATACACTCCTTGGCCTCTCTGGGGCGAGCTTGGAGCTGCTTGTGCATGCGCTGGCTTCCCAGGTGCTAACGCATATTTTGGTGAGCGAGGGGAGGCCATGAGGACAGGGTAAAATATGACTGTTTGACTTCCAGTCAGTTCAAGGAATGACCCTGATGTGGTCATGAAAAGACGTGTCTCGTGTGTATTGCAACTAGTAGATAAGCCGATGAACTTCCCATGTCTTGCATGTAGCCCCGCACCTAGCCCCGCCCACTCTACACATTAAAATGAGTACCAGCACCACATCCTTCCCATTCGAAGCACTGACTGGGGGTGATAACCATTGGACAGTCTTGTGTAGTCCACCCACGCGTACATGTGGGCCCTCCATGATCCATGTCACCTGCGGCAAAGTGATGTCATGGGCAATGACGGAAGTGAGGAGAGCTGTCTGCCCCACGCACAGATGGCGCATCAGCTCAACAGACCCAGCACTGAGGGCAGCAGGGGTCACATGTGCAGGGGCAGCTGTGCCTGGTGTGAAGGCACATGCATATAGACAGCACATCGACCAATGTGTAGTCTGCCCACATCTACTGTCCATTGTCAGGCGGACCTAGCAAAAGTTCACAAGGCAACACATCTGTGTTGGTGTACCCACTGTGACCAACACTGCGCAACAACCAACGTACTCGCCCTGCGCATGGCCCACCCCGCAACGGTGGTCACATTCAGTGGCACTATCTCACACACACATCCCTTTCACGAGGCATGGTGTGACCAATGTACAGGGCTGAGTTTGCGCTCATCCGGAGAGTGCTGAACAGGTGACACATGTAACCCACTAGTCATTCTGTGTTGTCACCTACTGGCATTGTGCAGTCAATGTGCAGGCCAGGCCTGCTGGGACTGAGAAGGGCAGCATGGCCCCAGCCTGACATTCACACGAGCAACAAGTGCACTGAGACCTGCATTGCCAATTGTCTGTGTCACTGGATGTCTGACATGAAGTTGCCATGTACCACCACTCGGGAGGGACAGACATGTCAAAGCGCCCGAGAGCTCACATACCACTGCCACCTGCAGTCAGCATGGTGAGCAGTGCATGTTTGAACACCACAGGCTCTGACTCATAGTGCTGCGGATCAACGACATGTGTGACCCCCACATGCACTCCCACACACACTGCAGTTGTCTCTCACACACAACTTTCGCAAGGAATAGCCATGTGCAGTGTGCGTGGAGCTCGGAATCCAGGATCTCCAGCTCCTCGCTGGTGAGTGGACCTGGACATATCCTCAGCGTCATCCACGTGTAGGTGGAGAGGTGGCAGCAGCAGGTGTTGTTGAGGGGTGCCAGGCTGCAGTCCCAGGTAGCTGTGGTAATGCCGGTCTCACTCACACACTCACATAGCCCCCTGGGGCAGTTTCAGTGGGTCCAAGCTGCTGCAATTTGTGTACCATGTCTGCCAGCTTCAATTGCAGACGATGGCCTGCTCCCAGCTGGCCCGGGACGCTTACCTCCATGGTGGAACACGCAGGGTGCAACCGCGAGGGTCATTGGAGTTGGCCGTAAGGGCCTGGCCCATGGCGGGTACAGTCCGCTGATGCCATGTGCACCACACAGTTTAATGTGCGCAATGCATCTGCAGGTGTGGCCATGATTTGTGTGTGGGTGCAGGTCCACAATGGACGGGGCCACAACATGCTGTGTGCATAGGCAGGGACGGCCAGTGGCCAGCCTCCACATGTCTGTTGGCATATCATCATGTACACATTGGCATGGGAGCATGGGATATGCATATGCACACACATGCCATCTTTCACTATGTACATCTGCCACTTGGCACGTGCAACGTTACGTGTCACTTGTGATGTGTATTTGCAATCACACAGCCGTGTTGGCATGGAGCTGTCAATGTGTACACCTGTCAATGTTTCTGGAGGTGTGATCCGTACAGTGCTGTACATAGGGTGCAGTAGGGACATCAATGACTGTCTCATATCCCCTCGTGCCACAGGTCCCACTTGTTTTGGCCGCTCAGCCTGTGTCCATAGCGTTGTTGGTGTGTGCCCTACACACCCAGCCTCGGAAGCAGTGTGATGCACAGCAGCTAGTCATGTTGCCGTGGTGTTGCAGCTTTCCGAATATGCAGTCTGTTTCCATCAGCATGCCTTACAAGTTGTTAAGGCCTAACTCCCCATGTGCATGCTCATAGCAATGGTGTGTGTCACTGCCCATTGCTATTGGTAGGGGACCTGTGTAAGTGTATTGTGGCTGTGCTGTCCCTACTTGTCAGCTGTTCTGTGATTCAATTGCTTGGTCAGTCATTTTTGATTTGTGTATGTGTAAATGCCCTGTGGCGTGTTGCTTTGACATGTGTCCACTTCCATCTTTCCTAGGAGGAGGCCAAACATACATCGCCCCTACCAATTGCTGTCAAACATGGAGGATGTGGAGGTGATCCGGAAGTTCCGTCTGGACCGACCCACCCTGCATCGCCTATGTGCCTTGTTGGAACCCCACCTCCGTCCTCGCAGGGTGTATCCTACTGCATTTACCCCCACGGCTAAGGTGATGGCTGCACTGCATTTCTTCGCCACTGGGTCATTCCAACACACAGTGGGCAGTGGAGGTGGGATGTCCCAGCCCATGTTCTGCATGGTGCTGAGGGATGTACTGTCAGCTATGATGCTGTACAGGAACAGGTACATACGATTCCCCAGGGCTCGTGAATTGGCGGCAGTGAAGGGTGATTTCTATGCCCTTGGACGGATCCCCCACGTTGTTGGTGCAATAGATTGCACCCATGTTGGCCTTGTTGCACCACAGGCCACTGAGCACCTCTACCGCAATAGGAAGCACACCCACTCCCTGAATGTGCAAGTGGTGTGCCTTGCGGACATGGTCATTTCACACGTGTGTGCGAAGTTTCCAGGATCGGCACATGACGCGCACATCATGCGCAACAGCATCCTACCACGTCTGATGACCAATCTGCAACCGGACCGTGCTTGGATTGTTGGTGAGTATGTGGAGTAGTGTAGCGTGCTGGCTGTGCGATGCTGTATTGTGTCCAGTTGGAATTGCAACGATTCTCTGTGTCCCTCACACCCAGGTGACTCTGCTTACCCGAATGGGCCCTGGCTGCTCAGCCCATTACGACATCCTCGTACCCCAGCTGATGTCCGCTACAATGAGGCACATGGGAGGACCAGACGTGTGGTTGAGCGGACCTTTGGCCTCCTCAAGTCCAGGTTCAGATGCCTGGACCGCACCGGGGGCGCACTGGCGTACTCCCCACAGAAGGTGTGCCAGATAGTAGTGGCTTGCTGCATGCTGCACAATCTGGCTATTCGCAAGCAGATCCCCCTAATTGTGGATGACGGAGATCAACCAGGGCCCCAGCCTGCAGACCAGGACGGGTCGAGTGAAGAGGACAGTGGGGAGGAGGGAGCTGTGAATGTGCGTCAGCAGCTCATCGCCCGCTACTTCACTTGACGGTGAGTGTCCATGTACGACGGCTGATGTAGCTGTAGTTGTGCAGGTGTATGTGTGCTCTGTCACGGAGGCCTTTTGTTCACTGAGTGCTGTGTGTCAATGGTCCATGTCCAGGTTAGTATGCCACTGACAGTGGCTGTTGCATTGTGCCCTGTTGCTGTGTGAGATGTGTGTACATTGCTTGTAGTTGGTGACAAGTACTGTGTGATGAGTGTGTGACACACTCATTGAATGTACTCTTGTTCTGTTTTTCACCCCTAGGTCCCTACAGCCTCTCCTGTCCCATCGACATACCACACAGCAGATGCATTTCTGCTCATGGTGGCGATTGCACATCGTTGAATAAACCCAGGACACATAATGCAGATTGTGATCAAGGTGTATTTATTTACAGCGGTGACATGTGATTGTGTGCAAGGTGATGACAAAAGTGGTGCATGCTGTGACAATGATTTGACGGCCATGGCTGCGTGATGGTCAAGGTGTACCCATGAAGTTCTATGTCCACAGTCCAACAGACACATGCCATTCACATGGCAGTGTGGGGTAGGATCGTAGTCCAAGTCAGTGCAGTAGGTGGTCAGGGTGGCTGGCTGACTCACTGGCGTTTGGTGCGTGCAAAGTCCTCTCTGGACACCTGTTTCCTCTTCGGACGGCCCCTTCCACGTTTGGTAGGGGGTGTGTTGGTGGGCTGCTGGTGGTGGCTGAGGACTGCTCACTAGCTGTGGACGCAGGGGAACTAGATGTTGCACGACCCTGCGCCACAGCACGTGGTGGCGGCGGTGGTGTGGCTGGCCTTGCTTGGGCCCTCCCCCCAACACCTGCTGGGCCATGAGGTCCACAAGTTTGTCCATACGGGTCACGATTTGGCCCATATGGGCGTCCATGGACCTCAACACCCCAAAGACCTCCCGCGTGTCGGCAGCCGACCTGGCCCATTGTCCTTGGGCCTCTTCATAGGCCCCAAGGACTCTTGAGATTTGCGGCAGGGCTTGGCTCCCAGGCTCAGATGGCGTTGGCCTGACCCTGCTCCTCCCACCGGTACTGCTGCCACCGACCTGCCCACTCGCCACATTGGTCACCACGGTCCTCTGTCTGGCTCCCAGGGTCGAGCACGACGGGCGTGCCACCCCTTGCGCTGTTTGAGTGGTCAGGGATGGCGTGGTGGTGGTGGTGGTGGTGGGTGCGGCGGTGGTGGCCGCAACGACCGTGGCAGCAGTGGTCTGTGACTGGTCAGCAGCCCTGGGTGATGTGTTGGTGGGTAGGAGGGGCCCTGGGGAGCGGTTGGGCCCTGCCACTCCAGACGGGCCTGGTGGGTGGTCCTCGTCCGAAGAGGTGTCCAGGTCTTCTACATCCGTGAGTCCGGGTCGGGGGCTTGCGGACTGGCTGTGCTGGCTGCTGTCTCCCTCTCCAGCATCCAGCTGTTCGGCACCTGTGGGGAGAATGTGATAGGTCATTGTGTTGCACCTAGCAAAGTATGTATTGGTTGTCTGACATTCACAGTTCGTGCACTGTCGTGCACAGGTTTCCCAGGGGCGTGTGTGTGGATGTACGATGTGTGTATGCGTGGGCTAGGCAATGGTACTGTGTGATGTGGACATGTGGCATGGGACGGATTAGCAATGCCGATGGGTGTGTGTTGCTATGCTCCTACATTTTGTGGCTCGGGTGTATGCGGGCTCCAGACCCATCGACGATGGTGGGTTGAACTATGGTTTTGGGGTTCAAATGGAACGCTTGGAAACGCAGATGGCAAAAGGGGGTACAGCCCCCTCAACGCTTTTGGGTTGAAATATGGTTTTGGGGTTCAAATGGAACGCTTAGAAACGCAGATGGCAAAAGGGGGTACAGCCCCCTCAACGCTTTTGGGTTGAACTATGGTTTTGGGGTTCAAATGGAACGCTTAGAAACGCAGATGGCAAAAGGGGGTACAGCCCCCTCAACGCTTTTGGGTTGAACTATGGTTTTGGGGTTCAAATGGAACGCTTAGAAACGCAGATGGCAAAAGGGGGTACAGCCCCCTCAACGCTTTTGGGTTGAACTATGGTTTTGGGGTTCAAATGGAATGCTTAGGAACGCAGATGGCAAAAGGGGGTACAGCCCCCTCAACGCTTTTGGGTTGAAATATGGTTTTGGGGTACATACTGTGAGTCATGGGTGCAGAACGTGACATGTGTTCTGGCAACATGACAGTGCATAGACAAAGGTGTGTGTCTGTCTAACATACCCGGCATATCTGCTGACTGTCATCATTTGTGGACATTACATTGGTGGCATTGTTGTGAGTTCGTGCTTGTTGTGTGCCACACGACGTATTGCAGATGGGCAAAATCCTTGGTGTGCGTGCTGCCCTCGAACATGTGCATCAATGCAGTGCTCTTGGGGTGTTGACTATATTATGTGTGTTGTTACTCACAGTGTGACGTGCGCTTCAGTCACTGCAGGCACATGATTTGTCATGGGCAGGTATCTCTGCATGACTGCTGTATGAGGGCCAGCTGTTCGGATGACATACCTTCCATGACACTGGGGCTGACAGATGAGATGGATGATATGTTGAATGTGCATTGTGTGCCTGTGTGTTTCATGGGTCCAGTGGTGTTTGTGTGCAATATTGTGGTTCCACGCTGTTACTTCTAGTAAGGTTTGTCTTACATGGGCGTTGTTGTACGATGTGTGGGTGACAGGCAGTGAGGACTACATGGACAAGACTTCGATGGTGTTGCTGATGTGTGTGATGGGTGGCACAGTGCCTGCCGTGTGGGTCTGTACTCCAGTGGGACTTGTGCATGCAGACGTGGCTCCTTAGGTGTTGCTGTATCTGTGATGGGTCATGTGGGGTATGACTCTGTGATACATGTCCGTGTGCACATTGGTCACATGATTGTGACAGGGAGCAGTGCTGCGTGTTCCTCTGCTACGTGACATGTCCCATGTGTCAGTCGTAATACTGTCCTCATGCCTACAGACACCCCGCCCTGTACAGTCTCCCACCTACAGGTTGTTTTTGAGTGCGCAATGCAATGGATGCCACATGGTTATGGGCGGGAGGGGTGCTCCATGTTGCTGGTCTGTGGGAGTGGGGGCGGTGTTGTGAGTTGTGGTGATGGCCTGACACCCACAGGAACCCCTGCATGTGGGGTGAGATGTCTACCTGTCGGATGCAGGTGTGCACTGCAGTGGCTGACGCATGGGTGTGGGGGGTGCTCCACCTTGCTGCGCTGTGGGACTGGGGGCCTGGTGGCTGTTGTACTTCAGCTGTCCCCCTCCGACCCACTGCCTTTGTGTTGCGGCTACTTACCTGTTACTTGTCGGTTAGTGCAGCTATGGCTGACACATGGGTGTGGGGAGTGCTCCTTCTGGCGCTTCTGGAGTACGAGGGGACCTGGTGGGAGTTGCGGTGCTGGCTGACTGTACACATGCCCCCATGGTTATGTCAGTTGGTAGGTTTGGGCTGTGTGTGTGAGTGTCTGTTGCATGAGTGAGTGATGTCTTGTGTATTGTGTACTGGACATGGGGGTGTTTGTCCCTCGGAGCTATGGCATAGTGGTAGTGCATGTGAGTACATAGCGGTGTGCTGGTATACGTTTGTTTGTACTTACCAGCCTCGACTCCCCTGGTAATCCGGTGAGGATCTCCGGATGTATGATGACTCGCACCTTCTCCTCCCACGCCTTGAAGGTCTTGAATAGCGCGGGATTACCTCCGCCAGTCCTGGCAGCCAGCTGCTGATTTTTGGCCTCCTTCTTCTTGACCACGCTTTTCAGGTCGTTCCACCTTTTGTTGATTTCGCCTCTGTTGCGTGGCACGTTCCCGACTGCATTGACCTGGTCTACGATCCTGCTCCACAACCGGTTTCTGGTGGATAGTGGTGTCTGTTGGACCTGGTTGCCATAGATTTGTGGGTGCACCTTGACGATCTCGTCGACCATGACCGTCAGCTCAGTGGAAGTGAACTTGGGCATTCTGTGTGATGCCATGGTGTGTGTTTTGGTGTTTGTGGTGCTGGTGCGGTGTGTGGTGTGTGATGTGCAGGGGGTTTGTGTGGCAGGTGTTTGGTGGTGGTGGTGATGGGTGTGATGGGTGCGTGTCTGTGGTGTGCTACTGTCCTTTGTGTCTCGCTGTGTTCTGTGCTGTCGTCCTCCGTTTGTAATGTTGCAAGGGGTTGTGGTCTGTGAAGGGGCTTGTTTTGTACTTGCCTATGTGGGTGTGTCATGATGGTCTGTTGTTTTCAGGTGTGTTGTGGCTGGTGTTCTGGGATTTGTAGTTAATTTGTTTGTCCAGGGGGGTGTGTTTCCGGGATGTGTACTGTGTTTGGGTATTTGTGCGTGGGTTGCTGTGTGGACTTGTTGGCCATGTTGTGTGTGTTTGTTTTTGTCCGCGGATGATTTCTGTGCAGGGACGTGGCCGCCTGAGCTTCCGCCGTGTCCATTTTCGTCACTGTTGTTTACGCTGGCGGGCGGTGTATTTGTGGATTTACCGCGCTCATGTCGGTGCGATCCTAATTTCACGGCCGGTATCTCGGTCGTCAGGGCGGGCGGTTTTGGGTTGTCGTGCGTATTTCCGTCCGTGGCGGGCGGATGGACTTGGATTCGGACATGGGCGGGCGGTATTTTTTGTGTATTTTCCGCCGCCGGCGGTTTGCGGCTCGCGCCATCGTAATTGCTCGGTCGGTATTCAGAGTGTGTGGACGGGTGGATTTCTACCGCTATGGTAGATGGCGGATTTTTTACCGCCCGACATCCTAATGGGCCCCATAGTTTGTTAAAATATCGACTTTTTAAATGTCTTAAAATTAATGAAATAATAAATATAATTAAGTAAAACATACTTAAAAATACTTAAATAACCTTAAAATTAATAAATAATTAATGTAAGTTAAAAAAAAAATAAACATGCATTTTTTAATTTTTTTAATACATATATATTAACTTAATAATATTAAAAAATTATATTTTTAGTGTTGGATAGCGGGAGGGTAAAATTTACTATTCCCACTCCAGTGAGTGCAACAGTAGGGAAAGCATTGGATAGCGGGAGGGTGAAAATTACTATTCCCACTCCAGTGAGTGCAACAGTAGGGAAAGCGTTGGATAGCGGGAGGGTAAAAATTACTATTTCCACTCCAGTGAGTGCAACAGTAGGGAAAGTGTTGGATAGCGGGAGGGTAAAAACTACTATTCCCACTCCAATGAGTGCAACAGTAGGGAAAGCGTTGGATAGCGGGAGGGTAAAATTACTATTCCCACTCCAGTGAGTGCAACAGTAGGGAAAGCGTTGGATAGCGGGTGGGTAAAAATTACTATTCCCACTCCAGTGAGTGCAACAGTAGGGAAAGCGTTGGATAGCGGGTGGGTAAAAATTACTATTCCCACTCCAGTGAATGCAACAGTAGGGAAAGCGTTGGCTAGCGGGAGGGTAAAAATTACTATTCCCACTCCAGTGAGTACAACAGTAGGGAAAGTGTTGGATAGCGGGTGGGTAAAAATTGCTATTCCCACTCCAGTGAGTGCAACAGTAGGGAGTGTGTTGGATAGCGGGAGGGTAAAAATTACTATTCCCACTCCAGTGAGTGCAACAGTAAGGAAAGTGTTGGATAGCGTAGGGGAATTATTTAATATACCCACTCCTGCAATATAACAATTAATTATTTGGAAAAAATTAATTTACCTCCCACCATTTTCCCCTATAAACATCACCTACAATATTGTAACATATTAATAAATTAACATAATTAATTCACAATTAATTAATTAACTAATTACAATTAACAATATCATTAATTAACATATTTACAAAATAATTGTTAATAATTAATACCCAAGTAATTACTAATTAATAAAAAAATACACAATTAACATAATTACAAATTAATTATTAATTGTTATTAATCAATTAATAATTAATTAATAATAAATTAATTAACTTAGTTAACAATTAAAAGTATTAAATATTAATTTATTGAGTGATAAAATAATAAATTAATTAATTTCAATTAAATTACTTCCCACCCTATTCCCCTATAAACACACAACCCGCTACAGAATTAAATTGCGCAAAAAAAATTAACATATAATTAATTAATTCTAAATAATGCTAAAAATATATATTATAATTAAATTACTTCCCACCCTATTCCCCTATAAACCCACAACCCGCTATAGAATTAAATTACGCAATAATAATTAACATAAAATTAATTAATTCAAAATAATGCTAAAAATATATATTATAATTAAATTAATTCCCACCCTATTCCCCTGTAAACCCACAACCCGCTACAGAATTTAATTACCAAAAAATTAATTAACATAAAATTCATTACTTTTACAAAATTCAAACATACATTACAAAAATAATACATACTTTTAACACATATACTAACACTTAAAACACTAAAAAAAAAATTGATATTACTAACTTCGATACTGTGGAACTCGATATTTCTTACCTGCATTTCGATATTCTGCACCACTATATTTTTGCAATTCGATATTCTGTCCATTCGATATCAAAAACTCGATATTCTGTCCAGTCGATATTTTTATTTCGATATTGTGACTAGTTACCACTAAATTCTAGAGAAGACAATTCCTGACTCCTTGTCCTGGAAGCAGAATAGCTATTCATAACAGCCCCAGGATCCAAGGACTCTTCAAATGTGTCAGAGCTGTGGAAGCTAAATTCCTGATCGAACATCAAAGATATTAGGGTACTCTTCTTATTAGTTGCCTGCAAATTTGCCTGCTGTTAAGAACACCAGGAGGCAAGAAACTAGAAATCTTGATTCTGGTGGGTCCAAGATAAAACCGGAGGAAGGGAGACCTGTTGAGTAAGCTTTTTGAAGCCTAAAGCATGCCTGCTCCATTCCATGTGTTTGATTGTGTACACAAGGAGTGAAGGAATCATTGGTACAAAATAGTACAGTGTTGTGTGGGAGTGTGTTCATATAGTGACCCAGGGCCCCATTAAGAGTTTGGCAGAGAGAGTACTCGTTGCAATGGCGACAGAGTACCCTTTCTGCCACAGTGGTGGTCCGCATGCCTCATTTAGAGTGGGCAGATCTTCAGTATATCGATAGCAGAAACGACTCTGTCCCCACCACTGACAAATACCTCCGAAGGGCCAAAAGACAAATGGCCATCAGAGGCTCAGCAATTTGTCTGCCCAGCCTATTTAGAGTGGATGGACAATGGCAAGTATTCAATGTCTATCACTGCCAGATAAAAGGGACAGTGAAAACTGTAAAATTACCCCCATGCCACGGGAGAAAGCTCCCATGGCAAAGGGGGTCATTGCTTTTTTTATAACTTTTTTGTAAAAAGCCCCGCTTTGGGATTTTGCTTTTGAAAATAAAAAAAAATTAAAGTTTGGCATAGTGCTATGTCATGTTGACGGAGCAGTCCATCATGTTGATGGAGACGTCAGTCAAACTTTCAAAGCATTTACAGGCACCACTGTGACGACAGTTCTTATAAAAGCAAGAGATGTCCGCTGGGCTGACGGATATCTAAAAATCTGGCAAGCGGGGCTCCCTCAGGGCAACAGAGTACTTTACTCTCTTGCCCTTATAGAGTAAATTCCCATCCGCCAATGGCTAAATCAGGTCCATAATATGCAAACTGTGATAGGCACTAACTGCAGGAATACTGTATTCAGCTGCCAGTACTGCCAGTGGCAGGCCAATAACACCCATGAACTTTTATGAAAGCCCAGTGAAGACCAACATGAAGATCTGCCAATATCACAGTTATGGTCTGCAGCTTGCACCATGGGCCACTTCTTCCCTAAGATATCCAAGCAAAAAAGAATCATCTCTATTTTGGTACATGCCTGACAGTGTATATTTGCACGTCCAGTCGGTTCCAAAATTCTCCTTTCAAAGTAGTGCTTACCAGCGCTAGAAGACAATTGATTCTACACAGTGCTTAATTTGTAAAAGAATAAGTGCTCAAAGCTCTGCTCAGTAGCCGGCAGCTGTCACTACTAAGGGGCCGATTCCGATTCGGGCTGGAAATCTCTCCGACCGAGCCGGACTCGGAGAGATTTCCGACCGAATCAGACTCTGGCAGCCCGACCGGAGACGAGTACGATGCGCACGTATGCCATCGGACTCGAGTCGGTCGGACTCCCATTGAAGTCAATGGGAGCCGGTCGTACAACGCGTACGCGGGCTCCCATTGACTCAATGGGTGCGTGGCGGTCAAGGGCGCCCCCTACAGCGTGTACGCGGCGAAGCGACTCGCGCCGTACACGCACAGGTAGGGGGGACCCATGGGTCCCCCCTGTGTGCGACTCGCGCGGCTACGCGTACAGGGGGGTCCGACACGGACCCCCAAAGTACGTCTCCGACTGCTCTTTGGAGCCGGAGTGCGCGGCTCGGTCGGACTGCTCGCGGCGCGCATCGTACTCACCCGGCCGGGGAACGTCTCCATTGCGCGGTGCGAGTCGAGTCCGAGCGAGTCGGTCGGTGCGGTTCGACCCGGGAACGAGTCGGTCGGAGCGGTCGGGACGCCCGGACGAGTCAATCGGCGAATTCGCATCGTACTCGCTCGCCCGGACGCGCGTACGACCCGGTCGGGAAATAGGGCTCCGAATCGGATCCGGTTAAGCCGAATCCGATTCGGAGCCCTACCGGCCGAGATCGGAATCGGCCCCTTAATGTCGGTACGCCGAATTCCAAGGCTGCGTAGTCTTGAATCCACCTCATGTCTCTTTAATTAATTGACTACCGTACACTGCCTGCCCTTTTATTGTACTCTTGCTAGTCTCTGCTTTATCACTTTGTGATGGTTTTTCCATTTTTATCTTCCTCCTTCTTTCCCATTTATGTGTTTTTCCTGGGTGCTGATCCTCAAAATCAGTGCCAGTGGACCCCACCGGCAACCACATGCTCAAATTTAGGCACCAATTCTTCAGTGTTTGATAAACAAATGAACTAATGCAGTCATTCACACAGAATCTGTCTAGAAACAACATGGCTTCCCCTTAATTTGCACTTTCCTCACCATGTTCTAAGCTCTCTCAGCTCTGCAACTCCTCTGTACTGTAAGGTCTGTAGTGCAGTATCTGAGGCAATGAAACACTATTTGCCCTCAGTCTGAAATTTTTGCTCTTAAAAGATAGAACAGCTTCAGCATCTTCTCAATTGAAGAATCAACTAAGTAAAGCCACACTATGCACATATATTGACAAGTCCTTTCTGACCACATACTCTCACAAATGTACTTTAATTTTAATTCAGCCTTAGTAATCATTTCAGCTTCATGCACTCCCATTAAAGGCATTTTTATCTAGTAATATTGCTTTATTTTTTTTAACTCATTTGTAGTAGTTAACTTATATATGTTTTTGCTTTATGAACTCAGTTTAGAGCTTACATCTTTTTATTATTTTAAGTGTACTATTGTTTTTAGTTTTCAAATCATTGGTCATCACAAAGCCTACCTGAGAGTCAGTGGTGGAGGCAGGTTTTGATGCCGGCAAGATGAAAGGACCTTCGAGGTTCAGAATCTTTCACAAAAAATTACCCAGCTGTATAAAGGGGATAAAGTACCCTCCAAGGTACATTATAAGTTTATTGTAAGACACCAAGGAGTTCTGTGACCATAGACAAGACCAAGACAAAACGCTGAGATTCCCTCTGAGGTGACTCTCAATATATTTAAAATGTGCAGCAGAGGGTATTTAATTTTTATGATAGATGGTCACACCATTACCCATACCTCAAACAGCTTGAATACTTGATTTCCTGCTTTTTCATAAGGGAAATAACTATGATTGCATATACCTAGAATAAATGTGGAATCTGCAGTGCAAATATAAATCCATTATATGCAGCTAGTAATTTGTTGCTAAAACTTAAGTAGTTTACTGTACATCGCTTTCAAATAATTATACTGCTGAAATTCAGGATATGTGGTAACATGCAGAGACAGTATGCTTCTCCAAGTTGCCAGACAAGAATCAACACAAAGGGGCCCATTACGATAACCGGCGGTAAAAATACCGCCAACCGCCGTAGCCTGAAAATACCGCCGCCTGCAACATTGAAATACCGAACGAGCAATTATGATGAGGCTAAGCAACCACCGCCCGCAGCGGAAAAAAATAACAGAATACCGCCCGTCCATGTCAGAGTCCAAGACAATCCGTCCGCCACGGACGCAATACCGCCCGAAAAAGCCAAATACGACACCGCGGACGGACTACACACCGCCCGTCAAATTATGATCCCCCCGACATGAGGGCGGGAAACCAACACATTTCCCGCCCGCTATGGTGAACAACTGAAATGAATAACAGACAAGGCGGAAGGCCTGGCGGCCACGTACGTGCACAGAAATCAGTGGCGGCACAAACAAATACACACAACACGGCCAACAAGTCCACACAGTCAACGACGCCAAAATACCCAGACACAGAACCCATCCCAAAGACACATCCCCCTGCCAAAATATAAAATTAGCATAAATCCCAGGACACCACGCCCAACACACCTGAAAACGATAGACGATCATGACACACCCACATAGGTGAGTACAAAAGCAGCCCCCTCACAGACCACAAACCCTTGCACCACGACAAAGCCAACACCACAGCAGAGAACACGGAGAGCCACAGAGGAAAGCAGTATACCACACGCACACACACATCACATCCATCACCACAACCACCACCACCACCTAAACACCGGCACCACAAACCCCCTGCACATCATACACCAAACACACCACACCAGCACCACAAAAACTACACTACGCACCATGGCAACACAACGAATGCCCAAGTTCACTGCCACAGAGTTGACGGTCATGGTCGACAAGGTCATCAAGGTGTACCCACAAATCTATGGGAACCAGGTCCAACAGACACCAGTATCCACCAGAAACAGGATGTGGAAAAGGATCGTAGACCAGGTGAATGCAGTTGGGAACGTGCCACGCAACCGGGGGAAATTACCAAGAGGTGGCAGGACATGAAAAGCCTGGTCAGGAAGAAGGAGGCCAAGAACCGTGAGCTGGCTGACAGGACTGGCAGCGGAACTCCCGCGCCATTCAAGACCTTCAAGGCGTGGGAGGAGAAGGTGCGAGGCATACTACATCCGGAGAGTCTCATCGGAATACCAGGGGGAGTGGAGGCTGGTAAGTACAAACAAATGTATACCAGCACACTGCAATGTACTGTCATGCACTACCACAATGCCATAGCTCCGAGGGCCGAACACCCCCATGTCCAGTACACAATTCACAAGACATCCCTCACATATGCAACAGACACTCACACACACTCAGCCCATAGGCACCAACAAACAAAACCATGGGGGCATGTGTACAGTCAGCCAGCACCACAACTCCCACCAGCTCCCCTTGCACCCCAGATGCGCCGGAAGGAGCGCTCCCCACACCCACACCCATGTGTCAGCCATAGCTGCACCAACCAACAAGTAACAGGTGAGCAGCCTTACCACAAGGCCCGTGTATCGGAGGGGGGACTGCAGAAGTACCCCCCCAGGCCCCCACTCCTACAGCACAGCAAGATGGAGCACTCCCCACACCCATGTGTCAGCCATTGCAGTGCACACCCACACCCGACAGGTAGATACGCTACCCTACATGGAGGGCTGTCTGTGGATGGTAAACCATCACCACGACTCAAAACACGGCCCCCACACCCACAGACCAGCAAGATGGAGCACCCCACCCTCTCATAACCATGTGGTAGCCATTGCATTTCACCCTCAAAACCAACAATTAGGTAGACCACTGTACAGGGCGGGGTGTCCGTAGGCATGAGGACTGTACTACGACTAACATGTGGGACATGTCACTTAGCAGAGGAACAGGTAGCACTGCTCCCTGTCACAAACATGTGACCAATGTGCACCCGGACATCAATTACAGAGTCATAGCCCACATGAGCCATCTCAAATGCAGTAACACGTAACGAGTCACGTCAGCATGCACAAGTCTAACTGGAGCACTGACCCACATGGCGTGCACTGTGCCAGTCATCACACACATCAGCAACACCATCCAAGTCTTGTCCAAGTAGTCGTGTCTGCTTCTACCCTTGACATAGTACAACATCACCCATGTAAGTCTATCTCGTCCAAATGAAACATAGTGGAACCCCAGTAATGTCACATACACCACTGGACCCATGAACCACACAGCTACACAATGCACATTCAAAATCTCATCCATCTCATCATCCAGCCCCAGTGTCATGAAAGGTATATCATCCAAACAGTTGCCCCATAGACAGTAGTACAGCAAAGGGTCATGCCGATGACCAATAATTAGTCTGCTGTGTCTGAAGCGCACGTCACACTGTGAGTAACAACAAACAAAATGTAGTCAACACCTGTTAGACTTGGCATCTTTTGGCGTGTTTCCCCTGACTTTTTGCTTTCTGACCTCCCGGTTTTGACTCTGTTTTTGCTGGTGTAATGATTCTGCGCACTTTCCTCACTGCTATCCAGGGGGAAAGTGCAAGTGCTCCTGTATAAAATATGTTGCGGATTGGCGTTTCCATGATTGGCCTATTTGGTTTATGTGTCAGTCCCTTGTAAAGTGCACTGCGAGTGCCAGGGCCTATAGACCAAATGCTGTTGGTGGGCTGCAGCACTGGATTGTGTCACCCACGCAAACAGACCGTAAAAGTGTAACTCGGGCCTGCCATCACAGAGCCTGTGCGCAGCATGGGGCTGCCATGTCGACTTGGCAAGTGCGCACACTTGCAAGTCCCTAAACCTTCCCTTTTCTACATGTTAGTCACCCCTAAGGTAGGCCCAAGGTACTCCTGTGGGCAGGGTGCGTTGTATGCGAAAGGGAGGGCATGCCCTGGTGTGTGTGGCATGTCCTGATAGTGAATTACAGCCTAGTTCGTTTTTCACTATTGCAAGGTTACCTGTTCCCCATAGGCCAGAACGGGCAGTTTGGATTATTACAGCTTATAATCCTAACTGACCCCGGGAACATGGTAGAAATTCGAGTTTAGTATGCCTGGACTCAGAATGATAAAATGCACCTTTTAGTGAAGTTGGTTTTCACATTCTGTGTTTGAAAATACCACTTTTAGAAAGTGGGTATTTTCTTGTCTAACCATCCAAGCCTGCCTCTGCAAGGTTGTGTATTCCTTGTCTGGAGTGTGAGTGACAGGGGCTGGGGGATGCCAGGAGACAGGGTGAGTCAGCACAGGGCTGAATAGCAAGATCTACATGTAGATGGGTGGGAGGAGTTGCACCTGGGCCCTGAATAGGACAGTGCCTTCCCTCCACAATGCTGGCTCCACCTCCTGTGGTGCGTCTGATGTCCCTGGCCTACTCTCTGAAAGAA
Source organism: Calotriton arnoldi (assembly GCA_963921515.1). NCBI lineage: Eukaryota > Metazoa > Chordata > Amphibia > Caudata > Salamandridae > Calotriton > Calotriton arnoldi. The sequence continues at coordinate 1,432,259 of CAWUFW010000329.1, forward strand.
GGGACGGAGACTTGTCAACAAAGTGCTCCAGAACTGGTTTGGACTAGGCAAAGGCCTCTCTGCCTTCAGAGAACAAAGGAATTTGGGATATAAATATTGGGGCCCTGACCCCATGAATTTAGATCTCGCTGGAATCAAGGAACCTGTCAAGAAGAAGAGCTGGAGAACTGCTAGGAGGCGTACTGCCCCTTTGCTGAGTTATTGCCTTGTTGGGTTGGCCTGCAGTTGCTGCTTCTGCCTTGGGCAGTGAAAGGACTGAACTTTCTACAAACTTGTGCTGAGTATCTCCAAGGGCCTGAAACCGAGCTGGCCTCCTGTTAAGAAGTCTCAGGGACTACAAAGACTTCACCAGCCTCTGGGTACCGCTTCTGGAACGCTGTTTCAGTTGCCACAGAGGAAGGGAACTGCAACCGACTCCGTCAACCGAATCCACCCCTGACCGGTGACCTGTTTGCACCGCAGACCGCATCGCCCCGCTTCGCATCGCAACCCTGGTCTCACCGTAGGCGACGTCCGACGCCGTCAACACCGAGCCGCTTCTTGCACCGTGACCTGTGGGCACCGCAGTTCGCATTGCATGGCTTCACTGAACCAGCCGGACCCGACCGACGCGGTCGCTGCAACTAGCTCAACAGTCATGACCACATCGCATTTGGGGCACCGCTCGCACGTTTGCGACGCACCGCTCCGACTCGCACCGCTGTCCGACGCCAGCTCCCGCACTCTGGCTTGGTCGCCTGCATCGCAACCTGTCAGCACCGCATCGTACACCGTCTCGCCCTGCACCGCACGCCTTGGACTCACCGACTCCGTCTGCACGACGCTCATCGAGCCGCTGCCTGCACCGCATCGAGGGACACCGCACCTTGCATCGCTCTGTCTTGCACCGCAACCGCGACGAACGCCGACCGGCTCGTACACCCCGTACCAGCCACCACGAGAAAGGTACTGTGACCGAGTCTGTTCACGACTCTGCTGGCCCGTAGCGACGCGGTCGGCTGGAACTGTTGGACTCTGTGTAATTCAGCATCGCGGTAGACCCGGACGGGGCTACCGACTCGTACAAACTTTGCTTTTGTGTTATTCCTGCAAAGAAGAAGTTACCTTATCAAGCATTCATTTTTAAAGTATAGTATTGTGGATTTTTGTCGTAATTGGTCTTGTCTTGAGTATATAAAAATTGGTTATTTTTCTAAACTGGTGTGGTGTCCGTTTGTAGTGCTTACACTGTATTACTGTTGGTTATGTGCAAATGCTTTACACACGGCCTCTAGAATAAGCCTGACTGCTCGTGCCAAGCTACCAAGGGGGTGAGCAGGGGTTATTTTAGGAGTGTAACTCCCTTACCCTGACTAGGAAGAAGGGTCCCTACTTGGACAAAGGTGCAAGCCCTTGCCAACTAGAGATCCCGTTTCTAACAACACCCCTAGAGCATGGGTGAGAGTAGCACGCACACAAAGGAATTGTACCATCTGCAATACGTCGTGTGGCATACAACCATCCCTCACTCACCACAATGCTTGCTGTGGAATGCCCATAAATGACAACAGTGAGCAGATATGCTGGCTAAGTCAGACATACACACACCTTCGTCTCTGTAGTGTTGTGTGGCCAAAACACATGTCCCCTTCTGCACCCATATGTCACAGTATGTACCACAGTACCATATTTCAACACCAAAGCGTTCATGGGGCAATACCCCGTTCCCACCAAAGCCACGAGATGCAGGGGTACTGCAACACACACCAATTGGCATGACAAATCCGTCCCATGCCAGATGCACCCATCACACTATTCCATTGCCTTGACCACGCACACACATTGTAGAGCCTTACACACGCATCCGGGAAATCAGTGCGCAACTGTGCACAAACTGTGCATGTCAGACATCTAACACAAACCTTGCAAGGTGCAACACAATAACTTTTCGTCTCCGCCCCACAGGTGACGAACAGCATGATGCTGCGGATGGAGACACCAGCCATCACAGCCAGTCCACAAGCCCCCCACACGGACTCACGGATGTGGAAAGCCTGGACACCTCAACGGACTCCCAACCTGGCACATCTGGCGTGGCAGGGCGCAACAGCACACCAGGACCCCTCCTACCCACCAACCCATCTCCCAGGGCTGGTGGCCAGTCCCAGGCCCCTGCTGCCACGGTCATTGCGGCCAACACCACCGCCGCAACCACCACCACCATCACCACCACCAGGGCCTCCCTGACCACTCAGCCATCCCAAGAGGTGGCACAAACCTCCACATCTACCCTGGGAGCCAGGAGGAGGCCCCGGGTGACCAATGTGGCGAGTGGGCAGGTCGGTGGCAGCAGTCCAGGTGGGAGGAGCAGGGTCAGGCCAACGCCAACAGAGCCTGGGAGCCAAGCCCTGCCGCAAATAGCCAGAGTCCTTGGGGCCTATGAAGAGGCTCAGGGACAATGGGCCAGGTCAGCTTCCGACACGAGGGAAGTCCTTGGGGTGTTGAGGTGCATGGACGCCCACATGGGCCGACTTGTGGACCTCATGGGCCAGCTAGTGGTGGAGGTGAGGGCCCACTCAAGGCCAACCACAACACCTGCGCCACCACCTGCTGGGGCGCAGGGACGTGCAACATCCACTTCCCCTGCGTCCACAGCGAGTGGGCAATCCTCAGCCACCACCAGCAGCCCACAAACACAACCCCCTCCCCTCAAACGTGGAAGGGGCCGCCCGAAGAGGAAACAGATGTCCAGGGAGGACTTCGCATGCTCCAAACGCCAGTGAGTCAGCCAGCCATGGTGGCCACCCCCTGCATTCACTTGGACTACCATCCCACCCCACACTGCCAGTCGAGTGGCAAATGTCTGTCTGACTGCGGAGCCAGGCCAACATGGCGGACAGGACCGTCAACTCATTGTACAGCATGCACCACCTTCTTGATCACCTTTTCCACAATCACATGTCACATTTAAAATAAATACACCTGTATCACATCCTATGTCATCTGCTATGTTTATTATCAATGGTGCACAAACGTCTGCATGTTCAGAAATTTATCTGTAGTGTGTTCTGTCGATAGGCCAGGAGGGCTGTAGGGACCTAGGGGTGACCAACAGAACAAGAGTCCATTGACTGTGTGTGTCACACACTCATCACACAGTACTTGTCATCAGGCCTAAGCAATGTACACACATCTCACAGAGCAACAGGGCACAATGTCACAGCCACTCTCAGTGGCATACTACCCTGGACATGGTCCATTGCCACACAGCACTCAGTCAACAATAGGCCGCCCTGACAATGCACACATACACACACACAACTACAGCGACATCAGCCGTATATGGTCACTCACCGTCAAGTGAAGTAGCGGGCGATGAGCTGCTGATGCTCATTCACTGCTTCCTCCTCTCCACTGTCCTCGTCACTGGACACGGCTTGGCCTGCAGGCGGGGGCCCTGGCTGATCACCGTCATCCACTATCAGGGGGATCCGCCTGCGAATAGCGAGGTTGTGCAGCATGCAGCATGCCACAACAATCTGGCACACCTTCTGTGGGGAGTATGCCAGTGCACCCCCGGTGCAGTCCAGGCACCTGAATCTGGACTTCAGGAGTCCAAATGTCCGCTCCACCACACGTCTGGTCCTCCCATGTGCCTCATTGTACCTGACATCAGCTGGCGTACGAGGATTGCGTAGTGGACTCAACAGCCAAGGCCCATTAGGATATGCAGAGTCACCAACAATCCATGCACGGTCCGGTTGCAGATTGGTCATCAGACGTGGGAGGATGCTGTGGCGCATGATGTGCGAGTCATGGGTGGAACCGGGAAACTTCGCACACACGTGTGTGATTATCATGTCCGCCAGGCACACCACTTGCACATTCAGGGAGTGGAAATGTTTCCGGTTCCTGTAGATGTGCTCCATGGCCTGTGGTGCAACAAGGCCATCATGGGTGCAATCAATTGCACCAACAACCTGGGGGATGCGTCCGAGTGCATAGAAAGCACCCTTCACCGCAGGCAAATCACGGGCCCTGGGGAATCGGATGTACCGGTTCCTGTACAGCATCAGAGCTGACAGGACATCCCGTAGCACCTTGCTGAGCATGGGCTGCGACATCCCACCTCCACTGCCCACCGTGTGTTGGAATGAACCGGTAGCGAAGAAATGCAGTGCAGCCATCACCTTGGCCGTGGGGGTGAATGCAGTAGGATACACACTGCGAGGACGAAGGTGGGGTTCCAACATGGCACATAGGCGATGCAGGGTGGGCCGGTCCAGACGGAACTTCCTTATGACCTCCACATCCTCCATGTCTGACAGCAATTGGTAGGGGCGATGTATGTTAGGTCTCCTCCTAGGACAGATGGAAGTGGACACATGTCAATGCAACACACAACATGGCATTTACACATACACAAAACAAAGATCACTGACAAAGCAATAGTATCAACGAACAGCTGACAAGTAGGGACAGCACAGCAACATTACTCTTACACAGGTCCCCTTACCAATAGCAAGGACCACTGACACATACCATTGCTATGAGCATGCACATGGGGATTAAGGCCATATTAGCTTGATAGGCATGAAGATGGATTCAGACTGCATATGTGGGTAGCGGCAACACCACGGCAATATACCTAGCTGCTGTACCTGACACCACTTCCGAGGCTGGGTGAGTATGGCACACACCAACAACACAACGTACACAGGCTGAGCGGTACACCAATCGCAGCAGCTTGGACACGCTGAAACAGCCCCAAGGGGGCTATATCAGTGTGGGAGGGTGACAGGCATTACCACAGCTCCCAGGGACTGCTGACTGCCACCCCTCAACAACACCTGCTGCAGCTGCCACCTGGCCACCTTAATGTCGACGACTCTGATGATATGTCCAGGTCCACACACCGGCGAGGAGCTGCAGTTCCTGGCTTCCGAGCTCCACGCACACTGCCCAAGGCGAATACCGGCAAAAGTCATGTGTGTGTAAGACAACTACAGTGTGTGTGGGAGTGCATGTGGGGGACACACATGTCGTTCATCCGCAGCACTATGAGTCTGAGCCTGTGGGGTTCCAACATGCACCGCTTACCATGCTAACAACAGGTGGAAGGGGCATCTAGGCTCTCTGGTGTTTCCCCATGCATGTCCCTCCCGAGTGGTGGTACATGGCATTTACATGTCAGACACCCAGTGACGCAGACACTTTGCAATGCATGATGCTGGGCAGCTATTGCTTGTGTGAATGGCTGGCTGGATCCCTGCTGGCCTTCTCAGTCTCGGCAGACCTGGGCTGCACATTGACCGGCCAATCCTAGATGGAAACTACACTGACTGTACAGTGGGTTACATGTGTCATTATCTCACAACTGTCAGGGAATGCGCTAACTCAGCCCTGTCGATTGAACACTCCAGGCCTTGTGATAGGGATGTGTGTGAGAGAAGGTGGCTCTGAATGTGACCTCCATTGCGGGGTGAGCCATTCACAGGGCGAGTACGTTGAGGGCTGCGCAGTGTTGGACACAGTGGGTCCACCCACAAAGATGTGTAGCCTTGTGAGCTATGTGTCGGTCTACATGACAATGGACAGTAGATGTGGGCAGACTACACATTGCTCAAAGTGCTGGCATCCTGAATAGAATGGGATGGACAGATACTGTGTACACACTCCCACCAGCATGCATTTACGTGTGGTGTACACATGCTGTTATGCCATGTCCCATACCGTCTTGGCTCTGTTACACGTCTCTGATCATTTAGGATGGGTCAGCATCATGCCACTGTTATTGGTGGATGTGGGTGATGCTGAGAAGAGTATGTGTGATATTCAAACCCTCATGTGTAACATCCCTGCAGTTGGAAGTCCACCAGCCCAAGGCCTTGTGATGAGCCATTGCATCCAAGTTGATGCTTCTGTGTATGTGTAACCGACAGTGCAGCCAATCCCGCGAAGAGGGTGACGTCACCTGCCGGATGTGTGGCCATGTTGCGGCGACTAATCGGGGGATGCTCCCTCGTATTTTCAGGTTGGCACGGCGCTGCATTTCACCACTAATGGTCTGCACTTGACAGTCACACAGCCTGTGGCGGATGCACGTTTGTAGGGGCATCAGCTGCAGGCAGGTGCACAGTACTGTGGGAGTGTGTCTTTTGCTGCGAGAGGCAGCATGTGTCCACAGCCTACCCATGTTCTGGGTAATGTGATGTTAGTTGTGTGATGCAGTGGGTTGTGAGTGTACTCTGTGCTGGGTGCATCTTACATGCATATGCGATTCCTGAGGGTCAAGATGTAATTTGGGCACTCTGCATAGTCAATGCGTTCAGAGTCGTAGGCCTCAGGGACAGCCTGTAGTCACCTTGTGTGGCACTTCACATGTATGTTTGTGGCACTGTGCATACTCTGATTTCGTCCTAAACACGTGTGCGATGCCTCACCTCATATTCCAGATACTCACACATCCGGCACACTGTGCAACAGTAGTTGTGCTCGTGCAATGGACAGTTGTCAGGCATGGGCTCATAACCATTGTGGACTGTCATGTTGCAGTCAGTGTGTGTGGTGACACATTCTGCTCCATGCAGGTATGTCCTTGGCCTAATATGTAGTGGTCATCCTTAACACCATCAGGAGAGTGGGTGTGTACACAGCGATGAGTGGCTAGGCCGCAGGGTGACAGTCCGGGTGTTCTCCCATGTGCACAACACATGTGTCACTTATTGGCGGGTTCATTACCTGTACGCCAGCCATTACGTGTTGATAGTGGTTGCTGTATACATTTGCACAGGTATCATGCAACATGTGCACTTGGGAATGGTCTGTGCTGGCTCCCTTGCACATGTCTGTGGATTTGATGCCAAATGAGTGAGGCCACCTCGCTCATCCTCATGTGTCATCTACCATGTGTGCTGAGGGACAGGGGACGGTCAACAGTGGTGAGGCATCGGATGGTGCAGCTGCACAAGAGCTGGGTGACACTAATGTGACCGGCGCATTGGAGGGGGCAGACGTGTGCTGGATGACTCACAGGCCCATACGACAATTGCTGCGTCATCCGAGTACAGAGGTCATGTATACATGTTTGCTAGCACGGGGGACGTGCACTCTAGCTCCTCTGCAGCCACGCGGAGGCCAATGCCCGCCCTCCCAACTACTTCCACTGGTGCAACACGTGTCGGCACAAGGATGACGGATGGAGTGTCTTTCACACCAGGCACAGCTGCCCCTGCGACCCCTGCTGCACTCAGTGCCGGGTCTGTTGAGCATGTGCGGCATCTGTGCGTGAGTCAGACAGCTCTCCTCAATGACTTCATTGCCATTGCCAACACCTTTCCGCATTTGACATAGTTCATGGAGGGCCTACATTAACGCGTGGGTGGGCTACACCTGTATGTCCAATAGTTGTCCCCCCAGTCAAGGTGGTCCTTGAACTGGGCCACTGTCAGGCTGACATACCTGACCTTCCCCCACCCCCCAGAAAGTGGCGCATCTGACAACAGCAGGGCACGAGTCCTGACAGAAGAGGTGGTGGCACGCAGACGTCATGACAGGTAGTGGCGTCACGGAAGATGGCTTGCACCATCAGACCCATTGCCTCCCCTCGCTCACCCCACTGATGCGATTGCATCATAGGAGCACGCGCGTGAGCAGCAGCTCCAATCTCACCCCAGAGAGGCTAAAGAGTGAATGTGTGGCTCCATTCGCTCCAGTCACCGAGCTCAGTTTGAAATAGGTGGGGGACGCCGTACAGCCGCATGGTACCCCGACTCGTGCCCTGGACAACAGTGACGAAGCATGGCTGTCTCCGGAGTCCGGATACACCACATGCAACACACAGTAGCTGTAGCTGCCCTAGCGGGCCATGCCGCAAACACCATCCCAGACGACATGTAGACACACCCCGGCGCGCAATGTCATAGCATCCGCTGCCATTGGCAAGGGACCCATGGTGTGTGTTATGGGCCTCATGGTGAAGAGCCTCCGAGCCATCCACCGCCAACGGGTGTCATGCAACTCACACACTTCGCTGAAACATTAGGTAGCTATGCCTGCACACCAGGGCTCGAGTCCGGGTACCATGCGGGTGTACGGCGTCCCACCACTTATTTTACCGTGAGCTCGGTGACTGGAGCGAATGGAGCCACACATTCACTCTGTAGCCTCTCTGGGGTGAGATTGGAGCTGCTGCTCATGCACGTGCTCCTATGATGCAATCGCATCAGTGGGGGGAGCGAGGGGAGGCAATGGGTCTTCCGTGACGTCACTACCTGTCATGACGTCTGCGTCCCCCCACGTCGTGTTCGGGACTTGTGCCCTGCTGCACACTGGGAATGTATTGCCTGCGAGATGTGACCAGGAGCAGGGTGCCATGACCTCCCACCCACCAAGCTCCACTGCCATCCCATGCCCTGGGTAGCCTGTGCAGGTGGACGATGTAGGGGGTACACCTGAAGGCCAGGGGTGTAAATGTCTTGGCAAGGGCCTGGCTGACGCACAGCAGTATCCAGCATGTCCCCAGAGGGAGGGCCAACGTCCACACCTGATGCAGCATAGCTCGTGTGCCCGCCTGTTGTGCACACACTAGTCCACATTCATCCCCAGACAGCTGGTCTTTCCACATACCCAGAACAGTGGTAATCTACCCCGCCGGGTTCGTCCCCACACAGTCTGTATCGACACTGCATGTGTGCACCCACCCGTGCCACAGACCCACCTGTGCCAAGAAGCCCTCCCGCTGCACATGCCACATGTGTGTATTCCACAGTTGTGCTTCTCTCTCAGGGGCAGACATCCAACTGTCCCGTAGCATACAGACTGCACCCAGTCGGACTGGCATCCTGTTTGAATGTTAAGCACCCTCACACAACTACCTGTGCCACAGTGCTGGCTATCGTGACTGCCATGGCAGTGTTGCTGTCCATGGCAGGGTACACTCACACACAATGCATACGTAGCTTATCGTATCAGTACTCTGCACATCGGACTGGCCACTGTCCCTGGTGTTGTACATTGTTGCTGCCTGACTATGTATACTGTGACTGGATGCTGTTGTTCCTGTAGTGGGTTGTGTCTGTGCAGTTGCTGTTTGCAGTTGTTACTGTGTGTGAATAGTTAAGTGAGGCACATGCCGTGAATGGTACCTCAACAATTGCAATGTCTGGTCTCACATTCCTATGTGTGTGATACGTGGCTGGGACTTCACTTCTTTCATACTCTGCTACTTGTGTGTGTGATGAAGACGTGTGTCTGTAACACAGATTGTCTGCATGTATTTGGTGGTATTTCGGTGTTGATGTGTACGTGTCATGTTTGCGTGCATGCAAAGCACAGGGTGTGTGTCTAGCCACAGGATGACAGGTAGCATGTGCAGAGTGTGCGGGTATGTGTGTGCTTACTTTCTGGCTGGCCAGCAGCGTAGGTGTATGTGTATCTTGTGATGATCATCGAGCCAGGGCACATGGTTTACTTACAATGTGTGCATTTGGGAGGTGTAGGTGTGTGTGGTGTGTGTGGTGTGACTTTGGGGTAGTGTTGGTGTGTGTGTGTGTGCGCTCTGGCAATGTCGACTACACACGTGTTACCCAGGGGCATGGTCAGTGTTTGTATCCTTGTTCGGGTCTGTTTATGTGCGCACATGTGTGTTTTGTCTGTTGCACAGTGTGTGGGTGTGTCCTTGCAGTTCAGGATGACTCCTACTTGATATGTATTGGCCATTGTGGGTCTGCAGGGTGTGTGAATGTGAAGATTGTTCCTTGTTCAATTGAGCATGTATGTACATCTTGGCGGTTCGTACTCACTGTGCAGCCCTGCCCACCCACACTGATATCGTGTGTGTTTTGGCATGCATTGATGTGACGTGCAACTGGCGTGGCTCCTATATTTGCCTGTTGAGTGTGATGTCAGACTGTGAAGGTGATTGTACACATATGTAGGACTGTGCTTTGTAGTGACCAGGCCGTCAGTGTTGATGTGATGATCTGTTGGGCCACGTCAGACACTGACATGCCAAGGCCCACGACCTGTGATATTTTACTGGGTCCACAGTGGCAGCAACTCATGTGCATTGACATCCAATGTCACTTGACTACATGGTAATCTCACGAGTCCCGTGTACTTCTCACACTCTCATCCTCTCTCATTCGTACTTGTCTACGATCAATAATTCTCCAGAGTCAGATATTAGCTTTAAGGCATGTATTTAAGCTTACTTCCTCTGTGATGCAGGATGTAGACACTACTGGCAGCGTAATGCATGTGGAGGATATACTTAGCATGGTTACACATTCAAAAGGGGATACAGGTAGATGTGATAAGTCGTTAATTGTGGAAATAAGGCTTCAGAGTTAAGAATGCCCTGCCCTTGCTATGCTACAGTACATTAGCTCATTACTGAGGTGCCCTAGGCTGTGACACAGACAGAATTGGTTTACCCTACCAGACAGCTTGACATCATGAGCACAGTACATCTAAGTCCCATGGTACAGGTTTACGACAATAGTGACTCCGACACACCTGCGTCAGAGGTGACATCAGAGCATGAGCCTACATGCATGCAGCATAGTCTCACATGTTGTTGCGATATGGTGGCTACTGTACATGACTCAATGCACAGGGACATGTTGTGGGGTGTTGCATTTGTTGTCCATGCAAATGTCCTTGCACGGAAGTTCAGAAGAAGGTGTGATGACGGTTCTCAAGTTATTCCCTGGCAGCTGGGAGTTGTCAGGGGCGGAGCCACTGGTCAGCGCTCTAGCTCCCCCAGCACTATTAAACTCACATGCCTTTCCCCTCGCGCAGCGGACGTGCATAGTTGTATGTCAGTTGCTCTCCTGAATGCCGATTATCCCGCTTGATCGCTAAAGCTCAGTGGCGATTTTTTATCTGGTTTCCTTATGCACTGAATTTGGAATCTGTATTTTTTAAAACTGAATTTGTGTTGTGGCAAAACAATTGTATCTGTGCTCTTGCAATTTTTAATTTGTGCTTTTTAAACTTGACCCCCTACTTGTTCCTCACCTTGGCGTTACTGTCGCTGAATTTTCACTGCTCCCTGCTTCTGCGCTCTTTCACTCGCATTTCCCCTAAGTCGGGCACCGGCATCCCGGTCCACCACGGGGTTTCCCGCTTGTTGTGGAGGGTGCCGGCGCCTCTGATTTCTTACACCTGGCAGCTGGGAGTTGTCAGGGGCGGAGCCACTGGTCAGCGCTCTAGCTCCCCCAGCACTATTAAACTCACATGCCTTTCCCCTCGCGCAGCGGACGCGCATAGTTGTATGTCAGTTGCTCTCCTGAATGCCGATTATCCCGCTTGATCGCTAAAGCTCAGTGGCGATTTTTTATCTGGTTTCCTTATGCACTGAATTTGGAATTTGTATTTTTTAAAACTGAATTTGTGTTGTGGCAAAACAATTGTATCTGTGCTCTTGCAATTTTTAATTTGTGCTTTTTAAACTTGACCCCCTACTTGTTCCTCACCTTGGCGTTACTGTCGCTGAATTTTCACTGCTCCCTGCTTCTGCGCTCTTTCACTCGCATTTCCCTAAGTCGGGCACCGGCATCCCGGTCCACCACGGGGTTTCCCGCTTGTTGTGGAGGGTGCCGGCGCCTCTGATTTCTTACACCTGGCAGCTGGGAGTTGTCAGGGGCGGAGCCACTGGTCAGCGCTCTAGCTCCCCCAGCACTATTAAACTCACATGCCTTTCCCCTCGCGCAGCGGACGCGCATAGTTGTATGTCAGTTGCTCTCCTGAATGCCGATTATCCCGCTTGATCGCTAAAGCTCAGTGGCGATTTTTTATCTGGTTTCCTTATGCACTGAATTTGGAATCTGTATTTTTTAAAACTGAATTTGTGTTGTGGCAAAACAATTGTATCTGTGCTCTTGCAATTTTTAATTTGTGCTTTTTAAACTTGACCCCCTACTTGTTCCTCACCTTGGCGTTACTGTCGCTGAATTTTCACTGCTCCCTGCTTCTGCGCTCTTTCACTCGCATTTCCCCTAAGTCGGGCACCGGCATCCCGGTCCACCACGGGGTTTCCCGCTTGTTGTGGAGGGTGCCGGCGCCTCTGATTTCTTACACCTGGCAGCTGGGAGTTGTCAGGGGCGGAGCCACTGGTCAGCGCTCTAGCTCCCCCAGCACTATTAAACTCACATGCCTTTCCCCTCGCGCAGCGGACGCGCGCAGCGGGCGCGCTGCCGGCGCGCCAAAGGCGCGCCAAAGGCAAGCCCGTCTGCGCCCGTCCGCGGCCGGGTGGGGCTAGGGGCCAAGCATTATGCCCATTCTATTACCTACACAGCTTCTGAGCTGAGACACTTACATGGTAACTGGCCTATCAGCACCAGTGCCAGGGATCTTATTAACAATACTGGGATCCTCAATCCCAGAGATGCCCTTTCAGAGCTCCCCGCTCCTCCGGTTGAGCTGGGATCTCTTGCCACCCACAAGGACCCTCCCGTAATTACTAATTCTAAGCACCAGGCAGAAGGGACCTTAGTAATTAGCTATTTAAACACCCGCTCTCTGGTGAAGCATCAACTTGAAATCTTTCAGCTCCTCGATTCTGACAAACCGGATATCCTTCTTTTATCCGAAACTTGGCTCACTACCGAGTCGGCCCCTGACATTCTCGCGGCAGTTCCCAAAGGCTATTACATACTCCAGGCCAACAGGCCCGCGGGTAAGCCCGGGGGCGGGGTTGCAGCAATTATTCATCATAAACTTAGGTTTACTGTTTTAGGGGTCGTTGGTATACCCTCGGTCGACAGCCTTATTTTGAAATTCGAATCGCCCCATTTTCCCTTTGTTTGTGCTCTCTTTTATCGACCTCCCCATCACATGCCTTCATTTCCTCAATTGTTAGGTGAAATGATTTCTCAACTAGTCATTAACCATGCTAGGATTATTATTATTGGTGATTTTAATTATTGGCCCACTGATGTACAGGAGAGTGCCAGCTCCGTAGAATTCACGGATCTCTTATCAGCTATGAACTGCATCCAACATGTACATAATACCACCCATATCAAGGGACATATCCTGGACCAAATTTGGACTTCCAACTTGGAAATTACACAACCATCTATCTCCCCATGTACATGGTCAGATCATTATCATATCATATTTACCATGGCCTGTACTCCCCTCACTAAACCCTCTTTGATGGGTAATCATTTGGCTAGAAACTGGAATCGGGCCAATATTGGCGATTTCTGTACATTTTTAAAAGCCACTTCACCAACCGAACTAGATTCCCTCTGCGATCAGGTATCAAGCATTGAGCAATGGCTTGTCTCAGCCAGTGACAGCGTTGCTCCCTTTAAGAAAACTAAACTTAAACGCCCTCACGATGCTCAACGCTGGTTCTCTGACGATCTGAAAATAAAAAACTGGCACTTAGGCAAGCCGAGCGTAGCTGGAGACGAGATTATGCGCTTGAAAAAAAGCCACCTATGTTACCCTGCTAAAAGACTATAAAAACTCTATCCTTCAGACCAAGGCAATTTACTTTTCCTCGAAAATTACAAACTCTGCCACTAAGACCAAGGATATTTTCTCAATAGTTGATGAACTTACACACCCTGACAGAGTGATAGCTAAACCTGTCCCCTCACAATTATTATGTGACTCCCTGAACTCGTATTTTATTGAAAAAATTGCCACCATCAAAAGCAATATTCCGTCTTCCACACTTTCAACTGTCCTCCCTATCACATGTAATAATCCCTTGGTGTTGGATTTAATCCCCCTGATTTCCAGGGAAGAGTTTTTGTCCTTCTAAAAAAATTGGATCAGGCTCCCCCACTGACTGCTGCCCCTCTCATATCCTACAAGAGGCTTTCCTTACCTGCCCAGATCCGCCCCTCTCACTCCTCAATAACTCTCTTAAACAAGGTATTGTCCCAGACACCTTTAAACATGCGGAAATCGTCCCTATTTTGAAGAAACCCAACGCTGACCCCTTGGTCCTGAGTAACTTCCGCCCAATCTCTTTACTTCCTTACCTCAGTAAGATTTTAGAAGCTCACGTAGCAAATTGTTTGAGCTCATTTATTGAACATTCTCAGTTTCTTGACCCCCATCAAGCAGGATTTAGACCTGCACACTCTACGGAGTCAGTCATTCTTGCAGTTATGGACGAACTTAGGAGAGGGGCCGATAAAAACATCACCCAGGCCCTGGTGCTCTTGGATTTATCGGCTGCTTTTGACACGGTCGATCATGACCTCCTGATCGATCGTGTCAGTAATGCTGGCATTCAGGGTCTGGCCCTGAAGTGGATCTCCTCTTTCCTACATAATCGATCTCAGGCAGTCCATCTCGCTAATTTCTCAGCCAAGAAAGCTAGGCTGACTTGCGGGGTCCCCCAGGGTTCCTCCCTTTCACCCCTCCTGTTTAATCTGTACATGCTTCCTCTAATTCGGTCCTTACGCAAAAAGAGAGTTGTCACTTTTAATTATGCTGATGACCTCCAGCTGGTGTTTGAAATTGATTCTTCTAACACCACAGTATCTAATTTCCAGTCCACTATGAGTTATATTAGCGAATGGATGTACGCTAATCAACTAAAACTCAACCCTGATAAAACTGAGCTGGTCCTGACAGGAGGTACTGCCAACCCGTGGAATTCTAATTTTTGGCCCCCTCTCTTAGGTAGCTCACCTCGCCCAGCAGAATCTGTAAAAAGTCTAGGGGTCATAATCAGTAATGATCTATCCATGAAATCTCAGATCAGTGCAGTGGTCTCTACCTGCTTTTTCCACCTACGCAGAATTCGGAAAATCTGTAGATTTCTGACCACCGAGGCCTTGACCATAGTCATTCTGGCCTTGGTTATCTCTCGTATTGATTATGCCAATTCACTTTATGTTGGCATTCCGGCATACCAACTCCACCGCTTGCAACTGGTACAAAATCAAGCAGCCAGGCTCATCTTTCGTCAATCCAGATACCAACACGTCCGCCCCCTGATGAAGAGCCTGCATTGGCTCCCGGTGGCTAAACGGTGTGTATTTAAACTGGGCTGCACCATCTTTAAAGCCCTTGCCGGTCTTGGCCCAGTATTCATCTCCTCTAGGATCCATCGTTATGTCCCCTACCGTGAACTACGCTCCTCTCATTTGAATCTGCTCACCATCCCCACTTTCAAACGCAAAAAACACGGTGGCCTTGGATTCTCTTTTTTGGCCCCTCAATTTTGGAATGCTCTCCCCATTGGACTGAGGTTAGCTACCTCCTACGCCCAGTTCAGAACACTTCTTAAGACTCTTTTGTTCTCTCAGGCCTACGAGTAAAGCTTCTGTTTATTACAACACTATCGCTCCTCTGCTCTCAGCGCCATGAAACCGTTTGGTGTTAGTGCGCTCTATAAATATTTTTAACATAACATAACATAACATTCAGCAGACAGATAAGCGTGCACTTACAGGTGCATGTGTTCAGGTGCGCGGCATGCAAATTGTAGCAATGTGGTTCGTGCAATGTTGGCCATGTGGTCACTCTACACAGGTCCCATTCCTCAGCCTCCCCGTGTTCATGCAGGGACACGAGATATGGTGATGGACAGGGTGCATGTCCCGGTAATGTCAGGTGTCATGACGGTGGAGTTGATGGTAAGGTGTTTGTTTCCGTGTGCATGGTATAGTTGTTGCACAGCTGACTGGCCACTGCGTGCGGACGGCAAGCATGGGTACGGTGTTGCACATGAATGTTCAATTGTGGGTATTGATTTGGGGACCCATGAATTGACAGGTTGTCAGGTATGCGATACCTTCCTGCAGAGCATCCCTCGCATTGGTGGTATTTGTGGTTGACATCCAATGAAGCGGATGGTGGGTTGCAACGTGTTCCTCGTAGGTTGTCCCTTGTAGAATCCTGATGGGACATGTCGGGTGACATTCGATGAAACTGTAATCCAGCATACGTTGTGTGGAGGCACACTGGTTCCATTGCAGTGTGTGTCCTATTACAGCCACAAACGCCATGCCCCCATACACTGAACAGTTCCTGTCATGGGCGTCCAGGGGTGAGAACAGGTGTACCAGGTCCCCAATTGGACATGCCGGGTTGGAGAGACATAAATCCACAGGCCAGTAGTACGGGCACCTCCGACAGTAGAAAACGGGGATGGCGCAGCTGAACATTTCAATGCGGTAAGTTACTCGATAACTTACATTCAGCATAGCCAGATTTGCACAGCCCACTGTCTGTATCAAGCTATTGCTGTACAGCTGCATCTGTCTGGCGTAGGTGTATAGTACTGGTGCCCCGTCCATTTTGCTGCAGGGTGCTGTGATGGCGTGCTCCGGCTGCCTGGGCTGTCTGCTGAGTGCGACCTCGGACGGTGCTGGGTGTTCTTGAATGGATGTTAGGCAGCAGGACTTTGTGTATGGCTTGGGAGGCGGCCACAGGCCCTCATCCCACATGCTCCTATGAATGGTCAAGGCCAGTGGTGTCTGACTCCTTCCTGATTACTTGCATTTGAGCCACAAGGAGCAGTGGTATAATTGTATTTTGTGGTTTTATCTTTCTTTCATGTTCGGCGTTATCTGCCAGGGGATGGTTGACTCAGCATGGCTATGTTTGGGTTGTGGTTGTTCCAATGGCTCCGTTCTCCTGCAGGATATGTTGCAATGTGATTTGGGTGTGGGAATGGAAGGACATTCACTGCTATCTGCTCTCCTGTGTGTGGGTGGGTCACTTCTTTCCCGCTGTACTTTGGGACTTGTGTGTGGGCGTCGTGATTGTGAACACCTGTTCTCAGGCAGCAGGGTTTCTCTGTTTTGGACATGGCATGGCTTGTTATTGCGTGCAGGATGGTATAGATATTGTTTGTTGTGACTGGCGTGCCTTTTGCGGTCAATGTCCATTGTTTGTGCAGTTCTGTCGCAGCTGCTGTGTGCTTCTCCATGCTTTGCACACAGGTGTGTGTCCTCTTCTGACGTCACTTTGCTCCCCTGTTCGGCACACTTGTGTGACTACGTTTTGGCAACTGTGAGTTGTCGGTTGTGGTCATGATTGACGCAGGGGGACCACGTGACATGTGCCTTCAGGGTGGGGCTGGTGTGTGTGGTGTGTTGTTGTGACCCTGCGGTGTTTGTGTGCAGCCCATGCGTGGCGCTGTCATTGGCCTCTGCGTTGTGCGCATGTGCATCATCGCCGGGGCGCTGCGGTGCCGTGCCGGGTACGTCACCTCCTGGTCCGGGGTATTGGGTGCCCAGGATGTTGCTGGTTGATTATATTTTACAGGTGGGATATGTGTGGGTACAGTGTTGGATGTGTCCTGTCCCCACAGGGGTGACTAGGGGGCCCATGTACAGTTTTTCCGCCCTTGCATTGTGTGCGGTATTTGCATGCCCTTGTTGTGTGTCTGCCTACCTGCGTCGTCGTTGCGCGTTCACTCCTAGGTGCTGCATCAGGTACAGCATTGCGATGGCCTGGAGTGCAGGATTCATGTCGGAGTAGGCCGGGTTGGTGTTTCTGTGGTCGACAATGTGGTTTCCGCCTCCTGTTCTCGTGCGGTGTCTCTTTGCTGGTGAGGCTGTTTGGTTGTGTCATCGTAATTTGTACACCGGGCGGTACGTCATTTCGTCGGACGGTGTGCCTCCGTTGGCTGGCGCCGCAATGTACACGGGCGCACTTTGATGGCGGGCGGCGTCGCAGGCTTGCGGGCGTTATTTGCCTGACTTTTCACATCCTAATTTGGCGGGAGTGCGGGCAGTTGCTGGCGGACGGTAACTAGCGGTTTTTACCTCCGACGGCACGGCGGTAGTGTTTCCGCCCGCCATCGTAATGACCACCAGAAAGTAGCATTTTACAAGAAACGTCATCGAAAGGCAACATCAATATCAAAATGTATGTACAATTTCAGGTACGCCACTTACACAATGGGAAACTTTGTCATGTGAATAAAGTACTTTGCAAAAGAATGTGTTGCAGAGCAAGTCACTTCCTTTATTTTATTTTTATCAACGACTGGTTATAAGGCCCAGGTCAAGCAGAGGTGTCTTCTTGCCATTGTCCCAGAAGCACTGGTGTAAAACAGGCAGCTTCACACCTTTACACTCTAGATGGAAGCTGCAGCCTTCAGAGAACAAAAAAAGCACTGGAAGCTCACCCAACCAGACAGCTAGGCAAGCTTGTGTGCGTTGTTAGAGCACTGAAATCTAGCCAAGCTAGGATGGCACGTTCTAAGGCGAAACCTTGAGCAACCTGTATGGGACTCATATTCTAACTCTGTCATCTGTCCGCTGCCCTCCCCCATTTGATTTTTACCTCTTGTCCTGGCTTACCTCCTGCCCTCTTCTTTGTATTTCTCCTGATCCCTCATTCCCTATCAATGCATCTCCTGATCCCTAATTCCCTATCTATGCATGAGACACTGAAGGCCAACAAACCGCAATGCCTTACTGCTCTGTACGCTAAGGTTTTAGTATTTTGGGTTTGCCACTTATACCCATAAGGACTTCTTCATTCCGTTTCTCCTGCCCTGCCCACCTCTTAATTCTTGACGTGGCTTTAGAATGGCCTAAAGCAGCATACAAATCATCAATACAGGATAAGACTTGTGAAGTGGGTGAAGCAGCTCGTAAAACATCCACAGTTCGGAGACTGTCTAGATGTTATGTTGTTTTTCCCACTTTGTTTCAATTCTTTTCCTTTTGGGTGACTTTATAAACACTCCCAGAAAAAATACAAAGGAGTATAGAATCAGAAGGTACATACTGGAATTTCCATTTGTATGAAACACAGTACCTATGTTTGTCTAACTTTGCTGTAAGTGTGGCCACAGTTTATTTTAACATGTGATTTAGGGCCACCTGATTTAGACTTTGGCAGCAGAGCTGGACAAGCTGTAGCGGGAAAATGGGCATTTTCCCAATGGGCTGGAAGGGTGGGGGCCGGTTTTGGCGCGGTGGGGCCGGTTTTGCAGCAGTGCTGCAATATCAGCCCCGTAACAAAAGCGGCAGCAGTGCTTTTCACTAGCACCGTGCGTGGCTGGTGCTTCTCACTAGCACACCCCTGTCCCCCCCCACCCCCCTCCACCCCCGGGCCGGTCCAGCGGAATTGCCAGGGCTGGTTTGTGTTCCCAGTCCGGCCCTGTTTGGCAGAAGGTTTAATGTTGGTCATGGTGATGGAATACTTTATCCGGTCGCCTAACGGACATCCTACTCACCAAATTTAGAGATGTCCATCTCCCCCACTTCCATCTCAATACATTAGCTATCACAGAGGTGCCTGTCAATGTTGGAAAAGTTTGATGGATGGTTCTGTCAAACATGATGTCTGTCCATCAAACTTTTCTAAAGTTTTACATTTCTCAAGACAAAACTCCCAAAGCAGGGGTTTATTTTTGAAAGATGTAAACAATGGAAAACTAATGCCCCACATACTATTGGAATTTTCTTTCCTGGTGTGACATTTTTTTATTGTTACTATCTCTCTAACACAGGTGACTGACAGCAACAAAAAAAAAGCCATCTGAATGTCTGCTCGAAACTGGCTGAAAGGTCGGATGGCTTACCTCAGATGGCTCATACTACATCGGGCTGTCAGAGGAGTATGTCAACAATGGAGCCGTTTTAGGTTCCATTGTTGACATACTGTTGGTCGGCCCAGCCCTAAATCAGACAAGCAGAGTGAGAGATTGGCAGCGAGGGTACACAGTTACCGTTGTGACAGAGTACATTCTCTGGCAAACTCTGAATCGGGCCCTTAGCTACCACACCTTTGTGAGCAGTTACCTTCATGGATAAGTTCTGATCACACGTAGAACAGATCCAAGATTAAGAGGCAGATGTTCAAAAAGACAAATTTATGATTCTGTAATAGCAAATGTTAATGAATCGCTATTAAGGAATCCTTAAGTGCCATATATTAATGTGGGTATCTTTCATTTAACGGTTCCTTATATATTTTGTCATTTTAAATATAAAATCTGTAATTGTGATTCGAGCATTCAGTTAGATGACATCAGGAGAACTAGTTAGGTGTGTTACTTTTGGTTTCACTTTTGCTGGAGACCAGTAAAGAAGGCTTGAACATTGAGAACCCGAAAATGGCCAGTAGAAATCCACAAATGGGGCAGGAGAGCAGCAAGAGGAGGAAAAGTATGTTAAGTGGCAGTTAACCTAAAATATAAATTCAGGACTGGACTGTGTACAGAATCATGACAAATTATTTGGCAAATCCTCCGTTTCTGTCACAGATGTAACAAAGAAGAGGATTTGGACATGAATCACGGACAGAATTAATGAACTCAATGTTACCAGCAAAAGTATCTATGAAATATATAAACTCTGGTGCAATGTTCGGTCTCGTACAAATGAAAGAATGGCTTTAAGAAGACCTGAAGCTTTAGCAACTGGAGGTGGAAGAAGCGGGAACCAACCTTCACCAACAACCACGGAGCAATGAATTTTGTCCACATTGCAGGCACAATCCTTCTTGGGTGCTGGTTCAATTGATACCTTCTTGCCTGAGCCCACTGTGTCAGGTAAGAGTGATAGAGCGAAATGTTCTTGTGAATTGTAGGGGTGCATCATAATCACTGATAGGCCGCACCCACTTGTATTCAGACATATATTCGTATATTAAGTTTCATATTCATGTATGTTTAGTAAAGAATGAATAGTTTGCTGAGACAAGGCGAATCAGCAGCATAATGGTGTTAGGATATTGATGTAATGTAATGCTTATTGAATTGTGTGAACTTAATGCATAGGGAAATTAGTTCGTGTGTGTAACGTAATTGCAGTAGTTTAAACGTGCACCATATTAAAGTTGCACATGTAATTCAGTGTTTGCATATGAATCATAATGAAAATGCTTATAGGGAAACATAAGATGTGTGATTAAAAGTTATATGTAAAGGCCTGACTACATATATGCTTAGGGAAGGCCTGGTATATTCTTATGTTAGCTTATATTGTAGGCCGAGAAAAGTTTCTCTTGGTAAGGCTCTCTGGGCACAAACGGTAGATTTAATTTGCACAGTAGAAGGTTTCTGTTGAAAGTATCTTTCGTTGCAGGTGCAAGGACACATGTCTCGTTAGCAAGACTAACTCTTTGTTTTCGAAAGCTAGAGAGAGGGGAGGCATGGTACGGGGAGTAAAAAGGAATGTAGGGATGATACTTTCGGCGGAGAAGGTGCCTGGGACTCAAGGTCATCACAACCGTCCAGGATGAAGTAACCGTTTCGATGGAAAAGCACAAGAAAGAAGACCTGGCCAAGGAGGCGTGACAAAGGCGTGTACAATTGTATTGTGGTTTTGTATTAGGGATAGTGCCCTGAGGGAGGAGGCCAGAGAAGCGGTAGGGAGACCTGAAGAAGGACAGAGCTGAGCTTAGGTACTATGTGATTGCACTTCTTAGGAAGTCTTCACAGCTGACACCTTTTATTCACTCTTGCCTGGAAAAATCGTTATGCAGGGAATGTCACTTAGCGTTAGTGTAGGGACAGCAATTGATTTTAAGCTTGTTTAGGCCAATGAAGAGTAACTTAGAAATAGGAGCAATCATAGTCTGGTTGATCCTTCTAGAACTTTCTATTCTCCTTATCCTGAGTCGGATGAGATTTCTGCGTAGATTATTATTTGTATTAGTGCCCATCTATTTCTTTAACCTCGTGTTGAGGTGCTTGCACGTTCAGTTATTCTTGGCGATAATAAATTCTCAAACTTGAATTTGGAGTCAGTGGTCCTTTCAGACAAAATGAATGCTGTTATATAACCAGATGAGACTCTCTCCTTTACACTATTCAACAGGTAAAAAGATCTTGGCGACCAGAAGGTTCTTATAGATAATTAGATAAGAATCGGCGTTATCAAGAGTTTTAAATTAAATGAAAATCTTTTTAAAGTTCCGCTTAATGGTGTATTTCTACAGACATATTGCAATTTTTGAGTCATAATTTGTCTCCAGCCTAAAGTTTAAATGTTGCCAAATGTTTCAAAATTAACATTATTGTTATTACTCTCAGTGACTTGGGGCCAGATGTACGACCCTATTTTGCATGCGCAAACTGGTTTGCGACTCGTTTGCACATGCAAAATATCACAGGGCCATGTACAATTCCTAACTAGCGAGTCGCAATTTATTTATAAAAATGTATTTTTATTATATAATACTCTCTAGTTCGTTCCAGTATCTCCCATACGGAGATATACACAAAGCACACAATACTATAGCAAAGAAATCACAGTAAATAGCACTCATACACAGCGGGCCCTAGGGGGGGACCAAACCATATACTAAAAAAGTGGTATAAGAACCAAGACTCGAGTCAGAACAATGTTGAAAGGACGTAGAATTGTTGGGACCCCAAGGAACCACCCAAGGTGAGTAGATAGGGACCCCACGGACAGCGTGTGCAGTGTGTGAACACGTCCGCGTGCTCCGTACAAGTCTGTGTGCAAGTCGCGATCGGATTTTTAAAGATTAAGGACCCTTCCCAGTGGACCCTGAAGAAATCCCGTGGAAGACAGAAGGTTGGAGAGCCACCCCACCCGTGGATACCGTGGTACCCAAGTTACCTATCCCAGGGAAGCCGGGTGCATAGGTGTGAAGTGGCGTCAGAAACCCCTGTCAAACCCAAAGGAGGACTTCAGGAAAGTACTGCTGCTGGAAGAGGAGAAAGTGTCCGTGGGAATCCAAACATGGATTCTTGGTGAAGAGTAGCTGAAAGCAGAAGGAACAGAGTCTGGGTCACTTGAGAGTGACCAGGGGCTCGGTAGACGAATGCCCACCAATGTCGGGTGCTTCAGGAGAGATGTCGATGACCTTGACTCTGCAGCTGTGGGGACCAGGCAACGCTGAGGATGACCAGGAGCTGGGTGCGAGCTGTCTTACAAAGGATGTCGAGTGCTGAGGGGTCGGTGTCTGGCGGGAGCACCAACAAGCCTTGGCAAAAGCAACCCAAGCAGGAGGTCAAGAAGTTGCAGGAAGAGGACCAGCAAGGTCCAGGAGACTCACCACAAGCAGGGGAGTCGGGGAAGCCCCGAGCAATCAGGGGAGCCCAAAGAAGACATAGCTGACCCTCCTTAGGACCCACTGGTCGAAGACACTATAGTCACAGGAGGACCTTGGGCAGCTTTACAAAACAACAGGCCACGGAGCACATGGTACGATGTGGTTGAAGATCTTTGCAGGAGAAGTTGCCAGAGGTTGGGGCTACTTGGAGCCCAATGCACTTGCTGCAGAATTGCCAACAAGTCAAGAAGGCTGGTACCGGGAACACTGAGAGCCTAATGGAGGGTTCTTCCAGTGCTTGGAATCATAAATGGTGTGGGGTATGATTCCAACATGTTTGATACCAAACATGATAGGATTCGTTGCAGCCGTTTTCGAGGTGGTCATCGCGTAATTACACGGTGCCTCTCTATATAGTATATGGGTGCTTCACTGTCAACCCGGGAGAATGGACTCCGTAGGCTGCAGGGGTATCCTGCTCATGCATGGGCACCCTCTCACTAAGAACCAAGCACCCTGCCCTCAGGATTGTAAAGGCCTGCTAGAGGGGTGACTTATAGGTTTTAAGTGCAGTAAACCTATATCTGAAGTAAGTGGTGCATGCACCAACTTACACAGGCTGCAATGGCAGGCCTGTAGGTCCATTTTGAATGGTCTCTCATGGGTGGCACAATACATGCTGCAGCCCATCGGAGACCTCTGGGGTACCTATGCCCTGGGTACATGGGTAGCATATACTAGGGACTGAAAAGGGTACCCCAGTATCCAATCTGGGGTGTACCTAAATACATAGCATAACAGTTTAGGGAGAAAGCAGATAGACTGGGGTCCTGATTAGCAGGATCCTAGTCAGACTAGTCAAAACAGCATTGCATCCAGCAAAAAGTGGGGGTAACCATAAGAAGCAGATCCTACTTTCCTTCAGCATGGTAGGTCAGTAACTGGCCAGGGGCAGGCCATACTGGATTATGAGGTAATTCATTAAGAGCAATTTCCCCAACAGGAAGAAGTCGCTCACCGTCACGAGTCCCACCATCGTCCAAGCAGCCAGCTGTTCACTCAAAAACGGAGATGGAGGATCCCCATGCAGCAAGCCTACCAATGTCAAGTCTGGGGCATACAAAGGTGCCCCCAATGTGCGCTTCATACACCTCTTTGGGCACTGTAGTGCCATCCTCAGCAAGATTCCTAGACAAGGCGTATGTATCTTTGGGTTGAGGAGCTTTGCCAGCAAAAGTCCCAGGTTGCCTGCCAATCCAATAGGACCCAAGAAGTCAATGTGTCTGCTATCCAACCACTGAGCTAACCACTGAAATTATGCGGCCAAATAATACGTCTCTAAATCAGGAGCCACTAGCCCGCCTCCGGAGCCCTCCACAAGACTGTCAGGGAGACTATTACGCCCACCGTCCCAAACCAGTTCCCGGAGCTGGGAGTCTGGATCGTTAAACCAAGAGCGCGGTAATACAACCGGAAGATTCGTAAAATAATATAAGAGTCTGCTAAGCATAATCATTTTAAACAAAGAAATACGGGCCATCGCCGGCAGTTTCAAGGAGCGCCAAGCCTAAGTTGCCCTCTTTGAGGTCTTCCATGGCGTGGAACACCTGGATACCTAGGTACCAAAAATATCGGGGTGACCATGTCAGTCATGTCGGCACTCCAGGCAGTTGTGCCATGTCAGCCTCATAGGGAACAAGTGGGTCTTGGACCTGTTAACTCACAGACCCAATAATGCTGAAAACACTTCTAGTAACTCAATGGCATTGGCTACACTGGTCTGTTCATTCCTAAGGTAGAGCAACAGGTCATCCACATACAGCAGTGATACTCAAAGTAAGGCCCATGGGCCGCTTGCGGCCCTCTTGACCTTTACATGAGGCCCCCCTGGTGAACAGCAGTACAAACTGCTGTTTAGTTGCTGAGCAATAATATTCAGAAAAAAATGTTAAATACACTGGCAAGCATTTATTAACCTGCAAATGAATGCTAATAAATTCTTGCCTGTTTACTTAACATTTTTTTAGACCTCTTTACACAATCCCCGACCTACCCAGACCCCCTTTACCGCCACCCTGCTGGCATCAGTGCGGCCCTCGGTCACACACAGACCGTATTTTGTGGCCCCTGGGCAAATGTTTGCGAGTACCCATGGCATACAGAGATATAACATGCACCCTACCCTCTATGACCAGTCCGTGACTCATCCCATTTTGCCAGAAGAGCACCCCCACAGGCTCAATAGCTAAGGCAAAACAGTAGAGGGGACAATGGCCACCCCTGCCTGATGCCTCGGTAGACTCTGTATGCTGCTGAGACTGTCCCACCCGTCTTAACCCTCGCGGTGGTATCAGTGTATAATAAGCGCACCCAGCGGATCAACCCTCCCCCAAGCCCTTTCTCCTCATAGTCACGTATAGAAAATCCCACCTCAGCGAGTCGAAGGCCTTCTTCAGGTCAATAGACATGATCAAAGCATCTGGGCAATGAGAGGTATCTCGATGATAAAGAACATGGAATAACCTTCAGAGATTCCCAGAAGTGGACCTAGTTGGAATAAATCTGTTCTGGTCTTCATGTATAAGGCTCGTCATATGTGGGAGCAGCCTTGTTGCCAGAATTTTGCAGAGAATTTTAAAATCTACATTCAACATAGAGAGGGGGTGGTATCCTGATAGGGCAGTGACAGACAACTTCAATTTGGGGAGGGGAATCACCACTGCCTCCCTGGACGATGCCGGTAGAGAACCCAACTGTAGCTACTCTGTATACATGTTTTCGAGTTTGGGGGCCAGACAGGACACAAATGTGGAATAAAACTCCGCTGGCAGGCCATCTGGGCCAGGCGTCGTCCCAGCTGCCATGTCTTTTATGGCCTGGTGGATTTCTTGTAGTGTTATAGGCCCCCCAAGGCCCTCACAAAGAGTCTGATTTAAAGTGCGCAGAGGTGAGGGTAAAGGAAGTCCTCCACCGCTCCTGACAAAATGGACGCCAGAATTTTGCTGAGAATTTAAAAATCTACATTCAACATAGAGAGGGGGTGGTATCCTGATGGGGCAGTGGCAGACAACTTCAATTTGGGGAGGGGAATCACCACTGCCTCCCTGGACGATGCTGGTAGAGAACCCAACTGTAGCTACTCTGCATACACAAAGAGTCTGATTTAAAGTGCGCAGAGGTGAGGTTAAAAGGAAGTCCTCCACCGCTCCTGACAAAATGGACTCCGGACAAGCATGCAGAGTTTTATAATAATCATAAAAAGCTGAGTTAATGGCCTAAGGTGCATATATCGGTTCCCCTTCATCAGTAAGGATCTGTGTTATGAGAGTGCCCCTGGACTCCGGGTGTAGCTGCCAAGCCAAGAGTCTGCCCGAATGACCCCCCTCCTCATGAACCTATGCTTGATAATCTTTCAGATCAAAACAGCAGAGGCATTCCAAGGTAGCACTATATCTGCCCTTCGTCTCCACGAGGTCCACTTGGGCATTATCATCAGTGTCTAATATGTTGTGCAGGTTCCGCTCCAGTGCAGTGAGTTCCCTGTGTAACTCCCTTTTCACCCCAACAGACTGACCCACACACTGGCACCACTTACCACCACTTTAAAGGCATCCCATACTAGAAGGGGGATCCCCAAAAGTTCCCTGGTTGAATTAAAAATATTCCGAAACGGGCGTTAGTAGGAAGTCTTTAAAGCATGCGTCCTCAAGAAAGAATGGACGAAGACGCCAAAATGGTACCACTGGGGGTTCGTAAATGGGACATAGGGACAGCAGCAAAGGACAATGATCGGACAACGTATG
Source organism: Calotriton arnoldi (assembly GCA_963921515.1). Lineage (NCBI taxonomy): Eukaryota > Metazoa > Chordata > Amphibia > Caudata > Salamandridae > Calotriton > Calotriton arnoldi. The sequence continues at coordinate 1,459,012 of CAWUFW010000329.1, forward strand.
TCCCAAAAACTCAGTGTGTGTTATGTCATTGCACAGATTGAGGGAGCACAAAAACATATCAAGGCAAGTGTGTAGTCTGTAAAGATGTGAATAGTAGAAATAATCACGCCCTTGATCATGCTGCACCCTCCAAATATCCTTGAGGTCCCAATGGGAAACCCAGTCACCAAAACCCCTTGATGTCGCACATGCTGCTGCCCCATGTAGCGAGGGAGTAGACCTATCCATGCAAACGTCAGCCACACAGTTATAGTCCCCACCCAATATTAAGTCGTCTTCTGCTACCGTAGACAGTGTTATCGATAAAGCCCGGAGCAAGGGTAATCTGATCATGGTTTGGTGCGTATACACTACCCACTGGGACCTCCCTCCCCAGCAGCCTGCTCTTAACCAGTACATAGCAACCCTCCGGGTCAATGAAGGAATGTAGAACCTCAAAGGGTATCCCCGCCCATATCCACAGAAGCGCCCCTCTGGAATAAGCAGAATAAGTGGTGGTGAATATTTGTCCCCGCCATCTGTGCTGCAGATGCATGGTTTCTTCAAGAATGAGGTAGGTCTCCTGTAGCATAACAATCTGTGCTCCCGTCTACACAGGTAGCGATGAATGCTATGCAGCTTAGATGTTGAACCCATTCCACCCACATTCCAGGTCATCAGCTTTATGTTATGATGCGGGCCTAACATGGTAATCAACTGTAACCCTCACACCACATCCTAACCCCCAGAGTCTCTTCCATCTCCTCACATGACTTAATGACACCCCAAGCCCACTGGGTGACTAAACAGATCCCCAACCATGAACTCCCATACCCAAGGGAAGCCCAGCAACAGCTGGCCATCCAAACCTGTAGAGGAAAAAACGTCCTTAAGGGAGAGCCACCTTCCACGTACCGACAGGGGCAATCCCAGGGGGTCTAACTAGGGTACCACAGTAAAGACCCAAATGTATGCTGGCCCATCGATAACAGTAGTCTAGTAAACTAGTGCCAGGTGCATGGCGTCCCCCCGGGTTCCAGCCGCCCAGACTTTCCCCAGCTAAGGCAATATCAAATATATATGAAGCATACTATGCAATGCAATGTGGGCCCCCCATTCCAGCGCACCTCAGTTTGCAGCGCACAACACCTACAGAAGGTAAATCAAGCAAAGTATACATTAAACAATATCCTCAACTGATTGAGGTGTGATAACTGCCAAGCCCTCGCCCCCCCAGAGCTGAGCCCCCAGAGTCAGAAGCCGTCGACCAGTGCTCCAATGAGGTACCCATGTCCCCCACCGACTTCTGGGAGAATACAATATCTGCCACAGCTTGCAAGGCAGCCTTATATTCCACTTCCGTCTGTGATGTGGAGGGCCTGTCGTGTAGTTCCTAGGAATCCCCAGGACCTGCGCGTTTTGGATGACCTAAACCGAGGGCTTGGTGTCCAAACCGCTTCCGGACACCCCCACGGGATATGTCAGCCATTAGACCAGCTAGCTCTACAGTGCCACTATCACCCCCTGTATCTTACAGTGGTGTAGGTAGTTTCTGGCAACCACTGAACATGACAACCCTGATTCTTCAGGGATTGCGGAAAACAGTACCGTATTTTTCGCTCAGTCACTCGTGCTCACTATTCTCAGAAAATACACAGGGTGGCGATTAGGAGGTTTCAATAAGTATTTATTGGTCCAGCGTCAGTCTTGTGTAAAACATATTTGCTGTGACAATCAGGAGACAGAAGCATACGAAAGAGATTGCAAGTACCATTATAGTGAATAGCAGAAACATTTCTCCCATAGTGCTAATAAGATGAACTTAAGCAGTTCAGATGAAAACAGTAGCACTTGCATATTCCTAAAATGCGCGCCCTAGGTCATTTGCCTAAATGTACCTAGCCTAGATGTGTGGGTGTGGCATGTACATGCGTATATGTAGCCAAGAAACCCCTAGGAAATAACCATCCCCATCACCTGATGGTTGAGAATGAAGGACCCCGTCTCTGCTTCGAGGATGACACCCCGCAAGGGATGTCAGACCTCTGCGTGTCGAAGATTCAGCATGCAGGACCTCGTGTCAGCTTGGACGGAATTCTCCTCTGATTTATAGGGGCTAATAAGGGTCTTATATACTAGAGTGGTCACTCCAGGGTTTCTTCTAGAATCAATATGTTTTGAAAACAATCATAAATGTTTTGAAAACAATCATAAATGTTTTTCCAAACAAATGCGATCATACACAGCGGGCTGTTGGCCAAGGATGAAAAAGTGGTGACCCTTATACAGAATAATTATGCCGTGCCTGAGGACATGTTTACGTACGTCAGGTACAGGGATTATGATAGAATACTAAGAGCCTGGTGTCGAAGAGACAGGAGCAAGCTACTAGGTAAAAGGTCACCTGTTCAGAACCGTTATTGTCGTGAGCATGGGACAATGTATGTAAATAGGGGTATACATGACAGGACTAGCCTAAAGGACATGACAGGCCCCCTCGATGCGTGACCTCCAGCATGCCTTTTAAGATGCCTCCTGGATTTACATCGGGAGGGCACCAGCTTCCCCCCGGAATCCACAGAAGACACCCCTGTTTTGTAGGAGTCTATCCAGGCCCACACCGCAGCCGGGGTGCCACAGAAGTGAGTTTTACAATCCAGTATTATGCGGAGTCTGGTTGGCAACATCAGGGAGTATTGTATACCTTCCACGCAGAGAGCCCTCTTGGCCTCCCCGAAGAAGGCCCGCTGTTGTTGGACTTTTGCCATAAAATCCAGGAAGATTAGCACTCTGCCGCCTTCGAGCCCGTACGGGCCATTCTCACGGGCCCTTCAAAGAATAACATTCCTGTCTTTATAATTCAGTAGCTTTGGTATGACAGGCCTAGGTTGTCTCCCTGGGGCTAAAGGACGCGCTGGCACTCGGTGTGCCCTTTCTAAGGCAAAGAATTTTGTGAGATGGTCAACAGCGACTACTGAGGAAAGCCAATCCTCCAAAAAGTCAACCATGTCCATCCCTTTAAACCCTTCAGGGAGGCCAATCAGGCGGATATTATTGTGATGGTTCCCCCCCTCCACATCATCTGCTCTTCGCTCCAGGGTAAGCACCCTGGCCATGAGCTCCTCAGCCCTGTGAACTGTTGCTTGCTGTGCAGGAAGAAGGTCCCCCAATGACTGCTCCTCAGTTTTGACCCGGCCAGGCAGCAGTCCCAGCCCCTTCCACACTGCCCCAATATCTTGTTGAAGGGTGGCCTTGGTGTCCGCGATAGCAGGAAAAACCCTGTCCAGATGGGAACGTATCGAGGTATCTCTGCTTCATCTTCCTCTCCGAGCTCAGGCGGGGGTAGTTGCATGGCCCCCTGTTTCGGTCTAAGTTTGCCCATCTTAGTGAAGGCATGCGCAGACAGCTGCCAGTATGGCACCGTTGTGGATCGTCGCCAACAGAGGGGTCCCCCAATAGGGCGCAAGGCATCCTGCAGCTCCAAGTCCACAGGCAGAACTCCACCAAGAATGTAGCGCTGCATCCCCTCCACCAAAGATACTGTCTGGCCCCAGGGCAGCCCCGTCGACCAATTGATCAACCTCCGTCCACTCAGGACCCCATCCTTCCGCTCTGCGCACTGTCCCCCTTCCACAGTATATCAGCACCAGGTAATGTATACGCCACACAGTTGAGCAGGCTACATCCAACAGCTCGTGGAGGGGGCCCCCCACCAGACTACTTAAGGCAGTGTGATGCAGGTGGCAGGCGTCAATCTCCAATGGCCCCAGGACTGGCCTACAGACATCAATTATCTCCCACCTGGCCCCACCATGACCAAGCAACGCTTCACTCACTTACTACCTGCCACAGGTCATGCCTCGGCCGGGCCGCTGTGTCACTGTGTGGGGCTCACAATTGAGCACAGCGCAGGGGAAGAGCCTGTTCTCCCCCGCTGCTGTCACAGAGGAGACGGTGTGGCCTCCTGGGCCGGAGAACAGGCTCCGCAGGGAAGGTCTGCTCTGCACCTTCACCAGGTTCCAGGGGCGTAAAGCTGGAGTCTCACTGCAATGCCAGGGGGGCCCAGAATGGTGCAGGACTCCACCCAAGGCGGGCGCCCATCTTCGTAATTGGGGAGCTCACAGCATCACCTCACTGGCCCCCAAGGCTTCTCCCACAGCCGCCGCCCTCCAGACCCAGAATCCGCCACAGTGGCCACTGGCTGCAATTCACCCCAACTCTGCCTCCAATCAACTGGGCAGAAGCACAGCCCCTGGTCTCTTCCAGGCCATGGGCTGAGATCAAGAAGCCTGACCGGGTGCCTCACTCGCCATCTAGGGCCACAGTCCCAGCTCTCTCCCGCCAGCTGCAACCGCTCGGCCATGTAAGTTAGCAAAGGGCAGGCCCGGGGGTTCTGCCAGCACCGGCCACAGCAGTCACTTATGCCACCATCCTCTCAGATCAGAGGCAGGCCGGCGCGGAGCTGCGGGTCAAGGCATCCGCCATTTTCGGCCCGTTAGTCACTCACCGTTAATTGTGCTATACTTAATTATTTCAGTTAGAATTTAAGTGTGGGTTGCTAGGTTTGTGGGGATATAGTGGGGGAAGGTAATTAAGCAATACATATTTTTTTGATAACTAACTATTAAATTGTTTCATAATCATGTAAAATGTTTAATTGTTTTATTACATTTGATATATAATTTAATTTTTGGGGTAATTAATAATTTTCCTATTAAGAGTTTTATATTTGATATGTTTTGTGTCTTGCCTGCGGAATTATCTTGATATAAAATTCAGCGGCTTGGCGCAGAAAGCTGTGGATGTAAGGACAAAGACCTGTGCTTATTTATTGAAGTGTAATGACTTATTGTGGCATCAAATTCGATATGGAATTCTAACAACTAGTTCTGGTAATGTGCCTCACTAACATTGTAGCCAAAATAAAGGGAACATTATCATAGTCCTTTCTTATTTGCCACTACTTTGAATTCACCAATGAGGAGGATGTGCTCACTATTTTAATGAACTGAACGCTGTGTGCAATGTATATACATTTTAAGCACTGAGGAAAGCTCATCGCTGAAACACATTTGCATTTAATAAAACGTATGATCCAGACAACCCCGCGAGTGCGGCGTTTTTGTCGGAGCTTGTATACAGAACGGGAGACCTACCCTCACGATCACTGAGGCACCTGCCCTAAAAGTTTGGCAGCTGCAGGTGAGATCTGTGCTGGAAAACTATATATATATATATATATATATATATATATATATATATATATATATATATATATATATATATATATATATATATATATATATATATATATATTCCAAACGAAAGCATGTACTATTCCAGTCACATGCAAATAGGCCCACCAGACGTGCTTCTTTGAAGAATTCTTTATTTTCGACAAGTAATGCAGCATTACGCGTTTCGACTCTAAAGAGTCTTAATCATATGCGACACTTGAGTGAGCAGCCATCTGATCTTGTTTCCGGTCAGCTTCAAGAAAGTGATGAAGGACTACAGAGTATGAGTTTATAACATCGAATTTTAAAGTGGCAGTGTGTCAATCATTTGAATATTCAATATCAATCCACGCATGGAACAGTGTGCACTTTCAAGTTTCAGTGTGATCGTCAGTATGTTGAGAATAAATTAGTTCACATATGCAGGTCTTTCCACTCATTCCATTTGGTGCGTTATTTCAGGTCTTAAGAACCACAACTACCATAATGCTTTGTATTCTCCTCTGCATGCTATCCCAATCCTTCAATCACTTTCATTTTGTTCCATTAATCACTTTGGAAATACATATACCAAAAGTCCTCATCACGCCTTCAAAGGAAAATTCCGTGTATGGCAGAGTCATTTGGCATCATTATATAAACCAAGGTAATGTCACTCGTTTTTCGAACCATATAGTTGAAAATGTTCTTTTAACTTGCCTGCTTCAAGTTTTCATCTGCACGACGTGCAGGGATCGAATATCCCAACAAACCCTGGCTGTTTTGAAGAAGTTTCCAAGCCCGCCACCTGTAAAACAATATTTTTTCAATATTTTGTACTTACCGTTATTAGTATAGGAAAATGATATTTTTTGTAATTGATATTTTTTACACAGTATTTTTGGTCACAATATTGTTGGTTCCGATATTATGTCAGTGATCCCATTGCAATACATCTTACATATTGGCTGCCTTTTCAGGAATTTGCCCATAGGTTTTGCTTATTATGGCAGATATGTCCTATGTTTCATACTTAGCTTCCCCATGTTTATCATAAATTAGACTTTTGATAGAAGTGAAAGCAAAAATGTTATCTTACATTTTCCTGAGAAACTCCAGATTGTTTAGACAAATTCAGGTGTAGGAACATCTTTTTAGATTAGTTCTTGCTTGGGTTAGGGAAAATTCAAGAACATTTTTAGCAGGGACTGAAAGACTAACAGGCTAAGTATTAGAGTGGTACTGTGATTGAAGTGATATGGACACCCAAAATAATCACTAAAAGGTAGCATTTGAGTCCTTGTAGTAGGGATGTACATTGTATCAAATATTAGTATGGTTAAACATTTCATTAGTTTACAGAGCCTATCCCTTATTTTACCTCTGCTTTTACAGCTTAATACAGGGGTTGTGTGGACCGATCCACAGAAAGATCTAGCAAAATATTAAAATCCACCAACCCTCTAAAATTAGCACGCTCTTCTGCAAGACAATACCATATCAACATTGCATTTTAATTAAGCATTTACAATTAAAAGTCACATGTAGGCTGAACTTATCGTCATATTTATCATGCTTAAGGATCCATCATTCCTGAGAATCATTGGATACATGATCTATTTTGAAGTGATCAGGGTATTAACCATCCCTATTTGATTAAAGTTAAGGATAGTTACCCAGAATCATTTACTGGCACATGCATCAACCGAAATACTGGTCGCAAACGGGCAGATTCTCAGAATCTGCCCCTTTGCGACCAGTATTTTTGCATTTGGGATGCATCATCCCAAATGCAGAAATCGCAATTTAAGGAATCGCAAAATTGCTATTCCTTAAATTGCAATTGCATTTAAGGAATCACAAATTGAATTCCTTAAATGCAATGCATTAAAGTTAAAAATTTGCGATTTCGCTAATAGGGGAGCAAATTACCATGAAGTTAAACTGCATGGTAATTTGCAAAAACTTTGAAAAATGCACTAAAGTTCATTTTTCAAACTTCCATTTACACACACACATGCCCTTGGGGCATGTGTGTGTGCAAGATGTACTCATATGCAGATTTCAGGGGTGCAACAGGGTGTCCTTTTGACACCCTGGCACCCTTGAAATAGCTCCCGCTATTAGCCATTCTTTAATAGCGAATCGCTAATGGTGAATATCTTCCCATTCATTCCTATGGGCCTCATGGCCCATAGGAATGAATAGCTAGATATTCCTTAATTGCGACTACGCAATTTGCAGAGTAGCAATTAAGGAATGTTTAGGAATCGCTATTTATTGAGCGATTTCTACATGCATAGGCAATTGCGATTCCTTAATAGCGATTCCTTAATAATAGCTATTAAGGAATCGCAATTGCCTAACTTGATGCATGTGCCCCTAAGTGATAAATTCTTTAAATAAATCCTTATCCCTGCAGGTAAGTTGAGTTTACAGAAAGAATACAACGTCAAAATGCAGGGGTTTTCAATTATGGACATAAATTCCCAACGTAGTGGGTCTACGGAATCTGCTAAAGTTCAAAACATTTACTTTCATCCTATTTCGGGAGCAATCTAGCAGTGGCAAACAAGAGAAGCAGCAGAACAAATGCAACATTGCGCTCCAAATAACATTGTTAAACCTATAAACTTTGTTGCGGGTCATCAAAAAAGACCTCCATACTTCAGGTTGGACATTAACTGGTGTATTATCTTGTATGCTATCTATTCCTTATTCCCTAGATGCCTCAAATCTACAGCTTACCTTCTAATCACCATTTTTAAGGCCCTCATTACGATGGCGGTTGGACGAGCATCTAACTGCCATCCTATCGGGATGGAGACTGCTTGACATGTAGTCGGCGGCTCCACCCTCCTTATTACAATCCGACCGCCGTGAAGGCAGTCGGAAACATGCCTTTTTCAATTGCGGCTTCTGCTGCGGCCTGGAAGAGGGCCACAGCACAAGCCACAATTGAAAGATGCATGTTTTTAAACATCCATGCACCCTGTGCCAAGCACCATGTGGTGCCTGGCACACGGTGCATGGATGTTTGGGGGGGCACCACATGTGCCCCCCAGGCTCCACAGCGGAGGCCCATTGGAACGGTGACCCTGCTAGGAGCCCCCATAGTCCCTTATGGTCTGCCTTTACATGGTGGTCGGACCACCATGTAAAGGCAGAGGGAAAAGGGACATCCTAATCCCTACGGCGGTACCTCCACAGATCACACGTCCATTGCAGGGAATAGGATTCCGACTGCCTCCCGGATGGGCTCCTTGAGCCTGTCGGAGGCGGTGGTCTTTCCCCCCGCCCGATGCACTCTCACCACGTGTATCCTAATCCGGCGGTCGGACCGCAGCCTCAGATGTCATGCGGACCACAACTGATGGCCCGTCGGTGGTGATCCAGCCAACATCATAGTGAGGCCCTAAGTGAGCTTCTCTACTTGTGAGGCCTCACACATACATCGTCAGCTGGTATCCTTGTACCAACGATTCTCTCTGACTCCTTAACTGCCCATCTTTTGTCCGTGATGCATTTGAGGGAAGTTGAAAAGATGTAAAATTTGCTCCTGATTGAACGTACTGGTTAACACAGTGACTGACACAAGACAGAGAAACTACATTCCCAAACCTCAAGAACAAGTTGAGCAATTACACCTTTCAAGCATTGCTACCCAACACTGCCAACACAAAATGATACCTTCTTATACTAAGTTATTCTATTCATAACTAGTGAACCACACTGTTTACTTGTTCACCTGCACCATGAATCCTGATAAGGATGCATAGCATTTGTAATTGTTTTCATGATCAGATGCAGTCCAGCTAGATCGTTTTTTAAACTATATAATCGTATTTAGGTTTTTACATCCAAGCTGTCATAGGCCAGTACAAAGAATGGAAACATGACAGTATGTGGGTGGCAATACATCAGCATTTTAAATATTAACTGAACTATCCAACAATTCCATCTAGGTAGAAAGATTTAGAGCTACTCCTGCATCCTGTTTCCATTTATTCTTCTGAATGTATTCTGAATGTTCACAAGTCATAAAGCTATGCATATATCTAGGACCCCCTGTAATTTACTCTAGAACTCCTAGGGCAGGGCAATAATACAATTGAAAGCAAAAATCCCTAGGCAGTCAAACGGTTCAAATGATTCAACAACTCATACGAAAAACACAATCATGATGAAAAGAACTCAGTGTGAACACAGGTGAACTATATTAAAACATATATAAAGTTTATTTAGCTTACGTTAAAAACATTTCAATTAAAGGTTTAGTAAACAATTTGAAATTACAAAATAACATCATTATAGACAGCCACAAATCATATAAATCACAAGAAAAAACTAAATAATTTCAAAAAAGGTCAATTCATTCATGTAAACATAAATAGAACAGTGGTGGCAAAAAGAAAGATCTTCTCAACGCGCGTTTCGGCACACAAGCGCCTTCATCAGGAGGGCCACGACCTTATCCTTTAGAACAAATAAAACCATATAAAAACCACACAAATCTTTAAAACACACTGAGTTCTCTGATATATTAAATAATACATTTTACCCTGTGTTTGCCAAAAAGCCCCGTGAAGAAAAGAGAAACATAAACTCAGAAAGTCACCCCATATAAAACCAAATTATAGCAAAGAATAAAGAGAAAAAGGGAAGAAAGAATAATAGCCATAAAATATATACCTAAAACTATCTAATATGGGTGACTATCTGTGAATAATGGGGAGTGTCTCATAATAATGTAAGAGTACAGTACAAACTTACTATATATGAATAAAACTGCAGACACAAATACATACAATGCAAATTGTACTGATGGATCAATAGTGTCGGATCTGCAATAATTGGAAAGAACAGATCTTAGGACAAGAATCCAATAGAATATTTTATAAAATATCCAAGTATACATAATAAGGAAGTACAATCCAGTGGTAACTTACTCTATTAACAGCGAAAGAACTGCTCTCCTCTCTAAAAACGAACTATTAGAATTAGAAGAAAAAATCAGGAAATCAAATACACTAGAAGAGTCTAGAAAAAAATTAGAAGAAGTAGAAAAAGAGTTATCCTCTTTTTCAAACTATCTTATTAAACGTAAAACAGATAAATTGCAAAAAGATTTACGTTACTACTCTGTAGAGAAGACCTACCCATATTTGAGTGAAAATTATTACAAACAAAGTCACCAACCTAATGAGTATAATCCCAGAGCACAACAAGTAAGAACTTTTTCAGACACTTCTGATTCGGAAGGGGAAAATAATAACCAGTTTTATGAACCATCTAGACCAAGCCGTCCTTACAACCCACAATACCAGCCTTTTTTAGCCCAGCGAGGGACACGCAGAGGGCGACAACGAGTTCAGTTTCAAGCACAATCACGAGGGAATTACCAACATCAACATCAATATGTTCAAGCAGACAACCAGCACTTGTTAGAGACCAGGAACAGACAATATTGGAGATAAAAGACACCATCCCTATCTTTAATTTGTCTTCAGAAGTGCTAGACCCAGCTTGTCTTAGTTTACTATCGAAAGGGTTATCGTATGTTCCTCATTCCTACACCAACAAATTTGAATTATATACAGATATTTTGTCATTTTTTCGCAAAATCAGGTTAAAGAAATTTTTTATTAATGAATCTAATACAGTTTCTGTTTCATTGACTAACACTAGCTTATCTGTCCAATCTACCTTCACTCCTTCTTTGGATCAGATAGGCCCAGAAGTAGCAATTTTTGAACAGGTGGTTTTGAAGCGACTTGATCAAGCCACTCGCTTGATAAAATGTATTATTTAATATATCAGAGAACTCAGTGTGTTTTAAAGATTTGTGTGGTTTTTATATGGTTTTATTTGTTCTATAGGATAAGGTCGTGGCCCTCCTGATGAAGGCGCTTGTGTGCTGAAACGCGCGTTGAGAAGATCTTTCTTTTGCCACCACTGTTCTATTTATGTTTACATGAATGAATTGACCTTTTTGAAATTATTTAGTTTTTTCTTGTGATTTATATGATTTGTGTCTGTCTATAATGATGTTATTTTGTAATTTCAAATTGTTTACTAAACCTTTAATTGAAATGTTTTTAACGTAAGCTAAATAAACGTTATATATGTTTTAATATAGTTCACCTGTGTTCACACTGAGTTCTTTTCATCATGATTGTGTTTTTCGTATGAGTTGTTGAATCATTTGAACCGTTTGACTGCCTAGGGATTTTTGCTTTCAATTGCACAAGTCATAAAGCTGCACCCGTGTAATGTTGTACATGAGAGCGTGCCGGTTTACAACACATGCCACAGACTATTGTCGCTAACTCTACTCACTGCTCCCTTTAGCAACTAAAACAGTGTGGTCCTTTTTCTCTGTGTACAATTAGGCAGCTATTGGCTGAGTTTTTATTGTTGCTAAAGTATAATTTCTGTAATCTCTGCATAAAGGAACATTCAAAGATACTATTGCCAATATCAAGATTTCAGCAGTGGGAATAGCCACTTAAATCCTTCATTAAATGAAATGAACTCTAGTGCTCGTGAATTTCACTGGCAGCCAGCTAAAAAGCAAGATCTCTATTAAGGTGTTACCTATGACACGTAAATAGCTCTATGGGAAAATCACTGAAAACCGGCTGGGACTATATTGTCTACATGTCAGCCCCTCCAGAGTAGAAATGGTCTATTCATTGTTCCTAAGAGAGTCAAGAGTAGAGCCATTGGGAAATGGATCCTTTTTCAGTCCGCTAAACAAACGAACCAACTACACCTGTTATGAACAAAAGTGGCAAATTACTAGGCTACTAGGCTTTTTGAAAGTCATCTACAAGTATCTATTTTATTGTACCATTTACTTGACTGTCCATGAACATAATAGGTCGCATCTTAGTTTAGCACTATATAAATGCATAAACAGTAAAATCAAATGAAGCAGTTGCTTGAATTTCTGGAGAAAATGAATTGAAGAAAACCTATTTTAGAGAGCTATTCTCCAATAACTCTTTTTCTTAAATATTTCAAAATGTATGGCATTAACATTTTGGTGAATCAACATGGTAAATATGTCATCAAAATGAATCCTGCAGTCCTTTATTCTAGTATTAAACCGATCCTTTTATTACCCCTCCTTCATCTCCATACTTTTTCTTTCTTTATTTGGAGACAGTATTCCACCTACTCCATATTAATTGTTTTGTTTTCTCCATGGTGCAACTCTCATCCTGGTACACTACTCTCACTCACAAATGTTTTTTATTCGACTCCCCACTCCCTACCCATTCTGTCACTCATCTTCCTCCCCAACATTACTCCTGTCCCTAGTCTTCCTTACCTGTTTTTCCTTTGTACGATTTGCCATCCCGCAGTTCTTTGTCTGCCTCTCCTTCCTCTTACTGTATGGTTGACGGTAGACAAGAAACTCAGAGTACCGCAACATTTCATATTTTTTTTCAAAAATGACCAGAAATAATTTTCCAGCTTTTGTTATCCTGTAGCCCAGTGTTTGAAAGCAGTGCTAGATCTGAAGGAGAATCTACCAGCCTAGCCCCTCCATCTAGGCACTGAATACTCTAACTCTCTCAAGCGTTTGTCATTTATTTGATTGACATACTTGATGGCTAGTTATCCTAACGCAGTGGACACTGCTTCTGGATGATTGACTGATTTCTTATCACCAGTTCCGGCAATAGTGCTACAATCCAACTCGCCCCTCTCTTCTATATGTACCCGTACAGCAAAGTGCTGTGAGGCCACCACATGTTGGTGAATAGTGTGTAACAAAAATCCCACATAAATTAAAATAATAAATACAATAATCTTTACAATGGAAAAAAAATTCACAGAACAAATGATTTTCCTCCAGAAATTACAGGACTTCACATTATCACCCAACCGATAATCAGTCCCAAAGTACACTTACAATTCCATGTTGTTTAGTGCTTTTGAGAAGTTGTCAGATTTGTTTTTCATTCTAAACTTGGGAGTCAGTACTGGGTCCTACTTTCATAAAACAAAAGATTTTCTACATTTTAGTCACTTGCCAAAGTGGAGATCAACCAGCCTGGGATTTTCAGTATGGTGTTCTTCATTTGATTTTTCACAAAAATGGGGTTCTTCTTAAATTTTGCCATCAGGAGCAGAAGGACCATTCAGTGAGAATTTTCATTATATTATTACATGGCTTGATAATTTTCATCCAATTTATAATGTGTACACTGAAACTAAGGGGCCTATTCACAAAAGTGTTTTTGGGGTATATAAAGTAGTATTCCTTACATATATTCCAACATGAGTTTGTGAATTGACCCCAAAGATTTTAAATGGGAATAAAATGGAAATGTGCAGAAAATATTCATACACAGTCCAAATAGAAATGACTGTACCCACGGTACACTTTTGAGAACAGAGAATTGGACGTTTCAGAACTGGTTCACAAATGTGTGTAAGAGTATGTAAAAAGTACTCCTGTAGTTCTACTTCCTTTAGTCATAAATTAATTTATGAATCAGTTCTTACATTGAACCAAATGTACATTAAATGAATACCATGTTTTGGTGTCATACAAAGGCCAATGTCTACGGCAGTGAATAAACACCTATGGTGTATCAAGTAAGTAGCACTACAAAATGTCCAACACCACTCACCACTCACTACACTTTAGAGGTCAGTGTCGGATTCAAGGATGTTACCCCCCATGTAAAAATAAAACATGTGTCATTCATAGTTCAGGGGTCTGAAAGAGAGTCACTTGCATGGCAATTACTGCTCCACTGGCTGCTGCCATAGTTCACACAAAGTATAGTCTTACTCTTAATTTGACATTATTGAATCATTTATTTGTGAAGCACACCATTCCTAGGTGTTCGAAAATCATCAAAATACAGAGGTCATCACAAGACCCAAAATCCAATACAGAAGCATAAAAACTACGATTCACATATCCAAAAGTACAAAGAGAATTGAAACAGAAGAAGATAAAAACAGCTTGAAAAAATGTTAAGTGCATAAGCATTTGAGGGAATGAAACAAACATAGAAAAAACATACTGTGCTGGTAAATGACAGGGTGAAAATGAGGCCTCCCTTTTATGGCTCTTATGCAACGAGCTTCTCTTGATGCACTCCAAGTAGCAGTGAGTGCCTTAAAAGTGGAAAGCAGAGGAAAACAGTCTTGCCATCAGAGATAATTCCAAGAGGTGATGATCAGGTATGGATCCTTTCTCCATGGATCCTCTCTCTGTGGCCAGAATTTCCATATTGCAAGACGCCTGGAAATAATTGCTTTCCTCCAAGGAAATTCTGTGCCCATGGGATGTCAGCTTCAGAGAGGGGACGATATAAGTAAGCAGGACCTTGATGTTAACATATATTTAAATTAGAGTATAATTCAGAAGGTAGAACTTACTGTATTTCAAGAGACTTATTACATTTACATAATCATTAGAGATTATCACAATCCTGCAAAATTGTTTCAAGTACAATATAAATGACCAGCTACATTAGCATTAAATTAAAGCATTCCTCAGGTCATCCATGCTTTGTTTGGCCCAGTACAGACCTTTATTATTACCCTACATAGGATCTAAATATTAAATTGGATTTTTATTGGGCTTTTGCCAAAATCATAATATGGCATATTGTGGGCTTTTTTGACCACCATATTTACTGGTTTATTTACCTTTCTGAGATAAAAGTAAGCATATATCTCAGTACTCACCATATCTGGGAGTTTTATTATCAGTGATCTGACAATATAATGTATGTGACATGCATGTCTGTGGTATTTCTATAGTGAGAACCTAGTTAAAAGGCAGTGGAGAGCTATACAGGGTCAAAGACAAGCTTAAAGTCAATGAGTGATAGGAGAAGCAGCTGATTTGTGGACAGTTAATGCATTGCAATGTACTATACTTTAAAGTGCTGCACTGTCAACTCTTTACTAAATTTGAGCAGCAGTCGTTAGTGTTAATGGATATGGGGTGTTGTTCCAGACCCCAGGTGCATAGATAGAAAAGGTGTGCTGCCTTGATTTTTCTTTTTTATGGCAGTCTGATGGCATGCTCGTTCCAGGTGTGGGAGAACCAGAAGAGACTGTGAGCTTGTCTGTAAGCTATGCTGGGGTATTGATTGTGATGGCATCCTAAATGATAGAGCTGGATTTGAAGTTGTTAAAGGCTGGCAAGGGAAGGATAATAACATTACATCAGGATGAGGTGATGTGATCTTATTTCATGAGGCCCTGGAGGAGACATGCTACAGCATGTTGAATGCCCTTAGGGGGTGCCAGTGTGGAGTCTGGGAGGCCGTGGGGCAGGGTGGTACCACAATCCATATGCAAGAGTACATGGGCTTGAACAGTAATTCTGAAATCACATTCTGGAAAAAAACAGTTTCATTTTCTTCAGCAGAAAGAGCTGGCACCAGGCCATCTTTATGTTGGCAGTGTGTTCCTTGAAGATGAGGTTGGTGTTCAGAGTCCATCCAAGTGACTTGGCATTCAGTGATAGTTGGAGTTTCAAGCCCTCAATGTTCATGTAATTGCACCAGGTTTGTACTGGTTCTTATTGTTGTTGTTGGCAAATAAGAGGAACTCTATCTTAGTTGGATTGAGTTTCTGAAAGGCCCTGAACATCCAGGTCTGGATGAAGTGCAGGCAGTGTCTGAGAAGTTGAATGTCTGAGGCAGATGAGACTTGCAAGAAGAGTTGTGTATCATCACCATATTGGTGAATACTGATGCTGTTGCCTGTGCATCATGCTGCTCCGTGTAGAAGCTGAATATGACAGGGGGCAGTATGTAACCCTGGGGGGATCCTTAGGTGACAGGGATCTTTTGGGACCTGGGGGTGCCCATGTGAAAAACTAGTGTTGGTTGGAAAGGTAAGAGGAGAACCAGTTAATGACATTGCTGGTGAATCCCATTTGAGACTCCCAGGTGTGTATGAGGGTGGCCTGGTCGACTGCGTCAAAGGCAGCTGAAAGTTTCAACAACATCAGGATCTAGGGATCAACTTTCTCTGAGGTCAGGAGGGCATTGTCTACGGTGTGTAAGTTAGTGGTCTCTGTGCTGCAGTTTGATCCGGAGCCAGACTGGTAGTTATGCAGAAGATCGTTTTGCATCAATGTGAATTTGGATTTGAACATAGACTGCTTTTTCAATTATCTTGCCAATAAATGGTAGCTGAGTGATTGGCCAATAGCTGGTGAAGTCATCAGAGTCTAGTGTAGGTTTTTTAGGAGTGGTGGGATCTGGCCTGTCTTGAGAGCCTTTGGGAAGATGCCTTGAGTGAAGAAGACAATGACAATGGTGTATAGGGGTGAGAGAGCCTCCCCAGAGAGAGCTTTGAGGAAAGATGAGGGTGAAACGTTATCATCAAAAAGAGTAGATTTTTTGGGAGTTGAGAATGTTATTGAGATGTGTGAGGGATAAGTCTTTTCGAGCTGACCATTGCAGGATGCTCCGGGGTGGGCATGGGAGATGAAGCAGGTTAGGTGTTGTTGATGCGCTATCAGATCTTTTTTTTCCCACTAAATAAGAGATTGATGGCATTGAGCTTTTCTTTGGAGTGAGGGATAGGTGGGTCTGGCAGGGGGTTGATATAGTGCTTCATTGTCTTGGGAAGTATTCTGCTTCTGTTGGTGAGATCATTGATGGCGCTGGTATAGTACTTTGCTTTGACTGATGTGATGAGCTACCTGCATGTTGGCCTGAGCAACATACGTATCATGAGGACATCGGGAGTTCTGTTTTTCTTCCATTTTCTTTCCTGCCTGCAAATGTTTCGTTTATTGTCAGCAAGGTTTTTAGAGTACCAGAGTGCTATAGGCTTTGGCTGGTGCTTGTGTGTTTTAATTGGTGCGTAAACGTTTACATTGTCCTCCAAAACATTGTTAAACTTGTATAAAAATGTATTGACATCAGACATGGAGTTGATAGAGTGAAAGATGAGTTCAAGAATTAGGTTGTCTGTGGAGAAGCCTTTGGAGGATGTGAAGATTTGGTCTTTTCTATTATTTTGACCTTCGTTTGTTGGTAGGATGCTCAGCAGGGAGATAGGGATGACAAAGTGGTCGGTCCAGTCCAGGTGTATGGGTGGTTTGCATTGGATTGTTGGTGATGTTGATGAGACAAGGTTGAAGATGTGGCCCTTGGCGTGTTAGTTGTGTGACATGCTGACCCACATTGAGGTTGAAGAGCGGATCTCATTTTTCTGAGCTTGTGTTGTCTGTGAGGTTGAAGTCACCCAAGAGAGCAGTGTGGGCATAACGGATGGACAAGGTGGCGAGGACGTCTGGGAATTCATCCACAAAGTCTTTGTTCTGCCAAGGAGGCCAGTAGATGAGATGAAAAATGGTGGTCTGAGTTGCAGAGAGTGGGTCAAGACATGTCACAGGATCCATAGAGTTGAGTGTTACTTGCTTGCCTTTGGTGCATAGACATAGAAGAAAGGTTTAGTGCAAATATAGTAATACTACCAGGCGAATTTACAGATTCAGATTCGAATTAAGAAATATATTTTACCTGATTTAAATCTGAAATTGATGTGCTCAATAAGGATCTATTATGGCATTTGAAGTACAATGTAAAATGTAAATATAAAGGACAGTGCACAAAAGTGCCTATAGAAACTAACCAGATGAGTGAAATGCAAATGCTTCATCTTGGCTTATTTGATTTGCACAATTGAGCAATATCGTAAAACTGTAATTACTTTCAAAGAAAAGTTTTACTTTACCATTTAGGTTAACAGTTCTTGTCAATTTCTCTAAGTGATGTGTCTGTACCGAATTGTTTTTAATCTTGACTGCACCTCATAAACACTACTCTTGTCAACATTTGGACTATTTGCCAAGATTTTACTATAAAAACAGATGTATTTGATTGTTTTCAACTCCTCTTCTTCTGCCATTTGTTTGCCCAAAAAAAAACTTCCAAATCCCAAAAATTACATTGTGAACGACTGATGCTTAAATTTACATTGTCTTTTAATTCTTTTGTAGGCTTCATTGTAGAAATATATATTTCTTTTATGACGGCATAAGCAAGTTATTTCACGTTCATCTTGAGTAAACTCTCTCTTATTCAGTAGGATGACCTTTGCAGGAATACCTTGTGATATTGCTGACCATTTGTTAACAAATTAGACCCTTCTCTTTAAATCCTTAACTGCACCATCATCATAAAATATTGTACTTTTAAACGCATTATTAATCCAAAATGTCACTCGAATTAACATTGTAACAGTTTCTTTCTCAAATGATAAATGCACCAATATTTTAAGAAATACCTCTTATTCGAGTACTGTTTTATTTAATGCAAAAATGCAGATATCATGCACAATCATAATCAACAGAAAAATATGAGGCTTCAAATATTACTCCTCATGGACATATTAAAAGTAGGTTATAAAACAGCACGTGTGAAACACAGCAGTTTTTTTCTACTCGATGTTCTGGTTTCATTCATATAGGATATGCCATAGTTGTTAGAATAAAAAAGTTTGGAAGAACTACAGTACAGAAACGATGTACTTTTTGCCTCATAGTAGCTTTTTCTTCATTCTGATTGTGTTCCCAAAAACGATTCCAGTTTTCCGAGTATTATATGAATGTATGATCATGGATGTAATTTCTTTGGTGCTCTGCTCATGTCCAATTGGTTCAACAAAGTCAAAAAGACAACATATCCGCCTTCCCAATGAAACTGAATGGAAAAAACCCATTAGTAAGAAAAACACTCTTGTGTTGCCTAAGATGTAGAGCCTATGGAATCAGAATGGAATGTTATATACCCTGAGGAAGCAGGAGAACTTAAAAAGCTGTTATTGCTTCCTTTATTTTCATTGTGTCCACTTTCCTGATCGCCCCAAGCAGGGTTCAAAGCTGTCCTGTGTTGGCCCGATTCAGAAAACTCCCTCGTCGCCGGCAGTTCATCGACTGCTGGGGTATCGTGTTTTTCACTCTTGTGGATTCCTTTTACCCCCTCGGTGTAAACATGCTTGTCCTCCTCCTGAGACCTGACGGTAGCAGGCACAGTGAGGGTACACGTTTTTCCCTGGTTCGAACACCTGCGCAACGCGTGAGGTTCCCGCTCAAAGTCTGTGAGAGGAAAGTGAGCCAAGGCAATAGTCTGATGTGCGAAAGTATCTGGGATAATAGAAACAGAAGACGACCTCCGCGAGCTTTTTCTTGGGCTCGGGTGCGGTGATTCGTCAATAAAACTGACTACCTCTTCCCTGCTAAAACATTTATAATCATCTCTGTAAAGTTCTTCTATTGCGAACTGTTTCATTGAAATTACGCTCTCTGCTGACTTCCTCCGTTTCCGGTGTGGGATGCCCTCTTCGTGGTATGACTGCACACTGCTTCTCCTCCTCTCATGTCGAGGCAAGCTGAAGAAGGACACCGCTGCCATGTCCTCTGCTGAGCCCCAGCCATGAAGAAAAGCAGGAATGTGACCTGTGGTCCATATCTCTGTTTCATCGTGAGAGTAACGCCTTGTCGGTGGGACCTGAGAAAACAAAAAACACATTGAAGCTCTTACAAATAATCTGCAGTGGTGCAATAGTGTACTCAAAACATGCTGCAAGTGATAATTATGGCACAAATAAAAGATTCATGAATGATCATGGCTTGATAGAAAGATACTGAGAAATGTTTTAACCCAGAGACTTTAGAAAAATAATCCACCCATTCATTCGTTGGCACCACACAGTTTATTACTATGTTAGCATAAAGAGCAGGTCCACAAGCTGTTTCTGAATACTTTGGGAAATACTCTTGTAGAACAATTGTAATATACTTTCTAAAGTCTGAATGCCCATGAAACTATTTTGTAAATGGAACAAAAAAAGTGAATTGAGGTAATGCTAGGTTTCCGTATTCCCCGATTTACATTTGTACATTAACAATTTCATTAAGTGGTACTTTATTTACAGAGGGCATACAATGTCTGCCCCATTCCTAAGTGCGCCTAGTTTCAAACAGTACTAGATAGATACTCTGGGGCAGATTTACAAGCCCCTTGCGCCACCCGTACGTCACTTTCCCCATGTTAAAAATGACGCAAAAGTGGCGCAAGGGGCTTGTAAATAAGCCCCTCTATATTTATAAAGCCTTAAATGGGCTCAGAAATGGACATTTTAAATTACTTCACTATCACTGACTAACAGCTCACATCTAAGAAAATTGTTGAAAATTCTAATATTGGGCCTCCCTGGTAATGAGAACTGTTAGACTTGGCACCATTGGCGTGGGTCTCCCTTCCATTTTTTTTGCTGTTGCCTCTTATGTTTTGCTGGTTTTAGATGCTTTTGGGCACTGTGCCACTGCTGTTCAGTGCCACAGTGCAAGTGCTCCCTACTGTAAAGTGATGTATGGATTAGTGACTCCATGATTGGATGATTGGTTTACTTGTCAGTCCCTAGTACAGTGCACGGAGTGTGCCCAGGGCTTGTAAATCCAATGCCACTGGTGGGATTGCAGCACTGGTTGTGCCACCCACAGAAGCGGCTTGTAAAATGTGTCTCAGGCCTGCCATTGCAGAGCCTGTGTGCAGTCTGTGACTGCCATGTCGACTTGGCAAGTGCACCCACTTGCCAGTCCCTAAACCTTCCCTTATCTTCATATCAGACACCCCTAAGGTAGGCCCAAGGGCAGGGTGCATTGTAAGTATAAGGTAGGACATGCCCTGGTGTGTGTGGCATGTCCTAATAGTGAATTACAGCCATTTTCGTTTTTCACTATTGCAAGGCTACCTGTTCTCCATAGGCCAGAATGGGCAGTTTGATTATTACACCTTATAATCCTAACTGACCCAGAGAACATGGTAGAAAAACGAATTTAGTATGCCTGAACTCAGAATGATAAAATACATCTTTTAGTGAAGTTGGTTTTAACATTCTTTGTTTGAAAATACCACTTTTAGAAAGTAGGTATTTTCTTGCCTAAACTCATCCAGCTGCCTCTGCTCAGGTTGTGTATTGTGTGTCTGGGTTTGTGAGTGACAGGGGCTGGGGGATTCCAGGAGGCAGGGTGAGTCAGCACTAGGCTGAATAGGTCTGCCTGAAGGAGGATGGGTGGGAGGAGTTGCACCTGGGTCTGAATAGGGCTGTGCCTGCCTTCCACAATGCTGGCTCCACCTCCTGCCGGGCGTCTGATGGCTCTGCCCCTCACTCTCAAAGGAAAGAAGGAGTCAGAAAAACAAAGTGCTCCAGGACTGACCAGAACTGGTTTGGACTAGGCAAAGGCCTCTCTGCCTTCAGAGAACAAAGGGAAAAGGTGTATAAAAAGGGGACCCAGACCCCTAGGAAATTAGATCACTTCTGGGAAATCAAGAAACCTGTTGCCAAGGAGAAGAACCGGAGAAGCTGAAGGAGGAGTACTGCCCCTGTGCTGTTTTGCTGATTGGGGTTGGCCTGCAGTGGTTGCTTTCTGCCAAGGACAGGAGAAAAGACTTTGCTGTGCTTTGTCATCTTGAAGAAGAGAATCTCCAAGGGCTTGAACTAGAGCTTGCCTCCTGCCTGAAGTCTCAGGGATACAAGACTTCACCAACCAGCTCCCCCTGCATTCCCTTGCTGGGAATTGAAGTGCCTGCTGTTGTGCTGGGCCTTCTGAGAGACTGCGTGTCGCTGGGAGCTGGAAGCGCGACGCAACAACGAGAAGCGTGTCGCCGCCGCAGCCGCGGTCATCGCATCGCCGAAGAAGCGAGACGCCGCTGCCGCTGTCATCATCGCATCGCCGAAGCGCGGCGCATCACCGGAGAAGCGAGACGCTGCCACAGAGGTCATCGTCGCATCGCCGGAGAAGCGCGTCGCAGGGCCTGTCGCGGCTCCAAAGATCATCGAGTCGCCGCACGGCCGTCGGGCGTGCACGCATCACACCAACGTTGTCGCATCGCAACCAAGACGCCATTTTGTCGCATCGTACCGGAGAAGAGTATCGCATCGAGGTGCCATCTTGTCGCATCGCACCGGAAAGCAGTAAGAAACCGACGCATCACCTCCCACACAGTAAGGAAGCGAGCATCAACTCCCCTGCGCAGCAGTAAGGAACCGACGCATCCACTCCCCTGAGTGTAAGGAACCGACGCATCACCTTCCCTGCGACCCTTTTGTTTTCTTTGCGTTACGCATTCAAGGTACATTGAGAGTAAAGTGTCGCATTTACAACTTGAGAGAACTGAACTATTTTATAACCTTTTAAAGCCTATTTTTGAGTACAGTATTGTGGATTTTTGCTATTGGGTCTTGTGATAAGTCTATATAAAGATTACTTATTTTTACATAAACAACCTGTGTGGTGTCCATCTGTAGTGTTTTCACTGTATTACTGTATGTGGTCACAAATGCTTTACACACTGCCTCTGAGATAAGCCTGTCTGCTCGTGCCAAGCTACCAGGGGGTGAGCAGGGGTTATTTTAGGAGTGTTTCCCCTTATCCTGACTAGAAGCAAGGGTCCCTATTTGGACAAAGGTGCAAACCATTGCCAACTAGAGACCCCCAGTTCTAACATTGGTGGTCAGCGGTGAGGATTTGGACTTGCATTTGTGATTCATATACAGTGATTGGTGTACACTACTAGTGAGTGCAGACCAATACGCGACCACATACCTTTTTGATAGGACTTTTTTTCCTTGGAACCTTTATTTTTGTTGAGAACTGCCAATTTTCACCATGAGCAAAAAAGGATCCATTGCACCTGCAGATATTGAATTTGAAGAAGATAGGGTTGATACCTACACTGTGCCAGAACTCAAAGCTGTTTGCAAAAGTTTAAAATCTCTATGAGAGGCCTCACCAGGAAGGAGGAGTTTCACAAGGCACTGAGAGCCTGGTTGGAAGCACGGAATGCCAGTGGGCAGTCCGAGGAGCCTGTGGAGGAGGCAGAGAATTTAGATGGGCAGCTTGAGGGGCCATTGGGCTTAACTGGGAGGAGAGCGCCTTCCAGGGAGGGCAGCAGTGTTTCTCAAAGGGCCTGTCTCCAGAGGAGCTGGAGGACAGGGACAAAAGCAGGATGCATGAAATGGAGATGGCCAAACTGAAACAGGGAAGCCATGATAGCCTTGAGCATAAGAAATTGGAGTTAGAAAGTAAGAGGTTGGCGATGGAAGAAAAGAAGATGCTTTTAGAGCATGAGAGAGTGGTGAGGGAGCTAGAGCTAAAGGCTAGAAGCCTAGAAATCACTCCCTCTGGTGGCAGCACACCTCCAGTGCCTGTAGAAAGTAGAGTGTACATCCCCAAGGAGGTTATTAAGGATTTCATGAAGGGGGAGGACATTGGGCAATGGTTTAAAGCATATGAGATCGCCATGACATCACACCGGGTCCCTGAGAAGGATTGGGGAGCGGGGTTGTGGGGCCGCTTTGCAGGTGAGGGAAGGGAAACCTTGCTAGCCTTGCCCACAGTGGATCAGATGTCCTATGCCCACCTGAAGGAAGCTTTAGTGGCAAGGTATGGGTTAACTCCAGAGCTTTATAGGCAGAAGTTTAGGAACTGCAAAAGCTGGAGTCTAGTACCTGGGTGGAGTATGTGTCTTATTTTTGCAGAGCATTGGATGGATGGGTGAAGGGTAGCAAAGTAAATGACTTACAGGAGTTCTATGATTTAATCGCATGGGAGCACTTGTCCAGTAGTTGTTTTCCAGAGCTACGCCAGCACCTAGTTGACAGTAAGCTGACTAATCCTAGGAAGCTTGCTGAGGAGGCGGACCGCTGGGTCAGTACCCGGGTCCACAAGGGTCTTGTGGGAGACTCCGCCAAAGGTGGGCAGGGTCCCCAGCAGAAGAGTGGGGGGACAAGGGTAAACAGAAGGAGTTCCAAAAGGGCCCCAAAGTAAACCCCCAGGGAACCAAGGTAAGGGTTCCCAGCCTCCCACTGAGAAAAGACCATGGGTCCCAACAGATAAGTCTGTTCAGAAGGGGCCCAAAGCATGTTTTAGTTGTGGTCAGGTGGGTCACTTTGTAGGAAGTCCCAAGTGCCCCAATACCGTGACCACTGCACCCACTGGTGCACCACCCCGGCAGATGGCTAGTGTAGCCCTGGGGGAGGAGTTGGGTGCCCAAGGTGGGTGGGGTCCCGCAGAGATGTCCCTGGTCTCTTTAGGAGACAGTGAGATGGTCCCTAGGACCCAGCTGCCTGATAACACTAAAAATACAGGCAGTGGGTGACCATCAATGGCCATAGGGTGGAGGCTCTGAGAGACACCGGGGCCAGTGTGACAGCTGTCAGTTGTCGGCTGGTGTCTGAGGAGCAGGTGGTCCCCAATGTATTCTACCCTGTAGTTGCCGCTGACAACTCAGAGAGCCACTGCAAGGTGGCCCAGGTTCCCTTTGAGTGGGGGGGTCTCAGGTATCCTTCAAGTAGCTGTGAGGCCAGCCATGCCTGTTGACTGTCTGCTAGGCAATGATTTGGAGAGCTCCCCTTGGGCAAAGGTGGAGCGGAGGTCTCATTTGGAGATGTTGGGTCTGCCAGAGTGGGCGTGTGTGACCACTCGGTCAATGGCAGCCGGTAAGGGTATTCAAGAGGACCTGGAGCCTGGAAGAAGGGCCCAGGTGCCTGCCTTAAAGAGAGGAGGCAGGGGGCGCGGGAAACCGGCCCCGAAGTTCCCACGGTCCAGGAGGAGGCAGACCTTGAGGGGGATGCCCTGGAACCTACAGGGGAACAAGTGGCTGAACTGGGGGACCTGCCTGAGCTGACCCATTGGCAGCAGGAAGGAGGCCCCTCCAGGGAAGAATTCTGCGAGGAGCAGAAGAAGTGCCCTTCTCTTGAGGGCTTGCGGCAACAGGCTGTAAGCCAGGCAGCAGGTGATCAGTCTGGATCACACTGGATCTACTGGGAGAATGGTCTCCTGTATAGTGAGCCTAAGGTTGCTGAGCCTGGGTCAGCCCGTGTGCTGGTGGTACCCCAGCGCTTCAGAGCCTTCCTACTGGGTCTGGCTCATGATGTGCCTTTAGCAGGACATTTGGGGCAAGACAAGACCTTTCAAAGGCTTGTCACCCACTTTCATTGGCCCCAAATGCGCAAGAGTTCAGATACTCATTGCAGGACCTGTCAGACTTGCCAGGCAAGTGGTAAGAGTGGGAGGAAGCACAAGGCTCCTCTCCAACCTTTCCCTGTTGTCAGCACCCCCTTTGAGAGGGTGGGTATTGACATTGTGGGGCCTCTGGATCCCAAGACAGCCATGGGCAACAGGTTCATCCTGGTCTTGGTGGACCATGCCACCCGGTACCCGGAAGCCATCCCTCTTCGGACAGTGACGGCCCCCGTGGTGGGACGTGCACTGATGGGGATTTTCTCCCGTGTGGGGTTCCCCAAGGAGGTGGTGTCTGACCGTGGTACTAACTTCATTTCCAAGTATATGAAGTCCCTGTGGCAGGAGTGTGGTGTAACCTATAAGTTCACCACTCCTTACCACCCCCAAGGTAATGGGCTGGTTGAGAGATTCAACCGGACCCTTAAAGGCATGATTATGGGTCTGGAAGAACCCATGAGGCGTAAGTGGGACGTCCTCTTGCCATGCCTGCTCTTTGCTTACAGAGAGGTGCCCCAGAAGTCCTTAGGGTTCAGTCCCTTTGAACTGCTGTACGGCCATCCTGTAAGAGGACCTCTGAGTCTGGTCAAGGAAGGCTGGGAGAAAGCTCCCAGGAAAACTCCCCAGGATGTATTTAGTTACATGCTGGCCTTCAGGAACCAGACTCGGCGTTTCAGACAACTCGCTGAGGCGAATCTGGAAGCCAGCCAGGAAGAGATGAAACGTTGGCATGATCAGAACACCACTCTGATCGAGTTTCAGCCTGGACAAAAGGTTTGGGTCATGGCCCCAGTGGAGCCCTGTGCGCTCCAGGATAAGTGGACCGGACCATTTGAGGTGGTGGAGCGCAAGAGTGATGTCACCTACTTGGTGGACTTGCAGTCTCCCAGGAACCCCTTGCGGGTCCTGCATGTGAACCGCCTGAAGCCCCACTTTGAGAGGTCTGAAGTGGGCATGCTCTTAGCAACAGATGCTGGGATGGAAGAGGAGACTGAACCTCTTCCTGATCTCCTGTATGCAAAAGAGCAAGATGGGTCAGTGGATGGTGTGAACCTCTCTCCCACCCTGACCCCGGAGCAGCAGAATGACTGTCGCCAACTGTTGGGACAGTTTTCTGATCTGTTCTCCCTGACTCCCAGTATCACTGAATGGTGCATCCATGATGTGGACACTGGGGACAGTCCTCCTGTAAAGCACAAAACTTACAGAGTGACTGACAGGGTGAGAGCTTGCATCAAGGAGGAGGTCTCCAAGATGTTTGCCTTAGGGGTGATTGAGTCCTCTAACAGTCCTTGGGCCAGCCCAGTGGTCTTGGTCCCAAAGGCTGCCGCGCCTGGTGCCACACCTGAACTCCGGTTCTGTGTGGACTACCGAGGACTCAATTCAGTCACCAGGACTGACGCGCACCCCATCCCCAGAGCTGATGAGCTCATTGATCGGTTAGGGGCTGCCCAGTACCTCAGCACGTTTGATCTAACGTCTGGATACTGGCAGATCGCCTTAACTGATGGGGCCAAAGAGAGGTCAGCATTCTCCACACCAGATGGGCACTACCAATTCCGGGTGATGCCCTTTGGGATGAAGAATGCCCCTGCCACCTTTCAGAGGTTGGTCAACCAGGTGTTGGCTGGGCTGGAGGATTTCAGTGCCGCCTACCTGGATGACATTGCAGTGTTCAGCGCCACTTGGGAGGAACATCTGCACCACCTCTGGGAAGTGTTGAAGGCGCTGCGGAGGGCAGGCCTCACGATCAAGGCGAGTAAGTGCCAGATCGGGCAGGGGTTCTGTGGTGTACTTGGGACACCAGGTAGGGAGCGGCCAGGTGGCGCCCCTACAGCCCAAGATAGATACCATCCTGGCTTGGGAACCCCCAAAACCCAGACAGAGGTGAGGGCCTTCTTAGGACTCACCGGGTATTACAGGAGGTTTGTCAAGGGGTATGGCAACATTGTTGCACCCTTGACTGAGCTGACTTCCAGGAAGCAGCCCAGGAAAGTGAACTGGACTGAGGCCTGCCAAAAGGCTTTTGATGCCCTGAAATCTGCCATGTGCACGGCGCCCGTGCTTCAGGCGCCCAACTTCTCAAGGGAATTCATTGTGCA
This sequence comes from Calotriton arnoldi, assembly GCA_963921515.1. Lineage (NCBI taxonomy): Eukaryota > Metazoa > Chordata > Amphibia > Caudata > Salamandridae > Calotriton > Calotriton arnoldi. The sequence continues at coordinate 1,486,341 of CAWUFW010000329.1, forward strand.
GACAGATGCTTCAGAGCATGGTGTTGGGGCTGTGCTTTCACAGATGAATGAGGAGGGCCTAGACCAACCTGTAGCCTTTATTAGTAGGAGGTTACTCCCACGGGAACAGAGGTGGAGTGCGATTGAACGTGAGGCATTTGCTGTGGTCTGGGCACTGAAGAAGTTGAGACCATACTTGTTTGGGACTCACTTCCGGGTTCAGACAGACCACAGGCCCCTCAGATGGTTAATGCAGATGAGGGGTGAGAATCCAAAACTGTTGAGGTGGTCCATTTCCCTACAGGGGATGGACTTTACGGTGGAACACCGCCCTGGTACAGAACACGCCAATGCTGATGGTCTGTCCAGATTTTTCCGCCTTAGTGATGAGAACTCCCAGGAGGAAGGGTAGTTCTCCCCACATTTCAGCTGGAGGGGACACGTGTTAGACTTGGCACCATTGGCGTGGGTCTCCCTTCCATTTTTTTGCTGTTGCCTCTTATGTTTTGCTGGTTTTAGATGCTTTTGGGCACTGTGCCACTGCTGTTCAGTGCCACAGTGCAAGTGCTCCCTACTGTAAAGTGATGTATGGATTAGTGACTCCATGATTGGATGATTGGTTTACTTGTCAGTCCCTAGTACAGTGCACGGAGTGTGCCCAGGGCTTGTAAATCCAATGCCACTGGTGGGATTGCAGCACTGGTTGTGCCACCCACAGAAGCGGCTTGTAAAATGTGTCTCAGGCCTGCCATTGCAGAGCCTGTGTGCAGTCTGTGACTGCCATGTCGACTTGGCAAGTGCACCCACTTGCCAGTCCCTAAACCTTCCCTTATCTTCATATCAGACACCCCTAAGGTAGGCCCAAGGGCAGGGTGCATTGTAAGTATAAGGTAGGACATGCCCTGGTGTGTGTGGCATGTCCTAATAGTGAATTACAGCCATTTTCGTTTTTCACTATTGCAAGGCTACCTGTTCTCCATAGGCCAGAATGGGCAGTTTGATTATTACACCTTATAATCCTAACTGACCCAGAGAACATGGTAGAAAAACGAATTTAGTATGCCTGAACTCAGAATGATAAAATACATCTTTTAGTGAAGTTGGTTTTAACATTCTTTGTTTGAAAATACCACTTTTAGAAAGTAGGTATTTTCTTGCCTAAACCATCCAGCTGCCTCTGCTCAGGTTGTGTATTGTGTGTCTGGGTTTGTGAGTGACAGGGGCTGGGGGATTCCAGGAGGCAGGGTGAGTCAGCACTAGGCTGAATAGGTCTGCCTGAAGGAGGATGGGTGGGAGGAGTTGCACCTGGGTCTGAATAGGGCTGTGCCTGCCTTCCACAATGCTGGCTCCACCTCCTGCCGGGCGTCTGATGGCTCTGCCCCTCACTCTCAAAGGAAAGAAGGAGTCAGAAAAACAAAGTGCTCCAGGACTGACCAGAACTGGTTTGGACTAGGCAAAGGCCTCTCTGCCTTCAGAGAACAAAGGGAAAAGGTGTATAAAAGGGGACCCAGACCCCTAGGAAATTAGATCACTTCTGGGAAATCAAGAAACCTGTTGCCAAGGAGAAGAACCGGAGAAGCTGAAGGAGGAGTACTGCCCCTGTGCTGTTTTGCTGATTGGGGTTGGCCTGCAGTGGTTGCTTTCTGCCAAGGACAGGAGAAAAGACTTTGCTGTGCTTTGTCATCTTGAAGAAGAGAATCTCCAAGGGCTTGAACTAGAGCTTGCCTCCTGCCTGAAGTCTCAGGGATACAAGACTTCACCAACCAGCTCCCCCTGCATTCCCTTGCTGGGAATTGAAGTGCCTGCTGTTGTGCTGGGCCTTCTGAGAGACTGCGTGTCGCTGGGAGCTGGAAGCGCGACGCAACAACGAGAAGCGTGTCGCCGCCGCAGCCGCGGTCATCGCATCGCCGAAGAAGCGAGACGCCGCTGCCGCTGTCATCATCGCATCGCCGAGCGCGGCGCATCACCGGAGAAGCGAGACGCTGCCACAGAGGTCATCGTCGCATCGCCGGAGAAGCGCGTCGCAGGGCCTGTCGCGGCTCCAAAGATCATCGAGTCGCCGCACGGCCGTCGGGCGTGCACGCATCACACCAACGTTGTCGCATCGCAACCAAGACGCCATTTTGTCGCATCGTACCGGAGAAGAGTATCGCATCGAGGTGCCATCTTGTCGCATCGCACCGGAAAGCAGTAAGAAACCGACGCATCACCTCCCCACACAGTAAGGAAGCGAGCATCAACTCCCCTGCGCAGCAGTAAGGAACCGACGCATCCACTCCCCTGAGTGTAAGGAACCGACGCATCACCTTCCCTGCGACCCTTTTGTTTTCTTTGCGTTACGCATTCAAGGTACATTGAGAGTAAAGTGTCGCATTTACAACTTGAGAGAACTGAACTATTTTATAACCTTTTAAAGCCTATTTTTGAGTACAGTATTGTGGATTTTTGCTATTGGGTCTTGTGATAAGTCTATATAAAGATTACTTATTTTTACATAAACAACCTGTGTGGTGTCCATCTGTAGTGTTTTCACTGTATTACTGTATGTGGTCACAAATGCTTTACACACTGCCTCTGAGATAAGCCTGTCTGCTCGTGCCAAGCTACCAGGGGGTGAGCAGGGGTTATTTTAGGAGTGTTTCCCCCTTATCCTGACTAGAAGCAAGGGTCCCTATTTGGACAAAGGTGCAAACCATTGCCAACTAGAGACCCCCAGTTCTAACAAGAACCTTTTAAGGCATAAGAAACATTATAAAGCAAATTCTTTTTGAGATGCATCCCACAAACTGATTACCTCACCCAAGTGGGGTGCTTTTGGTCTATAGATGACGTCGTATAATAGCTATTTGGGTGTATATTCCCTTACAGTAAGAAACATTAACATAAAACAATCGAATGCACTCTTGTGGTTTTGTATTTAAATTTAGACATTCGTAATGCAAGGATTATTTGTATACACCTCCTTTGATAAAAAGATTTGTTACTAATGTTGGTTTTATATTTTTGTACAGTACCGTTTTAATTTAGCAAATAATCACATTTTGAAAAATAAGTAAAAATGATGGAAATGTAAACGTGTCTATGACTGATTCAGTTGCAACTACACTTTAAATAGAAAAGACCGTAGTGAAACCGGCATAGACATTACATTGGAATATTATTCTTCAAAATGAGTATGGACTCTGAATCCGAACGGAACTTTTTGCTTATAAGTGTCATGCGCTAAGAATGTGGTTATGGCACGATTATTTAGAAACATATTTGAACTTAAAAATACATTGAATAGAAATAAACAAGTATGATAAGCATGTTTGGCCTTTGGTTGCACTCCAGATTGCTAATCGTTAGAAAAAATGTGGTATGACTTATTCAAATGTTGAGGTTCAGTCCAAAAATACAGCTGAAGTATTATTGCCAAATGCACACTTAAATTGTAGGTCAGATCGTTCACTTTACAACATACCATCAACATCTTATGACAAATTATATTAGCTCAACAAGAGTGCAAAGGGGCCGTGAAAATCAGTCATTTCCTTGCAATGACCAATCCTCTACCAATCAGAATGCGGGACTCATTCTGATAGGTTTATATTTGATGGTCATAAATTGCAGATAGAGGGTTTATTACGTGTCATTTTTTTATTCTTCAGAGCTGTCATCCTTCAGTTTGCCCAGTACTATAATCAAGTATACTAAAAAAAATATAAAGACAGAGATTGAAGTTGGGGGAACTTTTTCCAACACAAAATGTTAATCACTGTTAGGAATACAACTACATACATGGAAACAATTATGCAAGAACTCTAACATTAGAGCCTAAGGGTATCCCAACAGCCACATCAATAAATTCTTATTGTTTTGTAAAATGTAAGAACTCCAGTCTTACATATTTAGGATATGATGTATCGCCAAGGACACCTGTGACCATATATAATGTTTTACAGCAAGATGAAAGCAGAATTCTGCATTGCCCTGCCATATCATCATTAAGTAAAGTTTTTATGGCACTTTATTCTTAAAATGCTAGTGTGTTACGTAAATATATACCAAGGGCCAGATTTACCAAACTTTCACGCAACGCGGCAAGATACCTTTCTGCGCTGCGTGAAAGGGAAGGAATGCGTCATATTTAACATTATATGGCACATTCCTGTCCTTTCCTTGCACTGGTGCACACTGTGCTGCTTTGTGCCAACACAGGCACCTTTGCACCAAGGAGCAAGGGTGCCTCCGTTACAGGCAGGATTGTTTTTATGCAGGAAGGCCACCTTCCTGCACAAAAACAATCATCTGAGGCTTTTTCCTCTTTCTACATTTGCTGAAAGAGAAACAACAAAGAGAAATAAATGTATTTCTCCTCGTTAGGCATATCATTGCGCATTCTCAGGTCTACCACTAATTGTAAATCTGGGAATCCTCCAAAACCCATGGAAACACCCACGCTCCATCCATGGAACGCCTTCCTGGGGCGGAGTAACGCAAGGCAGTTACTTGTGCTGCCTTGTGTTCCTCCAGGTTTACCAAGCACTGCAAAGCCACGGAAGGTGCCCTTGCATTGCTTGGTAAATCTGACTTTAGTGTAGCGTTGCCCTTGCATTACCTTGCATGACGAAAGGTCAATGCAACACTATGATAAATCTGGCCCTAAATCTGGTGTCCAATTCCCTAAAATCCAGAACACACCCATGTTCTACACTATGGAGAGTAAATAGGTGATTGATCTTACAAATGAATTAAATTTTTTGTTGCAACACAGAAGCCCAAAACAGTAAGCTGTGATTTTACTGTGAATCTTTATAGTAAGCAAAGATATTATTTACAGGCTTTGCACGTGTATTTCAGTCTACATTAAAAAGTATCTTATTCCCATGTGGTATTCTTGTTCTACAGTCTTCCAAACATGTTGTTCATCCACACTTTAAATCATGAGATGTATTCTTCACTGGAGGTTATCATACTTGTTAACATTTAGAAAGGGAAGAAAAATTCTTATGAAAATCATAAATTAATTTATAGACAAATATTCGATTTTGTGTACTATTTCTATCTATTGTCAGAGACAGTAGTTTTAGCACACACACAAGGTACACAAAACAGTTTAAAGTATTTTAATGGATGCATCCAATAGCTGTTATAATATTCTGCCTTCATGTAAACCCATATTAAACCGCAAAGGATTCAATAATATTAAAACAGCTTATCACCTGCAGAGACGCTTATTAAGATCTTGGAGCAACAGTTATCCATTATGTGTGTGTGGATATCAATAAGGATTAAACAACAAAGCAATGTTCCAAAATACTTTGCTTCCAAAGTTTATTTATTTATTGCGTTTTATAAAGCACGAACATGACCACCATGGTATTCGAGTGCTGTACAAAGAGAGAGCTGATGAAGGTTGCAATACAGTAAAGCATCTATCTCTTATAATACGCTGTACATAGTAGCTGAAGAGCAAGGTATAAACAATCAGATAGAATATAAAATAGGGTGAATGACAATTTCAAAAGAGCTTTCTTATGACACATTTTTTTTCTAGTAGTAAGGCTTTAACTTCCTTCTTGAAAAGCCTGAATGAGGTAATTGCTCTCATTGAAGGTGGCAGGTAGTTCCATCTTTTTGGAGCGGATCCGCTGAAAGTGCAGCCATGTGTTTTCTTTTTTTTAAATCTGGCTGGTTCTAGTATGAGGTATTAAGCCCTTCTAGAATTCCTTCCCGCTCTTATTGGCTTGATCCTATTCACCATGTATTTAGGACCAGAGTTGTGTAGAGCTTTGTGGGTTATGCATGCAACCTTCAGTTGGATCCTAGCTTCAACTGGGAGGCAGTTGAGGGCTCTGAGTGATGGGGGAAAATGCGATCATAATGTTGTGTGCCGGTTAATATGCTTGCAGCTGCATTTATTGTTGCTTTTATTGGGGCTAGGCCGGCTTTCGGTAGACCTATGAGTGTGGCATTCCCATAGTCCAGTCTTGAGAGCACTAGAGATTGAACCACCATTTTGAGGTCTCCTAGAAGTATGAAGGGTTTTAGTTTTCTTAGAAGGTGCAGATGTAGGTTAGCCCGCTTCTGGTTGCAGCTTGTAGTGAGCTTGCATATTTAGATTTGAGTCTAGTGTGATTCCCAGTTATTTAACAGAGTCGCAGACGGTTGGGGTGAAGTTTAGCGATTTGATAGTATAAGTCCTTATTGAGGTTGTTTAGATCTAAGGGGTGGGGAGAAGAGAATGAATTTGATTTTCAGTGGATTTAGTTTTAGATGGTTGTGCAACAGCCAGTCCTGTGTTTCCTCAGGGTGCCATCTAGTCTCCAGATATACTTTTGAAAGGAGAGTTTGATGTAGAGTTGAGTATCATCAGCATACATGTGGTACAAGATTTTTAATTGTTTAAGGAGTTCAGTGAGTGGTTCCATTTATAGATTGAAGAGTGCTGGTCTAATTTTAGATCCATGCGAAACGCCCCTGTTGATGTATGCTACATCAGACAGGGTGTTGCCGATTTTTAGTCTTTGTTGTCGGTTCTACAAGAAGGAAGTGGACTAGTTAAGGATGGCTCCTGATAGGCCCAATCTGAATTCAAAAGTTTCTCTGAGGCGTTTGTACCAGACCATGTCAAACTCTGCTCATAAATCCAGAAGAAGTAGGAGACAAGATATGTTTTGGTCTATTGAAGCTTGTATATCATCTAGGATGTTTAGAATGGTGATCTCAGTATTGTGCCCCGGCCTGAAACCTGATCGGTGTTTGTTTAATAGGTTATAATTCTTGATGCGTTCACATAGCTGATCGTGGGAGCATTTTTCTACCAATTTAGCCAGAAACAGCAGATTGGATACAGGTCTGAAGTTGTTTAAGTCTTTCTGGTCAGTGCCCATTTTTTTAGGTGGGGGAGATACTTGGCCCATCTTCAGGCATTCTGGGGGAGATCCTTGTTGGAGAGATGAGTCCACAATTTTCATCCATAGGGGAGAGATGGATTGGTGGATCTCTTTCAGTAGATGGGAAGGAATGGGATCGTCGAACTGTGTGGTGTGATTGAATGATCTTAAACTGTTCCAGACAGCTCTGTTTTTCCTTGGGACAGTTGGGGTGTGTTGGTCAGTATTCTTGCTGTGTGCTGTGAGAGGGGGGTTGATGGATTCCCTAGGTTGGGCACTAGCTTGGCTGGGAATAGCGTTGCTTATAGTATCGAATTTATCTTTAAAAAAAGTTGAGTAGGTGTTGCAGTTGTCCATTGAGTTGCGTGCAATTGAAGATTCTAATAAGTTTTCTTGATTGTTGGTTTATTATGTCAAAGAGTTTTCTGGACCTGTTATTCACTCTGTCTAGTTGTGAACTGATCGCTGTTTTTTGGCTTTCAAGATTGCTTTTTTTGTAAGAGTTTCTGTGCATTCTCAACTTTTTGAGATGGGTAATGTTTGGGTCCTTCCTCCATAGTCGTTCCAGATGTCTTACTTGTCTTCTTTCACTGTTTATGTTTTGTTTGAACCAGGGTATTGAAGGTTTTTTCTTTTGCCTTTTTACATGTAATGTTGCAGCCTTCTGAACTAAGTTGGTCATTCTGCTCTTGTGGAGATGCGTCAGTTCTTGAACCGATGTTTGGTTGATCCGAGTTGTCAAGGAGGTTTAGCACAGACCCATCAGTTCTGTTCTTTTTACACGGCTGTAATCCCTCACCCAAGTTTTTTCCCTTCTCATTTGACTCTTGATATTAGTTTCTTGTGAGGATATTTGGAAAATAATTTGATGGTGGTCTTACCAGTCTGTTGAAGTGATGGCTAGCATGTTTACTGATCTTGGTTTAGCAATGACGAGGTCAAGTGCTGTACTTTTGTTGTGAGTTGGTCCTTTTCATGCTTGAATCATGTTAAGATCCTGAAGCAGGTTATTGAGTTCAACCACTGTGGGCTATTTGTCCTTGTACCAATTCAGGTTGAAATCTCCTAATAATATTGTATTAGATTGTGAAGTAGCATTGATTTTGATTGTTTCCATAAGTTGCTCCAGGAAGACTGTGTTGTCACCAGGTGGATGGTGTAAAAGGAGTGTTTTCACTAGCAGTTTTTTTCAAGCTTGATTTTAGCTCCTGTGAGTTCATATGTATCTGCTCACCATATCGAGGACCATTGAGAGGTGTGTTTGCCAAGTAGTACCATTTTGGTTTTGTCATTGTTGAGCTCAAGGTAGCTTCTGTTCATCCAGTCTGCTATTTTGGACATGCACCTAACGAAGTTGGATTGTCCGGTAGCCTTGTCTTCTGAGATGGTGAGAATCAGTCTGCATAGGAGATGGTGCTGAAGTTGTGGGATCAGACAATGGTGGTGAGAGGTCCCAGGTAGACAATGAAGAGAGTGGGGCTCAAAGAGAAGCCTCGAGGGACACTGTAGATCAGCTTGCTGGTGTCTGACTGAAAATTGGTGAGGTTGACTGTTTGACAACATCCAGTGTGGATAGAGGAAATCCATTTTAAGTTGGGGATACAGATTCCAGCCTTGTTGGTGTCGAAGATGGGCTAAGAGACAGTGTTGAAGATAGCTGAGTGTCTCTGTAGGTTGAGGGCTGCTGTGGCTCCCTTGTCAGTGATGAGACGTATGTCATCCATGGCGGTGATGAGGGCTGTGTCGGTGTTGTGGTTGGCTGTAAACCCCAATTGAGAAGGGCCGAGGAGGAGGTTGGTCTCGAGGTAACAGATGAGGCATGATTTGCCCAGTTTTCCCAACACTTTGGAAGGCTAGGGTAGAAGGGATATGGTCCTAAAGTTCCATGGTCGGCAGATCAGCCGAATGTTTCTTGAGGAGGAGTAGTATAGTGGCATCTTTCTAGGTGTTCAGGAAGGTGGCGGTGGCGAGAGAGAGAGGTTGAGTATGGAGGTGAGCACAGTGCTGGTGGGGTCCAGGGCAGATTGGATCATAGATTATAGTAGCAGTCTGGCAGGTTAGTTAGCTAATTTACTAGCCTCTGTGGAGCATGCTTCTCACATGCTTCAATCCATATAAGCTAGCTATTTGGATGCAGTATTATCTGTAAAAATGTGTATGAGTGGGTGTGTGTGGGTTACTTGAGACCTATGGGATGTTGAAGCTTAGGTTTTCTGTGATGATACTTAAGTTTGAAGAAAAGAGGAATCAACCTAGTGCCAAACAATGTGTACTTACCCTGGTACTCATACAATATAGTGTTTAGATTTACCAATAAACAATTGTCATTGGAGTATCCATAAATGCCATAGCATAATTTAAATCCTTCACAATTTTAACCAATGTTGCTAGCCTAAAATGTCTAAAAATGCACCATTTCCACTAAATAGCTCTGATACTCCTACAGGGAAACCCACAAGCACCACATTACAGAGATCTTTAATTCTTGTTAGATATTGAGCAATGATACTGCTCTAAACACTTGCAGATTCACAGTGCTCCACCAAATATACCAAATATTCATTGGGTGAGGAATCTTAAACTTGTCTGCATGCTAAAGGGAGTGATATAAAATAATACTTTATTCTCCATGCAGCACCAAATACTGTGGATGTGCCATGTGAGAAAAAGGATTTTTATTTCCCAATCTAATTTTATAACCTTTGAAGGATGAAAGGCTGAGAGCTGTGAGAATCCTGAATATAATTGGTAACACTGGGTATGCTCAGAACTGAATGCATTGTTGAATCAAATGAATTTTAGCCCTTCTTTGAAATATGGATTTGTATAGACAGAAGGGGGGAGAGAGTTCTAAATCTTTGGTGCGTGATTTGAGAAACACTAGATTCTAGTGCAGTGGGTTCTTAAGGTTGGCATCTCAGGAAGGGGCTTAACACTATGAACAGAGATGTTTTCTCCATTTTGATTAATAGAATTATGAATTAGACATGATAGCTTATATATACACCACTGACTTGAAACGGAAGCCACTACAGAATGATGAGAATGGGACTTAGATGGTCAATTCATTTGCTCCCTGGTTCTAGTCTAAGAGACACTTGTAAGGACACCTTCAGTGGAGCTAGATTGATTATACCTTTCATTGTTTAGCCTGGAAAGAAGTATAAGATGTGCGTAAGCTCATAAGTTTGATTCAGGAATGAAACAGTAAATTTCTCTTGAATAGCCACAGTTGGAATTGTGTATTTTTGGCTAGGTTATTAATGAAAGCATGAAGATTCAGTCATACAGATTTGGCCATGAAAGAAAGTTTGTAGTCAAGAATGATCAGGATACCAGCCAGGGTGTTAGATCTGGCTTTTTCATCTGGTTTATCCCCAGACTTTTTGCTTTTTGGCCTCCTGTTTCTGACCTGTTTTTGTTGGTTTTACGACTCTGGGCACTTTACCACTGCTGATCAGTGCTAACGTGCATATGCTCTCCCTGTAAATTGAGTTTATGGATTGGCATTTCCATGAGTGGCTTATTTGATTTACTACTAAGTCCCTAGTACAGTGCACTGTGTGTGCCTAGGGCCTGTAAATCAAATACTGCTAGTGGGCCTGCAGCACTGATTGTGCCACCCACACAAGCAGCCTTTCAAAGGGTTCTCAGACCTGCTACTGCAGTGTCTGCACGCAGTTTCTACTGCCATCTAAACCTGGCAAGTGCACCCGCTTGGCAGTTCCCCACCTTCACTCCTATTACATGTGAGTCACCCCTAAGGTAGGCCCAAGGAACCCCTGTGGGCAGGGTGCAGTGTATGTGAAAGGTAGGACATGTACTGGAGGCCCAGACCCCAGGACTTTAGATTACTTCTGGACACAAGAGGAACCTCTGCCAAGGAGAAGAGCTGGGAAAACTGAAGGAGAAGTACTGCCCCTTTGCTGTGTGCTGTGTGGGGTTGGCCTGCAGTGGCTGTTTCTACCAAGGGGAAGACCAAGACTATGCTGTGTGCTGTGTATCCTGCTTGAAGAAGATCTTCAAGGGCTTGGTGTAGAGCTTGCCTCCTGTTCTGTAGTCTCAGGGACACAAAGACTTCATTCCCTCTGTCCTCCTGCACCTAGAACTGCTGTTTCAGCTGCTACAGAGGGAAATAACAACACCGATGCCGGCGAGCGACGCCGCGACCTGCAACGAAGCCGTGGGCACCGCTCGTGAAGTGCACTACGCACCGCCCCGACTTATACCACAGCCCGACCCTTGCCGACGCTGCACCGTACCGACTCTGAGGCCGTCACCGAGGCCACAGCCTGCACCAGAGCCGAGGACACAGCTCGTGACACTCACAACGCACCGCCCCGATTCGCACCACAGCCCCAACCTCACCTACCTAACGTGGGTGACCTACAGAATCCATCGACCCCGCATCGTCGTACGGAACCGACACCTCGATGCCACCGCGACGTCACCTCCCCGGCAACAGTAACGAACCAATGCCTCACCTCCCCTGCATTGCAGTAAGGAACCGGCGCCTCACATCCCCTTTGGTCGTAAGGAACCAGCACCACCCGGCGCCAATGAATCATCGCCTCCCTAACACAGTGCCCCATCTTTGTTTTCATCATTTACCAAGATACTGTTCTTTAGGGTCCATGTGACTTCGGGCCCGACGCCGCGCACCTCGCAGTCGGCGCCGTACTTTGGGATTTTCAGCTGTCATGACATCATAATATCATGAATAACCTATTTTTGGTGATATCTTGATATATGTATGGTGGAGTTTTGTCATTTTGGTCTTGTTTTTCTAAGATAAAGATTTCCTATTTTTCTAAACTGGTGTGATGTATATTTGTAGTGTTTTCACTGTATTACTGTATGTGTGCACAAATGCTTTACACACTGCCTCTGATATAAGCCTGTCTGCTTGTGCCAAGCTACCAAGGGGGTGAGCAGGCGTTCTCTAAGGGCGTAACTCCTTAAATACAAATGGAATACATTCATCACTGCCACATCAATGTCGACAGAATTTCAGTTTTTTTCAGTAGAGTGAAGTTCACAGTGTCAAGAATCAAGCGTGCATAAAGCATCCTCCACTAATTTTAGAATATCTGTCTCAGTGCTGCAGCCTCATCTAAATCCTAACTGGAGGTTAGTTAGGAGGCTGTTGCTTTTCATATATTTTTAAGTTACAGCACCACCTTCTTGTATATATAGCAGGAAAGCGAGTGCTATGATAATGTTGTAATTGTTGAAATCCCCTGATGTTTTTTTTTTAGTAGTGGCGGGATCTGCCCAATTTTAAGAAAATGTGGGAATTCAGTCTCATTAAAAGTGAAGCTATTTAAATTCATCACGTGTGGATGACATAGAAACTCAGCCACGGTTGCTGGAATGGGGTTGGCAAAGTGGTGAATATGTCTCAAATTGGCATTAACATTCACCATTTCAGTCTGAGACAGTGAGGTTTATCAAATTCATTTTTGTATAGGGAATAAAATGAGAGAACATATATTGTTTTCTATGCATGTGTGCACTTTACTCTCTCTTCTAAGTCATCACCCAGTACCAGAGCTTCTTGTTAAGACAATAATTATTTAGGGTAATCTTTGTAGGAGTTAAGTGGCATAGAGTATGCACGTTTGGCAAGTGTATTTTTATATCATAAATTACCTTTTTTGTGTCTTTACAAATTCAATAATTGCTAATATAAGTTACTAGGAAGAACCTTCACATGGTTAGGATAAGATATGTGCAGTATGAAATCATTTTTAAAAAGGAAGGTGGCTTCTCATCATCATCATCCCCCTGAGCTGATAAAATCAGGCTTCACACTGGCTTCATTACCTAGAATAATTCCAAACATGAAAAAAAAGAGGCAAAACAGCCAAATATCACCGACATGCAATAAAAAAAACAAGTATCTTGTCTTGCTAGACCACCAGGAAGCTGCTATTCATTAGCTGGTCATCTCGTTGGAAATGCAGCCCTGGCAGATGTACCCCTATCAGTCATACCACTCCTTAAAGCAGTGCGATGCTCAGTACCTAGACTTGCCCATGAAGCAAGGAAATCTGAATACATAATTGCTGTAATGTATATTGGCTTCCAGTCATCGGCAGAGTGATGCTCAGGTTCCATTACATAACCCAGAAAGCCATTCACAGCACCCTATCTAGCTGACCTCAGCAATGTCACGGCAACAAAAGAGGTTTAAGAGGTAGAAGCTTGCTGCTCAAGAAAATACCCACATTCAAATCACCAATAGCACAGGGGCAGCACCATCTAACCTGACAAAAGTAACATCAATCTGCACATTTAGGAAATACCTAAAAGCATACCTATTTAGGGCCCAGCACATTTTCCCACTGTAAATGCAGTGTGAAACTGCACGTGCAATTCCTACACATGTTAGGAAGTGACGCATACCTGATGTCTTTAAACATGTCTCAAGCCTGCCATTGAAGGCCTGTGTGTGCACAATTGCACGTATGCTCAGGTTGGCCTTTCTAAACCACTGGCCCATCCTGAGGGTACCCTAGAGCACCCCTAGGGTAAGTCTTAAGGGGTAAAGTGAGTGGTAGGTGAAAGGCAGGGCAGGTACATGTGTGTCCCCTGCCCAGGTAGTGAAGAATACCAATGTGTGTTTTCACTACCTATGAAGTTTGCGCTTCCCATACGTTAACATGGGGGAATGGCTGAAATTGCTTCAAGCTGCAATCGTGGCTTACAATGAAGCAGCCTCATCGTGTTTCTTATTATTGGATTCACAATGACAAACCCTCTCCTGTGGTAAAGGTGGATTTGTCATTAATAGCTTATAAATGCCATTTCTAGAAAGTGGGCACTTCTCCGCTCTAAAACTCTTTGTGTGCCTTTTAGATTGACTCCAGCCTACACTGGAGGCTAGGGAAGCACATCTGTGCATTCCACAGCAACAGCTATAAAACACTGGGGATGTGAATGGAACAACAGACCTCTGCCATTTGAGGGCCTGGCTGGATAGATTGGAGGGAGAGGTTTTGATACTTGGCCTCGGGGAAGCCAGATCATGGCCACACTAAGATTAAGATCTGCATTCCATATCCTTGTGGCAGACAGGAATGAAATCTAGGGTGATATATCTGTGGTTCAAAGGGAAACCCTCTGAACCACCTCCAACTTCAAAGGCACACAACAGTATAACTACTGGTGCCATACTTCAGTAGGACAGAGATACACTTCTGGGGATGTGGGACCGGAGATCCTGGAGCTGCGTGGTGCACACTGCCAGAGGACTCTGCTGTGCACAAGGAGGATTACTGCCATTGGAAGGGACCGTGCATCCTTCTTGAATAGTGGCTGGCCTAGGCTGACTACCTGCTGCTGTGTGGCACCCTGAAATGTGCTCTCAATGGGTTTGTTGGCTTGCCCCCTGTTCTCTTGTGAAGGTCTCAGGGACATCAAAGACTTCCTGCGAGGGACCCACACCGTCTGCTTATGCTACTTGGAGAGTGGTGCCCTCTTATGTGCCCACATCATCTGCTGGATCCCAACTGGTAGTGCGGCAATGAGCATGGAATTAAGTATTGTGTCTGGAGCCCGGACTGCCTTGTGCGGAGCCCCAAATGTAGTGCCCGCATCTAAGGAGTGTGGACTCTGCATCATGGGGACCTCTACACACATAAGCGTCTTGTTGGAGGTGAGCTGATTCACTGGTTGTGCGACCCCGCATGGCCCACTTCATCGATCATGCTGCATCTCGCTCTCGTGCGACCTGCCAACTGCGTGCTTATTGCTGCAGTGTCCAATTCACAGGTCGTGACCCTTGGAGGAGAGGGCGTACCCATAGTAGTGCCTCATTCTACCTCACGCAGCACTGCGGACCATGCGCCTGTGTGTGTGACTGGAATTGTCTGGTGCAACCTGTATCAACGCGCACCAGGCTTTGTGTCTCATTTCCAGGGAGGTACGGAATTTGCAACTCTTCTTTGTGTGTGACCAGAACTTCCTGATGTGACCTGTGTCAATGTGAACCAGGTGTTGTGCCTCATTTCCAGGGAGGTATGGAATTTGCAAATCTTCATTGTGTGCCATTGTGTCCGGATTGCCTGGGTGCTGCTTTGATCGACATGTTTCTGACAGGGTGCCTCCTTCTTCTGAGAGCCTTCCCTGCTTCATCCCCCTTTCATCGATTGTTCCTTTTGCGTCCTCAGTGCGGCGGCCAACTGCCCTCTCCTCACCCGGCCCGGCGTTTTTGTGTTGCCAGGTAGTATTGCCCAGATCAGGCCTAGGTGGTGAGAGTAATTGACTGGGCTGAGGAACGCTTCCAAGAGTGATTGGAAGTGGGTCAAGAGACTGCGTGACCCCCCCGTGCTTCGCAGAACGGGGCTGGTGCCAGAAATCACATTGTGGAATCTTTTGATTTAACGACTATCGCTCTCAGCCCGCTTCTGCTCTGCATCCCATTTGTGAACTGCCTGAGTGGTGGCCAAACCCCCATTTGTCGACTGCCTCCTAATTAGTCCTGCTACCTACCCCGACCTTCTTCCCTGAGACCTTGACTAAGGGGCCGATTTCAAACTCGTAAGGAAGGCCTCCAAACGGGATTCGTAAAGAGCAAATCCGATTCGGAGCTTATCTTTCCGTTCAAATCGTCCCCAGTTACAAACGACCAAGTACGATGCGAAGATCGCATCCACGCTGACCGAATTGTTTACGAACCTGAATCTATCCGTCCAACTTGTACGGAGCCAAATCGTGCCGCTCAATGGAGCCGGATTCCGAACGGGCGAGTACGATGCACGATTCGGACAGCTGTATCGGCTCGGTCTCAGCGAGTGTAAGCAGCTGTCGGAATCGAACTTCGGGGGGCCAGAGCAGGCACCCCGAATGCATGGGTCCCCCCGATCCAAGCATGCACAGTGTGGCGGGCAAAATGGGGTGCCCGCCACAGTGTGTACGCTTTTCCCCACCCATCCCTTTTTTGCTATGGGAGCCTGTGTACGCGTCTGTACACAAGGTCCCATTGAGTGCTATGGGAGTCCGGCCGAACCGAGTCCGTAATCATGCGGTTGCATCGTACTCGCTCGGTTGGACTCGCACAGCGCATCTCACTTGGAAAGCCCTCCAGGTCCGATTCGTACAGAGGACTTTCCAAGCGAGATCGGAATCGGCCCCTAAGTATGACTCTGGCTCCAAATCGACCTAGTATCAGGGGAGGGTAGTTTATCTCCAACACGTGGGCATAGGGTAGTCAGAGTTAGCTGAAATTTGGAGGAGGGCTTGGGCCACAGGGGCTGCATTTGTATTATCAGCTGCCCTTCCAGATATCAGTGGCATCGCATTACGGTGGTGTGTGTGTTCGAGTGCGCTCCATGCAGACCTGCCTGATATCCGTGGTACCATGTATCGGTGCCTGATATCCATGGTACCAGGTCTCGCTTGGAAAGTCCTCTGTACGTTCCAAGCGAGATCGGAATCGGCCCCTAAGTATGACTCTGGCTCCAAATCGACCTAGTATCAGGGGGAGGGTAGTTTATCTCCAACACGTGGGCATTGGGTAGTCAGGGTTAGCTGAAATTTGGAGGAGGGCTTGGGCCAGAGGGTCTGCATTTGTATTATCAGCTGCCCTTCCAGATATTAGTGGCATCGCATTATGGTGGTGTGTGTGTTCGAGTGCACTCCATGCAGACCTGCCTGATATCCACAGTACCATGTATCGGTGCTGAGTGAATGTGTGGGAGTGACTGCATGAGAAACGCTTGTTATTAATTACACAGCACGGCGGTGTTCTTTACACATTGATTCTTTGCCAAAAGAATACTACATTTGACATTGGTTTTTACCAGTATGGGCTTAGCTCACTGTGCTGTTTAAAAGTGTTGTGATTATCTGTGATTACACATTTTTTATATCGTTGTGATCTGGGGTGCACCGTATACCTGTGTGGTATTAAATTATAATAATTGCCAGGGTGAGCCTAGTTCTGACAACGTTTTGCACCGCATAAGGGTGCTAGGAGATAAAGTAGAATCTTTCCCAAGTGTGCATACTACTGATGTAATTTTAACTGGGTTGGGTCTAGTACTGCTAGTAATATTTCAAAATGTGATTCATGCCCAGAAATACATGATGTTCATGTTGTGTTAACATGTGTGGCGAATACAAACTTTATTTTTTTACACCACATGTGAAGCCTCTTTTGTGATGCTCGGTGTGTTTATTGTGTGAGAGTGCTGTGCCAATGCTTTACACATTGCCTCTGTAATAAGCCTGACTTCTCAGAGCAAGCTGCCCAAGGGTGAGTGCAGGTTAAAGAGTGAGTGTAATCACCCTCCCCTGATGGGAGTGGTAGGTTCTGCCTGGCTAGGACACTGCCTCAGCTAACCAGAAAGTGCCAGTTCCAACAGCAAATAATATCCTCACTGCCATCAATTTCCCTATTGATTTGGCGAACAGTGTAACATAACCTAGATGTTTTATCAAAGGAGTGCAAACCACTTGTGTACCCACCGTCTCTTCAATAATCGGAGACATCTCTGTCCTTTATGCCTCAAACGGATGAAATTTCCATGCCAGATGAAAAAAAAACATCTGGATCTCTCATCTATGTGAATGTAATTATTGATTACGTTCTTCGAATATAGTGGTTTGCGAGTCTCCTATAATTTATTTTAATGTGGGTGATGCTTTTAACACTCAGCTTCCTGTGAATGTTTATTCCATTAACGATGATGGACCAGACTGTTATTCCCTGCGTTTCCATCTGAAAAATCTGCTCCCTTGACTATAGCCTCTCCTATACATTGCTACAATTGCTCCATCTTATTTTTCCTCATGTTCTTCCCATCCACTTACTTCTCTGCTTGTGAACCAGCTCCATTGTCCTCCCACTTGAGGTAAGCCAATGTCACAGTAAACAATGACTTATTCCCCTGCCCTATCCGCTGACTAGAACAAAAATAATTTAAGTCTAGAAAATTAACATAATACAGTATATATTGGTGAATTAACTTCTTAATCAAGCCTCCTACCTCCCCTACACCTGCCCATAATACTTGCGCTCCTTACACAGAAAAGATCACACATCATCTAGATTAATTTATGCCAGTAATATATATTTTAGGGTCTGCAGGATGTCTTAATGCATAACAGAAATTCTTCTATAGGTTGAATGCCATCAAAAAGGTCACATTTGCCAGGCAGGTACAAAGTTTTTTTCACAAATTGAGGGCCCTATTCACAAGGGTAAATTTGGTTATAAACATAAGTTTAACCTTTTTTACATCAGTCCGACTCATTACTACTATCACCTCCACAAGTGTGGGAAAATCAAAAGTAGTAAATATCACTCAAAGGGTGGGAAAAGATATGGAAATGATAATTATAATTCCTTGGAAGTTTGGGAACTCATGTAAGCATACATGTTTGTGGATATTTACAAACTTCAGACCAACCTATTCCCAACCTTGAATTGATGTGAGATTTACTCCTCCCTCCAAATGTGAAGGGCAAGAGTTCATCCCCAGAGTTATTGGGGGTGTAAGTTAGGGACATTCTCCAAAGGAGAAAATGTTTTCTCCAAGGAGAAAATAAATGGTCCCCACAGTGGGCTCCATTGCTCAGAACCTGCACAGTGGGAATAGGACCCCATGCGAGAGCTATTTTGTTTCACAGCAAGATACTTTTCTTTCTAAACAAACCCAGCCACAATGTAAAATTCATTTTGAATATTTCTCAGCAAGTTTACTTTTTTGAAGCTTTCCTATGCCCAGTGGCATAGTGTAACAGATGTGCACTGTTTTCTGCACAGTATATCTTATGCAGAACCATTTTATCAGGGCTAAATAAGGATTGTCACAAAAGTCAAGATTGTCAAGAGGATGTGGCAAAGTTAGAACTTTTTCATTACTAGACCTTTCCGGAGGTTGTAGAAAAAAACTTTGCAACTCCGCTCCTCCCTAGTTTGAACCTTGCCACAGGACTTTCACATTTGGCAATGGTACAATTTAATCGTGTGCTCTAGTCCTTTTCAACTCAGGGATCAAGAAAACGAGCTGTTGCTGCTGCCATAAATTTTTATAAAACTGTTCCCAAAAATGCTGTTTGAGTACCCTTCATCTGCTGTTCTTTTTCACAATGATCAGCTTTTTGGCAAACATATTTTGCCTCATGGCAGTCCTGAATACCCTGAATCAGTCGCGGCCGGCATGGCTCGTGGGTTGGGGGTCAGGGGGTCCCGTGGGGAGGTCGCGCGGGTGGGGTTAATTTAATAATAAAAAATATATATAATTAAACTTACCTTTCCGCTGGCCGGGTCCCGCGTCTTCTCTGCTCCTACTCTCCTGACTCCGGCAGGAACAGGAAACAGAAGCAGGCAGCCAGGCTCCCTCCCCTTAGCCAATCACAACGCTGCAAGCAGCGTAGTGATTGGTCGGGACGCCGCCCAGCCAGGGGCTTATGGGGAGGCCATTTTCTCCATGCAGGCTGCAATGCAGCCTGCATGGAGAAGGGCAGAGTGTACATGACTGGTTTGGGCGGCTCCAGGGGGCCGACCAAACAGGCTTTGCGCACTCGGGAGTAGGCAGGTACACCACTCCTCCCCTGCCCTGCTCGAAGAGCAGCTCCGCCCACCCGCTCGCCCGCAACCAAACATAAAATGGTAATAACTGAAAGTTTCTACCATTTTATGTTCCTGCTTCTCGTACTGCGAGAAAGCAGTGGGGTGACGCTCCTCCGCCCGAGTGGAGGATCCACCCCTGCCTTGAATATTATTTGACTATGAAGCAATTTCAGAGTGCAATCGAGTGAACATTTCCAATGAAAATATCAATTAAAATGTTGTAAGTCTTTGCTTGTTTTCCGCGATTCCAATGATTGCCTCCTGCCCCTCCAATAAGAACAGACATGTTTCCACTTCTTATTGTAAATCAACATCAGGGGAAAATCTACTGTAGTGGGAGACTTTACACTGTCGAAGTGCAATTTGTATTTGTAGTACTCCTGTGCACCAGAATCAGTGGCAATCACAAACGAAAATAAATTTTGTGTGAACTTTAGTATCACCTAGGTGCACAAAATCTTTTGTCAATTGCAAATAATGAAATCCATAGGTCTTAAGAGCCATATACTTAGCAATTGCATCCTAGCAGCAAAATAAATAAATGTTTAAAGTCCTCTGAGTTCCGCTAGTGCATAATTTGAGAATGCACTCCTTTAAGAGACCCAGGGGAGGAATTTTTTTCAGAGCTGACATTTTCATCCCACTGGTGACTGAAAATGCAGATGTTCTGGACTTTTGGCAATTCATTTTTAGACATTCAACATTGTATTTAGGCACACGTTTTACTGTGCATGTACTATGAAAGTGATTTCAGAAGTGGTCGCAAATTGTGACTGACTTTTTGCAACCACTATTTTATTTTGCAAACAGACCTATAAACTAATAGCTTGGGGGCACATTACGATACCCGGCGTAAAAAAATCCGCCAGGCATGGAAGCGGCAAAAATCCGCCCGCACACACCGCCTGAACACCGACCACGCCATTATGAGTACACAAACTGAAAACCGGCATCGGCGGAAAAATCATACAAAATACCGCCCGCCATCGTCCGAGTCGGAGTCAAACCGCCCGCCACGGACGGAAACACGCACGACAACACAAAACCGCCCGCCCACACGGCCAACACACCGCACGTGAAATTACGATCGCACCGCCATGAGCGCGGAAAAACAACAAATATACCGCCCGCCAGCGCAAACAACGCCGATGAGAATCGACACGGCAGAAGCCATGGCGCCCACGTACCTGCACAGAAACCATCCGCACACAAAACCAATAGCACACAACATGGCCAACAAGTCCACACAGCAAGGCACGCACAAATACACAAGCACAGTACACATCCCGAAAACACCCCCGGACAAACAAAAAATACAAAGGCCAGAACCCCAGACACAACACACCTGAAAACAACAGACCATGAGGACACACCCACATAGGTGAGTACAAAAGCAGCACTCCCACAGACCACAACCCCTTGCTACATTGCAAACCAGAGAGGAGAGGAGAGGACACAGTGACACAGCAAGGACAGCAGCACACCACAGAAACGCACACATCACAACCACCACCACCACCAAACACCGGCACCACAAACCCCCTGCACATTACACAACACACACCGCACCAGCACCACAAACACCATGGCACCACAAAGGATGCCCAAGTTCACGCCTATGGAGCTGACGGTCATGGTCGACGAGATCATCAAGGTGTACCCACAAATCTATGGGAACATGGTCCAGCACACAACACTAGCCACCAGAAACAGAATGTGGACCCGGATCGTAGACCAGGTCAATGCAGTCGGGACCCTGCCCAGGAACAGAACCGAGATAAACAAACGTTGGAATGACGTAAAGAGCCTGGTCAAGAAGAAGGAGGGCAAAAACAGAGAGCTGGCTGCCGTCACTGGCGGAGGGAATCCCGCGCTCTTTAAGACCTTCAAAGCGTGGGAGGAGAAGGTGCGAGTCGTAATCCATCCGGAGATCCTCGCCGGATTAGCAGGGGAGTGGAGGCTGGTAAGTACAAACTAATGTATACCAGCACACCGCTATGTACACACATGCGCAACCACCATGCCACAGCTCCCAGGGACAAACACCCCCATGTCCAGCACACAATACACAACACATCACACGCACATGCAACAGACACTACCACACACAGGCCAAACCGAACAACTGTAAGATGCGTGGGGACATGTGTACACTAAGCCAGCCACGTAACCACCAACAGGTCCCCAAATATGCCAGAAGCGCCACAACGAGCACCCACCACACCCATGTGTCCGCCACAGCTGCACCAACTGACAAGTAACAGGTAAGTGGCAGGAACACAAAGTGCAGTGGGTCGGAGGGGGACAGCTGAAGTACAACACCCACCAGGCCCCCACTCCCACAGACCAGCAAGGTGGAGCACTCCCCACACCCATGTGTCAGGCACAGCTGCACCAACCAACAAGTAACAGGTAAGTGGCAGGAACACAAAGTGCAGTGGGTCGGAGGGGGACAGCTGAAGTACAACACCCACCAGGCCCCCACTCCCACAGACCAGCAAGGTGGAGCACTCCCCACACCCATGTGTCAGGCACAGCTGCACCAACCGACAAGTAACAGGTAAGTGGCAGGAACACAAAGTGCAGTGGGTGGGACGGTGGACAGCCCAAGTACAACACACACCAGGCCCCAGTCCCACAGCACAGCAAGGAGGAGCATCCCCCACACCCCACACCCACGTGTCAGCCACCGCAGTGCACAACGACAGCCGAAAGGCAGACATCACGGTCCACAGCAATCGGTGTCAGTGGGTGTACAGCCACCCCCACGACCCACTACACCCCCACCCCCACAGACCTGCAACATGGAGCACCCCCCGCTAAGAGCCATGTGGCATCCAGTACAGTGCACGCACGAACAACTTGCAGGTGGGAAACTGGACAGGGCTGGATTACTGGAGGCATGAGGACCATAACACCACCAACACATGGGACATGTCACGTAGCACACGAACACGCAGCACCGCCCACCGTCACGAACAAGTGAACAATGTGCACACGGACATGAACAGCAGACTCACACCCCACATGACCCATCACAGACATAGCAACACCCAAGGAGCCACGTCTGCATGCACAAGCCACACTGAATATAGTCCCACACGGCAGCCACTGTGCAACTCATCACACACAACCGAAACACCATTGAAGTCCTGTCCATGTAGCCCCTACTGCCTGTCAACCACACACCCCACAACTACGCCTATGTAAGACAAACAACACTAGACGCAACAGAGCGGAACAACAGAAATGCACATGAACACCACTGAACCCATCAAACACACAGACACACCATGCACATACAACATACCATCCATCCCATCCGTCAGCCCCAGTCTCATGAAAGGCATGTCATCCGCACAGCTGCCACACATACAGCAGTCACGCTAAGACACATGCCCATGACCAACCATGTGCCAGAAGTCAATTAAGCGCACGACACACTGTGAGCAACAACACACAACATGGGCCACACCCCCCGAGCACTGCAGTGATGCACATGGCACAGGGCAGCACGCACACCAAGGAGATGGGACAACTGCAATACGTTGGCTGGCACACAACTATCACTCACTCATAACGATGCGTCCAATGCCATGTCCAGTAACCACAACAGACAGCAAATATGCAGGGCATGTCAGGCATGCACACACCTCAGACCATGCACTGTCATGCTGCCACAACACATGTCACGTTCGGCACCCATGGCTCACAGCATGTACCCCAAAAGCATATACCCTCCCAAATGCGAATCTGGGGCATGGCCCCCATGTTGCCATATGCGTTCCTAAGCGTTCCATTTGAACCCCAAAAGCATATTCCCTCCCAAATGCGAATCTGGGGCATGGCCCCCATGTTGCCATATGCGTTCCTAAGCGTTCCATTTGAACCCCAAAAGCATATTCCCTCCCAAATGCGAATCTGGGGCATGGCCCCCATTTTGCCAAATGCGTTCCTAAGCGTTCCATTTGAACTCCAAAAGCAAAGTACAAACCAGACCCAGGATGGGCCAGGAGCCCGCATACACCAGAGTCACAATGAGTAGGGGCAAAGCAACACACCCATCGGCATGGCCAATCCGTCCCATGCCACATGTGCACAGCACACAGTCCCATTGCCTAGCACACACACCTACAGATGCCACAGCCACACACTCGCCTCCGGGAAACCCATGTACGAGATTGCACGAACTGCCAATGTCAGACGACTAATACATACTTCGCCAGGTGCAACACAATAACAAATCTCATTCTCTCCACAGGTGACGAACTGCTGGACGCTGGGGATGGAGACAGCAGCCAGCACAGCCAGCCTACAAACCCCCAACGAGGACACACGGATCTGGAGGATCTGTCCACCTCTTCGGACACGGACCACCAAGCTGGCCCATCTGGCGTGGCAGGGCCCAGCCGCTCCCCAGGACCCCTCCTACCCACCAACCCATCATCCAGGGATGCTGAACAGTCCCAGTCCCCTGCTGCCACTGTCGTTGCGGCCACACCCACGGTCATTGCGGCCACTACCACTGCCGCAACCGCCACCATCGCCGCACCGACCACCACCGCCTCCACCACCACCACGTCTTCGCTGGCACCAGCCCCAGCGCAGGTGGTGGCCCGGCCGACTGGATCCACCCTGGGAGCCACAGCGAGGACCGTGGTGAGCAATGTGGCTAGTGGGCAGGCCGGTGGCAGCAGGACTGGTAGGAGGAGCAGGGTCAGGGAAACGCCAGCCTCCCCTGGGAGCCATGCCCTGCCTCAAATGGCCAGAGTCCTTGGGGCCTATGAAGAGGCCCAAGGACAATGGGCCAGGTCTGCTACTGACACGCGGGAGGTGCTGGGGGTGCTGAGGTCCATGGACGCCCATATGGGCCAATTCGTGTCCCGTATGGACCAACTCGTGGACCTCATGGGCCAGCTGGTGGTGGCGGTGGGGTCACAGGCAAGGCCAGCAACACCACCTCCGCCACCACCTGCTAGGGCGCATGCTCGGGCAGCAGTGTCCACTTCCCTGCGTCCACAGCCAGTGAGCACACCTCACCCACCACCAGCAGGTCGCCACCACACACCCCCTCCCAAACGTGGAAGGGGCCGTCCGAAGAGGAAACAGATCTCCCGGGAGGACTTCGCACGCTCCAGTCGCAAGTGAGGCAGCCAGCCAGCCTTCCGCCAGCCTTCCTTGACCAGCCACTGCATTGACTTGCTCTACGATCCCACTCCACACAGCCATCTGGATGGCATGTGTGTGTTGGACTATGGACATAGAACCAGTGGGTACACCCTGATCATCACGCAGCCATGACCGACAGCTCATTGTCACTGCACGCACCACTTTTGTCATCACCTTACACACAATCACATGTCACAGTTTGTAATAAATGCACCTTTTTCACTAACTGCTGTTTGTGCCCTGTGTCTTTATTGTACGGAATACAACGGCCACCTTGGGCGGAAAGGCACCTGATGCGTGGCATGGAAATGGAATCCGGAGGGCCTGTAGGGACCTAGGGGTGGGAGACAGAACAGGAGCACATTCAATGAGTGTGTCACACACCCATCACACAGTACATGTCAACAACTACAAGCAATGTACACACATCGCACAGAGCAATAGGGCACAATGCCACAGTCACCAACAGTGGCATACTACCCTGGCCATGGAGCGTTGACACACTGCACGCAGTGAACATACGGCCACCCTGACACAGCACACACACACCTGCATAGATACAGACACATCATCCGTCGTACATGGACACTCACCGTCAAGTGAAGTAGCGGGCGATGAGCTGCTGGCGCACATTCCCAGCTTCCTCCTCTCCGCTGTCCACCTCACTCGAGCTGTCCTGGTCTGCGGGCTGGGGCCCTGGTTGATCTCCGTCATCCACAATGAGGGGATCTGCTTCCGAATGGCCAGATTGTGCAGCATGCAGCACGCCACCACTATCTGGCACACCTTCTGTGGGGAGTACGCCAGTGCACCCCCGGTGCGGTCCAGGCACCTGAACCTGGACTTGAGGAGGCCAAAGGTACGCTCGACCACACGTCTGGTCCTCCCATGTGCCTCATTGTATCGATCGTCTGCTGGGGTGCGAGGATTCCTCAATGGACTGAGCAGCCATGCCCCATTCGGATACGCAGAGTCACCTGGGTGTGAGGGACACAGAGAACCGTTGCTATTCCAACTGGACAAGGGACAGCATCGCACAACCAGCACGCTACACCACTCCACATACTCACCGACAATACAGCCACGATCCTGTTGCAGATTGGCCATCAGTCGTGGCAAGATGCTGTTGCGCATTATGTGTGCGTCATGGGCCGAGCCTGGAAACTTTGCACACACGTGGGTGATCACCATGTCCGCAAGGCACACCACTTGCACATTCAGGGAGTGCGTGTGCTTCCTGTTGCGGTACAGGTGCTCAGTGGCCTGTGGTGGAACAAGGCCAACATGAGTGCAGTCAATGGCTCCCACGACGTGTGGGATTCTGCCAAGGGCATAGAATGCACCCTTCACTGCCGCCAATTCACGAGCCCTGGGGAAGCGGATGTACCTGTTCCGGTACAGCATCATGGCTGCCAGTACATCCCTCAGCACCTTGCTGAACATGGGCTGGGACATCCCTCCTCCAATGCCCACTGTGTGCTGGAATGACCCAGTGGCGAAGAAATGCATGGCGGCCATCACCTTAGCCGTGGGGGTGACAGCAGTCGGATACACCCTGCGGGGACGGAGATGGGGCTCTAACATGGCACACAGTCGATGCAGAGTTGGCCTGTCCAGCCGAAACTTCCTGATTACCTCTGTATCGTCCATGTCCGCCAGCAATTGGTATGGGCGGTCAATGTTCGGTCTCCGCCTGGGTTAAATGGCAGAGGACACATGTCAAAGCAACACGGCACATAGCAATTTCGCATACACATCACTGACATGACTGAGCAAGCACATGGGCCACAGCCCAGCTGTCAAGCTGGGACGGCACGGCCACAATACACTTACACAGGTCTCCCAACAATGGCAATGGCAAGTGAGACATACCACTGCCATGTGCATGCACATGGGGATCTAGGCCCCAATGACTTGCGGGGCGTGCTGATGGGGACTGACTGCATATTCGTCAAGCGGCAACGCCACGGCAACATGAGTGTCTGCTGAGCATGGTACTGCTTCCGAGGCTGGATGAGTATGGCACACGACAGACGACGATGTGGGCACGGGCTGAGCGGCCAATACAAGTGGGACCTGTGGCACGAGGGGATATGAGACAGTAGTAGGTGTCAGCACTGCACCCTATGTACAGCACTGTACGGATCACAGCTCCCGAAACATTGACTGGTGTCCACATTGACAGCCCCATGCCAAGATGGCTGTGTGCTTGCAGTCACACGTCACAGGTGAGAGGTTACATTGCACGTGCCAGGTGGCAGTCGTACATAGTGGGAGCTGGCATGTGTGTGCATGTGTCTCCTGTTCAGGATCCACCAGATGGGCGCTGACTCTGTACTGACCATTGGACACAGCATGTTCCGTGGAAGGCTTGTGTGTGTGGGATGGTGGCACTGGATGTGCCTCCGTTGGGTGGGGGGCCATGCACAGGGCGGGTACGTCGATGATTGCGCATTGTTGGTCACGGTGGGTGCACCAGCTAAGATGTGTTGCCCTGTGTTCAATTCCTATGTCCGCATGATGATGGACTGTGGATGTGGGCAGACTACACATTGGTCGATGTGCTGTCCATATGCATGTGCCTTCACACCAGGCACAGCTGCCCCTGCACATGTGACCCCTGCTGGACTCACTGCTGGGTCTGTGGAGCTGATGCACCTTCTGCGCGTGGGGCGGACAGCTCTCCTCACTTCCCTCATTGCGCATGTCATGTCTTTGCCGCAGGTGACATGGATCATGGAGGGCCCACATGTACGCGTGGGTAGGCTACACATGATTGTTCACTGGTCGCCACCCCCAGTCAGTGTTTCGAATGGGAAGGTTGTCGTGCTGGTGGTATGTTCGATGTGGCGGATGGGCGGGCCTAGGTGCGGGCTTACATTCCGGACATGGGGGGTAGTTGGATTGGCGACTAGTTGCAGTACACACGGGACACGTCTCTTCCTTTCCACATCTGGGTCATCCCTTGTACTAACTGACAGTGATACAGTCATCTTCGCCCCAGCCCTCATGTCCTCCCCTCGCCCCCCAATATGCATGCTCACCTGCGAGGCTAGCGCTTGCACAGGCAGCCCCAAGCTCGCACCAGAGAGGGCAAGGAGTGCATGTGTGGGTCCAGTTGCACGAGTGGGCTGTCTCAGGGTATGATGTGTGGCGGGACGCCGTCCACCTGCGTGGTGCCCCAAATGGAGACCCGGCCTGCATGGACTATGCATCACAGTCTTCGCCTTCCGGATCCGCCACCTGCGACACCCAGTGGCTGTGGCTGCCCTTGCGGCCATGCCGCGTCCGTCTGTGGCTGATGGCCCACACATTCACTCTTTGGCCTCTCTGGGGAGGGCTCAGGGGTGGTGGCGCACGCGCTTGCACTTAGTCGCAATGGCATGTGGTGTGGTTGGTATGATGGGCAATGGATGGGATGGTGCGAGCCACCTCCCGTGACGTCAGTGCTGCTCGTGCTGTGGTGCGTCCCCCTACACTTCCATTTGACTTTTTGCCATGCTGGACGTTGAGGTTCTATTGCCTGCGTGATATGACCAGGAGGAGCGCGAGGAGACCTCTCACACACCATGCTCCACTGCCATCCCGTGCCCTGTATCGCCTGTGTGGATTGACTATGTTGGGGTTACACCTGGTCGACTGGGGCTGTGTGTGCCTTGTCAAGGGGCATGGCGGGCGCACAACAGGATCCAGCTTGTCCACAGAGGGTGGGCATTCGGTGCGCCTGGTACCGCTTTGTACGTGTGCCCGGCTGCTGTGCACACACGTGTTCACTCCCCCCGACAGGTGTCCTCTCACAATGCCCAGGGAAGCGGTGGTGTACTGTTCATGACCCCTCCCAACACGGCGTGCTCCAACTTGGCATGTGCGCATCTACCCGTCGCACCCACCCACCTGAGCACTGCGTCCATACGACTTCACACGACACATGTGTGTCTTCCACAGTAGTGCTACTCATTTGCGTTGACATCCAATACCAGTGGACTACATGGTCATGTCACGACTGCCGTGTACTTCACATACTCTCATCCTCTCTCATTCGTACTTGTGAAATGAGTCAGCGGAGACAGTTCTGGTTTCAAACATTATATTGAGTCTTCTGTCCTCTGTGATGCAGTATAGTGGACACTACTGGCAGCGGGATACATGTTGAGGATATACTGAGCATGATTACAAATGGGATAGGGTGTGGGGTTACATCTGCTTGGCCAAGGCTGTGCTAATGTACATTTACGTATGGCTGCGGAGCTGCGGACTTTGACACAGACGGTATACATGTAGCCTACCAGACCGCTCGGCATCATGGGCACAGTCCATCTCAGTTCCATGTGACAGGTTT
The DNA here is from genome assembly GCA_963921515.1 of Calotriton arnoldi. NCBI lineage: Eukaryota > Metazoa > Chordata > Amphibia > Caudata > Salamandridae > Calotriton > Calotriton arnoldi. The sequence continues at coordinate 1,515,289 of CAWUFW010000329.1, forward strand.
GCTGCGGTTGTTCCTCATGCACGCGTGCATGTGAGATGACATCAGGGCATGTGCTTGCGTGCATGCAGCGGCGTGCCACTTGTTGTTGCACTGTGGTGGTTACTGGACATGTCACAGTCACTGGGGTCGTGTTGTTGTTGTATGCACTTGTCGTCCATGCAAAGGTCCTGGTATGGGATTCCCGGGGCGGGGGTGGGAGGGGTGCAGCACCCACAGACTCCAGGCGACCTATTCATGTCCACTGAGCGGTGTGTGTGTCCATGGGCGCTGGATCCATGTCGTGTCCTGGTTGTTCGTGCAGTTCCGTCCATGTGGGTGCGATGCACAGAGCCCATGCCACTGCCTCCCACGATGCATGCGGTGTTCCTGGATGTGATGGGGAACAGTGTGCATGTCCCGGTCATATCCGATGTCATGGCGATGTCGTTGATGGTGTGGTTACAGTTGCCGGTCGTTTGGTATGGCTGTTGTGGTGGTGACTGGCCAGTCCGTGCGGAAGCTGAGCATGGGTGCGGGGTTGGACTTCATAGGTCACTCGGGGAACCTGCGTTGTGGTCCGACGTATTTACAGGTTGACAGGTATGCGATGCCGTCCAGCAGGGCTTCCATGTCATTGGTGGTGTACATGTTTGCCAGCCAATGAAGCGGATGGTGGCTGTCAAGGTGTTGTTCGTAGGTTGTCCCTTGGAGGACCATGATGGGGCATGCTGGGTGACATTCGATGTAGCTGTTCTCGATGATCCGTCGTGTGGAGGCACAGTGGTTCCATTTCAGTGCGCGTGCGATGTTGGCCACATACGCCATGCCCCCATAGGCAGAGCAGGCCCTGTCGTGTGCGTCCAGAGGGAGGAGTAGTGGTAGCAGGTCCGCCTTCAGACATGCCGGGTTGGAGAGGCATATCTCGACGGGATGCTGGTAGGGACACCTCCGACAGTAGAAGACGGGCATGACGCAGCTGAACAATGTGATGCGGTAAGTCAGTCGGTAACTTACGTTCAGCAGGGACAGGAGATCGCATCCCAATGTATGTATCGTGCTGGTTTGGTACAGCTTGAGCTCTTCGGCGTAGTTGGGTAGGTGTGTTGCGGTTGCCATTTCGCAGCGGTTCGTAGAGGTGGCGTGCTCCGGCTGTGTGTGCAGTCTGCAATGTGCATGCTCCGGGGTTGCTGTGAGCTCTGTGTAGTCGTGGGGAGACAGGACTTGTGTTCTGTTGGCTTGTTTGGAGGACACGGGCCCTCTTCCCACATGCTTCTCAGACAGTTCAAGGTCGGTGCTGTGTGACTCCTTCCAATTAACTTGCATGTGGCCGACATGGGGGAGTGTTTTCTTCTTTCTTCCCCGTCCGTTGTGTGCTTCTGTGATATGCGCTATCTGCCGTGTGGTCGGTCTCCTCGGCATGCCTGTGTTGGTCTATTCTTGGACAATGGCTGTATTCACCGGCTTCTGTCGTAGGGCTGTGGTTTCGGTGTTGGAATGGAAGGCCATTCAGTGCTGTCTGCTCTCCCTTGTGTGGGCGGCAGGCTGCCTTTCCGCTCTGCGTTGGGCCTTGTGTGTGGATGTAATTCTTGGGCCACCTGTTGTCGGTCCCCGGGCTCTTTGGTGTTCCGTTTCATGTGTCTTGTTCATATGTGCAGGGTGGTATGGGTTTTTCAGTGTGGTACTGGCGTTCCTCTTCCCGAAGGAGCCCTGCTTCTCCTAGTTGGTGTTGCCGCCGCTGTGTGCTTCGCCATGTTTGTTACACTGGGGTGTGTCCTGCTGTTGCGTGACTTAACTGACATGTGTGCGTCGGTTGTGTGGCGTTGGGTGTTGTCCGTGAATTGGGCGTTGGGGACATGTCTGTGGCCGGCCTGTCACGTGTCATGTGCGTTCGGGGTGGGGCTGGTGTGTGTGCTGCTTGGTTGTGTCCCTGTGTCTGTGTGCGACGCATGCATGGCGCTGCGGTTGGCCTCTGCGTTGTGCGCATGTGTGGCGGCGTCATCGGCGCTTTGGGGCCGTGACGGGGTGGTTGGTTCCTAGTCCCAGGTGGTGTGTACACATGTGTTCCGCGATGTTAGGATTTGGCCTGTGTGTCATATGTGGATGCAATGGTGGATGTGTAGTGTGCACGCGCTGGTGGGGGGTTGTCCGCTTTTTCCGCCCTTGCACTGTGTGCGCTGTTTGCGTGCACTTGTTGTGTGTGTGCCTACCTGCGTCTCCGCGGTACGTTGCGTCCTTGGTGGTGCATCAGCAGAAGCATGGGAAGGGCCTGCAGTGCTGGATTCATGCCCGGGGTGCCGCTTCTTCGTTGTCCGTGCTCTGCGTCCGTGTTTCCGCCTCTCTTTCACGTGCGGTGTCTCTTTGCCGTGGGAGCCGTTTGTTTGCGGCATCGTAATTTATGCGCCGGGTGGGACGTGTTTCGTCGGACGGTGTGTGTCAGTTGTGCTGCGCCGCTACGTGTGCGGGCGCACTTTGATGGCGGACGGTGTTGCTGGCTTGCCGGCGGTGTTTGGCCTGCTTTTCGCATCGTAATTGGGCGGGCGTGTGGACTGCTGCGTGCCGGCGGTAACTGGTGGTTTTTGCATCCGCCAGCACGGCGGTAGTGCTTCCGCCCGCCATCGTAATGGGCCCCTTGGTTCTCAAAATAATGACTCGTAGGGGGACGCAGAATGACCTGTTTGATTAATACTAAACAGGTCACAATTTGCCAACTCCCATGATTGACTACAACCATGGGAATGGTGGCCAGCAAGGAACAGCAGACCACAATCCTTGTGATTGCATTCTAAAATGGAAACCTTTCTTTTAAAGTTTCATGAGTTCCTTCAAGAAACCTGGGCTTAAAAACAAAACAAAAAATGTTTTGCGTTTTTGAAAACATCACCTAGTACCCTGGACCAATGCCTAATCCCTCTGAAGCTGCTACCCAGATTCCATAAGTGGTCCAAAGTGGACCCCTTCTGTTTTTCAAATGAGTTACTACCCCATCTTGGGAGTCAGTAACTGATTAATGGTTTGTAACTGAAATTATGTTTGCAAACCACTAATATATATTTTCCTGAATCGCAATTTGGAAGAAACTCCCCAAAACCCCCCTTCAAAATTGGGTTTCAATTATTTCTGTACTCATTTTGCAATTTGGAAAAAAAATTCAGAATCACAATATGGGGATAGTATGTAAAAGTGTTTTTGTGGTTGAAAACCCTGTGTATTACTGAACCATAGGGTTTGCAACCACAAAAATCCTTTGCAATTCAAGCCCAGTGTTATCTGCAGTGCCATTTTGTTTGGGGGTAGGTCGAGGTAATTGTGAAGGTTTGGCCATGAGGGGACAAGCACACTCCGGGTGCATGGTCTTCTAGACTCCATGACAGTTTGAGGCCACGGAGGCCCCTGCTGATGGTAGTTTGAAGTGCTGCCACTTCGATGCTCTGTCATCTTCTTCTGACACAAGAAGTACGAGGATGTAAATCCCAGCTCCTCTCTAGTGGTCATAAATGAAGTAAAGAAAGAGAAGGGGAGGCATTCAAAGATTCAGGAAGTCTTAGAAGCTTGTCTCTCGCCAAACAGTCATATCAACATAGATTATTTTATTTTTAAGGGCCAGATGTACAAATCTTTTTAACAGTCGTAGACCCTCCAATTTGCTAAGTCAGAGGATTTGCAACCACTAAAAAGTCTTTCTAAATCAGTAAATGTGTTTAGAAATGGATTTTTAATCACAATGTGGAAGGGGCGTGTTTGGCGCTTCCTTCTAAATTGAATTTGCACATGATGTATCATTAGTTGGCGACTCGAATTCCAGTTGCAAACCATAGAAAAGGTACTGACTCCTAAGTTAAGGTGATAACTGATTAGCAAAGATGAGTGGGTCCTCTTTGGATCCCTTGCCCTTTCGGAAGCAAATTGGCAGCTTCAGGGGGAGTAGTCTCTGAACCCCTACTCCAGGGGACCACTGCTTGTCTCACTTAAGTTTTTCAAAATTGAAAACCTTTTTTATTGAAAGAAACCTCGTTTACTTAAAAAACTTGGGACTGATTTAGAGTTTGGCAAACAGAATATTCTGTCACAAACATGACGGATGACCCGTTTGCTGTATTACAAGTGCCATAGGATATAATACACTTGTAATACGGCAGACAGGACATCTGTTGTGTTTGTGATGGAGTATCCCATCTCCCATGCTCTAAATTAGGCCCCTGGTCTACTTTGAGCAAAAAAAGTATTCAGTTTTGAAATGCAAAGGCAGGCTTGTTGATCTGCTTACCTTTGCAGCCGACCATTACAAGTATTTGTAGCCAATCGAAGTGAGTTGCAATTTGCAACCAGTTCCATTAATATTAATTAGGCAGTCTATTCTGTAACCCACTTAGATTTCTTGTTTTGCAAACCAACCTATTAATTAGTGTGTAGATCCTTTTGGAAAATAAGTTATAAGGCAACGAAATGTTGACTTTATTGATTCTGCTTTTTGAGACCATTTCTTTAGTACATCTCTCCACAGATTCTTTATCATTGTAACAATGTAAAGAGCAGAACAGACCAATTCAAGCTGCATATTTGTGTACGCTTTAAAGACAAGAGAACTCTCATCACTTACGCGATCTTAATTATTTAAATAATATCACAAGCTTTAGATTTTGTGAGCATCCTACTTGTATGTATAATTCCGTCACTAGTGACAGTTTTAAAAGACATTTTTGTTTCTAAAATGGCTGTTAATAGGAATTTTCAAATTAAAAATGTAAAGCAATGTCTATGAGATACAAGTCTGCATGTCTTCACTATTTTAAGCTTAACAATGAGAATTATAGTGCATGTAGTATGCATCTATATCAATGCATTGAACATATTTTGTAAACATCAATCACAATGTGTAGACAATTTTATTTATTTTCTGGAATGTCATTTTTTTTTGTAGTTTAGTTTTTTTGCCTCAAATGACGTATTTTGTTTTCTGAACATAAATAGATTGAAATCTAGCACCACAAATTTAATTGCATACCAAAAAGCATTATAAGATATCTGAAAGATGATCTTCCTTCAAGACACACATTTTTGTAGTATTATACTTCCAGGCAGCACAACATATTGATTTCCTTGTTTATAGAAATGGTTTTCCTAATTACATTACCTGAAGATAATGCATTTTGTCTTCCTGCATGTCTCTTAAAGGAAAGATCTGAGGAATTCCTCTTTCCAGTGCTGAAAACTCATACTTGGTAATGCGATCCATCACCATAATATCTCCTCCATAATTGTAGTCATAGGGTCTGTCATAAATCAAATCTGCGTGGATTCCACCGTCGCGACTGTTTTCTGTTGAAAAAATATGCTTACAATTTATTAAACCAATGCACTAGAGTATGCCCATTTCAAATTAGAGCTGCTTGCAAAAAATAAGGGAGCACTCATCCCTCTTTTACAATGAACATCATAGAGTACATTGAATTGTTTGACATAGTACCATAATTTCTCTTTGGTTCCATCACCTCTATTTATCGTCCAGTGTGTCTTCATTTCACCCCATCACGTCGTTTGCTTATTTTGCAAAGTTTCTACTCATTCAATCAATGCTATTTTTGTTATGAATTGGTTATGAATAGCCATAACATGTTGACACCTTTGAAAAATATCTAAAAATGGTGAAAGGTTGTTGGCTCGTCTTACACAGCATTAATTTCGATGTGATAGTTCACTAAGTCGCTTCCCTATTAACAGAAACTCAATCCATTGTTTATCTTGGATTTCATATGTTCTGGAAAATAGTATGCTTTTGGCCTCTCAGTGCACCGCCACTACTGTGGCCTGTTCATACACAGTGAGAACAGTAGGTTGTCAAATTATTAATAACTCACTATGTATAAGTCAGTAGTATTCGAGCATTGTAGAATGATACCCTGCTGCAATTGGGGCATGTATGAAAACTAGGTTGCAGGATATGTTGTGCATTGTTATGCAAATTGTAGCCAACTGCATGCTGTGGTGGGCCCTGTAGGTTTTTCCCGGAGATCAAATGTTCCCGATGATTAAAAATCTTACTCCAGTATTAAGTTGGATCTTAAAATTGATAACTGTAAACTCCACCAACTCATACAATCAAACTTAAAATCATATTTGAGCTACCTATTTTAATGTTGCAACTTTTTGAACATGGCTTGTTCTCTGCACAATCCAGCTACTGTAGCCTAACAAAAGGTATACTTTAGCTTAGACCATTCAACACTTCTCTACTGAGGCAAATCACCAGCTCACACCATCAAAGCAGTTTTCCTGGGAGATGTTGGGCTACAAGCTTCAGAGGGAATTATCAGAAATGTGTTGGTAGGAGAGAAATATTATAGGAGGACAGCCAATACATTAGTTGGTGAATGAGGCATTTCCATGCGAGGGCCTTCAATGACACCACAACTTTTCTGCCTAGTAAATCTTCATGAGATAGTGTTGCCTGGAATCCCCTTGAAGTGAACAAGGCTTAACTGATTAGCAGTGGGCAGAGGTGGGTGGGAAGAGAAGTGATCTGTAGCTTCAGAGCTTCTCCATTCCATCCTGCACAGTGGAATACAAAGCACATGGGGGAGTTTGGGAGTCACAAAGGGCATGCACCATGCACCTGTGGCATTTGTGGTCTATCTGCACTTCAACATTGGCTTTCAACACAGAAGATAACAATTTTTTCCTGTCTGACGCAAGAAGATCTTTTACTACTTGCTAAGAAAACAGTAGTCAGGAGTGAATTGCCCCTTGCCCTGACTTGAATATCTGTGCCCACAGACAACTCAGAACCAAGTGAAATGGATGTTAATAATCATGAGTCTGAATCTAAAGGGACGCAACAATGTACGGGTGGTGGGGCTGCCGGAGGGAGCAGAAGGGAGAAACCCTGTCGCCTACGTAGAATCATGGCTGCGAGCCCTCTTGCCAGAAGACACCCTTTCCCAGCACTTTGTGGTGGAGAGAGCGCACCGGGTGCCAGCTAGACCTTTGCCATCAGGGTTTAATCCCAGGCCGCTCCTGATTCGGCTTTTGAATTATAGGGACAGGGACGCGATATTGCAGGAAACCAGAAAACTGCGTGAGATTCAAGTGGACAATCAAAAGGTGATGTTTTTTCCTCACTACACAATTCAAGTACAAAAGCAGAGGCACTCATTCATGGCGGTGAAGAGGCGCCTGAGACAGAACGATTTAAAATACTCCTTATTATTCCCGGCACGCCTGAGAGTGGTGGCGAAGGGCAAAACAAATTTTTTCGCTACACCTGAGGAGGCTGAGGACTGGCTTGATACGTACTCTCCCCCGAGGGCTGAGCTATCGCCCGACCGTACAAAAACCAGGCCGGCTGGTGGGACTCATCGTCGTCGCCACCCCAGGGGGAACAAATTGAAGCACTCCCAACTCTTTCAAAAGACTGGCCCAGATCCTGAACAAGTACTGCAAGGCCAGCAAGGCGCTCTTCAGGCTGTGGCAAGTATCAGCGGGTCGCAGGCGGAGGAATGCGCGTCCATCTCCAGCCAGCAAGACCAAGTCAGTGATGGTGAAGACCTTTCGGATGACCCTCTAACCACACACGATTCCAGTGAACTGCCAGTTGTCACTCCCCATACAGCTGATGACATTGTTTGATGACTGCTGCTGTATCTTTCTGTTTGGCCTCGTCTATGTCTCGTGACTGCACAAGCAAGTATATGGTTGTAAGATGTGTATTAATGTGAAGAGCTAGGTATGGAGAGCACAGACAATTGTATGCTACACTCTAGCCCTGTCAAACGCGGCTGCGCTCTTCTCACTAGTTAGCGAAACAGCGTTTAAGATATGGCATTCAATACCCCCTGCTCTCCACTGGAGCAGGTTACAGGTTAACCCGGTGGGTACAGCACTGAAAGATTTATGATTGGCTAGCAATGGGGGGGCTCCGGGGAGACTGCCCCTCCCCCCTAGACAATTATGGATTGCAACACGCAGCGCAACCCCCAGACATAGATTGCATGATGCTTGCATATGTAGTTTGGACGATTGCCCGTTGCAAATTCGCCCTTCTGGTATTCATTTTAAGTTTAGGCAGTTGCTTGTTGCACGTTAGCCGGTATGTTATTATAACTGTATTTTTAGTTGTTATTGCTGCCAATGATTCTATTGTTCAACATGCTATCCTTTACACACTGAGTTGGGACAGCTGCGACACTGCCATGCACAGAAGGACACACTCTAGACCCGCCTACAGGCGCGAGGCACTGACTCACCCCACCCCTTGGTCTGGCTGGACCACATGTGTTGCTAGTTCTCCAAAGACATGGCACCTATCACGATTGGGTCCTGGAATGTGAGAGGCATTCACAGTCCGTCACGTCGATATTTAATTTACTCCTATCTGAAGCGGCACCATGTAAACATAGCACTCTTACAGGAGACGCACTTGCATAAGACAGAAGTAGCGTGGCTACATAGGCGCTGGAGGGGTCAATTGTACGCGACGGGCTACTCGGCGTATGCGCGGGGGGTGTTGGTGTGGGTAAAGCCGGGGACTCCCTTCCGAGTGGTTGACACTTATATAGATGCAGAGGGTAGGTATGTCATGATCAAGGGAGTTTTAGACGGAAAGCAGATCATACTTGCGTCACTGTATGCTCCCAACACGGACCAGGCAGCCTTTTTGGAATTAATTTCCCTTAAACTTGCTGAGTGGCACGATGTTCCTATGATACTGGGCGGTGACTACAATAGTGTGTTGGATGTATCACTAGACCGGTCCTTTCCTCCCCTACCTGGCACGGCTACACACACCGCTGCAAAAGCATTAAATCACTGGGCCACAAACTGGCACTTATCTGACGTTTGGCGTCACCGCAACCCACACGATAGGGTATACTCTTATTACTCAGGAGCGCATGACCTCCATGTGCGTCTAGACCGCTTTATGGTGTCAAAAGATCTTCTCTCGAGTGTCTCCGGGTCCTACTATATGGGGCGGACACATTCTGATCATAACCCGCACATGATGGAGTTACAATGGGAAGACGCAGTGCCGCCAATACCTATATGGCGACTTCAGCCAGATGTCCTACTTGATGCACCATTCCGTGATTTACTTGCGACTAGGATGGACCAGTACTTTGATGAGAATGCAGGCACAGCCTCATCGCCACAGTTAGAGTGGGACGCTCTCAAGGTAGTAATACGGGGTCACTGCCTGAGTACGCAGGCGGGTATTAGAGTGCAGCTTGAAACAGAACTCACCACCTTAGAAAGAAAGTTGGCGGCTGGCGAGCGCGAAGCGACCAAGGGGCCCCAAAGGCAGCTTGTCAGCCACAGGGAGGAGCATACACGATTGTTGGAACGGCTGCGTTGTCTTAATTATGCCGCACACTCAGCGCGGACACATCACATGGGGGACAAGGCTGGAAAATTGCTCACGTGGCTCATACGTCAAGATGAGTCAACGTCCCCTGTCGCATTTGTGCGCACGGCGGCCGGGGGCGTAGCATATACACAGCAAGAGATACATGAAGAGTTTGTGACCCACTATCGGGGCGTATACGAATCTCGCACACAGGTTACGTCCCTGGAACTACAGCTCTACCTAGAAGAGTTGGATCTGCCGCAACCTACGCGCACACAAAAAACGGAATTAAACGATTCTCTTCGTGCGGAGGAAATACGGGACAGCATATTTTCATTATCTAATGGGAAGTCACCAGGGCCAGATGGTCTGCCGACTGAGTTCTACAAGGCTTATGCAGATATCTTAATACCACAGCTGCTGAAGGTGCATGAGAATGCGTTGGAAGACTCCGCGCTTACTGAAACGCAAAACGAAGCCCTGCTGATATCTCTCCTCAAACCTGACAAAAACCCTGAATCTTTAGGCTCTTACCGTCCACTGGCACTTCTAAATACCGATTACAAAATTTTTGCATCGTTACTCGCTAAGCGTCTTTCACTTTTAGTGAGAACACTGGTACATCCAGACCAGAACGGGTTTGTTCCCACTAGTAACACATCACTCAACCTCCGTAGGTATTTTAAGATACAGCAGTATGCGACGCATAGATGGCCTCGCTCTGGTTGCTTGGTATTGGATCTGGAGAAGGCCTTTTATTCTTTGGAATGGCCATACCTGGCGGCAGTGCTGAATAAGTACGAGCTTGGCGACCATTATCTAAGTATGGTCCAACTGCTGTATCAGCGCCCTACTGTTCGGGTCCGCACAGGTAGGCTCATATCAGATCCTATCAGAGTGAGGCGGGGGACACGCCAGGGTTGCCCGCTGTCCCCGCTACTTTTTTCTCTGGCCATGGAGCCCCTGGCGATGCTGCTCCGTGGTAGTAGTGAGACGTGGGGCATACAGTTAGGAGATGGGATGCATGCCGTGTCCCTCTATGCCGATGACTTACTGTTGTATGTGCGAGACATTACTGATATTCCCGAGTCCATCGCGGATGTACTGAGGACCTTTGAAGAGATGTCGGGTCTTCGAGTTAACTGGGCCAAGTCAGGGGTCTATCCCTTCAACGCAGATACAGCGGAAACAGGCGTACTCATTAATGGCTCACTGCTTCCATGGTACCCCACCACCTTTCGCTATCTTGGGGTCTTCATATATCGGACACCTGACGATTTGCTAGAGGGCAATTTAATGAGAGCGATTACAGCGGTCAGGGCCCAAATCCAATTTTGGAAGTCAATCCCATTGAATGTAATGAGCCGCATTACCCTGTTGAAGATGATTGTCCTTCCCAAGCTATTATATTACTTTTCGAATCTCCCAGTTTATGTCCCAACCAAGACTTTCCGTGAGCTGGAGCGTCTGTTCCGAGACTTCATATGGAACAAGGGAAGGCCTCGAGTCGCATTGTGGAAATTATATGCCCCTACTAGTCAGGGAGGGTTGGCTGTCCCCAATATGGAACTGTATTATATAGCAGCTCAGCTACAATGGGTCACGAAATGTCTGAACGGCGACAGCCTGGAAGACACGGCAACCTTGCAACAACCGTGGGCACATACTCAAATCTACCACCTATTCCATCCGATTGCCAAGCCACCACGGCCATCTCAATTACACCTGGGGTTAGCGTATAGATGCTACAGGAGGAGCTTATATCTCACCCGCGCGACACTCCCATATGCCCTGATATTGCCACTGTTGGGGATGCCTAGGGGAAGGGCGGGTACCTCCGAGGCGACTCTCACACATTGGCACACAGCAGGCATAGACACCCTGGGCGACCTCTACAGAGATGGCGCACTATTAACATTCGAGGCATTGGCAGACGACACACAGACCTGCCTGCAGGGCAATTCCTTTTGCATGCCTCCCTCATGAGAACGCTATCGGCCTTTTGGGGAGATCTAACGGCTGAGCCACCAACACATTTATCACTACAATATCTGCACGTAATGGGGGCGGGATCGCATATAGTGCACTGGCTGGTGACAGCCTTACTTACACACACGCTGAAACCAATGCTACAACTCCGCACCCGCTGGGAAGCAGACAGCGGCCAACCCTGGACTGACAAGGAATGGGACGTCATTCCGGCTGGCTCTACCTATATTCCGAGAAGTTCCAAATTTAAGTTAATACAAACGTATATCATACAGAGGGCATACCTCTCGCCCGAAAAGATAAACAATTATTTCAACATTACCACATCTGAATGCCCGCGCTGCCGGCAGCACAACGTGGATCTGCTCCACATGCTATGGTCATGCACCTCCCTCCAAAATTATTGGCGAGAAGTCGTCAAAGCCCTAGCGCTCTGTACTGACACATCTCTGCCGCCCACATGGGAAATTTGCATATTAGGGGTCTATGTCAGGTCCAAAAAAAACAAAGTCACATCACGGTTTAGAGACCTGGGATTGATAGTTGCAAAGCGCTTAATTACGAAAAGGTGGAAACATGCAGACCCCCCAGAGGTGATCAGCTGGGAAAGATCACTCACGATATGGGCACAGGCGGAGAGTACAATATTGCACAGGGAGGGAATCGCGGGGCTCCACAAACATCCCATTGCACAACACTGGGACACTATACTCACAGCCTTTAAAAATAAAACTGATACATGACTTCCACGTTAGGGATCCCAACCCACAGAGGGCATGACGTTAGCGGATAGAAATAACAAACTGTACTGCACCACTACATCGGCGCAGCTAGATATGGGAGGTCCCCTACCCCTGACTGCTCAACCCCCCACCAACACAAAACGAACCCTCAGCATTTACATGAGTCTGTGTCTCACATTGCTGAGTTACCACACTGTAATGTATAGGATGCATGGTATTGCACTCAGTTAGGAAATGGCAATTTTATTTGTGTTTTGTTAGATGGCAGTTCCTTAATTATGTTGTGCGATGTTGTTAGTTAGATAATGAATGTCTTATTGGCGCATTCTCTTTCATCCTAAGCCCTGTTTCTTTTGCGAAACCTCAGTATTGCAATATGGTAACGACCAGACATGGATATTTTCTGCATATGCTGATATCACACACGCTGGGTATTAATAGATCGATTTCAACGAATCATGCTAACACATGACGTTGGCAACCACATATGACGGTGGGAAACCACGGAGGTGTGAGATGGGCAGGTAATCACAATGATACATGGGAAACTGCCGTTTGGTAATCTGTGTGTGAGTCACAGCAAAACGTAATCACTCTTCTGTAACGCAAACTGTTGACATACAAAGTTTATTATTGTGATATTTTCTATGGAATTGAATTATGCTCTAGATATTATTGTATTGTTATGCAATATAAAAAAAGGAAAAATAAGAAAAGACCAATAAAGAGATTTAAACAAAAAATGAGTCTGAATCTAAAGGGACCTGTGAAATTGAAAAGAATTATGTAGAAGTTCCTGACCAATAATAGGGTCAACCTCCAAGTAATTAACCATGAAGTGCATGTATCATGACTGCTACCACTTTAAAAACTATTTGAGACTTTCCAATAGCCTTGCATCAGAGGAGCAGTGTGCAACAAAAGAAGAAAATAGTATGTTTGTGACTTTGCCCTTCTCATCATTTTGAAGCATCTCTATGCCTAGCTGATTAGCCATATTAGAAATATGTTTTCATTAAAGTACTCAATGTCGTACCAGGATCATTCATTATTGTCAGCCTTTGTTGTCTTATCTCTTATTATACTATTCAGCTATAGGTCTTATCAGCTCACCAATACTTGAGACATTAATTCATTTTACATGACCAGTTTCTCTACAACCTTTCCAATTGACCTTCACCTTCTTAAAAAAATTGATATCACTTTATAGAGGCTTAATGCGAAATCCTATGTTTACCTAATAGCTGATTGTGATATAACCATAGTCTATTTGGATGCCTTTGCCTATGTGATTTTGGGTTTACCTTGTCGTCTTGGTGAACTAGTTTAGAACATAACAATGGTGAACATAAGTCAGCATTGATTACCATCATTTATTTCTATAAGAGCCTGATGTATGAACAAGCAGATTTAAACAGTGAATGCAAATTTTGCGACAACTTTTTCCAACCTAGCTGTAATTTTGCAATGTGACCTATGTAGTAATAGGTCATGTCGCAAAATGTCCATTGGTAGGGATGACAGAATGACCTGCCTAATTAATATTAATTAGGTAAGTCGCTATCTGGAACGAACTTTGATTGGCAATTGGCCAACTCAGGGATAGTTACGTGCAAGAGACAGCAGACTGTCATCACTACATTCACATTCCCAAACCAAAAGCATTTTTTAGAGGAAGTTGTGTTCTTTAAATAAAAGGGCTGCTTAAAAAAATGTTCGCCACTTGGAAAGACATGAGAGAGAGCATATAGTAGTTCCTCGATCACTGCATACTCCCCTTGAGGCCACATGATTCCCAAAGGGGCAGCTATCTCAAGAAGACATCTTTCCCGTTGCAAATGAGAATCCAATCCAAGTCGGGTAAAAAGAAGAGCAACTCATCTCAGGTGTCAGTATCAGATCAAAGATTTGTGACTGCAATTGCGGTCCAAATCATTTATTCATGTCATTATGAATAGTAATTAGGTGGAGGGGATGCCCTTTCACCCCTCCGCCTGATTGTAATTCAGAATTAGCTTCAAACCCCTTTTGCAAGTTGGAAATGCATTTCTAACTCGCAAAAGGGATTAAGGGCCAGATGCACATAGATTTAGCGATTCGCAAATCGGTCGCTAGTACTTTACGACCACTATTTGGAAGAATTGGCATGATGGAAACCCATTCACAAGCTGGGAATAGTGAAGCAAATGTATTTGGAGTTTTTAAATTTTGCGTCCGCATTCAGCAATTCGCTATTAGGAAGTACCAAATAGCGAGTCGAAAATGTTATGTTCAATAAAGTCGTGATTAGCGAATGAGAAAATATTCACAATTTAGCACGAGCAAATTAGCACCAAGTCCTTTCAAAGTGGCAGCATTGTACATAATAGCAAGGAGAATGAGGATTTTGGCTCAGCTAAGGAGGGAGGAGACAGAGGAGGATATACAGAATCAGGGTGACCATCTTCAGCCAGACAGAGGAGGAAATCTATGACAATGCAGGCTGAGTAGTACTGTAATTTGAGATCTCATTGCACTCCTGAGACCACACCTTGAAAGCAACACACTGCTCAGTAATGCCATTCCCACACATGTGAAGGTGCTGTGCTCACTACACCTGATAGCATCTGGTAGTTACCAGGGTGGCATTGCTGTTGCTGGTGGTGTGTGTCAGGTTGCATTGTCATGTTTTTTTTGTGTGCATTCCTCGATACCATGGTAATATAGATCATCCAACCCAATCAAGCATCTATCTACCCAGAAAAGCCACAGAAATCCAACCACAAAATTCGATTTTCATAGGAGTGCAAATTTTCCACATAGGGTAGGGTGTGTGGATGGTACACATGTGGCCATATGCCCACCATCGCACCTGGAATATATTTTCTGCAACCACAAAAACATACATTCACTTAACACACAAGTGGTGTGTAACGCACACAACATTATCACTGACATTGTATCCAGTACCCCAGAAGCACCCATGATTCCTTCATGCTCAGGCAAAGTGGCATCTCCCGACGGCTAGAAAATGGGGAGTTTGATGATGGATATCTATTGGGTAATGGAGCGTACTGCAATGTGTGAAGAGTAGTATTCTGACATTCATGTTGTGACTAGACACTCATGTGCATGTCTTCTACAGGTGACAGTGCGTATGCCTTACAACCCTGAATACTGACACCATACCGTTCACCAAATAACCCCATAGAGCAGCGCTACAATATTGCACATAAACGCACCAGAGGGATAATGGAGCGGATGATTGGTCTGTTGAAAAACAGATTTCGGTGTTTACAAAGGAGTGGAGGAGCACTACAGTATGCACCAGGAACATCATTCAAAATCATGGCAACTACTGCAATGCTACACCACATTGCCACCAGGAGAGGACTACACATCACAGTGTCAGACTCTGAGTCTGAAAATGACGATATTGCACCTCCAGCACAGCAGTGAGCAGAGGAAAGAGATCAGTGGAGGGAAGATGGCGACGGGACCACATTGCCAACAATTATTTTGGAAGGTAAGTCTGCAGTTATAATGCATTTGATCAAGTTAACAAAAAACAGAAACTTAATGATGTTTGAAAGAAAGTTTTTTAATGGCTTGTATGTATTTTAATTTCTTCATTAACAAACAAAGATGTAGCAAATTATGCAATGCTGGTTAATCCACCAGATATGAGCATAATTATATATGAGACACATAAAAAAATATAACAACATTATTGGTTTCTGCCTCTGCGGCCTGATGGTGTACTCTCATGAAGTGTGGCAGCATGTGTCCGACTACTGTTGCTTCTTTGGGTTGTGGTATTGGTAGTGCACACGCTTCTGATGCTAAAGCGGTCCTCGCTCCTCTGACCATCACCAGATGTTCCACCTGTAATGCAGTCAGTTTGCATTGCCTCAACCGCTGTTATGATGCATTACAATCCCTTTGCTATGTTGCCACTGAGATGGCCCATTTCGGCTTGGACATTAACTGTCCTCCTACAAAGGATAGTTGTGGCATGTGCCAACCTGCCGATTGAACCGCTTGGAGTGTCCATTCTGGTAGCAAAGTGCTTCTCCCGGGGCTTTTGGTTTGCGTTAGTGTCTGATAGTTGGACAAACACTTTTCAATTGCAGCTGCCATGCTGTCCAACCCGCCTGTACATTTGTGTTTGATTTTCTGCCAACTGTCTAGGCACATTGGCCAATCCAAAGGACATTGTTTGTTGCATCGTCTGTAACCTCCTGTTCATGATTTTTATCTGTTTTTGTTGCAGGCGTTGAACCTGTAACATGGAGCCTCCAAACACCTGGGTGTTGTCAACTGCTTGTGGACTAAACGGGATTGGTTGTGAGACAGATCTTTGCCTGCGTCGTGGGTGACCATAAGGCGCGGCCGGTACAGGTAAGAGCAGTAGGGTGGGGGGGAAGTCAACATACGATGGGATATGCAAAATTAAATAAATAAATAAATAAAACCACTTACCTTGCGCTTGCCGCATCTCTGAGTCGGCGATGCAGCGAGCGCAAGGTAAGTGATTTTATTAATTTTATTTTCCCTATCCCGTCGTCTGTCAACTTCCCCCCACCCCACCCCACTGCTCTTACCTGTACCGGTTGCGCCTGGTGACCATGTCCCAGAAGGGGCTGCTGGCGTGGTCTCACAACAGGAGCTAAGTCTGTGCTTGGCTGTGGTTGACCAGTAACCTCCTCTCCTGATGAAGGCTGCAGTGTACATACTGCACTACCGGTGTGCCCATGTGATTTTGGGGGTCCATAGTATGTCCCATTTTGAATGTCCTCCTCATGCATATTAGTGGCATCCCTCTCATCTGACTCAGTCCCTTCTGTGTGCTGTGCAGCATCGTTTGTGATGCAGAAAAAAACTTACAATTAATGTTTTGTGTTTGATTTGTATCAACATGACATTTATTTGTTGTTTCAGCACAATACAATGTGTCTGAGACATACACTATATTTAATGTGCTACATGCCCCATAATGCACTTGTATGGCTGCAGTGAATGCTAACTATACATGTATCTGACTACATATTACATTTTTAAAAAGAGGACAGTGGAAAAGATGCACTTACGTGGGTCAGGTCCTGCTGTTGAGGTGTCAATGTGTCCAAACCTGCCAACTGCCTCTGGCTCAAGGGTGCCTGCCACTAGCGTTTCTATGGCTGTGGGTGGTTATGCTCTGGAGGGTCCTCCTCCAGTGGCACTATTCTCTGTCAGGCGAGTGGCTACCTTTTCCTTTGTCTTTGACCTGGGGTCACAGCAACGTTTGCGGATTTCATCCACTGCCCACTGTGTCACTCCAACTGAATTGATTCGTACCTGCATGTCCAGTCAGATTTTCTTTTGTTGGGCCTCAGGGACCGTCATAGAGGCTTTGACAAAGAGCTGCTCATGATTGATGCAGCATTCCTCTGTGAGGATTTCTAACTCCTTTTCAGAAAATGTAAGCTTTCTTTTTCTACCCCCAGACTTCTTATCAGCATCCTCGCTTGCCACACTTAGTACAAGTTGTGTCGTCCTTGCCACAAAACACACAAACTATCAGCAGTAGTTTACACCACCTCCTCTCAGTAGGCTTCACAAGATGGAAATGATGAGTACTTCCTAGTTTGAGGGTCATTCACCTGAACCAGTAAGTACTTTTATGTACTTCTGGGGGGGTGTGTGCAATTTGGGAATCAATTGCAATTTGGGAATCGCAATTCCATTGGCAATTTTTGGAAATTGCTATTTGCGACCCTCATTTTTGCGGGTTGCTATTCAGGACGCATTAGCGTATGGTCATTCCATTTAGCGAATTCCTAATTGCGAGTTGCTAAATATTGCAATTAATAAATCAGTAAACATAGTTTTCGTACATCTGCCCCTTAGTAACTAGTATAAACCAGTTTGGGGTCACAAACCCTATATTTTGTGAGTCGCAGGGCTTGCAACTGTAAAAGTGCTCTGTACATCAGGTCCTAAATTTGCTAATCCAAGTGACTTGATCCAAGCTTCGATAATTTCAGAACTTCAGAAAGTTAGCCACCTTCATCAATTGGTAATTTCAATGTTTCTAAAGCAATAAATTGTGTGAATATATGTATCTCAGACACACTTTTTGAGAACGGTCTTTCATTTGCTGAACAAATTCGAATTAATACAACATATAACAATCTGAAGCTGATAAGTTAATTTAGTTAAGAAATTGTTTGCAAAAACAAACTTGTAGCTTAATTAAACCTGGACTTTCACTTTTTTTGGACGGTGTTTTTCCATGGTATTAAGTAAAAATATAACTTGTTAGACGTTGAAGTCTTGCAGGACTTTGATGTAGTTTCTACGAGGCTTCACTGAGAACAATATTCAAACTCAATATGTCATCAAACGAATTAATTATATCCTAACATTTCACTGGTATCTCCCTACCAGGTTGCTGAGTTCGGCATAGAGCAGATGGCTGAAAGTTCCTAGATTCCGGAGGGCCAGATGGGGTGGAAGGTCCCACATCTATGCTGCAGCTACACTTTGGAACTCTCTTCCGCTGCCTCTTTCTAAACTAGATAACCATTTATTTAGGAACAATCTGAAAAGGTTGTTTTTGGGCCCCCAGCGCCTTGACGCCTTTGGGTATATGCACTCTGTACAAATCTTTTTTCATTTCATTTCATTTCACAAAACACAAGCAGTCATCAGCATAAAATGATACACAGCTCTTTAGGCCTTTGGATTACATTTTTTTTTATTACGTCTAAGACAGTGGTTAATTTGCAAAAATAAATAAATAAATGCAGAGATGCAAAGTTTTTCTCAGAAACTTCCCAATGTTTCTGCCAAAAGCCAGGGTTGCCAAATAATCCGGTTGCCTTGTTTTTAGTGCACCTAATTCTTCTTCTTCCAGCACCCTATACTTCCTGTCTCTTTAGCTCACTGGTTCTTTTTATCATTGCTTCTCCCTTTGTCACCATTTTCCTATCATTCTCTTTCACCTTCTTTCTTCAATTTCGGCCTTTTGAGGATGAAAAATAAGTCCAGTGCCTTAAAAATGTCTGATTGTGCCAACGATTTGCATCCACCTGCACAAATGACGAATTGGTCTAAGGCCCTGCTTGTGAGTTCGATGGAGTGGAATTACCACATAGAAATCTGCTCCACCTGATTATGAGTGGACTGGTATTAACCAGGGCCGGACTGGGAACCGAAACCGGCCCTGGCAAACAGCTCGGCCAGCCCCCCTGGGGGGGCGGGCCGAGCTTGTTGCTAGGCCCGGTTTCAACTGATTTGGTTACCGGGGGCCGATATTGCGGGCCCCCGGTTACAAAAACCGCCCCCTGGGGCCCAAAACCGGCCCCCAACCTAGCGGCCCACCGGGGAAACGCCTGGTGCCCGCTACGGCCAGTCCGGCCCTGGTATTAACGCACCCAGTGTTCCCTTGTGTTGGAGCACTGTATACAACTTTATCAGTGGTCAAAATCACATGAGCTTCTGTCCCTGTTAGCAAACAAAACACCCCTGCCAGAACTTAGCTTCCAATTCCCTCCTCTACTCCCCACTCTCTCGTACTTCCACCCTGACCCCACAAGAGGCTTCAGCATACATTTACCATGTGTTCAAATCAGGTGGAAATGTGTGCAATAAACCTCATGGGTCTGGGACTTTCATGTGGTTCCAAGACTTGTAAATCCGGTCTTACTCAGTTTAACCTCCATTGGGAATGCAGAAAACGGTACTGGCGCAGTGTTATTGCACAGTGACATACATTCTGCATGCAGAGTATGCACCCGGCAATACTGTGAAACTGGTAATCACCCCCAAACTCAAGAGGCTCAATTGCCATGACAAATAGATGATGGCATAACATTATGGTTTGTACCTACTATTGATGGAACTATTTGAACGACTTGATAATATGACTTTAGTTTTAAGATTTAGCCACATGATAAATGTTTCCTTAATCCTGAACGTTTTTAAAGGATGCCATAGTTCAATTTAAGGAGACAAATGCATTTGCCAAATCTATTTGCTATTCTTCTTCAGCTGTTAAAATAATAGTTCGATGATGCGCATTATTACTAGTAAACATTACAGGGTCAACACCTTTTTCAGTCATGGTTAATTTCACTATGAATACATTATAGTTTTTTATATTAATGAATGACTAGAGGGATACTAACCCCATTTGAAACATTCTTTACTTGGTTTAAAAATAAAACATAAGATATGTCATTGGCACTTGTGGGATTGAGCCTGTTTAAACTGATTCATTGTACATACTACAAATAAGTGTGCATACAATTCCCTATTTATAGTCTGCAAGTTTAGGCCGATAGTTATGTAGGCCCATACCACCATGTCTGTGACTGCATTTAAATAAAGCAATCTATTTTTAATGCAGCTCATTTTCCTTAAAGGAAAACAAACTGCATTAAGATAAAAAATGTAAACCTTTTTTTAAGAGGTCTCATTGGTCCCATGGACCACCGCCTACTCCGAAAAATGTTTTTTACCAATCACAAAAGAGAAGGACTCTTTTGGGGATCCCTTCCTCTCTGCGAACGAGTTCCTCCCACCTTTCAGTTGTCTGTAAAATATTAATGTTTGCGCCTGGGTTTTGTTTGCAAAACTTTACTCATTACCATACCGAATCAGTATTTAGATGGGAAGCTGCAATTATGCTATACTACCAATAAAGATCCTGACACAAGACTTCAATGGAGATGGAAAGCTGCAAGTGCACTATACTGCGAACAGAGTTCCTCACAGAAGAGTGCCATGTAGATGGAAAATTTGTTGCATTCTACTACAGAGGTCCTCACAGAAAAGTACAATGGAGATGGGGACTGAAAGCACAGTTGCACATACTTCCAACTGAGGTCCTCATAGAAGAGGTCAATAGAGATGGAAAGCTTCACTTGCACTTTACTATACTATAGTACCTACGGAGGTCGTCACAGAAGAGTACAGCAGCGATAGACAACTTGATACACTATACTACCAACAGATGTCTTCACAGAAGAGGACAATGGTGTCACAGCTCTTCCTGGGTGTATACTTACGCTTTGGAAGATGTGAATTAAGCAAAAGGCACACAACATTGACATTTTGAGAGCATACATACAGCACTGCTTTGCACCTAGGTGACAGTTTCCTCAAACAAGTGCAATAAACAAACATATTAACTTCTTTAAGAATACATTTGCCAAGGACAACTTCCACCATTAAACTTTCCCTTTCTTTTTAGGAATTAGGATATGCAACACAATAGAGAATGACAACTACAGAACTATTCTGGGATGACTTTGACATCCTGCAAATTTTGCACACAATGAATAAATGTAACTGCAACACCGGTGTACGGGAAATAAATGCAACAGCAGCAACGCCGCTGCAGTTCCTCACGTTAGTAGAGGTTCCTCTCAAGTCAATATTCAATTGCTTGAAATGCCAATCACAAAACTGAGGGGTGTGGCATCAGCCTAGAAAATTGCATATGCACTCTTGCTGCTCTAATGCTTGTGTTTGTTGAAGAGCTGCAGTTGCATCATACTAGCAAGAGAGGTCCTCACAGAAGAGTGAAATATAGATGGAAAAATGCCACCCTTAACTACCAACAGAAGTGCTCACTGAAGAGATGGAGATGGAAACCTGCAGTTGCACTATACTACCAACAAAGATCCTCACAGAAAAGTGCACTGGAGATGGAAAGCTGCAGCTGCGCTGTACTATATTCAGACGTTCAGGTAAAGATGCCCACAAGGAACTCTTTTCAGGTTCTATGCTGTCTATGATTACCAAAAATACGTTATCTTAAACCCTAAATAGTGGTTTATTTACAACCAATGTCTAAATCAATTGATAAATTATGCAGCGAATCAAATGCAAGAGAGGAAAAAATTCAACAGAGATACACAATTCGACAGGGGTGTATACTTATGCAAATTTTAATTTATATTAAAAAACTGTATAATAAAAAGGGTACAAATTTCAAATCACATAAGAGCAAAAGTAACTGAAATGGACATTCATTCATATATATCCCTTAACGTGACATACTTTTGCCCTGGCCCATTTCATAAATTGTTTCACAGGTAAACCTTCTTTGATATTGCAATGAATGATTCCTGACAAATTGCTGACATAGAAAATGGGTCAAAATGTCGACGTTTCGGTCTTTGGTGTGAAGACGTCTATAAGACCATCCTCAGGACATGGGTTCTTGTGTGTATTGATGACCCTGAATAATACATAACTCAATTGTATGTTCCAAAACCATATACAACAGCACACTAGATACAATGGTGCTTCAAAAATCAGGGTGAAAATGGCAATCACCATAAAGGGGCAAGCGCTCATAAAATAGTGCTGATTCTCTTGGATTCGGATAATCGAGTTAAGGAGTCTTCCTTAACTCGATCCGAAAGGTTAGGACGAGCACGAATATGCTCAAAACTCCTGGCTAATGCAAAAGTTGGGTCGACCCAACTCTCGCATTAGCCAGGAGTTTTCAGCAGTTCAATTAAAACAAGGGGAGTCGGCGCAGGCCCCCGGCCACCAAGATGTAAGGAGGTGCTCCAAAGTATGCAGGGGTCTTGGACAGCTAGGGTCGCGCGGTTTTTGTAGTGCAGATTCTGCTTTTTCAGGCGGATTATAGGCGGATGGTGGCTCAGCCGGGCAGAGCGACCCTAAGGTGCCGCCATCTTGCCGTGCGCCCTCTAGCGCCCCCCCAGATGCAGTTGCTTGATAAACGTAAATGTCCAGTATTTGTAAAGCGCACAGCTACCTCCGGAGAGGTGTCCCGGTGCTGGGGGCCGTCGGGAAGATTAAGTGAGCTATTACCCAGAGTCACATGGTGCTGGGCTGACCTGCCGCCGGCACCGGGGATCGAACCGTGAGCCCCAGGATCCGGAGTCAGTCGCCCTGGCCGCTGCGCCACACCTCTTCCCTTATATGTCCCTTATATGTCAATCACAAAGCTGAGGGGGTTGTGGCTTCAACCTAGATATTTGCATATACACCCTTGCTAATCTGATGCCTTGTGGTTGTTTCACTAAAGTATAAACCAAAGCTGGTTGATAGTGATGAGTCAACACTGAAACTTACAACAAATGTCTTGAGGGTTATGGAAAAAGCTGATGACACACTACTTAGGGACTTGCATTCACTGAGAAGTACAAGTGTCTAAAAAAGTTTTTTCTTGGGGAATTATTTTTTAGGTGTATGTATACATAAATATACAAAATATGAGGGTCTTGGAGGTGTTAATGGTCTGTCACATACCCTCTCCACCTGAATATGAAATTGTGAAATGTGACATTCCGGACAGAACAGAGATGAACTTATTAGTTTGATGATCAAAATTTACATAGTATGATCAACAGTGTGATGCCCCCCCCTGGAAAGCAAGGAAAGAATTCTTTCAGGGCAAGAATCCTCACCCACCACGATGGCATGCTGCATCATAGAATTCTGTCCCATACTATGCAGGTGGTGCAATACCTAGCGGGCCCCTTAACAGGACTCTTTAGTCAGAATCTTTTCACTGCTTGTGCTAAGTGCTTGTGTGCCAGTGATAATAGTTAGTGTAGTATCAGAAGGATTGGAGAGCTAAAATTGTCTATAGGGAAGGAGCATTGTTTGAGTGACATTTGACCATACCAATGGCAAATGTGTGTTGATTGAGAGCTTCTGTATATGTATTTATTGTAAGTATGTTTGTATGATATATTTTTGAAAACATGAGGCTGGCAAGATGGTTAAAGCTATCTTTAGGCCAGACCTAAAAATTATTACAAATATATTGAAATTAATCACAGTGGCTAGTAGCTCACCGTCATAAAACATCCTTCAAGGCTGACCTTTATGGGTAAGGTCTTCCTATTTTCAAATGTGAACTGAATAGAGGAAGTGTTTCATCTCTACAGGACTATCATATCACTTATGCCCTACATCCAAACATAAGGGAATAGAGGGCGTGCTCTTTAAGAGTCCCAGAAACTCGTTAAAAAACACAGTTTTCTGACTTAATCAAGGAAGAAACATCAGACAATCCCCAAATCTCAACAACATATATAGCTGAGATTGAGTCATGGCCCTACATAGTTCTAGAGCAGGTTAAAGTTTCCCTGGGTGTTCTTAGTGAAGTGAATGGTGGCACCAGCATATTGGAACAAAACATTACTACTTTTTGGCATCTGTTTATGTCGTTTACCATGCAAACTAAGTATAATACCCAGGCAATCAAAGACAAACACTCATTCAAGGAGGCTATTTTCTGAGAAATGTTTGTTCCAATTCATCTGTGGAATTTGTAGCACATCAAGATTCCCTCACAACTCCTCCATACAATGTATCTGAAAAGCAACATTGACTCTGTCCCTTCTGGGACAAGGGCTTCAATATTTAACTGGGTTAATAAAGGACTTGTTTGCATTTCACTGTGTTAATCATGCCCTGTTGCAACACATGCTCTACGATTAGAAAACAAAACATTTGATAGCTTATTTTATCTGGATTCCATGTCACAAAGCTTGGCAGCCGCGGGAAGGGAAATCTAGTGAAGGTCGCCTCACCTTAAAGCTTCATGGGCGATTGTGACAATGGCCAGGGACCATAGTGACAGTTGAACCACTATGTCAATTGTTTGTGCCAATGGAGCTAACTGAGGCTCTGCTGGCTCACACCCTACAGTTCTCCAACTCAAAATGAGGTGGGGGAACCACGAGTTTTGCAGGGTGGGTCTGGTAGACCGTGTTTCACCCACTTGTCCAAACTTTAAATAGCCTCCTACTTTCCAGCATTTACCAGTGCAATATCTGAATCCCCAGTTCATCTTGTGCTTACACAGCTTTAAATTATCAGATGGATGTACTTGGGAGTACAAGTTCTGTTGGTGTTTTCTTTCCTCCCTCAGCTATTCTAAAGGGATAAAATGGGAAAAGTCAGAACACAGGCTTGAACACTCATGCTGAGGTTGGGACCATTATGACATGTTGGTCCCAATGCAAAGGATTAGTTACTTGGCTGATTACCTGAAAATGGCACAATGACAGAGCCAAATGAGAAATCCCACTGTACAAGTAGGTCCATTACATACCGATACCTCAATCCAAATCCAACCTGGGAAAAGTAATTTGAAGTAAAGCACACCATAATGCATTTATACATTTTGCAGGAAAGTAGGATCTGCTTTTATGGTTACCCCCACTTTTTGCCTGGTGCTATGTTGTTTCTGACTAGTCTGAGTGGGATCCTGCTAATCAGGACCCCAGTCTCTCTGCTTTCTCCCTTAACTTGTTATGGTAAGTACTTAGGTACATCCCAGATTGGATACTGGGGTACCCTTATAAGTCCCTGGTATATGGTACTAAGGTACCCAGGGCATAAGTACCCCAGGGGTCCCCCATAGGCTGAAGCATGTATTATGCCACTTATGGGAGACCATTCAAACTGTCATTACAGGCCTGCCATTGCAGCCTGTGTAAGCTGGTGTTAACACCACTTACTACGGATATAGGGTGCCTATATCTAGGGTCACTGCACTTAAAACCCATAAGTCACCCCTACAGCAGGCCTTTTCAATCCTGAAGGCAGGGCGCTTGGTTCTAAGTGTGAGGGTGCCCCTGCATGAGCAGGACACCCCTACATCCTTCGGAGTCCATTCTCCCGGGTTGTAAGTGAGACAGCCATATAACATATAGAGGGGCACCACGTCATTATGCGATGACCATCTCGAAACTGGCTATAACGAACCCTGTCATGTTGTCACGTGGCCGATAGGGACATTGTCGACATCGCTAAGTTAGCATGAGCCCAGCAACCATGATGCTGCTTTTTTCGCGCGTTACTAAATGGCTTTATTTTTGCAAGACTCTGTTTATGCCTTTCACATGAGAACCATCTGCTTGGTTCGTTCTCTGCCTATTTCTGGAGTTTACTCTGAACATTGAGAGCAAGGTCGATAAACAATGCCCCTTGTTATTCTGTTCTGGTCAGTCCCTAGCACCTAGACAAAACATGCTAATACAGCTGCTGATGGAAACTCGTATTTCAATATTATGGGGATGCATATTTAGGTAGCACACATTTGGAGAGGGAGCCTTTCCAGGGAGAAAAGCCATGCGGTTCCTATGTTGTAGATATACCATCTAGGCACTAAGGTATGGGGTCTGCTGACAAAGCCCAGAGATCTTCTATTATATAATAATACTTCTTCTTACCAAGGGGAGGGTGGTTAGGCCTTATAGTCCTTTCTCCACTGTCTATATGATGACATTTCCCTTTATGATATATGGCCTTGCTGTAATGCTAACTGTGTTGATTTTATGCATTTTTCTGCTGGTTGTGGCTTGTATACTGCGTTTTAGAGCACAATAGGTAAAATAAACATTTTAAATAATATTCGTGTTTCGGTCAGTTCTTATTTTGGACAGGTACGAGAGTGTGAGCGAAAAGGTGTGTCTTGTTACTGCGATTCCTGAGAGATCCGGGAGTGTTGTGTTCTGGGATGTCTAATCATTTGCTTCTTCATGAGTGTGTAGGAGAGCGAGTGAGACACTATAGCTAGTCGGTTCTAGGTTTGTGGGCACTAAGGTGGTGGGAAGGCTTAGCCCCTATACACCGAGGTCCCATTTTTCTGCACATAGTTCTGTGTATGTGCAGAATCCCTGCAACAGGGCGCCACCAACGTTTGGTCTGGTACTTATTCGCAGGACCCAAGTTGCGATTGGGCTTGTCCACAATACCCTTTCACCAGTTTCCGGAGACGTCCATGGTGTGAGGGCTTAGCCTCCTATTTTGATTTAAATAGGTTTTTCAAGCTTAAATTTTAAAAGGTTCTTCATTCTATATTGGCCAGCTTGTGCGCTACCGTTCTTTTGTTACTCTTACCGCTCTTCTCCCCAGAATAGGGATGAGTTCCCTTACTGGCTTGCAGAAAAATATGAGCAACTTGAAGCTGTCTTTCCACATACTACGCCTGTGGAGAAGCACAGGATCCTTACCATGAGTTTACCTAAAGGACTTGTTCCCAATCTGGCCGATTGCACCAACTGGGGGAAAGTGTTTGCGGTGGTATATTCGCTGTGTTTTTGCACCCCCTCCATGACCGTTCTTCCGTCCGTACTTAAAAAGGTTCAAGATGAACACGGGGCAGAGGCTGCCCTGGAGTTGGGGATGAGACTGGTGGGGTGTTCCCTATTGTTTCCGATATGATCCTTGCTAATGTAAAGGGGGAATCCATTAGCTTACAGGTAAGCCAGCGCCTAGAGGCGGTTGCTGATGTCGATTAGCAACGTGAATTGCCAAAGATTATTGCTAAAGTATATAAATCCTTAGGGCGCAATAATCTGGGAATTAACCCTTTTACACAAACACAACAAAAGACCCAACCTGAGAAGGATGGGCATGCTGTTTTTCCTAAAAAGACGTGGAATAGAAATCAGTGGCAGCAACAACAGAAGCAAGGTTCACGTGCTGGTTCGCCGACACCTGAAGCTTCTGAGCGTAGATATGATTTGCTTGACCGCTCTAAAATTAAGACACCGGAGAGGTTTTAAGTTCCTGATCCGCGCTCTCCTCGTTCTTTACAGGACTCATCGGATTAACAGTTCGGTGGTGGGGAGCGCAAAGGATCGCAGACAAGGCGAAACCACTTAGGAGAGCCGTGATCCCCCACGCCAGTTTGACGTTAAAGCCAAACCGGAGGGACTACCTCTTTTTCGAGCCCCGTTTCAGAAGAAGAAAGTTGCAGCTTTGACAGCCAAGTATGCCTCAGACGGTGAGAACCCTGCTCCTCGATTGGAGATGGGCGGTGACACTCCTCGACAGCGCGGCAGAAGTTACCATAGTGCGGGATGCACTCCATCTTTGCTTGGAGGCGAGAACAACTGATACTTTCATTACAGTGGAAACAGCAGATACACGAGTTGCCCCCCTGATAGGCTTTATAAGATAGTTCTCCAAATTGAAGGTGATATTAAAAGAACCATTAAGGGAGTCTTTTGGGACAACCTTACCTCCTCATATTACATTTTGTTGGCGGAGACAGATTGGCCCCCTCCATTTGTTTTGTCGTCTTCCCGAGGGGAGGACATGATACTCCTGAGTTTTTCCCAGTACGTCTCTGAAGAGGCTAAACAAGCTTAAGCTTCAGAATGGACTTTGGCCCTAGCGCCGGCTGTGTATCGTAACCAGGTAGGCTGGGATAAGGATTCACCAGCACATGAAATTCCTTTACGATCTATGCCACAGCCACAGGCTAAATATCCAATCAGGCGTGAAGCAAAAGCATCTGTAAGGGAACTTTTGACCCAGTTGGAATATCAGGGTGTCATTGATCCCTGTGTTTCATCCATGAATAATCCTCTTTTTCCGATATCAAAACCGGATGGTTCATATCGTATAGTTTTGGATTACAGACATTTAAACAGTAACATTCATACATTTGCAGTACAAAACACACACAGCTCTGCGTTAGTGAATAATATTGTTCGTAAAAAATACGAAACAACACTGGATATTTCCAATGGTTTTTACAGTCATACTTTGGCTCCTGGTAGCCGTGACTTGACCGCATTTACCGCGGTCGGCAATCAGAAGCGATTTACGTGTTTGGCTATTGGCTATAAGAACAGTCCCAGGGCTTTTGCTGCGCGTGTTGTGTCTCTGTTACACGACATTGACCCTGATGCGTTCTCGTATGTCGGTGACATACATTTGACAGATGACGAATTGATCCCGCATCTTGTGCATGTGGATCGCATCATTCTCTCTTTTGCAGACTTGGGTTACAAATTTAATTTTGCCAAGTCACACATCGCTTGTTTGGTGGTACTCTTCTTGGGTTATGAGCTCAACAATGAAGGTAGAGGGTTAGCCCCCCACTTTCTGGAGAAGTGTGCACAATTGCAACCTCCGTCTACATTGAAAAAATTACAATCTTTGCTGGGATTTTTGAATTTCGGGAGGACTTACATTCCTGATTATGCCCAGCGTATCAAATCTCTTTATGCGTTGATACAACCCTCTTTTTCATTTGCCAGCTGACTTCCGGAACATACCATGATTTTTCGGTCTTGGCAGTCTGAACTGCTTGCGACCAACTTCTTGCTAACGCGTGATAATTCTACGAACTTGGTCATAAGAATTGTGCCAGGTACAGTATGTTTCATTTACTTGACATTCAATGAAGGTGACACAGTACCAATAGCATTTAAATCGCATTTATACACATCAGCAGAAATGCAATTTTCCACAGTTGAGAAAGTTTTGACTGCGGTCCAGATGGCGATTCTGAAGGAATGCTCTCTGGCGCAGGGAAAACGCATTCTTATGGTTTCGCCTGTACCTACTTTTGAAGCAGTGACTTAGGCGAGTGTACCGAATTCTAAAGCTTTGCATCCACGTTGGATACAATGGGCGAGTTCATTGACGTCGGCTGACGTCACGTTCATTTTTGATCCTTCATTGCAGACACAGGAGTTTTTACTATATGAACATGTTCATCCTCCTCCGTTGTTGTTGCTTCCTTTGGATTAGTACAAATGTATAATCTATACTGATGGCTCTGCTCAACCAGCCGTCGGGTCAAAGCATGCTTATTCGGCGGCTTGCGCTATTGTGGCTGGCTCAATTGTAAATGGTGAATTTAAGTCTTCTATAGTCCATACACAGGTACTTGGGGACTGTACGGCACAATTGGCAGAGCTGCGTGCTTTGATTTTAGCCCTAGAATTTTCAGATCCTGATGTGAACACTCTTGTTGTGTGCGATTCCCACTACTGTGTGCAAGCTTTCAATGACAATTTGTTCTTCTGGTCTCAGAATGATTATCGAGACTCTAAAGGTAGCGCAATAAAGCATAAAAATGCTTTGGGTCCGAGTGGCGGAACTTAAAGAACGTTTGCCGCTCACACAGGTTATTCATACTCTTGGCCATCAGCGTGTGGGAACACATGCTGTTGGTAATTCTTTGGCTGATGAGGCAGCCAAATCTGCAGTAGCCACATGTTCAGTAGCAGCAGTTACTAGGTCCATGACTAAGATTGATAATGATATTCTTGCGGCGATAGCTGCTACGAAGGGTGGGACAGGCTTCCCACAAGGTTTCCCTTCTAAGTATTCTTATCATTTATCACCTGAGCAAGTCCCATTTGCTACGAAACTGTCCGTTGGGGATCGGCTGATTCCAAACGAGGACCGCAGACTTCCTTTGATCATAGCCGCACATGAAGGCATGGCATCTGCACATGCCGGTGTTTCTGCGACTGTTTCTATTTTACAGCAACGTTATTGGTGGCGTGGTTTATATAAACAAACCCGTAATTTTGTACTATCTTGTGATATTTGTCAACAGATTAAACCATCTACGGTTGCATGTCCACCACATACACAGCTATACATTTCTAATCAACCGTTTGGTTGTATTTATCTTGATCACTGTGGTCCTTTGACATCTGACACTGCATCTAAACATATTTTAGTTGCAGTGGATTTGTGCACTCGATTCCATTGGATTTGGCCACAATGCAGGGGGTTTGGCCACAATGCAGTGCTGACGCTCGAAATGTCATTAGAGATTTGCGTGTCTTTGTCGGGACTTTTGCCTGTGGCACCTTCCATTCTGACCAAGGTCCTGCGTTTGCCTCTAAGGCGTACAAGGACGCAATGAGGTCTTTGGGGGTGCTGGTGCTGGTGCTGGTGCAGTTTTCGTCTCCATACAGGCCTGAGGGCAATTCTATAGTGGAGCGAATAAACCGCGACTTATAGCAATCTTTGATGGCTAGAGTCTTGGCAGGGGTTGGCTGACTCATTTGTATGGGGTTCAATGTACACTAAATAATCTCCCAAGAAGATCTCTGGGTGGGCGAACCCCATACGAAATGCTCTTTGGCATTAACATGTTTGTGCCAGACCTTGATGGTCTAGACGTTGTGGCGGCTGCCGCAACATTTGACGTAGATAAACATTCTACTATGTTGCAGGAACTACAAAAGACCCGTGACAGACTGGCTAATGATCATTTACCCTCGTCCACTGAAGCGGTGGTGCTGATTCCTGTAACTGCCTGGCTTCCTAAAGTTGGTGATCTGGGACAAGAAAAGCTGGAGAACAAAAAAGAATTTGGTCCCTCTTATCGTGCACCTGTCCCAGTTCTTGGATTGAAGGGTACTCGTACAGTAATTTTACCTCCATTGCCTGGCCGCAAGGATAACAGATTTATTTCAATTGACAATGTCAAGCTACACCATATGGCCAATACTAAATAGTGTGATTCCCAGTATTCCAAGCCAAGCTGTTTCAATGAATTCGATGGCTTCAACTTCTTCGACTAGTACCCGCGTTATGGAGAGGGAGTTGGAAACTTCTATTGACTTCGTGCCTGTTGTACCTTCATCTTCCTCCAATGCAGACGTCGAGTATGATTCTCCTCCTATTGAGGTCCTCATTGACGTTCCTGTCAGTACTATACATCATCCATCTGATGCTGCACAGCCTCCAATGTTGCGCTTGGGAGCAAGCGATCATTACATGGATCGTACAAGTTTCTCTTACGATTCATCTTCTTCGTCCTCAGCTGTGTCAACTCCACTGACGAGTACCAGTCTTTTCATTACCTGGTGCAAAAAGACTTACCTGGTCCCACCCTGGACATACATCTGGATGGTGCGCACACTTATCTTCCTTTTCATGTGGATTGGGTTTGTGATAGTGTTCTTCTTGCTCATCAATGGTCATTATTTGCCAGAACGCTCTGCTGTGAAGTTGGTTGATGGAGTTCTGGCTCCCCATACATCGTCCAATATCATGAAACGTGATCAAGCACTCGTAAACATTTCGGCCTTCCCTGTTGCAGATGGCATCGTTTGGGATAAAGTCGCATTCGATATCCATGGTCCGACGGAGGTCCTGAAAGTTCCATGCGTGTCCCGCGTTTCACTAGGAGATGTGGTATCACAGGACATACACTCAGACAACTGGGATGTTCAGGCAGTTAATTAATTGTTTTCTGATTTAAAATATTATGCTGCTTTTGATGTTGAAGATTTGTATTTGAATTCGGCCAATTATGCGGATTTATTCTGTTACCAACATAATGGCCATCATTTCTTGCATAAAACAAACACATTAAGACCGATTTTTAATTTTAACCAGTGGGAACATTGTCCGACTCCTTTACAGGGGGTTCTAAAACTCTCCGGAGTAAGTTCACATACTTTTCAGATTTCAATGCGTCCAATCCAGAGTCCTATTTCTATAAGTTAAAATTGCCATCTCAATCTAAATTCATGTTGACTCACACAAAATTGATTCCTTTAGGACGGATTTGGCTTTACATGGTTATGAACACTGGAAAGATTCCATTGATTTGAAAACCATTTGGGGCACTAAAGATTGGCAGGTCCAAGGTGCTGAAGCTCTGCATCGTGCGTGTCTCATTCCGACTCAAATTTTGTTTTTAAATGACACGGTGCAGCAGACTACTTGTTTTGGTTTGGCTACAGCCAAAAATTTGAATGTTCCTTCCATTCCTTCATTGGCTGAGTACGATACGTGGCGTAAACACACCAATCATACGGTTGATGTACTGCTTGCCCTGTTCAGAAATGGTAGTATAAATGTTTCTGATGTCGACCCTTTGGGATGGTTGTTATGGCCAAAAAGTTCCAATTCATGTCAACTGCGTTTTCTTAATGCAACAACAGTTTCACACAAACTAGACCTGATCCACGTTTCCCACAGTCTCATTCAGTCACCATGTTTTCAGTGGGAAAATTGTGTCAGCAATGGTTGGGACACTCCATGCTGTCATCTGTGAAACACCACCTGTCCCTTTTGTCGAGTGACATCAATTTGGCTGATTTTGATTTAGGACCAAAATCACCTAGATCAAAACGATTTATTTATGAAGCATATAATAAATTGTGGAAACTATCGCAGATGGAAGCTGCAGTATGTCTGTGCCAAATTGACCAAGCTAATTTGGAAAAAATTCTTGCAGTGGTAGATAACAGCATTAATACATTATCTTCCCGTATTTACACCTTGGATAATATTGTATCCTCTTTTATTGATATTGTACAGAATGATGTATCTGTGTTGTATCATGGTCAAAATCAATTGCGCTCTGTAATGCAATTTGCATGGGCGTTACAAACGCTCAAAATGGGAAAAGTTCTGTGGGATTATTTGAATGCTTCTGCACTGTTTTTGCCATTTAATTTGACTGATAAACAGAAATTTATGTCCATGAAAGACGCAACTTACACACTGTTACATATTGAACAATTAGAACAGTTATCTTTTTCTGTGGCTGAGACAAATTCAGCTGTGTGGTTAATACATGGGGTTATTTCACTGCCCTTCTCACTATTTCAGCTCACATCTTGCAGGAAACACTTCCCGGTTGGCCGCTTTGAGCCCTTAGGAAGTGCTTTTATCCATGAATTGTGGTCTTTGCCTTTCACCTACAGATGTCAATGCACGGATAAGGACGTTTTCCGAACAGGGGAGGATTGCGATTCCACAGGAGGACATTCCTTAGTTTGTAAACAAGTTAAATTGCACGGCGCCTCTAACATGTCGGCAACTAATCAGGCTTGTTTTTTTAAAGGAACGCCAGTCCCAACTATTATTTCCGTGCTCACGTTGCTTTCAAATGGCAGTTATCTTATTTTGAATAACCACGACTGCTGTGGCTTACGGGCCGGCATCTCGTATATAGTAATGGTTTCGCAACGTGTTACTTGGTGCAGCAATGTCCTTTTTCCAACCCCGCATGGGATTGTAGATAGTACGCTTTGGCCTTCCATTCCAACTTTGAAAACAGATTTCAATAAACTAAGCAAACTCAAAGCGCTATTGTTTCAACAAGAAGTGGCTCTCACATCAGCGCGAGAGACCTTCGAATTGCAGGTGGCGAGAACCGCAAGTGAGATATACTCACTACTAAACACCAATCTCCCACTCCATTTTGGAGAATTAATACACCAAATATTTAATGTGTCTGATACTTAAGGCCTTGCTCATTTTTTTAAACATGTGGGATCGGCCTTGTGTCCTCTTTTCAGATGATTTTTGGAGTAATACCAGCCTTTATTCATTCTATTTTTTCCAGCGCGTTCGGAGGGTTTCCACTGATCCTCTTGCTGCCGTGGGGCGTGCTGATACTTCTGCTCCTGTTACGCAATGGCTGCCCATCTTGTGGTACTGCACAGACCCGGCCAATTGCAACTGTACCATGACCGAATGCAACAACTGTTTGGATGTTTGCCTTTGGCGGCGCTTGGTGTGAGTTATGGACTTACTTTTCGATTTGCCTACTTCACTTGCGTACAACCTGTGTTCTATTGCCGAAGGTGCCCTTTCTATTGGGCCTTGGATATATGCCTCTCCAATGCATCCGGCACTGACCTGGATTATGATCTGTTAATGGGTCCATTACTGGCCCATGACCAGGCCTGTTCTGGGGACAGCCGTTTGATGCGTGTGGCTGCACTTGGAGTGTTGGCAGACTGGAATACCTGTGAGGCTGCACAACGCCTCTTACAACGGAGTTTCATCGAGCATCACACAAGTTGCCCGGATATGCTCCTGGAGGCCTCCGATTATGAGGAGCACGTGTGTTCATTCGAACTGCTCAACTGGATGGCATCCCTCTTTGCTATAAACGACAGGGATGACCTTTTGGAACGGCTTGGATTCCTCGGTTCACGTAATCTGATGAATTTTCCGAACTCTCCTTGAAAACATTTTTACTCTGGAATTTTGACATTTTCCAATTTGGCCCTTTTTCCAAGCATTTTGATTCTGCTTACAGTTGCATTCTGTTTTTTCTATAGGCTACGACCTGGCCAAGGGGAGGGTGTCACGTGGCCGATAGGGGCATTGTCGACATCGCTAAGTTAGCATGAGGCCAGCAACCATGATGCTGCTTTTTGCGCGCGTTACTACATGGCTTTATTTTTGCAAGACTCTGTTTATGCCTTTCACATGAGAACCATCTGCTTGGTTCATTCTCTGCCTGTTCCTGGAGGTTAGTCTGAACATTGAGAGCAAGGTCGATAAACAATGCCCCTTGTTATTCTGTTCCGGTCAGTCCCTAGCACCTAGACAAAACATGCTAATACAGCTGCTGCTGGAAACTCGTATTTCGATATTATGGGGATGCATGTTTAGGTAGCACACACTTGGAGAGGGAGCTTTCCAGAGAGAAGAGCCATGCGGTCCTACTTCTTCTTACCAAGGGGAGGGTGGTTAGGCCTTATAGTCCTTTCTCCACTGTCTATATATGATGATATCTCGCTTTATGATATATGGCCTTGCTGCAATGCTAACTGTGTTGATTTTAGGCATTTTTCTGCTGGTTGTGGCTCGTATACTGTGTTTTAGAGCACAATAGTTAAAATAAGCATTTTAAACTATATTCGTGTTTTGGTCAGTTCTTATTGTGGACAGGTACGAGAGTATGAGTGAAAAGGTGTGTCTTGTCACCGTGATTCCTGAGAGATCCGGGAGTGTGGTGTTCTGAGGTGTCTAATCATTTGCTTCTTCATGAGTGTGTAGGAGAGCGAGTGAGACACTATAGCTAGTCAGTCCTGGGTTTGTGGGCACTAAGGTGGTGAGAAGGCTTAGCCCCTATACACCGAGGTCCCATTTTCCTGCGCATTGTTCTGTGTATGTGGAGAATCCCTGCAACAACGTTTGGTATCAAACATGTTGGAATCATACCCCCCACCACAAACGGTATGGGGGTATGATTCCAAGCACTGTAAAGGCCCTCCGTTAGGCTCTCAGTGCTCCCGGTGCCAGTCTTCTAGACCCGGACAGCACAAAGTGGCTGCTGTAGACCAGAGACACGATTCTGCCCTCCTGCTGCAGAGCCAAGCTCGAGCAGGGGAAGGCAGAACAATAGGTATCCTGTCACAGGGAGGTGTGACCACCTCCCAGATAGGGTTTAGTGTATTGGGGCCAGGTGGGAGCGCTTGCCAGCGCCACTCAGTCTGCTTGAAGGGCACATTTGGTGCCCTCCTTGCATAGTCCAGTTCAAACCAGCTCAGGGAGCCGTTGGCTCCTGCTCTGGCGTGAAACTGGTCAAAGGACATGGGAGTATCCTCTCCACTGTCCAACCCCTCCCCTGGGAGGGAACCCTGAATCGTCCCAACCCTTTTCTTAGGGTCCTGAAGGGCTTACCTGAGGGTGGGTCCCTAGATTCGTCATGGGACATGATACAATTTAGACACAACTTCAGCCGTCTGGGCACTCTGGACCTCACCTGACTTCGCTCTGGGCATCAAGGCTGCAACCGGGAAGACTCCTGCTGCTCCTGATCTCTTCGCCCTGCTCGTCTACTGCAACGTGTGTGCCTGTGCTCCATACAGGAAACCTTCCAAAGCCTGTGGGCACTCAAGACACCTAAAGAAATCTCCCTTGAAGTGAAGGAGTCACTTCCCTGCATCTGCAGGCACTGCAACTAAGCTGAACGGTCTGCTGATCCTGAGCTCCCACGGACTCCGAAAGGCTCAGCAACACGGGTGGTAGTTCTTAACATCCCTCCAGGCCTGACCTGTTCTCTCACCAAGTTTGAGGCCAGTATCCCTCGGCAGAGCTGCAGGAACCAAAACCCTGTGCACCGCGTTGACTTGCAGTTGCAAAGGCTTGTTGGCTTCCTTCCCCCAAGATCTTCAGGCTCCAAGTAGCCCCAACCTCAAGCATCTCCAGTGACCAGAATCTTCTACCACACCGCATCGCTTGTACCGTGGGCCTGCTTCTTCTGGTGAGCTGCTCAAGGTCCTCTTGCGACTCCAGTGCCTCCGGCCTGTGGGTCCTATTGAGGGTCACCTTTGAATTCTTTGGGCTCCCCTGATTGCTTGGGGCCTACCCTGACTCCCCTACTTGTGGTGAGTATCCTGGACCTTGCTGGTCCCGACACTGTACCTTCTTCGCTTTCCACGTTGGTTGTAGTTGCCAAGGCTTGTTGGTGCTCCCAATGGACACAGACCCCTCAACTCTCGACATACAATGTGGGACAGCTCTTGAATGGCTCCTGGTCTTCCACAGCATCGCCTGGTCTACACAGCTGCAGCTCCAAGGTCACTGTCAACTCTTCTATAGCACATGACATCGGTGGGCATTTGTCTTTTGTGCCTCCTGCTCACTTCCAAGTGGCATAGACTCCGTCCACTCTACTTTCAGGTACTTCGTGACTTGAATCCACCTTTGGGTTCCACCGGACACTTTCACCTTTTCCAGCAGCGGTATCTTCCTGAAGTCCTCCATTGAGTTTGACGGCGGTTTCCGACGCCACTTCACACCTATGCACCCAGCTCCCCTGGGGCAGGTATCCTGGTTCCTAAGGTATCCACGGGTGGGGTGGCTCTCTAACCTTCTGTCTTCCATGGGGTTTCTTCAGGGTCCACTGGGAATGGTCCTTTTTCTTCAAAATTGCATCCGCGACTTACACGTTGATTTGTATGGAGAATGCGGTCATGTTCCTACACTGCATACGACCTCCGTGGGGCTACTAGATACTCACCTTGGGTGGTTAATTGGGTCCCCGGCAGTTCTACGTCCTCTGAGTTTTGTCTTAACTCGAGTCATGGTTCGCATGCCCCTATTTTAGTATATGGTTTGGTCTCCCCCTGGGGACCACTGTGTATTCTGTGCTATTGTGTATTGTGTATATCTCCTGCTAGGAAATATCTGTATGTGTTAGTGAGTGTCTTATAATAAATACATATTTGTATAAATACACTGTGTGGTTCTTTTTCCTTTAATCTATACCTAAAAGATTATATTCTGGTAAAACAAGCTGCCTTTCACTCCTTCTGGACTAAGCCTGAAGGATGCTCTCCACAGCTATCACTTAGAGAGCTTTCTAAGGTTGTCTAAGATTACTAAAAACACCATAAGGGTTGTCTGGATCAGAGCAAGGTGTCCACTTACATAGGTGTACATCACATACTGAGCCCGCCTCTCACACATTTATCCTCTAGCAACAGTGTGAAGTAGAAGCAAGGTTTCGCAAACCAATTCCATAAGTGCAGGTTTCATTGCAAGTCACAGATAGCCTTACATGTTATTGTGTGTTGGAGCTGACATGAGTGAGATACTTTAAATATTTACATTTAAATATTTGTCACTTATTAACACTGGGCCTATATGCCTTTCTGTGTTAACATTGTGTTGGCAATGCACAGCACAGAGGCAGACAAAGCCCAGAGGGAGAAATACTGTTTTCCTTCCAGGTGCATTTGAATGAACACAGAAGCTGCGCCAGAGTCCACATGTTACATATTTAAAAGAATAATCTTTCTTTAATAAAAGCAATGTCCACACATGTACACCAGATGGCCTGACTGGTGTAAGATCACATAAATTTTTACCAGTGTATACTAAATAGGAATGAAACACTGTACCCATTTGACTATGGACACATTATATGAGGTGGGTATTTATGCCTCGGTCCACAGTGGAGATCACAGATAAGGTGAAGAAAGGAAACATATTTGAAAGTGCACTTTTTGATGTGTTGATGTGCACGTTCAAAATGACATTGTCAGTGACACAGACATTGAGTTAAAATATGTCACTGGTTTTATGTGCTTTTAGAGTGAAATTGTAATTGTACCCTAGGGTACCTTGTGAGAAATGTAATAATGTTTTTACTGACTCATTGTTTTAATATGTATTGTAATATTTGTATTGTTCACTTTTATGGCTCTTTTGAGCCGGATAAAGTCTATCTATTGAGTTAAAATGTGTATTTGTTAAAGTTACATTTATAGAGGTTTAAGTCTAAACTGCTTTAACATTCTCGTCTTAAGCATCTTAGATAATGTTTGCATTTAGCATCCTTTCTTGGTTGTGTTACTTGAAAAATGTATTCTGTGACAACGCTTTGAAATGTATACTGAGATTAACTACTCATTAAAAAAGGGAATAAAAGGATATGACAGTAGTAATGAAAAGACAATCACAAAAGTTCATCTGTGCTGCCATAATGAACAGAAGTGGGCTGTGTGATACTTAGGCCCAGATTCACGAAACGCTTTGTGCTGGGTATGCGTCACTTTTGTGACACAAACCTGGCACCAAGTGTCAGGGTAGGATTTACTGTCACAAATCAGGATTTGCATTGGATAGTATCCTAAAGTAACGCAAAGTTGTAGTATGCATTGTTTTGCATTACTTAGGGTAGGGTCAAAGGGACATTCCATGGTGGTGCATGGGTGTTTCCATGCAACCACCTACAGGTTTTGAGGCAAATCCATATCTACAAACATTGGTAGACAGGGATTTTCTTTAGGCAGACATAATGGGGAGAATTATTTTCATTTCTCCTAGTTTTTCCAACTTTGCATGTGTGCTGTATTGTACAGCACAAAAATAAAGCGGGAAAAGCCTTAAAGCATAGTTCTCTCTCCCTTTGACACTAGACAGCACAGTTACTTTAGTGCAGCATTGCCTTGCATCAAAGATTGGTACATTTGGGTCATAGTTCTCTCAGGAAGTTGAGTACCTTCCTTCCTAGACACCTGCAAGTCACATCTTTAGCTCCTAGCAGAGAAAAAGCAGATTTCATCCATGTCTGCTCAACAGAAAGAAAGGATCAGTAATTGAGCTGAGTATTACTAATGCCTATAATTTAATCACCTTGTGGCAAAGTAGCTTTCAGTGTGCACATTAAAGTTAAACACTTTTAATGAAGATGTTTAACTTTAATTGTGCTTTTTCACTCCACATCACAGAGCATGTTGTTATTGTTTTTTACTCATTACATCATTAAGGTGTCATACTGTACCTATACCTATAATGTACCTTGTAACTTTCATGTACATTACATTGACAAAGCCCAAAAGATTAGAAAAAAACTCTATGTCATTGGTGAACCTCTTTCAGAGAGGCCTGTCTTTAGCTCACATTGTCACATGTATAGAACTATTACTCTCAGAATATAAAATTGTTGCAGCCTTCACTTTAAAGCATTGATGATACAATGTGTCAGTTTCCTACTGAAAATGTACATACCTGCAGCACCTAATTGTGTCTTGTCTTTATTCTGGTGTGAAACTCAATGACTTACTGCCCGGGATTGGGGGGTGTAGAAGGTTATGACACTGTGGGGCATATTATCAAGCCCTTTATCGCCGCATTAGCGGCACTTTTCTGCCGCTAATGCGGCGATATTTTTATCACACTATTAACAAGCTGCAGCGCCTTAGCGTGAGTTTATTAGCGATAGCGGCCGTTTTTTTACCTCTAAGCATGTCAGCGATATATATCGCTAATGACATGCAAAGTAGGCGTTCCTGACTAAAACTCCATTGAAACAGTCGCAAACACAACTTCCCCCTATTATCAATGCCCGCAAAGTGATAGGAAAATTCGCGCTTATCGCTGGAATTTAACGCCTGAAAAAAACTTGCCTTAACCATCTTGTCAATGGGGGGTGGATTGTTGGGTTAAGTATACACTTGCCTATTTTCAAGCTTTTCATTAGCGCTGTTAATTTAGCGCTGGAATTCTCACGCTATTGCTGGTTTTACACGCTATCGCTGGATTTCCTATCGCCTTTGCGATACGCGTTGATAATACCACGCTATCACGGCGAGGAAATCCAGCGATAGCCGGCGATAAAAAAAAACAGCGCCAAGCGCGCTTTGCGATAAATATCGCAGATCCTTGATAATATGCCCCTGTATATTTTCTGCTACACGAGTACCCCTGACTCTTATTTACAGCATTGGGCACATAATTTAGGTTTGTTTGATATGTAAGTTGTCATAATAAGTACAAATCCTCAAGATCTGAATTTGTGCTGCATGTTCTTGAGTAAAGTGATTGTTAAACAAAATGGAGGTTTGTTCTATTTGGATAGGCTAACCTGTTTTATCACAGTGTATCAGTGCTGAAAGATATTTAGTAAGTGCTGCTTCTTTAAATCATGTACTCTATTCAAATCTTTGAATATTTCAGAATTTTGGCCAAATAGTAAATATTGTGATAGTCCAAAGAATAATAAACATTCTGGGACCAATTCAAAAACTGCATTTTGGAGAACATAAAGTATATTTCAAGTAACCTATGGCAGGAGATCTCCACCTTTCCTATCTTTTCAATACAGAGGACTCTGCCACATGTGTAGATCTCTGCACCTGTAGCTCTATGCTTTTGAAGTAAGTGTGAGAGGTAGAAAGGGGAGTGGTAGGAAAATGGGGAATAAACATAATATGTGTATGTTGAGGCTGTGTAGTTGGATGTTGGAAAGGTGTGAACAGATGGGGAGAAAGAGCATACCCGGTATCACCTGC
Source organism: Calotriton arnoldi (assembly GCA_963921515.1). Taxonomy (NCBI): domain Eukaryota; kingdom Metazoa; phylum Chordata; class Amphibia; order Caudata; family Salamandridae; genus Calotriton; species Calotriton arnoldi. The sequence goes on from CAWUFW010000329.1 coordinate 1,556,622, forward strand.
AACAAAGACGTATGATATTCCTTAAAAAGTGTTTCAATTCTAAATGTAAGATTAGAGGGTATCAGTGAACTTTATTCAGATACCCCTCTTGGTTGAGGAAATCTACTTTGATTATAATTTAGAATATTGATTGTCATTTAAAAATTCCACTTGCTTTTAAGACTTTTTATCTATGTGTTATTTCTTATGTTGGAGGTTCCTTTTTATATAGTTTTACATTTGTATTATTTCTTAGGTTGGATGTTTCTTTTTATAAAGGTTTTGATTTTCTAAACTGTTTTAAAGAAACAATGGATGACCATAATATTGTTACAAAAGTATTGTTGGACATTAGCATTGGATTGTGATGCCAATAATATTGTGGGACTGAATGTCGAATGTAAGAATATTGTTTTTGAAATATTCAAATTTTTATTATTTAATATTGTTGTATATATGAATTTTCAATTATTTTATAGTGCTTTATTAGTTTGTATGTTATAATTTATCAATATATTATTGCTAACTATTCATAATGTTTTTAGATAGCTTTTATGTTTTGATATTATATTTAATGAATTGCATTTCATTTAAATTCATTTATTTATTTATTGATTGGCTTGTTGTTGGGTTTGTAGGGGAGTAGGGAGCTAAGTGGTTTTAATATATATTATTTTATTTTTTATAAATTATTTATTTCGTTTTTAAACTATAATTAGTTTATTAGATATTAATTATGTAAAATATTTAATTGTTTGAAATAATTATTTTAATTCATTTTAATGTATTATGTTTGCATTTTGTTTAAATATTTAGCATTATTATTGCAGTAATATTTCAATTTTTTTGTATCATTTCAATATTTGTTGTTGGTTGTTGGGTTTGTGGAAGAGAAGGGTGGAAGCATTGTAAAAATATATAAAATATGGTGTTTTTTGTACTGGCAAATAATTTTAATTGGTTGTTTTGTTTTTTTCAATAAGATTTTTTTTAAATTATTTAGGTACATTTTATAATAGTTTGTTATTAACACAACTTAAATATTTGTTTTTAATTTTTTTTTATTTAATACTTTTGTTTGGGTTGTTGGTTCTGTAGGTAAGTATCAAAGTATTTTCTATTATATGCAAATTAATATTAAATTCTTAATTTTGCAATTGTTTAAATATTTTATACATTTGTCTATTATGATTTTCAATATTTACTTTATATTTTTTGGTTCATTCGATTATAATTCGTAAAGTGTTAGTATACATATATATATATATATATATATATATATATATATATATATATATATATATATATGTATATATTTGTCTGTAAAACAACTATTTAATGTTTGATGACCGTCTATACCACCAAGTACGCGGGACCACGATGGGTGCCTGCTTCTCCCCAAGTTATGTATGTCTCCACATGGGCTGGTGGGAGGAGCGGGTGCTCAGGCGGGATTACCTTGATATCTGTGATGAGCGTGTGGTGGTTTTACTACGATATATAGACAATCTATTTGTCATTTGGAGGGGCACTGAGGAGAGTGCCAGACATTTCATAGATTTGATTAATGTGTATAATTTAAATTTGCATTTCACTGGTGAAATCAGTCAGGAAAAGATACATTTTCTGGATTTGGAGGTATTTGTTTCTAAGGGGAAGTTAGAAACCAAACTTTTCAGGAAGAAAACTTCAGGAAACACGCTTTTACATGCAACAGGCTTTCATCTCAGGCATCTCACAGCCAGCATTTCATATGGTGAATTGATACGGGCCAAGCGCAACTGTAGCTTACCCATTGACATAACAACATGTCAGAGGGAAGTTGTGGGTAGACTCAAGCAAAGAGGATATGGCAACAAAATGCTACAAACTGCACTTGATAAAGTCAGTAAAGTGACCAGGAAAAACATTTTGTTTAAAAGCCCAGTCAAAATATAGGCAGCAGGAGCAGTCAGGCTCATAATCACCTATAGTAACCAGGGCAATGAACTAACTACTCTTGTCAGTAAAAAATGGCATTTAGTTTGCTCTGATCCAGTAATAGCGCCACTGGTGCCCAAGAAACCACAAATAACTTATCACAGAGCAACCTCAATGTAGATATCTTAATGAGAACAAGCCCTGAGATCAGTAGGGCCAAAGCCTGGTTGTCAGGTAGAAAGGGTTTTTACAAATGCTCCAGATGCAGGGCATGTTTTATCTGTATCAATACTGAGGAATATCTATCACCTTTCAGTGACGTACCAATAAAAATCAACTGCTGGTTTTAATTGCAAGAGTGACTATCCGGTATACGTTTTAACGTGCAGCTGCAATTTAAGATATGTAGCCCACAAATGTATACTGCAGCACATGCGTGCGATTACCAATGTTGACACGTAATATCCAGTTGCCAGGCACAGTGTGGAAGTTCATCTCAAATTACAAACTTTGTAATTGACACTGTAAGTTTCCTTTGACATTTATTAAGATTTACTACACTTTTTACCCACTATGGGCCTCATTTATTTTACTAGCACTATTGTCAACATTGACTTGGAAGCATTCAATGGAACATACGGCATGAGAGAGGTGTGTTTCTCATGTTCATAATGTCTATGATTGCTCATGTTGGTAATTCGAGGCAATTGCTCTTTATTGATCAATTCTTTGGTGTCGGTGGCTTGAGCGCACGGCAAGATGGCCGCTCGCTAGAGAGGCTCTGCCCGGCTGAGCCTACAATCCGCCAAAAATCCGCCTTTAGCGCTGCCAGCACGCGCTGAAAAACAGAGCGACTCCTACCCCTGTTGTGTCCTGCCTGATTCGACGCCGAAATTGCCGCCCGGGACCGCCGCTGCATCGACAGGCGCGGAAACTCGATACAGGAGAATATCCCCCAAAATGGCGGCGCCGACGCGGTCCGAAGATCGCTGTACAGCGGCCTAACCTGGGGCTTGCGGCGTCAGCGGAGCCGTTCCAGAAGACTGCACGCACTCTGTGCTTCCGGGCGACCCCTCCGCCGGGCCGCGGTTCTGCGGGGGTGGACTCACGCTAGGCCCCGGAGAGACAACAACGGTGGGCCGGGACGGTTCGGCCTGAACAACCCGGAGCTACACGGGGGATCGGCGGCCCTCGGCGCACTTGGCTTTGGTTGCGGTGAGTGGGGGGCGGCCTAACCTGTGACCGGTGGCCGCGGAGGTGGTACTGGTTGGGGGAAGGGCTGCGGCCTGCGAGCGGTCACTGAGAGTCTAGGTGCGTGGAGGGTGGCGGATCGCGCTGGTGGCCTTCCGTGAGAGGTTGGCGGGGCCCGGCTTGGGGCCTGAAATGCCTTGGCACTGATTGAGCAAAGGGCCTGGAGTGACTGCATTGCTGCATGCTGGGCGCTGTCTAGAGGCGCATTGAGGCGGGTCGCATCTGTGAGTGGGGAGGCTCCCCATCCGAACCATTGAATACTTCCCGGAAAACTGCTTGGGAAGGCTACGCTCTAACCTGCCTCGGGGGCCCCCCGTGGCAGTCTGTGCAATAGCGACATCCTTTGCGCTGCGGCCTGCTATACTTGGAGAGGGTACTAGTATCCGGAGGCCTACTATCCAGTTGGGGCAGTGAGGTTCATCCCCTTGATTAGGTGGACTACACTATATGGGATTGTAGCGCAAGGACCTTACTAGCAGAGCGGGGCGACTCACTGGGCCCTCACGAGGTGTGACCTACTCTGTCTGAACCAACTGAGCCTGCGAGGCTGGCCTGTATTCAACCATGGGAAAAACGGACAAATCACAACCCCACCTCACGTTTGAGGCACGCAAATCTACTAAGTCCTCACAGAGAGCGGACTCGGAGGCGGATGCCCCGGCAGCTGAGACCCCCACCCTTGAGACCACACTTCTGGCTATGCAACGCAGTCTACAGTCTATAGAGGGAACAATGGCTGCGGTCAACAACCGACTAGATCACATGTCTGCGCAGCTTGAAAAGCAGAGTGCCCGCATGGGTGAAGTGGAGCAACGCGTGTCGGCGACGGAGGACGGTCTGAGCGAGGTAGCGGGGAAGGCCTTAAACATGGAGAAGGTGTTATCCCTGATACAGGCAAAGAATGAGGATTTGGAGGCCCGTTCTCAACGCAACAACTTTCGCATAACAGGCCTTCCGGAATCTACGAATGTTGGCAGGATGGAACTATTTATTGAAAACTTGGTCAAACAGATTTTTGGTGATGCACAGCTATCCCCCATGTTTATAGTTTAACGGGCGCACAGATCCCTCGTGGCGCGGCCTGCACCGGGCGCCCCAACCCGCCCCGCCCAATCATAGCGCGACTGTTAAATTACAGGGATCGTGATGTGATTCTCAGAATGGCCCGTGACAAGGGTACAATTGTACACCAAGGCAATTCTCTTTCATTCTTCCCTGACTTCACAGTTGCGGTGCAGGCCGCAAGGCGGAGTTTGGGGCTGTTAAAAAATGTTTGCAAACCGAGGGGGTCCCGTATGCCATGTTATATCCTGCTCGCTTGCGTGTAGGACCAGAGGGGACTCGAAAATATTTACTAATCCCAAGGCCGCACTTGAACATGCTAAACACTTAAAGCGAGTGGGGCGGGAATCACAGGTGGCCTCGGACACTGAGGAGCACTAAGAACTCAATGGCATGTCTCTGTACTGTAGCCCGGTTGTTGGAAGTAGTTTGAATTGCCTAATATGATTACTCATCATTATTCTTCTCCACAGGTGAATCTCACAGGGAGTACTTGTTGATATATGCTATCCTTTGACCAGGGGTAGGGGGATGATGTACTAAGCAGTGCAGGGCATAGCTACCATGGTTGCTCAGCCACCTCCTACTAGCTAGGAGGCTAGAAGTGTGCTGACGCCCCCCACATGGGAGTACCCCATCTGTATTGGTTTTCTTGTTTCCTGGGTTGGGTGGGCTGGGACGTTTTTGGGTTGGTCCCTTTGGGGGGGGATGTTCCTTTTTCACGGGGATGGCTTTGGCTAGTTGGGGTGGCCGAAGTTGGTGGGGGGTTGGTGGGGGGGAGTGGGCACGGTTGGCACTATCCGAATGGAGTAGTCCATCACCTGGCACAGGGTTTCGAGTATTGCAATTTCTAGATCTATGTAGGGACATACGGTTGTCCCTTGACTTCCTAATCAGGCATGGATATGGCCTCCAAAGTCCCCAGATGTTGGTACTATTGACACTTGCTGCAACGTTCACCATAATGTATTCACCATGTGTAGGTATTTTTTCCAAGTATGGGCCCCACAAGCGGTAATTTTAGATTTCTAACATGGAATGTACGGGGCCTTAACAGCCCTAAAAAAATACGAACAGTGATAGCAAGCCTGGACAGGCTAAATGTGCACGTGGCCCTGTTACAAGAGACGCACCTCACGACCCTCTCCGAACGGAACGTGGGATTACGGTGGGCGGGAGTGCGGAGCGTCTCTTCCTATTCCTCATACTCCCGGGGGGTGATGATCCTCATCAAGAAACGGGTCCCATTTCAGGTTTATGGCACCGACACGGATGATCAGGGTCGGCTGGCTATTGTGCACGGAACGCTTGGGGGTACAAGTGTGATCTTAGTGAATGTATATGGTCCCAATGTGGATGATTGCTCCTTTTTTGCGGATGTATGGAGGCGTGTCTCAGCCTTCCCGACAGCGGAAATTATCTGGGGGGGGGGATTTTAATACTTGCTTAGATGCTAACGCTGACAGACTCGGTGTGGGGGCATCACGACATAGACTGTCCACTACCTCGCTGTTGGGCATAATGGAGGCTGGGAATTTGCAGGATGTGTGGCGCAGGAGGCATCCAGGGGCCAGGGAGAGTACATTTATATCAGCTGTGCATGGCACTTGGTCCCGACTGAATTATTGGCTGCTGTCTGAGAATGCATGCACCTGGGTTATGGATGTGAAACACTTAGCAAAAACACTGTCGGATCACTCACCCGTCCTCCTGGAGCTGAAGGTCCCGGGCTATGAAAGACCCCCATTCGCTTGGAGATTGCAGCCGTCATCCCTGACGGATCAGGTATTTAGACACATAGTGGGGGAGGCCATCCACAACTTCTTCCGGGAAAACGAAGGGACAGTCGACAAGCAGGGAGTTCTGTGGGAAGCCTTTAAGGTAACCATTCGGGAGTGTGTATTGGTGCCCAGGCAGGGGTCCTTAAGGACCTACGCCGTAGAATCCAACAGCTGGCTGAGAAAATAGCAGCCCTGGAGCGAGCCTACGACTCCACACCCTCCCCTGAGACATTGGCTGCAATCCGTGATCTGGTAACAGAACATAATGAGACCGTGAATATAGAAATGGTGCATAGGTCCCGAAGGTGTACTGCTCGTTACTAAGGAGAGGGAGGACGTCCTGGCCGCTCACTGGCGCAAAAGTTGGCAGCCCCGCGTAGTCAAACCCATATCACCGAGCTGCAGGACGGGGAGGGTGTCCTGCACTTTGGCACTACTGCTATTAGTAAAGTGGTGCTGGACTATTATTCAGACTTATACAGGGATCGGGAACAGACGGGGGCAGATGAAATTAACGCATACTTGGACGATGTGGCACTAGGTTGGCTCCCTCCTAGATACCGAGAATATCTTACGCAACCGTTCGACGTGGAAGATGTCAAGAAGGCCATAATGTCCCTCCCGACCTGCAAGGCAGCTGGGTTAGACGGGCTCCCTAGTGAATTTTATAAGGCATATGTGGATGCTCTGGCGCCGCGCCTGTTAGAGGTATATGCTGAAGCGTATGACTCGGGCGACCTCCCTCCCTCCCTGAGGGAAGCTCTGCTTGTTATGCTTCTGAAGCCGGACAAGGTAGCTAATGTCTGTGACTCCTATAGGCCCCTCTCCATCATCAACATTGATGCCAAAATATTGGCCAAGATGATAGCAACCAGGCTTCAGCCACTGGTCCCCAAGCTGGTACTACCTGATCAGTCGGGGTTTGTGCCCTCACGCTCAACAGTGCATAATCTCCGCACAATCTTTTCAACCCTTCACTACTTTGAACAGGATTTCCAAGCAGTGGCTGTGCTTTTAGACGCGGCAAAGGCCTTCGATTCCCTTAAGTGGGAGTTTATGTTCACTGTCCTCCTGCGGATGGGCCTACCACCATCTTTTTAAAAATGGATACACCTCCTGTACACAGTGCCGGTGGCACGGATCCGTGTGAATGGCTGGGTCTCTGACTCCTTTTTTATCAAACGTGGCACGCGACAGGGCTGCCCCCTGTCGCCTATGTTATTCGCATTGGCACTGGAGCCTCTGGCATGTAAGCTGCGGCAATTGCATGGCCAGGCGGTGCTGCGGTTCCGACAGAGACCTTTGGTGGTGTCATTGTACGCGGACGACATGATGCTCTATGTCCGTGAACCAACAACTTACCTACCTGCGCTTATACGTGAATATGTCAAATTTGAGAGGTATTCGGGATTGGGCATCAATTGGACTAAATCTACCGTATTTCCGTTGATGGCAGGTACTGCGGAATTCGAATTGGATTACCCCTTGAAATGGTCCATCGACCCAGTGAAATATTTGGGCATCTGGTTGCATAGGGACCCAGAGGTAGTGATAACAGCTAATTATGGTCATGTCATGGATAAGATTACAGATCAGGCTGCGCGCTGGGCCATGCTCCCACTTTCGCTTGCGGACAGAATTGCGGTCATTAAAATGTCATTCTTACCTAAGCTCCTATATTTATTTGTTAACATTCCTATTCGTTTGAATAAAGCTTTATTCGCGACATTGCAGTCAGCCCTCTTAGCGTTTGTCTGGGGGGGTGGGAAACCTCGCTGCAGTTGGAATCTCCTGACTCAGCCCTTTGATCGTGGCGGATTTGAGGCCCCGGACCTACGCTTATATTATCTCTGCGCCCAGGCGCAGTTTGCGCACTTCTGGTATTTTCCACAGAAGTTTCAATCGCACGTTGCGATCGAGGCGGATTCTGTGCTGCCATTGCCTCTGAAGGCGGTGGCGCTGATGGGCGGGGGAGGAGGTCCGCGCTCGGAAATTAGTCCGGTTCATTGCACTGCCTGGGCATGGAGGGCCCTGGCGGATAGGGCACAGTTAGACTATCTGTATGCACCAAATCTACCGCTTGCCGCACACCCTGGTATATCGGCCGCTAGGGATTCTGCAGCCTTGAAGACATTGAATAAAGTGGGAATTGTTAATATTGGTGATTTGTATAAGCAGGGTCGATATCGGACCTTGGCGGATCTGCAGGCAGGTCAGGACCTCGGAATGATGATGGGATTTACCTATGTGAGGTTGCGACAGGCGATCTGGGACGTGTATCCAGAGTTCCCTAACGAACCGCGAACACTGCTAGCCTTAAGGGCGGTCTTAGGAGGGGAACACCGGAGAGGTCTCATTACTAAATTATACAATGTGTCTCTCCGGGAACAAGAGATAAGTGAATCCCCTCTTATATGAGGTGGAAGAACCTCCTGTCCTCTCCGCTGTCGTTGGAGGCTTGGCAGTCTTGCTGTGTCTTAACGGGGCGCCTGACGGCAAATTGCAATCTCCGCATCATCCATTTTAAATATTTACACCAGCTTTATTACACACCGACTCAATTGTACAGATTTGGCTTGCGTGAGAGGGCGAACTGCATGCGTTGTGGCCAGGCTGACGTGGATTTTATACATATGGCGTGGTTTTGTGCTGTTATCTCCAATTTTTGGGCTGTTAGGTGTGTGCCTGAGGTATGTTTGCTGGGATGGGTGCAGAAACTCAAGCCCTGTAATAGGCAACTAGTGGCCATAGCGACTCTATTTGCTAAGAGGGCTGTGGCATGTCGCTGGGGGCACGAGCTGTACCAACAGTCAAGGCGTGGCTCCAGGACTTACTATATTGTAGGGACCAATTGGAAATATACGCAGAAGAGCTGCCCGAGGCATCTCGCCCAAAGACTTTTGGGCTCCCTCACTGGATTTCTTCTTACGCATCCAGATTTGTCATAATTCATTAAACAATGATTATTGTATGCTTACCGGGAGTCGTGGGACGGACATATGGGACTATGTAAACCACACTGTATCCTTACTGGAAACCCAGAATGATTTTATTTTTAAAAGTGCCGGGGTAGGGTGGGGCTGGGGGGGGTGAGGGTTAGTTTGACGTATGATGTTGTCTTTTTTTATATGTAAAATAGCTTGTACTGGCTACAATGTTACAGAAAGAACTGCAACCCCTCCCTTGCGGGGGAACTGATTGTAATGTTTAACAAGCTGCTTAATAAAAAATAACAAATAAAAATTCTTTGGTGTCAATTTAAATGTTATATTTATAACATATGCTTCATGAATATGAATTATATTATATTATTATATATACCAGCCATCATTTGTATGTTTTGAATAAGTACTTCAGTCATAATGTAGTGTTGCTTTCTACACTGAAGGTTAGCATATAGACAAGCAGTATGGTGCCCCTGCTTTCATGTGATCAAGGCTGTTGCTGCGGCCCAAATGCATAATAGCATGCATGTTGTTCAAATAAACATTCTTTGGAGCATCATATCTGCAGATACTGTAACAATCTGGTGAAGTGAAGCACGGAGCAAAGGATTGATGGAATATATATATATATATATATATATATATATATATATATATATATATATATATATATATATACATATATATATGTAGTAAATATTGAAAGACATAATATACAATATAATATATATATCTATGGCACTTTTTTGTTGATGCTGCCATTGTCTTTATGTTCAAGGCATGTTGCGTTACACTCTATTCCCTCAAAAAATGAAGATGATCAAGGCTCATCTTTATTATGTTTTGGTAATAATTCACAACATTATCCAAGGCATGGGTCTGTTTGCAAACCATCTGAGACAGTCTTTTATGGTATGCCTTCAGTATCATGGAGATTTGCCCAATGTCCCAAGTATCCCTCTACACAGTGGATTACTGTTGGTATGGTTGGATAAATAGATCCTCCCAGAGTACAGAATTTGGCCATGCCATCCCACCCTGCATGTATGGCCATCTGACAAGGCCAGCAGGTAGTCCATCACGGAGGAGGTTGCCAACTGGGAGGTTGTAGGGGAGAGACTGATGAAGGGGAAGTGCTCCACCTCACCAGGGTAGTCCTCTCCTTCAGATGACTGAGAGATGACCAGAGATGCACCAGCATGGGAGGAGTGTGTAGGCGTGACAACTAAGGTGCCTAAAAGTTGAGGGCTGCATGGAGGTGAGCCTTGCATACTTGAGAAAAGTATGTGTTGCTGTTTAGCTGCTGGTTGGGGATTAGCAGTCCTCTAAATAGACCTTGGAGAAAGACTGCTGCCTGGCTGTGAGGTGGTCTTGGCTGGGTGGGGCCAACATTATCCTCCTCGTCTTCCGCCACTTCCACCTCCTCCTCCATAGCTGTCATTAATTGGAAAATTAGAACAAAGAATGCATTACATTTTATCCAGTATCCAGGGTTTAGATACTCCCATAAGGCCAGAAGAGGTTAGGACATTTGCTGGAAGACAGGAACATGGAAAATAAGATACGAGATAGTGTTGTTACACTTGTGGGGTAGGGACAGACCTTTTTGGGCATGTAAGTCAGAGCTATAAACGATCTTCACAGGCACTGGGTAGGTACCTTGGTACCTTGAAACATCCCTTGATGTTTCGGCTTTTCCTTTCTCAAAAAAGTTCATCAGAATGTTTTACATCCAACCACTTTGTTGTTTTCTACCTCGCACAGGAGCAGAAACAGACAAAGTGAGTGCAATACTGATTATTTTAGCACCACCTGATAAATGTTTGGGTGAGCCATGTTTGCTTCAAACCTTCGTAGGTCAGTGTGAGCCTTATTTTTATCATACTAAAGTATACAAAAAGTGATGGATGGATTGTTTGAGTTAATCTTAGCTACTGTTAATTAGTCAGGGCCGCATCCCAGTCATCATTATTTTGCACACTATATCACCTCAGTTTGGACCCAGCTACCTGCAAATGAGTCTTGACCGTGCTTCAATGGGAAAAGTCTAGCCTGCATTGCCAGGCCAGGTCCCTTTCTGAACCCGAACACAAGCAACCCAGTACCGGTGTAGCCCTTGTTATGGGGAAACACGGTGCTGATAGCAGCATTGTGATTGGCTAGGGAAGTCTGGAAGCCTGGTTGCTTCCTGTCCCTTCTTCCTGCCCCTGGAGTCCTGGAAGTGGGTGAAGAGGACTGGAAAGTGGCGTCTGGCAGACAGGTAAGTGATTTAAAAAAAAAAATATATTCCCTCCCCTCCGCCACCCGCTCTCCCACCGCCATTAAGTAACAGCCGGCACTGTTCATGATTGTATATTAGATCATGTGTTGATTTATTCTAACAACTTAAAGCAACATTGATTACCTGCTGAATAAATCCTTACTAGTTTAAGAAGACACTCTTTATATGCACAGGCAGAGAAATCTATGTTTGAAGCTACACATGTTCCACTGATAGGCTTCCAGATATCAAGGAAAGGTATCAGGATGGATATGGGTATGGAAAAAGAGGTGTTAGACTGGGTCACATCCTCAACCATTAAGGGGATCCAGAGGTTTTTGGTATTTGCCAACTTCTAAAGACATTTTATGAAGGATTTTACTATCATTGCCAAGCCCCCTGAAAACAGTTAACTCAGAAAGCACACCTGTTGCTCTGGTGGAAGCTCAGGAAAAGGTTTTTCAGACTCTCAATACAATTTTTAGCACTGGTCCGATTTTAAGACTTCAAATATGCAACTTCACTTCATTATAGAGACTGATTCTTCAGCCTTTATTATTAGGGCAGTCCTTTCACAGAAAGGCCAAGAATCAGAGGCTGTTCATCCTGTTGCCTATTATTCCTGAGCCTTGTCATCATTTCAGTGTAACTGCACAATTTATGATTAGGAACTACTGGCCATCAAGGAAGCCTTTATGGAGACCATAAGTTAAAGGTGCAAATCATAAAACTAAAATTTAAAAATTGAAATACTTGTGATCCATGAAATACTGAAAAGCACAATATGTTCGATGGTCCCTCTTTTTCTCTTGATTGCAATATAAAGTGATCTAAAGACCAGGGAATCAACACAGTAAAGCATAGGAACTAGACAGGGAGAGGTACTAGAAGAACCTTGCCGTACTCCCATTATGTTACCTATTACCATCAATTTCACACATGATACATACAGGTTTCTGTTACTGATCACGTTGCAACAAAGAACAGTAGATACAACAGGACCCTGAAGGAATAAAAAACGTAGGTAGATTATTGTACAGAAAGGGATTTCTATGGGTATGTGGAATTTGTGCCTCTTTTTTTTGGCGACAGACATTTTGCCGCCTGCACTGCAGCACCTAAATAACCAGCTCTACAGTTGGAGGTTACGAAATGCCAACAGGCGGGGTGGAGAAGGAAGTGGGTGCACAGTAAAAAAAAGAAACAGCCATCAATGCAGCACAAAAACCAGAGGCAAGAGTGTGCTGGTGTTTGCCCGAAGGTGAAATGTCCTCAAATCAGTTCTATGTCTTGCACAAAAAGATCTACAACCTCAAGTCATGAAATGATATCATAACTTCACCAATATCTGGGCATCTTGAATAAAGAAAAATGCTATAATTATCAAAAAGACATTTCTGGTGGACCAATATGACAATATCTGTAAAGAACCTTGTATGAAGGTGTGCTATCTGTGCTCAAGCGAAGACTATGAATGCTCCAGCACCAGGTTTGATGCAACCACTCTCCACTCCTACTCAACCCTGGTCAGTAATATCAATAGACCTTGTAGTGGCGCTGCCCTTGTCACAATGATTCCACACTCTGTTAGTTGTTGTAGAGTATTTGACAAAGTTGGGACATTTTGTTCCCTTAAAAGGGTTGCCTGCAGCAGCTGAACTGGCTTAATTCTTCCTTAACAATGTGTTTAGACTCCGTAGTTTCCCTAAAATTATCATCACAGATTGAGGCCCTCAATTTACACTTCGCTTTTGGAAAGAATTGATAAAAAAGACCGGTACCAAATACTTTCCTTTAACTGGTTATCATCTGCAAACCAATGGACAGAGAGGCGGAATCAAGCCATTGAACGATTTCTTCAGTTCTCTATTGGAGCAGGTGGCAGAGTAATTCACTATACATTTCCACAGGATCATCTCTTTTCTATCGCTCTTGTGGCATTTATCCACTCATCTTTCCATCTTGCCTTTCTTCCACCTCAGGATCTTATGTCACACATCTCTTAAGAAGCATTAAAGAAGAAAGAAGACAGTTTGTCAACCTCTTCTCAGGTAATAGGCAGAATATTAGATACAGGCAGAACACTATTGTAGACTTTCGCCTGTCTATCAAATTAGAGACAAGGTCTGATTGTCATCTGCCAGGGTCTCATTCAAAGTTTGCCACTAGATTTGTGAGTCGCTCTAAGGCTCGTGAGTTCTGCTGCAGTACTACTTTATTTACCCAACAGATGTAAGATATATTCAGTTTTCCATGTTTTCAGCATTAAATCAGCAGTATCAAAACTGGTAACATAGCATCCTCTGGTTTTAGTAATGGGTTCACAAGAGTACGGACTGGAGAATATCTTGGACTCACACATTTACTTTGGGCAATTTCAGTTTTTCATTTCTTGGGATGCATGTGATACCTTTGAGTGATCATTGGACTGGTATTGTGTGTTTAAAGCGGTCTATAAGAAGACTGGCACATGAAAATTAGCATATGAGATAGTGTAGATACAGTTCCTGGTTAGGGGGCTGAGCCTCTAAGACATGTCGGGCGGAGTTAGTATATTAGATGTGCACTGGCACTGGGTAGGTACCTGCCAGCATCCCTAGTTGTCACTTTTTCGCTCTTAAACCACTTCACTGGCTGGGTTTGAGTCCCAGCACTATGTTGTTTTCTCCCTATCCAGTTTCCATTCCCCTCTTTTCCTTTTTGACCCATGCTTCATAGAGATCACACACAATGGTCAAGCAATGCCAAGGTAGTTGAGCTGGATTCTCTGAATTGCCATATGTTACTAAATAGACATGATCATATTTGGTTCTTTTCAAAAGGAAGTTGTGAGCAGTCTCCCCTTCCCAGTAAGAGCTCCTGGGCTAGCTTTGGCACAAGGTTCTGGAATCCATTTGAAGTGGACTGGACTCAATTATTTGGTAGTGAGTGTATTTAAGACGTAAAGGAGAGTTCATTGGCCTTATAGGTGTCCCAAGCCAACATTGGATAGCAATTTACGACATACTTTATGAGAATGTAAGCTATACAGCATCACTGTAGATCAAAAGGTGGACTGTGGTTTGTGAAAAAATTTTACCGATCAGATTAGTGTCACCCACCAGTGGGATGCTGGTTCATCTTTTAATTTTTCCCTTACTTGGCTCTCCCTTCAGAACCAGTTTGGAGCAATGGGAAAGGGGAAGATTACCAGCTTACTGCAAGAAGATCTTCTGCTAACTACCAAGCAAAATCAGAACAACTTGAATCTATTTGCCAAGGAATTTGTTTCAGAAAAGAGCAAACCACATTCAAGACCTGATGTGTAGGGATATGTGGACCTGCCTCTTTTGTTAAGATTGCAGGTGTTTTGGGCCTAAAGGGAAATCTGGCTACATAATACCTGTATAAACATATTTGAGTTCAGTAGAAACAGCCCTGAACAACAAAACTCCTGGTAAATCGTTCTTTACCTATAAAATCCTTCCAATCAGCGCTACCATTGATTTGGACCCCCAGCACTGAGTCAGCATCAACCCACTGTCCCTGGAAGGCTACTTTGCCCAATTTTAGTTTTACTGAGGTAGCTACGCCAGTCACCTTGACCACTGTGTGCTGCAGATTGACATCTTCATACTGGAGGTCAAAACCGAGTGGTGCACCTTCCATTTATGTCACCTAGATGGCCAGTGCATCATTGTTTGACCTGCAGTATCTACAACTACACTTTGACTCTTTCCCAGTACTACTTATGTGAGCTGGAATTTAGATATCTGTGAACAAGAGTTGCCACCCTCTCAGAGCTTGGGCCAGCATGATTTCATGTAGCCGACTATGTTCAATGTCATTGCAACAAATGTCATGTGTTAGATCAATGCACTGTATTGTGATTTTAGCTGAAAGACCCTGACGGACACTGAAAGCAGTAGCGGCTCCTTGAGGGAGTGCTGCGGGGCGGGGGAGGGGCAGGTTGGAGGGTAGTAAACTCCGGAATACGGCAGAACGGAGTTGAGTAAGGAAATAAATAAATACAATGAATTACATTGCGCGCGCTGCAACGCCAAATCAGCGATGCAGCGCGCAATGTAATTTGTTTTATTTATTTATTTAGTTACTCAACTCCGTTCGGCCGTATTCCGGAGTTTACTACCCCCCACCCTGCCCCTCCCCCGCCCCACCCCACCGCCCCACAGCACTCCCTCGAGGAGCCGCTACTGACTGAAAGTTGAGATACAGTGAACCCCTTTGATTCCTTAAAGGCATATACCAAGGAGGTGTGCTGTTTGTTGGGGTGTCATAACTTGGCCCTTTTATAAACCATAGAATATGTTATTCTTTATTGTTTTTATGGATGTTTTCACGTTTTCCTTCACTGATTTAAAACCAAGGCCTCTCTCCTTTAACCATTTTTTTTGTTTTACTACATTATTATCTTTTCACTGACACCTAGTCTGAGCCATTAAGTTCTTTATTTCTTAGCTGCATTCTTGATTGGTTATACTATTAAATATGAGCCTGCACATATTTTCGTCAAGAGTCTCTGTGCTGCTCTGGGCTAATACAAAATAACCTATTTATTTACAATGGTTGGATTGTGGAAGTTAAACCCAGAGCCATTTCCTCACAAACATCTTATTAATATTCAATACTCTGTAACAGCTTAAATTTTCATATATTATATAAAACAGACCTAGTACCAAGGAATAGATGGTTGTTTACATAGATGATATATATTGCAGCAGGAGCATCTCAGATATGATGAGAGCTGAAATATGATGTGGGAGATAATTTAAGGTCAGTTTTAAAATTTTGAAGGTATTGTACATGAATATTGACTCCAAAAACTTGTTTGAGCAGCATAATATTGTGGTCAAACTATTGTTAATGCAAAAATTTCATGGGACACAATATTGAGGGTGAGTATATAGCTTTTTTAATGTTTGCAAATAATATGGAAATTTAATATGTACTACACTAAGATTTTATGGCATGGTTTTGAGATTTATGGACTATGAAATATGATTTTTTGTAAACATTTAATTTAGACATGTTAAATTATAATTATTTAGTTTTACAATATTTCTACAATCACATTTTTTGGGTTGTTGGGTTTATCAGAGGAATGGATGGATAGTATAATACAAAATATTATTCTATGCTTTACTTATATTGAAGCACATTCATTTTAGCATTCTTTTTATATGTTGCATTGTTCATTAATTATATTTTGAAGGGTTGTGGATTATATTGGAGGATTAGGTGGGTAGTGAATTAGGTTGAAGGTATATAATGATAACAATGTATTTAATTAATTTCAATGTTTATTAACTTATTTATACTTTATATATTGTAATAAATAAGAAAAAGGTTTTCTTTTTTAGGGGGTTGACTGAATAGTTTATTATAATATGGAAGATTTATGCACATATATATCGGGGCATTGTTTGGTGAGAAATGGAAAATAGACATTTTATATACTGTTTAAACTGTTTAAAAAATACACCTTTTAATATAAAACATATGTAAATAATAATTTTAAAATAAGTTTTTAAACGTGTTTTAATGTATAGATATGTATATGATAATTTTAATAATTATCATACAGTTGTAGAAAATATATTTGTATTCATTATAATGTAATTATAAATGACTGTGTTTTAATTATTTTAAGATTATTTCTTTGCAAAAATGTTTTACAATGTTGCATATTTAGATATTTTTGCATAATGTGTGAGATATTTATGAATGCCAATTAAATTATTATTTTTGCACAGGAATATTTAGATATAGCAATGATAATTTAAACTTTATTGTAGAGAGTTTTGGATGTACTATATTTTGAACTCAAAAGTTTGGTTAAGTCTACTTTAATTACTTAAAGTAGCAGTAAGTCTACTTAGGTACAAAAATAGAGTTTATTTTATGTTATCAATGTTTTGGGTTTTGTTATTTTTGTATTTACTATGTTTTTATTTATGATATTTTTTTATTGTCAATATTTTTGTGCCTACCATTAAAGTTCTGAAATCTGCCATATAAGCACTATGGTATTTTGGTATCACAATCTTTTTATAGTTGATAATCTGACAAAACAATGATTGGGATAACATACTGTAGAGCTTTTAAAACACATTTATATTGTTATTATTTACAATTTCAAACACAGAGAGAACAAATGATCCCCCTATTATGTTGGGTATCATGCGTATCACAACACTACTTCATGCTTTCCTTTCTTTCTCTCTAATATATTTCGAAAAAACATAATGAGCCTTATTTACAAAGAATTAACGCAGCGCGGTGCCGCAGGCCATTTGGCTGCACCGCGTTGTGTTAATTCCAAAGCACAGGGATGCATCATATCTACAACGATATGACGGATCCCTTTGCTCTCCACTGCACTGGTGCACAATTAGCTGCCACGCGCTGACGCAGGCACCCTTTCACCATGGTGCAAGGATGCCTGCGTCAAGAGGATGATTGTTTACGTGCAGGAAGGTGTCCCATCCTGCACATAAACAATCTGAAATGGCGTTTTGAAACTTCCATGTGTGCTGCATAAGCACACATAGAAGTTGCAAACCGTCATTTATTTTTTTAGATTATTTATGTGCAGGAAGGGACACCTTCCTGCGCATAAACAATCACAAGTGGTGATTTCCCCGTTCTATGTGTGCTGCAGAATGCAGCACGCATAGAAGGAGGAAAAAAACAGGGGGAAATGAATACATTTCTCCTTGTTGCTCCTCCCTATGCCTCCCCTGGGGAGGCGTAGCATTCAGATGCATTTCCAAGTTTACGATTTTTTATAAATCTGGAAATATGTCAGGTTCCATTCATGTTGCGTGGGAACACCCAGCAACACTCATGGAACGACCCTCTCACGTAAAGTGCTGTGTGTAAACAGGCCGTATTTACAAGCCCAGGAAAAGCCACGGAGGGTGGCTTTTCGTGTCCTTGTAAATATGGGGAAGCAAAATACGCCGCTGGTGCGTCACAAAAAGTGACGCACCGGCGGTGCAGGGGGCTTGTAAATATGCCCCTCAATATTGTGAGGAAGTTGTGCTTGATTTGTTGATAGACATATCTCTTACAGAAGGCTATATTCTTGACAATCCATTTTTTGCTATTACAGAGTATAACATCATTGTTATAATGTTTTGATTATAATCCTTTAAATGAATCAGATGCGTAAGGAACATATGCAAAGTTATTAACCACTTCACTCTTATCAGCTTATCTCTGATTATAGTAAGTTTATTCCCATAAAGGATCTGCACTTAAAACCACTTACCATCATCTGCATCGTCATTGGACATGATGGCTACACATTTCTCCCACACTGCCTTTATATCAGCTCTGTAGCGATCACAGGCACATAGTATCATGGGCAGGAGAAGTGTCTGCACTACTGAGCACCAGAGAACACACAAGACCATCCAGTCATAAGATGTATCAAACTTCAAGCTAGAAAAGCTCACAACCTAGGGATATAAAACAAATATATATGTTTAGATATAATATGAAGATATATTGTCTACGTGATATTTATGAACTTTTCATTGAATCAACTTGTGTCACTTATGAAAGCAAATGTGCCTTACAAACCAACAGATGATTATCATTGTTATCTCTGACAAGGTTTTCACTCATTGAAGGTTGTTTCAGTAGATAGTAGGATGGTGTAGGGCATAACTTGAGAAGTGAATAGACATATGGTCATTTAAAGTACAACAGATCTAGAATTGGGAAAGAAAATCACTGTTGCATTTAATGAATAGATTGAGTTTAGTATTGTTAGTCAATATGCCTGATAATGACTTGAATGATAAGTGAGGCCATCTCTACATGTTACCCAGTGTGGTGTCATGCAGTGAGAAAGATCCCAGCACTTTTAATTTTTAGATGTGAACAATTCCCTCTAGTTGTAGTAAGATATTATCTATGCAGTGTTTAATCTTCTATTCCACAAACCAATCTATCCACATAGAGACTGTCAGGCTGCCTTTGGACACACAGGTGTATGGGGTTATGAGATTTGACCTTCAACGTCCAGTAAACCTGAGACCAACCCTCGCCCACAACTTGGGATAACCCCACTGCCATTCTCTTCATCATGTAACAAATAATTGATTACAAAGACATGAAAATATATAGAAATTGTGGCTACACATTGAACTTCACAATAACATTATGCTGACTCCTATTGAAAAGAAAACATGCTGAAATAATCCACAGTCAACAACGTTCCAATATTACACTTCTTCTAAACTACTACCATGAATGGAAAGCACAAGAACTGGCACAAAAGTGACAGACAATCAACCTTAAAAAAGTTGTGTACCTCTACCCCGTTGCTTAACATTTGTTTACTGCTTGTAAGTTCTAATCATTCCCTTGATGAGTAAAATCTCACATTCTCCCATGGCAGAGGTAAAGCTGAAATGGTGTTTCACCACAACCCCTATTGGGTGCAAAGTTGAATTTAAACAAGCAGTTGGTGTCTATGACTAGACCAGTTGATAGACTTAGGGCCTGATTCACAAAGGTCCTCAGCATTCGTGGCGGAGGCCCCGTTCCCACACTCGTGGAGGAATCTCCGGAATGAGAATTCTCATTGTGGAGATTTCGCCCCAAGTTCTGGTACTCCCCCACCACTGAGGGGCCTCCACCATGAGTGTGGAGACCCTTTGTGAATCAGGCCCACACTCTTTAGGGACCACTAGATATACTAGTGTTCCTCAGATATTTTGCAATGAAGCAATATGACAATCTATATAAAAAATAGCAAGACATTTAAAAACAACAGTAGTAAATAATAAATAACTAATAGTCTTTTCATCCCCGCTTTATAGGATGAAATAATCTCCAATTTATTTTTTGTCTTTCATTGCTTTTTTAAAGTGCATGTTTGAAAGGGGAGTGTACAGTAGGCACCGGAATGCAACTTTTTCATTTTAAGTTACCACGTTTTTAGCTGGCTCATTTACCATAGGATGAAGGATAAACCAAAGTTTAACTTAAGGAACTTAATGAAATGTAGGACAGAGGGTAATAGCCATCTAGTTTCCAAGACCCACAACTTGAAAGTTCTTCAATTTGAGCTTTCATCACCCCTCTTTTCAAAGAGCCCAGTATGGATCATTGATCATTTAACAATCTCCAGCCCTTTGCAGAGTTAGCCTGACCTTTTTAAAACCAGGAAAATTGTGGCAGTGAAATAGAGGTCTCTTTTGGTTGTGGTAGATCTGTGTAGCTTCTGACAGTGTGAACCATGCAGTGACGTTAGAATATCGTATTTTAGTTGTCAAGATCTCTAGTTCAGCTTTGATGTTGTTTTAATCTTTTCTGAAAGATAAAGGTCGCAGATAATGTATAGATCTTATTGGGGACATTCACATCTGTTGCCATTGCCATTCCATGTGGACTACAGCAGTACTCCTGCTGTCTCATCCAGTCTTTAATACATACTTGAAACTCATTATTGACCTATTGAGAGCAAATGCAATTTAACTTCAATGCCATGCCAATGGAAGACAAAGACATACGTGTCATCTCAAAAGTGCTTGCTGTTGGTCTCATGTGGTGGGGAAATTGCTGCATGTCCATGGTCTAAAACTAATTGCCACTCCAGCATGTTATGCTGAATGTTACTGTGTAGTTTAATCTCCCCTGTCTGACCTTTAAGTGTCTTTGTGGTATAAAACCCTACAACTTTGAGATCTGTCTAAATTGTCAGCCTTGCAAGCCCTTTGCTCAAATGAGTCAATTGATTATCATTAAGATTAGATGCAATTCCAAAGATAACTGCAAGTTCCGCGTTAGCCAGTGTCTTAGAAAGTTTCTGACTTAATGTTCTTTAGTTTACCTCTCTGCTGAAAGGTAGACTGCTAAGGTCTATTGCCACTGTGAACATATATTTCAGACCTTTTGTCCTCTAAAATGTTTCCAATTTTTTGGGAGGCTGTTTTTTATTGTTCCTCCTCCTTCCACAGGGCCTGTCTCCTGCCTGGCTGCCCGGCACTTCTTCAGGGCCCGGGAACTTCTTCAGCAGCACTCCAGGACCCACAAGGCAGCATGCCCTCCCTAGCAGCACCTTTTAGATCCTCTGGCCGCCTTAGTGTTCTTCCAGGGAAAGTCAGGTCACACTTCCGCAGGTTCAGTCCAGAGAACATCCAGAACTTGCAGTGAATGAGACTGTTAGTGAGACTCACTCATGGCAAAGTTGAAAAAACATGTAGTCTAAAAAGCCAATAATACATGGGATTAAATGGGGTAGAATCCATTTTTCATATCTTGTCTTCAAGAAAAAAAAGATATAAAATAAAAACAAGAACAATCCTGTTTTTCCATTTCCATTTTGCAAACTATTCTCCATTTTTTAAAAAGACTGGCTTCTTTCTTCACATGCTCATCCAATTATATATCACATTACTGCCATGTCCTGTGTGATACATTCAAATAGGTCTGGATTTTAGCTGCCAGTGCTAGGAACTCACGTGTGTATAGATTTATTTGTTTGTAAGTAAGTTTTTATATAGCGCTGGGGCCGGAGTGGAAATTAAGTGAGCTATTGTCCAGAGTCACATGGTGCTGAGCTGAGCTGCCGCCGGAGCCGGGGATCGAACCGTGAACCCTGTGCTCCGAAGTCAGCTGCCTTGGCCGCTGCACCACACCTCTCCTTACAAAACAGGTTCCATTTTACAAGGAAGCCAGCACCAGTTGCAGCTTACCAAGCTAAAACTGGAATGTTTTTGTGATTTTTTTTATCAGCAAGATTATAAAATAGCAAGTACTTCCCTAACAAATAGGTCTAATCTTTTCTGTGCTAACTCCATGCAAACGCCGGATGCCAAAATGCTTTTTGTAGGCCTCTATCAGCTTTGTAGATGCTTGTTTTAGTATTTGGCATTTCATGGATAATATCTGTTTTCTTGTGCACGCCACTGCTTTTTCCTCTGCTTCCCTATGCACTCTATTTACTTTCCTTCCAGTGCTTCCCGCTCTGCTCCTTGCGCTACAAATGTGATATTTTCATTTTACTTCCTCCTGCCCCGTGTGCTCTTTTACTTCCCTTTTAATGATCCTGTCCTGCTCCTGATGGTAAATGTTTTTCATTTTTATAATTTGGATTTTTTTTGTGCCGGCCCAGCAGCTGCAAAGTGCTACCAGGCCACTCACTTAAATTTTTCCACTGTTGCCCACCTTGTTTTTCAGTTTTTATTTTATTACTATGGCGCCGAGAAATGGATCTCCACCATGTTAAAAAATAGTAAATTAAAAATAGCCGTCGTAAATCACGATGCAAGTGCACATGTATATCATGAGGCATATCCACGAATGTTTTGTGATGCATGCGTGTGAATGTGTCACACACTCGTGTACGCATCAGCGTCCTTCTTGGAATGGTTTTCCTTCAATAGAATTGCCAGCTATGCGTGCGCATGCGTCATGACACGTGACTGCCAATTATAAAAGCGTTTGCGAAGCCAATTGCTCAGCATTTTAGAACCGAGACCTATCAGCTAAGCCAATGCTATCTTTACTTTTATCGTGTGTTCCTATGCATTCTTGTACAGCGATCTAACTAAAGGGTACATAACGCATTCTTACATGCCTAACTCAGGAAAGAGTATTTTTGTGAGTAACAAAGAAAAGAAACTCGAATACAGTAAAGCAGGAGAGTAATTTCAGTAACTTACATACAGGTCTGTCGTAAAAGATTAAGGCATCCTTTGTTCTTTTGTATAGTTTTGGAATACCATATGACGATTAAAATCATAGCTGCTAACCAAGTGGTCAATTACACCCTGCTGGGTGTGCCATCAAGCTGTTAGGGCGCAGTTGGCCCATATCCGCCCTACTCGGGTCAGATGCATTTTAAGGCAAAGTGGGCAATTGCAAGGGGTCCCATGTCCAAGGAAGCCCCTGGGAAAGTGAACTTTACTTCGTTCACTTTTGCCTATTACTGTGTCTTAATCTTTCACAGAGAATTCAAAAGTTTGGCATCATGGGACTTGAATTAGCAGAAAATGGGTCATAAAATTCAGTTGCTCTGAACAGGGGCCCCCAAGTTTTCTTGCCCAGGGCCCCCAAAATCCTTAAGATGTCACCGACCAGCGTGACCTGCCTGATATATTTTCTATCCATACTGGATCGTTTGAGATTTTTCATTAAAAGAGCTACCACCGAAATGGTGGGAGCACCCTCGCAGAAAATGCTGCTTAGCGACTGTCAAGCAAATCATGACAATATGGCGAATGTGCGATTTTTTTCTCCTTTCCTGGAAAGTGGGGTTTGCTTCTTAAAAAGGTAAATGTCCAAGACGATCTGGGAGTATTTTCCCAGCACATCATGGACATAGTTGGTTTTCTACTGCCACGTCCGCCTTCGCGGTTCAATGCAAGATAAATCTGAATTGGAACAAAGGTCATTCAACTGGCAGAGAACTTTCCGTTCCCACAGTACTATAAAACAGGCACAAAGTTGTAAAGCCGCAGGAAGCAACCTATATTTTATGCTTCTGAAAACTGAATAGACAGGGAACCACAGGCTAGGGCGACACAATTGCTCCTATGTTTTTAAGGTTCACACATGTGCTAACTGTTTGGAATATAATTCACTCTGGATGCCAACACTTCTCAGTTATTTGTTTCTTAAATAACATTATAATTTGTCAAATGTATATATAATAGGAACATGATCTACTTCTGCATCACCGGACTGACAGTTGTAATCAATAATGTGAAAGCAATTACTAGCTTAAAGTGTATTTAACCAATCAATGAGTGCCAATAGCATAAATCAATAGCTACAGTTCAGGCACAAAAGGACAGTGGAATAGTATGGCAGCAGAATAATTACTGCTTGATGGTTTGATTCAGTGTAATAGTGTAAACCGTTTTTCTGTTAAACAAAATAAAACAAGCAAAATCTAATTATGGAAATTGGCAGGTATTTTAATGGCGTATATATACTTCTATATATAGTTCTAGATGAATCGGTAAGCCGAAAGACAGCGGGCACTCTGGTATGTGTTAATTTTTTTTTATTTGGCAGCCAGTTCAATATATATATATATATATATATATATATATATATATATATATATATATATATAGCTGCAGACCAGGCACACCTATCCGTGACCACAATGGACAGCACTCACGGAGTTCGTTGTAAAATGCTTTATTGTGCAAAGAACCTCCCTCCAACAGACGCGTTTCGCCACACGGCTTCCTCAATGTCGGTTAGTTTTTCATTCACGCAATTCTTTTAAAATACATCATCTATCACGTGACTAAAAGTGAAAAACAAAAGATGGACTTACACTTCATTGATTACCATTTCATGGCGGCCATCTTAAAACATGTTAAAATAAACAGTACCTAATCCCAAAGTGCTAAGTGCTGTGCAAATTACGCTATAAAACCCAATATGATGACAAATAAATACATGTTATTACATTTCAGAATTGTACTATAATCAAATCCATCTATATCACAATTACTAAAAACATATATTGTTACTCTAAAAAATTATTTCTTTATAAATTCATATATATACACACATGTTCATAAGTGTCTCAACAATTCTTTTAAAACATTTTTTACATTTAATGAATAACATTCAAATTACTAAAAGAATGGGAGACTATTTACGCCCTGTGTATAATATAAGAGCCATTGTCATCAGTATACAAACATAATTGTGCCCTGTATGGGCAATTTAAAAAAAGGGTTATACTATGGGAGCCAATGAAGTATTGGATTGGAAAGCAGCTAGATTTTAAGATTGTTATTCATCTAAGGATATCTCTTCATCTTTTTTGGTTTTCATTTTCATTTTTATTTTTATATTTTGTTTATTGTTTTACCCCAAATGTACCCACATCTCCTCATCATTATTCAGTCCAATCGGCATCTTGGTTTGAAGGTCAATGATATATTTAGATTCCAAGATGCGTAACTGCTGCACTCTGTTGCCACCTCTCTCCTTTTTATTGATCTGATCAATACAATAAAATCTAAGGAGGTCCCTGTTGCTTTGATGGAATTTTTCAAAATGACGCGCAACAGGGTACGTAGCGTCTTTATTAGTGATGGCTCGCATATGTTCCAAAACGCGTTTTTTGTTGGATGAATAGTACTACCAATATAGCGCTTGGAACATGGGCATATTAGACAGTAGACTGTAAAATCGGAGTTGCAGTTCAAAAATTTCTCAATCTTACGGATGGGCCTCGGATCCCCTGGCCTACCTGGATAATTTACAACTTTACTACTCTGTTTACAGGCTTTACATCGCTGACAAGGATAAAAACCCGCTATATTTAAACGATTCAAGGGTTTGGGGTTTGATTAAAATGACTGTGAATCAGATGGTCACCCACTGATTGGCATCGTTTGTATGAGACCATTGGTCGACTTGGGAGATTATTCTTTAAGATGTTATCTGTCTGCAGGATATGCCAATTTCTTTTAAAGATCTGTAGAATATCACTTGATTTTTCGTTGTAGCTTGTTATCATTCTTATTATGCCCACATTTTATTTTTATTTTACCATTTTAGGACATTTTGCTACTACTAAATCCCTTCTATTGATCTTATCAACCCTACTTTCTGCTAAATTCAGGTCTGCATTTCCATAGCCTCTTAGCCTAAAGCGGTCTAAAGCCTGATCTTTGGCTTCCTTGTAACTCTGCTCCGTAGTACAGTTCAGTTTAAGCCGCAATAGTTCTCCAAATGGTATGTTTTTTATGAGGCTTTTAGGATGATGGCTACCTGCATGTAAAACTACATTACCCGCTGTAGGTTTTCTATACAAGCGGGTTAACAAGGTAGAATTTTCAGTATAGACTTCAACATCTAGGTAGGTAACCGACTTATCACTTATACAGCTTGTAAATTTCAAATTTAGTTCATCATTATCTAGTGAAGCAACATACTCAGCCGAGGAGCGGCTGCCCCGCCAAATAATAAAAAGGTCGTCGATATACCTAACCCATAATATCATATTTCCCATCCAAGAATCTTGTGTCTCTCCCCAGGCTACGTGCTTCTCCCACCAGCACACGAATAAATTCGCGTAGCTGGGGGCGAAGCACGTACCCATCGCTGGTACCGCGTTGCTGATGGTAAATCTGGCCTGCAAAGGTAAACATATTATTATGTAAACTGAAATGGATCATGTCTAACAGCATCTTGTTATGTTTTTGGAATTTAAGCTGTCTTTTGTTATGGAACCACTCCACAGATTTTAAACCATCTACATGTTTGATGCATGTATATAGGCTTGTTATGTCTAGTGTAATTAACAACATATCATCATCCCATACAATTCCATCAACCAGTCTCAAAAAATCTTGGGTATCTTTGATATAGGAAGCCAGATCTCTAACTAGAGGTGCCAGGAAAGAATCAATATATATGGCAGTATTTTCTAGAAGACTGCCTATAGAGGCAACAATGGGCCTACCTGGTGGATTACACAAATCTTTGTGCACCTTTGGTAGGTGATAAAAAATGGGCAAAATTGGCATATCACAATATAAAAACAAATATTCGTCTTGCCCCAGCATCCCATCATTTTTCCAGTCCAATAATAACTTGTGATAGGTGCTAATACATATCAAATAGTCTTTCCGTTGTATAGGACTGTAACATTCTTTATCTCCCAGTTGTCTCATGGCCTCTTTTTGATAATCCTGTTTATTAAAAACAACCATATTTCCCCCTTTATCAGAGGGTTTTATCTCAATACTGGTATCTTCCCTCAGTGTTTTCAAGGCCTCCCATTGTTTCCTCGGTAAATTATAATGTCGATCTTTCTTGATACTCTGTTTAGCCAAGTTTTTTAAGTCTGTGATGACTGCTTCATTAAAAACATCAATAGCATCGAAGGGAGTCTGTGGGATTGATTTTGATTTTCTTTTAAAAGGACTGTGACCTCCAGTTTGAGAAATACCAATACTATCTAGATATTCCTCAATGTTAGTGTCTGTTTCATTTGCGGAGGTATCAAGACTTTGCAATGTTAATAATGTCTGAAGATCATGACCTGTCAATGATTCCAGATCTATTTCATCATGATTTTGTTCTTCAATTTGTATCCCACTTGATCCTTTTTCAGGATGAAGAAGAAATATTTTTCGTAATTTCAACTTCCTGATATATTTAAAAAGGTCTATCCGAGTCTCAACATAATTATATCCTGAAGTCGGACAGAAGGTTGGACCCATTTGCAAGATTTTAATCTCATCATGAGATAACACTCTATTTGAGAGATTGATCACTGTTTGTTCTCCAATTTCATTTACCATTTGCCCCTTTTGCCCCTGCTGCGTGTCATTCTTGGTGTTGGGGCATCTTCTCCCACGCCTCCTACTTCTCCTTGTTTTCCGCCTTTTGTATTCTTTGTTTTTATTTGTTGTGGGGGGTGGGTGCGTAGTGCCGGTCTCTGACGTATCTCCCTTATTAGCTGATATCTTGAAAAAAAGGGGATTCAAGACTCGCCTCTCCTTGGTGCGTGTTGGCCATTTGTTCCCCATCCGAAGTTTCCACTTCCGATTCTGAAGTATCCTTATTTGTTGTAGGATTTCCTCCTAGTTGTTTCAGGGCCTTTCGTGGCGCATCAAATTTCCGGGCAAATGTTAAAACGCGACCTGTTAAATAGTCCTGCTCGTCCCTCTGAAATTTAGACTGTTTGCGGCGTCTTATTATTGCCTCATAGTCTTTCAGACGTGTCATCATTGTATTTCTCAATTCATCGCTGCGTTTTGTATCCTTTTCTTTGTTTATGAGTTCCTCCAATTTCTTGATCTCTGCTGTAGCCTTCTCATGATCACTCCAGGCATATTTGATAAGTATTTTAACCATTCCCTTTGCTGACTCCGTTGTGTGATCTGCCCACTCCTTTAATAGTAAAGGGTCGGGATTCTCATAGGACGGCACTGTAAAAATACGCAGTCCTCTTGGTATGCGGTCATAATCTATATACCGCTGCAGTGAGGTAGCCTCCCACCATTTTCGTAACTCCCTTTCATGGGCTTTCTCCAGAGATTGAAATAAAATCACAAGATTAGATGGGGGAGACCCTCCCGTCGCACCTGCCAGGGGTTGTAGTTGTTTCGTTCCTATTCCTGGTTTAAAAATATCCTTAGCTGCTTCCTCTCGCTCCCGTAGATTTGACATATTTATTCTGAAACTTTAAATAGCACAGTTCTGTAAATTTGTCTGTGAATTCAGCAACACCTGGGAGGCCTTTGCACAAAATAATACTCCTCCTCGGGATAGAGACTCTGTTTATGTTATTATTGTTAATTGCTTGAACGAAAACAGCGAGGCTCACTCACCGGCAACTCAGCATCGCAGTGCCCGGGCAGCCGCTCGGAGTCCGCGGTGCATCTATCCCCGGCAGGAAAACCACGCCGCCTATGGTCCAAGCGGATGCAAGTTGTAAAACCGTCATGCGTTCACAACAGTTACTTCGTTGTCCATGTAGAGTCCCCGGGCTGGCGGTCAATTGAATTTGAAACACAGAACGTCACCGCCGCCGCTCCTTACTTCCCCGGGTGCTAAATCCAGCGGTGGTGAACCGCTCGTTACTGCTGCAGACCAGGCACACCTATCCGTGACCACAATGGACAGCACTCACGGAGTTCGTTGTAAAATGCTTTATTGTGCAAAGAACCTCCCTCCAACAGACGCGTTTCGCCACACGGCTTCCTCAATGTCGGTTAGTTTTTCATTCACGCAATTCTTTTAAAATACATCATCTATCATCTACTTGGCCCCCAGGGTCCCTCAGGATTCAAGGGGAATTAATTCCCCAACTTAAAACGCGCCACAGGGCGTGTTTGCACACATGTCACCTGAGGCCCCGCCCCCTCCCTTCACCACTGTGCAAACTCGCCCTGTGGCGCGATTTAAGTTGGGGTATTAGTTCACCTTGAATCCTGAGGATCCCTGGGGCCCAACTAGCCCACCAGGTACTTCCAGTAAGCGCCACAGAGCTGCGTTGCAGAGAGGTGGTCAGAGGCCACCCCCCTTTTTACACCTCTCTGCAACGCAGCTCTGTGGTGCTTACTGAAGGTACCTGGTGGGCTAATTGGCCCCCAGGGACCCTCAGTATTGAAGAGGAATTAATTCCCCAACTTCAAACGCGCCACAGGGCGTGTTTGCACACATGTCACCTCAGGCCCCGCCCCCTCCCTTCACCACTGTGCAAACGCACCCATGGCGCGTTTTAAGTTGAGGGATTAAGTCCCCTTGAATCCTGAGGGTCCCTGCGGTCCAATTAGCCCACCAGGTACCTCCAGTAAGTGCCACAGAGCTGCGTTGCAGAGAGGTGTAAAAAGGGGCGTGGCCTCTGAACACCTCTGTGCAACGCAGCTCCCTGGCGCATACTAGAGGTTCCTGGTGGGATAGTTGGCCCCCAGGGAACCCCAGTATTCAAGGGAAATTACTTCCCCATCTTACAACGCGCCAGGTGGCGTGTTTGCAGAGTGCTGCAGGGAGGGGGCGGGGCCTCCGGCGCGATGCCGGTCTTTTTTTTTTTTTTTCATTTTTAGAAGGGGGGCTGTGTGGCCCCCCTTCTTTTTAATTATTTTGGGCCCTGGGGACCCCATCCCCCAGGGCCTGACCCCCTTTTTTTTTTTTTTTTTTTTTAAACGGAACGGGAAGGGGGCCGCGTGGGCCCCCCTACCGTGGCCAATTTCGGCCCGGGGACCCCATCCCCCGGGTCATAGCCACATGTTTTTAAAAAAAAAAATTCATGGAGGGGGGCTGCGTTGCCCCCCTCCTCAGGCCTCCTTAGGCCCCGGGGACCCCATCCCCCAGGGCCGGCCTTTTTAAAAAAAAATTGATAATTTGGGGGAGGGGGGCCGTGTGGCCCCCTTCCCGGGCCACTACTTGCCCCAGGGACCCCATCCCCCGGGGCTGGCCCTATCCTTTGGGGACCGTGGGGGGACCCCAACTTCCCCATGGTCCCGCCGGCTCCCCGCCTCCTGCGGGAGCCGGCATTGCTTTTCCAAACGGGGAACTGTTTAGATGCAGCTCCCCGTGTGGAAAAGCAATTTGCTTTGAATTTTGGAAGAGAGAGCAGGTTTCCTGCTCTCTCTTCCAAAATTCAAAGCAAGTTTGCTATGACAGGACGGGAGCCGCGAGGCTCCCGCCCTGTCATAGCAAACAGCAGTGTCCCGGGGGTGGCCATCACGGGCTCCAGGAGGCGGCCCCCCTCCCAACATGTGCAAAGCCCCGGAGAGGTGGTGGTCCCCGGGGCTCGGGGGTCCGAAACGGACCCCACATTAGAATTCTTAGTGCCCCGGGAGGTGGCGGTCCCGGGCGTGTGGGGGCTCGAGCCCCCACACAGGTAATTTAATTTTTTTTTAAAAGAAGCCCCGTGGGGTGGCGGTCTCGGGGCTGCGGGAGGGCCCAGTGCCCTCCCGCACCATTTTTAATTCAAAGCCCCGGGGGTGGCAGTCCTCGGGGCTTGGGAGGCCTTAGCGGCCCCCCACACCATTGTTTTATTAACCCCTGCATGCCCCGGGACTTGGCCCACCCGGGGGCCAAATAACAACGAAGCGCGGGAGCCCGCGCTTCGTTTTTTTTTTCACAGCGGGATCCGCGCATCCTAAGCGCATCCCGTCGATTTATTTTTTTTAAAAAAATGCTTTTTTGGGCCCTGGGGGTCCTTGTGGGACCCCCTAAGCAGGCATAGGGGGTCAGGGTGTTTCTACCCTGCCCCCTTTTTGCGTTTTGCACACTTGTTTCTCTCATTTCTTGTGCCTCGGTTGATGGCTGCCAACACTTCCTGGTTTGGAGTGTTGACAGCCAATTAGCATGAAGCTCGTGATCAAGAGGGTGCGCGGATCCACCGCGGCCATAAATATCAAAACTTTTATTTTTGATTTTCTCCAAAACTGCTGAACGGATTTACACCATTTTTAAAAAGGGTGCTTTCTGAACCAAGCACTACCTTTTTGCCAAATGTGGTGTAATTCCGTTCAGCAGTTTTGGCTGTAGCCTTGCATAAAGTTTCCTATGGGAAATCGATTTTTTGACTCTTATTTTTTGAATTTCTCCGGAACTACTGAACGGATTTACACCATTTTTAAAAAAGGTCGCTTTCTGAACCAAGCGCTACCTTTTTGCCAAATTTGGTGTAATTCCGTTCAGCAGTTCGGGCTGTAGCCGTGTCTAAAATTTCATGGGAATTAACATGGAGAAAACACGTTTTGGGACCCCCCTTTTTTCTCGGCCCCCGCTTGACGAATCACCCCGAAACTTTCGCGATGATTCGTCAAACGACGCCAAAGTTATTGGGAATAGAATGTTACGAAATTCCTATGGATAATAGGTCCTAACTATAACTATCTACTGGCGACCGCCAGTAGATAATATATATATATATATACACACACTTAACGATTCCGGTGCATTCCCGGCATGGCTTCTACCCAACGCAGCACCTTCAGCCCAACAGTTCGACATCGATGCCTCGGATCCGACACACAGCGCTGTTGACATCGACGCATCAATGACTTTGCTTGACCTCGGAACCAACACATCACCTGTGACGCATCACCTCCAGATTTCAATGCATCATCCCTGAGCACTGACGCACCCAAGGTACTGTCAGCGAGTCTGCGTGACTCCTGTATCCAGCCCGCACTACATCGCAGTCAGACAGAACTTTTGGATTTGCCTCGGTCAAGTGCAACCAGATGGCCCCAGTTGGAGTTATTGACTCCTAAGCACTGCAATTGTGATGTAATCTTGCAAAATTCATATCCCGACTTGTGTAGGTTGGTTTTTTGTCATTTTGGTCTTGTTTTACTCAGATAAATATTGGCTATTTTTCTAAACTGGTGTGGAGTACTTTTGTGGTATTTTTACTGTGTGTGTGTGTGTGTGTGTGTGTGTGTGTGTGTGCACACATAATTACACATTGCATCTTTAGTTTAGCCTGACTGCTCTGTGCCAAGCTACCCGAGGGTGAGCACAGGTAAACTTTTAGTGTGTACTACACTTACTAAGATTGTGGTTCCTGCTTGGACAGGGTGCATACCTCTGCCAAGCAGAAACCCAATTTCTAACAGGCACCCTGTGTGGGTGCTGGCTGGGGAGCTGGCAGGAACTGTTCAGGTCTTAGGGGTGCATGCGGTCCCCAACTTATAAAACAAAAAGTGTGGGTGCCTACAAAAAACAATTTTTTTATAATAAATGAGCAGCAGAAGCCACTCGGTTATTATTCTGTGCTCATGCAAGGAGTGCTCCATGATGCCCTGCAATGGCATTTTACTCATATCCTTTTAATCCTGGTGGTACCCCATTATGGGCAGGGGCACCCCCAAGAATTCTTTTAATGTTCTGGAGGGCTGCAGGGAGCACAGCAGCCCCCAGCAACATTAAAAACACACAGTAAGTCTCCTAGGTCATCGAGTCCATGGCCCCAGGAGAACTTATCATATATTTTTCAAAGCACTCCGAGCTGGAGCTCTGTGCTCTTTAGCTGGAGTGCAGGGACCCTTCTGGTTGGTTCTATGGCTGTACTTTATGGCCTGAAAATTTTTAAGAAAGACTCAAAGGCATGTTTATTGATTTTATTGAAAAAATGCTTTATTGAAAACATGTTGTGACAATCACTATTATTGAACATTGCAGTGTGAATGACGAGCTACAAGTACATATGTAGAGATTGCCATAAACAACTGGAGTGACCATGTGGACTATTGCTTTTGTATTCTTGTTTGGAGTATTTCTTTGTTTGTAATTTTGGGTAGATACACTATTGTATCTAGATTTGTATTGGAACAATAAGGATGTTATGATTTGACCATACGTGTTTATAATGGATAATTGCAATTATTTTCAGGAATCGTTCTACTTTGATTGAGCAGTTAATTGGTGGATCTTTTTTCCACCACTGGTGGCAAATGTTGAACCATATGGTGATTGTAGTTCTCTTGTACCTCAAGTACTCATTTTTTCAATGATAGTTGGGAAAGAGATGGAAGAAGATGCGGTCAAGATAGATGGTCCTCTTGAACATTTCGAGGGTTTTGTTTTTGATGATTTGCAATGGCTACTGTAGCTGAAACAATGTGATACATAAATTTGGATAACCATATATATAGCTATATGATTATGGTTAACACCTGTTGATAATTTGTTCTGAACACTTTGTATGTTATTAGAAGAATGTCCACTTGACCACCCATTTCTTTCTTTGAGCATCATTTGATATGTTATGGAACTATTTTTCTGGCGCTATATGCTTTATGTAAGGAAAATGATGAAATGATTTTATGTGAAAAAGCACACCGATATGCAATTTCATTTTTGAAGTGAATTTACACTGTTGAATGGTCTCCTCTTTTAGTAAACATGAATGGATTAATGGACATTCCACTATCCACATCATTATGTATGTTTGGGGATATTGCCAGTTGAGAACATTTTTATTGATTCCTATAGAGAATACTTTCCAGGTTTTGAACACATATCCATCCATTTCGTTGGATATGCATTGTTTAGAGTGTTTTGGAAGGCGAGTCCTTTATTGATGTTATTCAGTTTTCGAATATTTAACTGTGCACTTTACCAACATTTATTTCATGTGAACAAGACCCCTAGGGGGCCAAAACACGTTATCTATACTATTTATGCCATTGTCATAAAATCATTTCCAATATCAATTCCAGAGTGGTACAGTTACCTGAGCTAATTATAACTTGCACAATGCACTGCTGCTGGACTGCTTCTCACCTCACATCGCTCATGACATGTTAAATGACATCATTGATGACCTCTCTGATGACATCTCAAATGACATAGTTGATGACATCACTGATGATGTCATAAAATCACTGTGACAAAGGTTTCATATCTGCGCTCAAGATCGTCCCACTATGGCCCCCTGAGAATCAAAGAAGACACTCGACCCTCTTGGATATATCTGCTTCCACTCAATGAGGCTAAGAGCTCCAATGGCAAGTCCCATTCCCTGAATAGAAAGAAATGTCAGAGAATGCTGTGGCAGGTAAAAGTGGATTGTGTGAAGGCGTTAAAATCCGTCAGTTGGCCTCCTTTCCTCAGAGATGACGAGGTGTGAAAAATAGCATATGCCTGTGAGTCACTGACCTCCCAGAGGAATGGGTTAAGCCACCATTTCAGGAGGTCAAACCAGTGAGTAGTTTATATGTACATTTTGCAAAAGTCATTTTTCACAAGCAAAATCCAACTTGTACATTGATTGCATGTTGTGTGATTGCATGTGTGCTTCAAAAAGTATGGCTCTAGTTGTGTTCCTAAATTAAGTTAGCAAAAATACGTTAGACCTTAATGGCACTTCTACATGACATTCAGGGCTCATAAAACCATGTTAGTTTATTAGTTGCAATTAGAACAAACATTTTATTTTACACATAAGGTCACTAAACAGTTGTTCCTAATGGCTTAATGCATGATTTTAGTTTAGTTTCAATAGTGGAAAACACATTTAATTTTGTTTAAAGACACAGGACTTGCCTTTGCTGGCACCTGCCTGTCATTAAGCCTATGTTACACGTTTGCGTCTGGAATTAGACTTTCCTGCACCTCACGTTCTCTTGTGGACCCATTAAAATTCACTTGTCAAATATGCCAGTTGAATTGCAGAATCCTTTTTCCGTTTTAGGAAGGGGCACATTTTGCTGAGAGCAAGGACCCAACTGGATGTCAAGATACAACTTATCCAGATTCCAAAAATCAAAAAAATCAGGTGAAGCACAACACAAAGAAGGATTTCCAACACTCCTAAACCTATGAATGTTTTAACCTTATCGAGCCATCATATTTCCTCCAGCTCCTCACTCCCAGTCAATTTGTTAACAAATGTGGGCCCTCATGGGCACTTCTCCACAGTTTGTGTTCAGTGAGCAGGCCAGCATGTGAGACTTCCTGCGGGCCTCTGATGGCATCCCAAGGGGCCTCTTGAGGCTTACCAGTTTCCGCTTGCCTGTGCCAGACATGATTCACAGCGCCAGCTGTTCACATGGTAGGCTTAACATAGCCCCTGGAGAGAATCTGCTTTCATAGAAAGCATGTCAGACACATTACACTACTGTAAATGAGCTAACATAAAGTAACTTCTCATTTTTACTCTTTGTTAGAAATGGGATCTCTGGTTGGCTCAGGCTTGCGCCAAAGCCAGGCAGAGACCACCACTCTAGTCAGGGCGAGGGAGTTACACGCCGACGATAACCCCTGCTCACCCCCTTGGTAGCTTGGCACGAGCAGTCAGGCTTATCCCGGAGGCAATGTGTAAAGCATTTGCGCAGCACACTCTCACAGCAGCAACACACTAGGCACACCACAAAAGGAACTCCACACAAGGTTATATAAAAAATAGCCTTTGTATTATCATAAATACCTTAGAAACATAATCACATAATATACAGTGCGCCAACTGGCACTAGGCAATATTCACAGGGGAATTATATACAGGACCAGGCCAATCGGGCCACGGTCAGAACCATCAGATCAGGTAAGTAGATGCAAATAATACATGTAGCGCACAACCAGTAATTACTGGTACAGGTAGGAACTTAGCACGAGATCCTGTAACCTACAAGATGGGACACCTACATCACATTAGGCATAAATCACATGAGGCAATAGGCCTCGTAAGCCTAAACACAGTGTGCCCCAATCGGGGGCACAACGCACTGACACTGGCCCCAGGCCAACTGGCCTCTCACCGGGGCTCAAATGCCCACTGTCCAGAATGTCCGGGCTGGCTGCACAGGCAGCAAAAGCAAAGTGCGCAATTGCACAAGCCTAAACGTGGCAGCTGCCCACTACTTGCTGGGCAGCTGTGAATAATTAATATGGGCCTGGGCACTCACTGGGCCCTCTTCTGTCCCAAAATATCAGGGTTCTAGGGGGGTCTCTCAAATGACCCCCTGGCTGCCTTGGCAGCAACCACAGAGTGCGCACTGCGCTGGGGGTGGGGAGTGTATCTCACTCCTTTCTTATCACCAACAAGAAAATGCCCCTGTGTTGCAGCTGTCTGCGCTCTCGCAGGGCAGCTGGGGTTAGCACAAAGGACACTGGCACCAACGTGCCTCTCAGCCCCACTCCGGGACTTCTACAACAATGCCCCCAAAAAGGAAATCAGCATGGGCACCTCAGGGCCCCACAGGAAAATGGCACTGGCACCACCGTGCCGCTGGGGAGCTCCCCTCTGGGACTCCTCCTGGTGCACTCGATCGGCACCTTAACCGTGCTCAAGAGACTTCAGCCCCACTCACCGGGGCTTTGTGCAGACTCCTCCTGTCTTCTTTCCGGCGGGGCAGGCACCGACAACGGGCCTCGTCTCTCTTCCGCCCCCGGCCCCTCCTCACCTGGTCAGGCGGTCTCTCTCTCTCCTCCGTGGCACCGGAGCGCGGGGTAGGCTCCCGTCGGCTTCCGGTTTCTTCCTCGTGGCAGTCCGGACTCTCCGCCCGGCACGGGAGCCCTGGTCACCGTCGGCCGGCCAGCAGCGTCGCGCTGCCTCTCTCTCCGTTTCCGGCGATTTTTGGGCGTTTGCCAGCGCGGGGTAGGCTCCCGCCTGGCTTCTATTCACCCGGTCCCCCTTCCTGGGACCGGGACTTTCTCCCGCCTTAGGCTGGACGCGGGGACGGCTTGGCGGCGTCTCGCGGAGGCGGGGTAGGCTCCCGTCCTCCTTCCTCAGCTCAGCTTCCTCTTTGGCCGCGCTGCAATTGGCCGGCCACTTAGCCCTGCCCACAACCAGGCAGTTTTGCCTGACTTCCGGGTCGCGCTGGCCGCGGCCCGGCGGCACCTGTTCTCGGCGGCTTCTCGGTGCGGGGTGGGCACCCGCCTGTAAATAAAACCAAAAGCGGGGTAGGCTCCCGCCTAAGCACACAACTGCGGGGTAGGCTCCCGCCTAAGCACGCCGCAATGCGGGGAATCCCTACGTCGGGATTCCCTCAGACTCAAACACCGCTCAGCGCTGCAGGGCAAACAGGCTCCTCTCCCCTGGGAGCAAAATAAAAGCGCTCACGAGGCGCTAGGAGCCACAGCTCCAGCAGTGTCTCAATTAGGCCAAAAATAAAGGGTCCTTGGTGCTGGGTACACCTCAGCAGCACAGCCAGGCAGGCCAGCACGCAGGGACCCCCAGGAAACAGCAGCTGGGTCCCGCGGCGGTTCCTCCTGGCAGAGTGTCCCCTGCAAGTCAGCACAACAGAGCAGAACCTCTTCATGGGGTCACAGCCCCTCTTTTATACACCCTTTTCCTTTGTCACATAGCACAGGGCTGGGGAAAAACCAGGTGCAACTGGTTTTGGGGAGCTTTGGAGCACTTTGTTTTGCTCAGCTCCTCTCTCCTTTCACAGGACAGGCTAGGGACATCAGACGCACCACAGGGGGTGGAGCCAGCATTGTGGAGGGAAGGCACAGCCCTATTCAGGTCCCAGGTGCAACTCCTCCCTCCCATCTAGATGCAGATCTCCCTATTCAGCCCTGCGCTGACTCACCCTGCCCCTCCTGGAGCCACACACATCTCCCAGCCCCTGTCACTCACAAAGCCAGACATGCAATTCACATCAGGCAGGCAGACACAGAGCACACATAAATGCCAACTTCTAAAAGTGGCATTTCCACACCAGTCATAATAAATCTGCGCACACCATTGCGCAGCATTTATTCTCACGAGTTCGCACATACTAAACTCGCCCCTGCACTCCTCTCACACTAGGAATTACCATGGACAAACATATTCCCCCTGCATTCCTATGGGAGGGCAGGACAATCTCACCACATGCACTCAGCGTGCGCCCGCACTTTACACTGGGACACAGGGCTAAAGTGCGCAGAGGCCTAAAACCACCAACACTACCCAGGGAAAAGGCTAGGAGACGAGCAAAAAGTTTAGGGGTGAACCTGCCAAAAGGGCCAAGTCCAACACAACCCCCTTCCAGCCAAAACGCAGGGCAGACCAATCACCACCGTGATGGGCTTCCCTGCTTGGGGCGATAGAACACGGACGCGGGCCCGCAACTGCAGGGACACCCTCCTGTTCTACGCCACGGTGAACCCATGTGGTTCCTTCTGAAAAAGCTGTCCGGAGCAACTGGGCTACCCCACTGGTACTCCCTAGCTGTCCGCGGCCAGGACCAGGCCCTAGGCCATCCAGATGCCACTGGTCCTTGCCCATTCACAGAGTGGGGGGTAGTAACCCCTGGCACATAGTAGCCATTCTCCACTCTTCCCCTCATCAGGGCAGGTCTAGACTGCCACTGATCCTCCAACCTAGGGTCTGCACCCTCAGGCGGACCAGAAGTCACGGGTGAGGCTCTCCTCCCCCTACCTCTTCTTCTAGGGCTCCGCACTCTCCTCCTTGGAGAGGCACCCTCAGAACACAACTCTCCCACCAGTTCAGGACCTCTCTCCAAAAACTGGTCTCCCAACCTAGGGTCTAACCCCTCAGGTTGCACCGGGGTCAGAGGCGAGGACTCCCTCCCTCTGCACCCCCTTCCAGAGTTCTGCACCCTCCCAACTGGAGCGGTACCCCTGGAAGATGAACCGGTCAGGACACTGATTACAGATGTCCCTTCCTCCAGATCAGGCGGATCCTGAACCTGGCCTCCCAACCTTGGGGCTGAACCCCACGGCTGAGCATTTGCCTGGCACACCAGGACTTCCGGGGCGCACTCAGCAGCCCCCGAGGGTAACACATGACTCATGTGTTGCGTGACAGTCTGCGTGGCGCAGACCTCCCGACCCCTGTCCATCTGACAGTGCGCAGAGATCCCCCACGACAGAAGTGGTGTCACCATGGTCACTTCTAGGAGACTCAGCCCTTCTGGCTGGCCCCTGACCCACTGGTTCTTCCACTGGGGAACACATCCCCCTCTCACCCCTCAATCCGGACTTCTGTACCCTCCCAACTGGAGCGGCACTGCCAGACACCAGAACCACTGGAGCTCTATTTACAGATGCTCCAGGTTCTCCAGACACTAGGAGATCCTCCTCAAATGGACTAACAGGACAGCCTAGGCTCCCAACCTGGTGTTCCCTGAAGAAACCATCCAGGCTCTGAGACGGGGTTTCGGGCACCTGGGGACACTCAGTCCCACACTCACTCCTACTCCACTGAGACAGGACGTGAGCCCCTACACCCCTCCCACTACACTGGGACCTAGCTGGGCTACACTGAACCTCTTCCCCCATACAGGACGGGAAGATACCTGAGCCACTACTTTTGGGATCACTCCCCAATGCCTCTTCAGAACCTTGGGCCTCCACCCAGAGGTCTGCCTCACATGCAAACTCCCATAGATCAGAAAACCCACCCTCCAACAGGTGTTGGCGCAACCCCGGCAAACAACAACTGAGCAGGTGCTCTCTGATAACCAGATCGAACAGTCCTTCAAAATCCTGTTCCGTGTTAACCGTTACCCAATCAGCCAGTGCATCATTACATTCATCCGAAAAATCCACCCAAGACTGGTGAGACAGTTTCCTACTGCCCCTGAACTTCAACCTGTACTCCTCTTCTCTGGAACAAGGTACCATATTTTGGGAACTGGGACTTCCTGCACTGGACTGTATATTGCTGCCACCACTGGACTCCACCCTCACTGGGGAATCCAGAAAACTACAACTGCACTCAGGGGATAATCTACCCTCCCGAGCTAATTTCTCCCTGGCGAAGGCCCTCTCAGCCTCCGCCATCCTCTCCTGCGCTAAGACCCTCTCGGTCTCTAGCTTTTTCTCCTCCATACTCAGCTGCGCTATCTCCCTGGTATGCTCTAACCTGAGCTTCTCCAAAGCCAGCTGATTCTCCCTTTCTTCCCTCCTATCCACCCACTCCTCTGGGGACAGGAAAAGGGATGGGGCACTGCCCCCGACACTGGACCCAGCAAGGGACTCCCTATCTATGGGGTCCTCACTATCTACTGGCGTCCCTGTCCTGTCACTTTCTTCCTCCTCTTCAGACTCCTCAGGGCTCCCCTCAGACCCACCACCCTCTTGGCGTGCGGCCAGGGCCCTCTTCTCCTCATTGCGCTCACAGTCCCATTCATCCTTTTGCCATTGGATCAGGTTGTCCCTCAGTTTTGACTGGGTGTCTGACCCACTCACTGCTATGTCTCTCTCCTTACAGAAGTCCACCAACTCCCCCATACTGTATCTAAAGAGACCACAAAAATCAAAAGCAGACTCCATTTTGGCAGGACGCTCAGGGACACGTGCAACACAGGAGACCTAGGTTTCTGAGCTGAAGCAAGAGTATACAATTTACAAATGACACTTTTAGGAGAAGAATTAAAACAAAACTCAGAACAATAATCCCCACACAAGTGATTATCTAAATGTAGAGTTTGTAGTGCAACCAGTCGTCGCTGTGGTACTGCGCAAACGCAAGTCCAAATCCCCACCGCTGACAACCAATGTTAGAAATGGGAACTCTGGTTGGCTCAGGCTTGCGCCAAAGCCAGGCAGAGACCACCACTCTAGTCAGGGCGAGGGAGTTACACGCCGACGATAACCCCTGCTCACCCCCTTGGTAGCTTGGCACGAGCAGTCAGGCTTATCCCGGAGGCAATGTGTAAAGCATTTGCGCAGCACACTCTCACAGCAGCAACACACTAGGCACACCACAAAAGGAACTCCACACAAGGTTATATAAAAAATAGCCTTTGTATTATCATAAATACCTTAGAAACATAATCACATAATATACAGTGCGCCAACTGGCACTAGGCAATATTCACAGGGGAATTATATACAGGACCAGGCCAATCGGGCCACGGTCAGAACCATCAGATCAGGTAAGTAGATGCAAATAATACATGTAGCGCACAACCAGTAATTACTGGTACAGGTAGGAACTTAGCACGAGATCCTGTAACCTACAAGATGGGACACCTACATCACATTAGGCATAAATCACATGAGGCAATAGGCCTCGTAAGCCTAAACACAGTGTGCCCCAATCGGGGGCACAACGCACTGACACTGGCCCCAGGCCAACTGGCCTCTCACCGGGGCTCAAATGCCCACTGTCCAGAATGTCCGGGCTGGCTGCACAGGCAGCAAAAGCAAAGTGCGCAATTGCACAAGCCTAAACGTGGCAGCTGCCCACTACTTGCTGGGCAGCTGTGAATAATTAATATGGGCCTGGGCACTCACTGGGCCCTCTTCTGTCCCAAAATATCAGGGTTCTAGGGGGGGTCTCTCAAATGACCCCCTGGCTGCCTTGGCAGCAACCACAGAGTGCGCACTGCGCTGGGGGGTGGGGAGTGTATCTCACTCCTTTCTTATCACCAACAAGAAAATGCCCCTGTGTTGCAGCTGTCTGCGCTCTCGCAGGGCAGCTGGGGTTAGCACAAAGGACACTGGCACCAACGTGCCTCTCAGCCCCACTCCGGGACTTCTACAACAATGCCCCCAAAAAGGAAATCAGCATGGGCACCTCAGGGCCCCACAGGAAAATGGCACTGGCACCACCGTGCCGCTGGGGAGCTCCCCTCTGGGACTCCTCCTGGTGCACTCGATCGGCACCTTAACCGTGCTCAAGAGACTTCAGCCCCACTCACCGGGGCTTTGTGCAGACTCCTCCTGTCTTCTTTCCGGCGGGGCAGGCACCGACAACGGGCCTCGTCTCTCTTCCGCCCCCGGCCCCTCCTCACCTGGTCAGGCGGTCTCTCTCTCTCCTCCGTGGCACCGGAGCGCGGGGTAGGCTCCCGTCGGCTTCCGGTTTCTTCCTCGTGGCAGTCCGGACTCTCCGCCCGGCACGGGAGCCCTGGTCACCGTCGGCCGGCCAGCAGCGTCGCGCTGCCTCTCTCTCCGTTTCCGGCGATTTTTGGGCGTTTGCCAGCGCGGGGTAGGCTCCCGCCTGGCTTCTATTCACCCGGTCCCCCTTCCTGGGACCGGGACTTTCTCCCGCCTTAGGCTGGACGCGGGGACGGCTTGGCGGCGTCTCGCGGAGGCGGGGTAGGCTCCCGTCCTCCTTCCTCAGCTCAGCTTCCTCTTTGGCCGC
Source organism: Calotriton arnoldi (assembly GCA_963921515.1). Lineage (NCBI taxonomy): Eukaryota > Metazoa > Chordata > Amphibia > Caudata > Salamandridae > Calotriton > Calotriton arnoldi. The sequence goes on from CAWUFW010000329.1 coordinate 1,598,826, forward strand.
GCTGCAATTGGCCGGCCACTTAGCCCTGCCCACAACCAGGCAGTTTTGCCTGACTTCCGGGTCGCGCTGGCCGCGGCCCGGCGGCACCTGTTCTCGGCGGCTTCTCGGTGCGGGGTGGGCACCCGCCTGTAAATAAAACCAAAAGCGGGGTAGGCTCCCGCCTAAGCACACAACTGCGGGGTAGGCTCCCGCCTAAGCACGCCGCAATGCGGGGAATCCCTACGTCGGGATTCCCTCAGACTCAAACACCGCTCAGCGCTGCAGGGCAAACAGGCTCCTCTCCCCTGGGAGCAAAATAAAAGCGCTCACGAGGCGCTAGGAGCCACAGCTCCAGCAGTGTCTCAATTAGGCCAAAAATAAAGGGTCCTTGGTGCTGGGTACACCTCAGCAGCACAGCCAGGCAGGCCAGCACGCAGGGACCCCCAGGAAACAGCAGCTGGGTCCCGCGGCGGTTCCTCCTGGCAGAGTGTCCCCTGCAAGTCAGCACAACAGAGCAGAACCTCTTCATGGGGTCACAGCCCCCTCTTTTATACACCCTTTTCCTTTGTCACATAGCACAGGGCTGGGGAAAAACCAGGTGCAACTGGTTTTGGGGGAGCTTTGGAGCACTTTGTTTTGCTCAGCTCCTCTCTCCTTTCACAGGACAGGCTAGGGACATCAGACGCACCACAGGGGGTGGAGCCAGCATTGTGGAGGGAAGGCACAGCCCTATTCAGGTCCCAGGTGCAACTCCTCCCTCCCATCTAGATGCAGATCTCCCTATTCAGCCCTGCGCTGACTCACCCTGCCCCTCCTGGAGCCACACACATCTCCCAGCCCCTGTCACTCACAAAGCCAGACATGCAATTCACATCAGGCAGGCAGACACAGAGCACACATAAATGCCAACTTCTAAAAGTGGCATTTCCACACCAGTCATAATAAATCTGCGCACACCATTGCGCAGCATTTATTCTCACGAGTTCGCACATACTAAACTCGCCCCTGCACTCCTCTCACACTAGGAATTACCATGGACAAACATATTCCCCCTGCATTCCTATGGGAGGGCAGGACAATCTCACCACATGCACTCAGCGTGCGCCCGCACTTTACACTGGGACACAGGGCTAAAGTGCGCAGAGGCCTAAAACCACCAACACTACCCAGGGAAAAGGCTAGGAGACGAGCAAAAAGTTTAGGGGTGAACCTGCCAAAAGGGCCAAGTCCAACACTCTTGATATACACTGATATTTTTTAAGTGTTGGTGATATATATAACCCTTCTATTATTATGTATGGCCTTAGCCATTAAACATTATAAACTGTGCATCAGGGACTTCTGGCTTTGAACTGCATGTGTGTACTCCTTGTTTCCAATCACAAACTCTAAAAGAGTATGGAAGTAAAACTCCATAAATCATTTATTTTCCGCCATTCTCCTATTTCATAGCCCTCGCGTCCATACAATCGTAGACTCAACTATATACTTGCTGCTGGTTCGAGGGAGGACAGAAGGAAGAAGTAGCCATTTTGACTGTCCGGTTTGTGGATTAATAGAATATAACATTGGATATCCAGTAAACAGCAGGGTAATAGCGCTCATCGATTCAGAAGCTAAATACTATGCTACGTTGATACTGGAAGATTTAACCGATTGGTCAAACATCAAGAATCTGATTCCACCTCAACAGACTGGCTTCCGGAAAGGGTATGCAACCACCATTAACATGCTAACAGTAACGACAATTGCAGAGAAGTGCAAACGCTTAAAGAAAAAACTACAACTCTGCTTCATCGACCTCAAAGGAGCTTTTGATCGGGTGGACCAAACCCTCCAATGGGTAAAACAAAGACGATGGGGCATTCAAAAAATTGTTTTGAGGGCAATTGCAAATGTTATATGCTGACACATGGATCCAAATCAAGGTGGCAGACAGTACAAGATTATCCAGAAGAAGGCCAACTGCCAAGGGCCTTAAGCAAGGGTGTGTGCTTGCTCCACACCTGTATAATCTCTTTATGGCTGATATATCCCCCTCAGCGTGATTAGGTAAACTCCCCTGCTCCGAGATTAGGTCCACTGACCATATCACATCTTTCATATGCCGTGATATTGTGTTGCTGGGCCACATGAGGGTGGGTCTCCAAAGATTAGTTGAGGAAATTGCGGTATTTACAAAGACTAATCATTTGGAAATCAATATTACAAAGACAAAAACCATGTCAATAGGCAACAGATCCAATGTCCCTTTGAAAATCAAACTAGGTAATGCAAGCATAGAACAGGTTAACATCTATAAATATTTAGGCTTCTACTCTGATAAGAACTTCAACTTTCAGGCACACCAGCAGAATATGGTTAGAAAAAATAACGCCTTAATACATGCCTTCTGCTCACTTGTAAAAAAATTGGAAGGACCCTCTTTTAAGCCATTGCTAGCAGTCATCAATGCAAAATTGCTTCCCACACTAACTTACGCGACCATGGTGATGCACGGCAAAGATGCTAAAATCTTGGATCAATTGCAAACAAATACTTACAAACATGTTTTTGGTCTTCCTTGTAATGCTTCACCTGCGCAAATTTGCTTGGAATTTGGATTGACACAACAAGAGACAGCAAGAAGATACCACACAATTAAATCCTGGCATAAAATACGAAACAAACAGTCAAGCCTTCTAGTCAGCGCTCTATGGCAGTCATTGATGAACAACGCAAATTCGAGTTATGACAAGTATTTATTGTCATCATTGGAAAAAACGAATACAGTTGACTTATGGGATCTAAATCTGTCACATTCCACTTTCTGCCATGTGATCAGCAAAGCAGCAAAAAGTAATTAACAAGTGGAAGATAAAAATAAATTTTCGCGGCAATCACATGCCTGGATGGCAATCCAAACATACGCCACCTTGCAACCAGCAGCATACCTTTTCTTAACTTATCCTGTGTATCTAAAGAAAAAGTTAATGGCTATTCGCCTAGGAGTACTGCCATCCTTAGCGGACAAACCCTCCTGGAGATACAAAGGCCCGAAAGCGTGCAGGCTATGTGGTGCCTTCAAAGAGGATTTTTTGCATTTGGTTTGCATATGTCTCGCATTAAAGAAAGCACGCCTCTCATTTTTAAGACGGATATTTAACAAGAGGGGTATTCGTACCTGCTGAACGGCAATAATGAGGAGCCTTGACCCTATGGACCCTCAGCTAATATGCAAACGTTTGAAATGTTTGCAATTTCATGACAAATTACTCAAACAGGGCTCCGAGGGCCCAGCTCCAGTATGAGAAAGCGGGTTTGCATGACAATTAAACAACCAGATGACTGTGAGTAGAAGACAGTTATATGACTCTTTTAAAATCTGGGAATCTGGTATTTTGCACAAATCGTAATAAAACTTAACTTGCCATCTTCATGCACAATGACACTATAACAACTCAGTCGAAGGCTAGTGGTCATTTATTTGAAGAAAACGAAACAAAAACACCTGAGATGCTAAATGATTTTATTATTTCGTATTGTTGAAATAATAATGTGAACGTTTAAGAAATTGACAAACCAGAAAAGTAACCATGAAGTATTTTATTCAAAACAGTTTTTATTATTTTGTATTATCTGTAAAATATTGTACCGGTTTTTATTAACTTATAACAATAAAAATGAAATTGAATTGAAAAACATTGGATGTAATATTTCTACAGGGATAGATGCGTGATCAAATGTAAGCTTTTTTTCAATCACCTATTACCTCCATTGTCAGTAGGAAAAAAGAATAAGTTATTTTTTTCTATTCTGGAGTTGAAAGGAAGGGTTTAGTGTGGAAGCATGTCTACGGTCAAGAGGGTGTTTTTCAACTAGTCTTGTTTTTTTTTCTTCTCTATTTAGGTTTCACCTGCACAGCAGTTGTGCTGTGCTTCTGAAATCTCTTGTATTTAAAAAAAAAATCTTAAAAGGGGCTTAGTGTCCGAACATTACTTACTTTTACTTATCATCGGCTGGCTCCCACGTGGCTTTCACATCACTTTACTTACTATTGGCTGGCTCCCATGTCACGTTACTTACCATTGGCTGGCTCCCACATGGCTTCCATGTCACTCTTGTTTCCTTGCTGGTCTCTGCCTCCTTCTTGCCTCCATCTTCTGGGCTTTGAGCCTTCGTCCTGCCGTGGAGCCTGAACCAAGTACTGCTTCTGGCGGCCAGTGTCCTTCCACTGCAGGCTTCTGCAGGTACTGTTTTTTTACTTTTCTACATGCACTGTTATTGTTGAGTGCATATCTCTGCAGTTCTTCTCCTTCACCCCCGCTTTTTACTTTTCAGCGACCCCCTTTCTCTTCAACCCTTTTTTATTGCAGGTTTATACAGTGCTAACCCGACCCGAAGGTATTAGAGCACTTTACATGAGCACCTTTTACATTACACAAGGACACATTCATTTTTCTGTTTGTTAGGCACGGTTAGATTAAGTGATCTGTTCACATTGCTTATAAGTGTGCAAGACAACCATTCTGATGACACCATGTGTTCTGAGGGTATGCTACGGGCTGATACCAACAGTCAAGTATGATGGTGTGAAGCTAGTGCAGGCGAAGGGGGCTCGTAGTCTGACACTTTTTTTATTTGTGAATCTGTGGCCTGCACAATCTTATATTCATCGATTGTTACAATTGGGCATTTTGACACAGAAGAGGGATCACTGAATGACTCCGGGGAAACAGACAAATTGTTTTTTTCTTTGTGAGAGGGGTGGTCGGAAACTCCGGTTCATCAACTGTGCTAGTAATACAGCTCCCTAGTTCAAACTGGTTTATTTATAGTGCCCCATCCCCCACTACTTTTTTTTGGGGCTGTGGGAATGCAATGCGACAGTAGCCGTGGCACGTAGCAGAAAGGAAGGAGAAAAAGTATTGGCAAAGCCAATAGGTTTCACTTATGTGAAATCTTTTGGCTTTGGCAATGTTTTTTTACATGTTGAACAGCAGCTGGGCTGTTGTGCAACATGGCTGCTGTGCAACTTGACTTAAAATAAAGGAAAAACGATATGAGGAGGTAACCACAAAAAAGATCTATAGCGTTGACCACATTAGAGCACTTATCTTTTTAACTTTAAGCCATGCTGCACAGCAGATCAACTGCTGTGCAACATGCAAAAAAAATTGACAAAGCCAATAGATTTTGCATACGGCAAAACCTATTGCCTTTGCCAATGCTTGTTTTAGAAAACAGTAAGGATGCGGGGGGCTTGCTGTCCCATACCCGCATTGGAGAAATTTAAATTCCAAATCTAATTATGCTCACTGGTGCGTGGGAGGGGTCTACCAGGGCACCGTGGGTTTTTAATGAAAGCAAGGACAATGACCTCTCATCTCCTGGTCTGGTAGTAAAAAACAGCTGTAAGTGGGGTGAAGTGGGGCCGTCACACTTATTGGTCACGGTGCCACGATCGATAGCTATGCCCCAGCTCCTTTCTGAAAAACTAGGACAGGTTAAGATCACTCTCAGGACAAGGGCCTGGATGACAGAGGTGACATATCACCGTCATTTCGACCTGAAGCAGTGCTCACAAATGCTAGCTCCATCGTACCCTCGCGCACACGCAAATGGAAAAAATTATTTCAAATGAACACTCTAAGACCCAAAAAAACATGCATGAAAAAGAGCAAGCTCCCGCCACCTAACAAATTTACCAGAGCGTTCTTGCTGACTTTCATTTGGCTCTGAGTGCATAACAAGGCTCCGGACAGCAGATGGCAGGCTTTAAAAGGATTACGGATTTTCTTTCCAGAGGCGCAGAGAATAAAAGACATAAACCAAGCTATGTCATGTTTGGAGTTAATTTGCTGCATTGTCAAAATATAATCATAGCAGCATAAACTGCGGTGTAGACAGCCTTTCACAATTCTAAGACACATATGAACACGATGGGTTGCGTGTGGGAGGCGAAGGAGACATTTTAGGCTCTATACTCCCATATGCCGTTTAAAATATTACGATCTGTAACCAATTAGCCTCAAATGGAGTCATGGGAGACTGACTGATTGTTTCATAAACCGCATGTCTGTCAGTCCATTGAAACCGTATCCGTTACATTTGGCAATATATATGCTCTTCTGTATTTTCATTTGAAAAAACAATTTATTTTCCATAATTCGGCACAGTGAAGTAGGAAAAGAACGTGGAGTTGAAAAGCAGCTATATAAATATCTATGTGAAACTGGAAGGACACAGCTCGAACTATCACACATGCAGGGTCATCTAGACCCATATGCTAGTGTAGTAGCGTAGCCAATGTGTCATTGGTCCAAGTGCATGGAAGTAAATAGGTCCATTGGCTGCTGTTTGGGTCATAAAATACTACAATAATCAGGGTCCTGGTGCCACTGCACCTGCTGCACCAATGGAGCCTACACCCCTGTGCTAGTGCAAAACCATGCGCCTACGGTATTTGTACTGCTTTTACACTTGCATCTTTCAGCAGCAGAGTGCACACAGCACACACTCTGGGGGCATATTTATCAGAGCCTTGCGTCACGTTTGCACATTGCAAAGTAGTACATGCGTGGCGCAAGGCTCTGAGTCAGATTTATGAAGCCACGCAAAGCCACATTGTGTGGCTTTAAGTGACCTCATAAATCGTGAGTAAGGCAACTCAGCGCAAATCGCTGTGTCGCATTATGTTATGTTATATAAGTTTATAACGCGCATAGCTACTCATGAGTATCCCGGCGCGGTGCCTAGCGGGGGAGGGACGGAGTACTTTCAGGAGAATAGGTGTGTTTTCAATTTCCTCTTGAACACAACTGGGTCTTGAATGGTACGTAGGGCAAGGGGAAGGGCGTTCCAGGCAGCCACCGTCTTCACTGTAAAAGAGCTACCCCCTATTCTCTGAAACTTGAAACGAGGGACCTGAGCATAACAAAGGGACGAAGACCGCAGGGGGCGTGCGGGAACATAAAAAGAAAAACGCCTCTGCAAGTAAAGAGGACCACACCCATGAAGAGCACGGTAGGCCAAAGTCAATGATTTAAATTTAACTCTATCCACCATGGGGAGCCAGTGGAGAGAACGCAGCTGTTGACGGACACTGTTCCTAGCCGAAATGCCCAATAAAAGTCTGGCTGCCGTATTTTGAACCACCTGCAACTTCTTCAGCAGGTACCCAGGGATACCAGCGTAAAGGGTATTGGCATAGTCCAGCCATGACAGAATCAGCGCACAAGTAACCGTTTTCCTCGCCGCCTGAGGTAGGAGGGGGAAAAATCTTCTGAGAGTTTTAAGCAGGCCAAAGCAGCATCCAGCCAGCTTCTTGATATGCGTCGAGAAGGAAAGACATTCATCAAACCATACCCCCAGGTTTTTCGCTGGCTTCCCTGATGAAGTAGGTGATGGAAACTCAGGAGGCCAGAGCTGCTCTCTAAAGTTGGGGGAATTTGCCAAATAGCAGGACCTCTGACTTTTCTTCATTACACTTAAGCTGCGCCTCTGCCAGCCATTTAAAGATGGAGGATAGACAGTGTTGAACCAATAGTACAGACTCCGCATCTTTGTCCCAGGTAAAAAGCAGCTGAGTGTCGTCTGCAGATGACATCACCTTAGCCTCCAGCTCCTCCGCCAAGTATATCAGCGGATTAACATAGATGTTAAAAAGAAGGGGGCTAAGGGAGGATCCCTGGGGGACACCCGTTGTTTTCGGCTGAGGGGAGGAAGAGGACGGTGAAATCCAGATCTGCTCAACCCGCCCTTCCAAAAAAGGACCGGAACCAGCCCCGCACGGCGCCCGACAGACCAATCTTAGCCAGACGTGACAGGAGGAGTGAGTGCGGGACCGTATCGAACGCCGCCGAGAGGTCGAGCAGAATTAATGCCGCTCTCCCGCCGGCATCCAAGGGAGGTGTTTCATGGGCGTTGCAGGTGTTTCCATGCAACTCCCATGCATTTTGATGCACTCCCAGATTTACAAGGACTTGTAAACTTGGGAATGCGTCAAAATCTTACGCCTTCCCAGGGCAGGCGTAACAAGAAGAAATATCTTTTTTTCTCCTTGCTTTTTCCTCTTTCTGTATGTGCTGCATTCTGCTAATGGAGCTAATGGGATTGTTAAATTTATACTTTTAAGCCCTACCAGAAACTATGGTAGAGAACGAGGGTTCACCTCCAGCCCTATCCTGGCTTCTGATTGGGTAGAAGCTCACAGACCAGTGCAGTAACAAGCAAAGACTGTCAACCATGGCACATTCCACTTGTTTCTTCAGGTGCATTGTATTGTGGAGTCGTAGGGCATGAAGTCCTTGAATTTGGAGCCTGGAAGTGTCGAGTCTGCAGTCCATGAAGAGGATCATCTACTGTCATGACTCAAGGTAAAACTAGTTCTTGTGTATATGTGTGTATGTAATGTGGTTGTGTGTATGCGTGCACACATGTCTTCAGTGTATTATTGTGAATCAGTGGAAGTGGTCCTAGTGTGGAGCGGAAAGCATACATAAAATCTGGCACATAGACACGTGAACCAAATATGTTATATTGAGCAAAAAGTATGCAAATTTTCGTAGGAAAAAGGTTACTCCTCTGACACTCCAAGTGCAGTGAGAAATTCGCACTGTTCCTGGAGCAGCAGATGATTAACAGTTTTGCTATGAAAACCTGCATGATTCTTGCTCTTTAATTGTAAAGATCTCAGGTCTGGTACAAACTAGGGGTGTGCGGTGGACTCCACTCCGCCAGTGGAGTTTGGAGAGTTTTTCTACTCGTGGAGTTCGGTAAAAACTTTGCAGACCGCCGCGTAGCAGAGTTTGCCACCCACCTCATGTGCCATAAAGCATGAGCACAACACAACTTGAACCGGATTGTGTCTCTGAGCTTCCTGCCTACCCCTAGAGAAGGGGGTGCGAGCATCTCCCCTTCTGTCTACCAGTTCCCTGCCGCTCCTTTCCCTGCTCTGACCATACAAATGTCACATCCTGAAGTGTTAATGACCTTTTAAGAGCTGGACACGGGACATCTGAGAAACTGAGTAGCTGAAAGGATAATCTGGATGGACATCTCTGGGTCGCTGGACAAGCAGGAGAACGTATGGGCAGGAACAGCTAAGTTCCGACCCCAGATGGATAAAGAGAGCAGTATCCTGGCACAGGTGAGTGCAAGAGTCTTGATAGCCCCTTAGCCCTCGCCCTGTCCTCCACACATGACAGTCCTTAGAGCCGGTCCTTCTAGGACCATGTGCTGCTGTACAAATACACTGATTTACTATTTACTCACTGACGGATTTGTGGACCCATTTATTCAGTCACTTGCATACTCCCTACTCTACTTTCTCAATACTCACTCGCTCAGGTTACTTAAAGCTATTTGCAAATTATTTTGGACTGAGCTCTGCACTAGCACTGTGATTGGTGACGTTGCTTGGTATAACTAATGAAACTCTTTAAGAGGAATAGAGTGATTCAGCTTCCACCAATGAGCCGCAGTCATGGGCATTGTTGGGAGTTGTAGTCAAAGAGTATCCAGGATGCCTTGGTGTTGATCACTGTTGGGTGAAACAAAAACCACACATCCCAGTAGCCTACTTGTGATGGAGTGCTGGCCTGGCGTTTCCAGGAAAATCCTTCCCTGCTGGGGAGAAACTGAGGACATGTCACACTGGTGAGTGCCTTGGGGGGTAGGACATTATCATGTTTGACAGTTCAAGGGACTGCTGGAAGTTGGCAGGGTGACATGTTTATTGTGCGGTGTAGGACAATTAACAGGGCATGGTTGATGATCCTTACCGGTGTTTTTGCTGATTTCGTGGGGCTTTACCCTCTTGGTGTTATTTTTGCAACTATCATCATAACAGGATTATTAAGAGATGGCGCATGTGGGACGTGTGTGTCCTCCTGTATAGGCCACCGTATACGTCAGTGGTAAACTGTTTATGAGTTACTGGCTATTTGGAATTGTGTGCATCACGTATATCAGCTTTATCTTTATTTATTTGTTTCAGAGGTTTTTATTTTATGGACCACATTGGTGTCCAAGAGAAGGAGCTTTGAATCAGGCAGAATCACAAGAGTCTGAATACAGACCACCTCTGTAGATCTCCTCTGTGGAACACCGAACATACCACACAATGAATTGCAGACCACATCCTGATTATGTCTAAACTTTCAAACTGCCTCTCAGCCAATGACCTCTAGGTGTGCCAGAAAAGTCTGAAATGGCCCCAGTCAAGAAGGAAGTGAGGGCAGAGGGATCATTCACAATAACTTGGCAACTGGAGGATCTGCCCCTCCAGTGCCGCAAGGACTTAGGAGTTCAAATCTGTTGTTGCCCCCTTTGGTCTCTAAAGCCAGGAAAGGGCTTATGCCATCTGTGTTTTGGTTCTATATAGGGTTCTAGGAAACCACATGCTCCTGAGGATAGACTATATGTATATCATTTTAAAGCTGCCACTTACAGGTCACATTTGGTGTCGACGCCCATCACTGCTCCCATCTACAACATGCACAGACTCTGGCCCCTCCCTTCACAGTCCATGCTCATGGTGTGAAGGGCTGAGAGAGGGTCATCCTACTCAGGCCGCTTGAGGCTCGTGGGCTGGTAGTGGCACCAAACATTTGTTTCAGCTTTACAAGATCCCCAAGGCATCACTTTTTGTCAATGCGTCAAAATTTCAAAGCACCCGGGGTGAATGTGACACCAAACAGCACCCTTTAACACAAGGAAACATACAGTCCCTCCTGCTGTGACAAAATCACAGCACCACAAACCTCACTGCCGCCCTCATTGGCCTGGCAGTGATTGGTCACTCTCTCATCGAGTCTCCCGTATTATCAGCAGGGGTGGGTGGAACTCCGCGGAATATCGCAGAGTTTTGATGTAACTCTGCGGAATTCCATGGAGTAAAACTCCGCGAGTTCTGCCCACCCCTAGTGCAAATCCTTGTCATGTGGAAGCAGAGCCAAAATGTTATTTAGCAAGAACAAGTTAGCAGCAGAAGGGTGCAATATAAATTTGTGACAGCAATGCAGAAGCAGTGGCAGCGCTTTATGGAGTAGAGCTGCAAGGCACAAAATGTGGAGATTGATTGATGGTGCCTCAGAAAATTTTCTTAAGTTTATCAATTGGGGGTGAGAAACACATGTTTATTAGCAATAAGGACAGAAACAAGAGCGGACAGCACTAAAAACCAGTTCTGTTTTCTTGGATATGTTATGCTATGCTGTGGATGGCTCTAAGTGCACCTATACTGTGTACCAGTGCTTCCCAAACTTTTTAGAACCACGACCAACTTCTTAGAATGACAGACTTTTGCGACCCACCTTGCTTTAATGGACATGAGGTGAGCAATTTTTTAATGTAACTAAAGCACAGTGTGGCAGTGCACTGTCATTTACAAACAGCACATTGTTCAATCAAATGGGCACTAAATTTGCACAGACATACAGGCCCAGATTTATTAAGGTTTTGCATCACACTTGAGCCATGCAAGGGATCGCAGGGCAATGCAAAACCTAGAATGAGATTCACCAAGCCATGCAAGGCCACCTTGTGTGGCCCTGCGTGGCTTGGTAAATCTGCAGTAACGCAAGGCAGTGCAAGTCACTTCCCTGCATTACTTTGAGTGGGTGGGCGTTACATTGGTGGAGTATGGATGTTCTCATGCATCCACCCATGTATCCTGGAGCATTCACAGATTTACCAACCTGGGACTGCATCAGAATTGTACGCCTTCCCACCAGAAATATCTTTATTTCTCCTCGTTGTTTCCTTTTTTTAAGTGTGCTGTATTCTACAGCACACTTAGAAAGAGGAAGATGCCACTCCGCATTGTGAGGGTATTAGTGGCTACCCCTCTCCCCTTGGAGCACCGTGAGATTAGGCATTATTTACATGGGGATACTGACAGTTTTGCGCAACAGATACCCTTACCACGTATTTTGTCTTATGTTAAAGATGCCTTAAAGGATTGCTTTTATGCAGGAAGGTATCCCTTTTAGGAGTGGGTGATATATTTTGCTCTGCTAGCAGAACTGGCAGAATTTTGGCCACTCTGCATTACGCTGAAAAATGGTAAGTTGGCGAGTGAGAGTTGGCATCCACTTGCGTGATTTTCAGTTGAGGGCGAGAATTCTCCATCGCGGGCTGTCGTGACCATTCACGGTCTGAAAGCTACCACTCGAGTAGAAAATCAACTCGAGCGGCACCAAACTCAACTTGAGAAGCTGCGCCCTCTGGTGTGGGGTGTGGTGCCGTTTGCACTGATTTTTCAACATGGAATGAGCTCCCGGCATTAATTAAATCACAGCGCGAGCAGCGCAACATGTTTATTTCATCCGTTCACGGAATTCCGTGTAATGTCACTGAGTTTTTTTTGTAAATTCACGGAATTTTTGGGACTGGAACTCGTTCTGCCCGGGCCTAATCCCTTCCTGCACAAAAACATTCCTGCCTGTAACACAGGCACCCTTGCTCCATGGCAGAAGTATTCCTGCATTGGCGCTAGGCTGCAGATTGTACAACAGTGTAGGCAGAGGACAGGAATGACTGTATCTTGATTGATATGGCGCATTCCTGAATTCTCCCTTTCACGCAGCATAGTCAATCAATCAATCAATCAGGGGTTTGTTAAAGCGCGACTACTCACCCGTAAGGGTCTCAAGGCGCTGGGGGCGGGGGGGTGCACGTTCCATCCATCAAGGAGGGGGTCTGTCGAAAAGCCAGGTTTTGAGGTTTCTTGCGAAGATGGGGAGCGATGTTGTCTGTCTGAGGTGGAGCGGAAGGGCGTTCCATGCTTTGGCCGCGAGGAAGGAGAAGGAGCGGCCTCCCGATCTGGTCTTTCTGGTGCGGGGGACCACGGCGTAGGAGAGCTGGGCTGATCGTAGGGTCCTTTGGGGTGCGTGGAATTTGAGTCGGCTGTTCAGGTATGCTGGTCCGGTGCCGTGGAGGGCCTTGTGTGCGTGGGTGAGCATCTTGAAGGTGATTCTCGCCTCGACAGGGAGCCAGTGGAGTGTGCGCAGGTGCTGGGAGATGTGGCAGTGTTTTGGCAGGTTGAGGACCAGTCTTGCGGCGGCGTTCTGGATGTTCTGTAGCTTGCGGGTGAGGTTTTTGTTTATTCCGGCGTAGAGTGCGTTGCCGTAGTCGAGTCTGCTGGTGACCAGGGCGTGAGTGACGGTCTTTCGGTGTTCGAGGGGGATCCATTTGAAGGTCTTACGAAGGAGGCGGAGGGTGTGGAAGCAGGAAGACGAGACAGAGTTGATCTGGTGGTCCATTTTGAGCTCGGAGTCCAGGATGATTCCCAGGTTGCGTGCGTGGTCCGTGGGGGTTGGCGGGTTTCCGAGGGCGGGGGGCCACCAGGTGTCGCTCCAGGCATCGGGGTTTGGGCCCATGATGAGTACTTCTGTTTTGTTGGTGTTTAGTTGTAGGTAGCTGTTTTTCATCCATTTGGCGACGGCTTCCATGCCTTCTCGAAAGTTGCGTCTGGCGGTGTTGGGCTCGTTGGATAGGGAGAGGATGAGCTGGGTGTCGTCTGCGTATGACACGATGTTGAGTCCGTAGGTTCTGACGATGGGGGCGAGTGGAGCCATGTAGACGTTGAAGAGCGTCGGGCTGAGGGAGGAGCCCTGGGGGACTCCGCAGGTGGTAGGTGTGGGGTCCGAGAGGAAAGGGGGAGTCTGACCCGCTGCGTCCTGCCGGAGAGGAAGGAGCGGATCCAGTCGAGGGCCTTGTCCTGGATTCCTGCGTCGTAGAGTCTGCGTATTAGGGTGCAGTGGGAGACTGTGTCGAACGCCGCTGATAGGTCGAGGAGGATGAGGGCTACTGTTTCTCCTTTGTCCAGTAGGGTGCGGATGTCGTCTGTTGCGGCGAGGAGGGCGGTTTCCGTACTGTGGTTTTTCTGAAGCCGGATTGGGAGGAGTCGAGGATGTTGTGTTCTTCAATGAATGTGGCGAGTTGGCTGTTGATGGCTTTCTCGATGACTTTCACTGGGAACGGGAGCAGGGAGATGGGTCTGTAGTTTTTGAGGTCGGTGGGGTCCGCTGAGGGTTTCTTTAGGAGGGGTTGACCTCGGCGTGTTTCCAGTCGTCGGGGAACGAGGCGGTCGCCAGGGAGCGGTTGATGGTGTGGCGGAGCATGGGTGCGATGGTGTCGGCGGCTCTGTTGAAGATGTGGTGGGGGCAGGGGTCCGTGGGGGCCCCTGAGTGGATTGACTTCATTGTCTTCAGTGTGTCTTCCGTGGTGAGGGCTGTCCAGTCGTCAATCGCTGGTTTCCGGGTGTCGGGGGTGGTTGGTGAGGGTTCAGTGTGTTGGTTGTCTTCGTCGAAGTTGTCGTAGATGCTCTTGATTTTGTGGTGGAAAAAGGTGCTGAGTTTGTCGCAGAGGTCTTGTGAGGGAGGGATGTCGGTAGACTTGCTGGTGGGTTGGGCGAACTCCTTGATGATGCTGAAGAGTTCCTTGCTGTTGTGCGCGTGGGTGGAGATTCTGTCTTCAATCGCTTTTTCCTCGTTTCTCTGATGAGTTGATGGTGGGCGTTGGTGGCGGCTCTGAAGTTGTCGTGGGCTTCTGTGGATTTGGTGTTCCTCCAGGCCTTTTCGAGGTGGCGGCATGTGCTTCTGGACTCTCGAAGTTCGGTGGTAAACCATCTGGCTTTTTGGCGCGGGTGTTGTTGTTTTTCTTGAGGGGGCTATGGTGTTGGTGCTGTCCGTGATCCATCTATGCAGGGTTCGGGCTGCGGTGTTGGGGTCGTCGTTTTCCGCGATGGTTGGGGTGGAGTTGTTGAGTGAGGAGGTGAGCTGGTCGTCAGTGATTTTGGTCCAGTTTCTTCGTGGAAGCAGGTGCTGGTGTCTGTGGATGGTGGGTGTTCTGAAGGTGAAGTGGACACAACGATGGTCGGTCCATGGGAGTTCGGTGGTGTGGCTGAAGGTGATGGAGTTTCCTGTAGTGAAGAGGGGGTCGAGGGTCTGTCCTGCTGAGTGCGTGGGCTCGGTCACGATCTGGCGCAGTCCAATGTTGTGGAGGTTGTCCAGGAGGGATGTGGTGTTGGGGTCCAGTTGGTTGTCGAGGTGGAAGTTGAGGTCTCCCAGCAGGGTGTAGTTGGTGGATGCGATGGCCTGCGGGGAGATAATGTCCGTGATGGAGTTGGCGAAGGGTCCGCGGGGTCCAGGGGTCGGTAGATGATGGTTCCTCGGAGGGTGGCGGTGGGGCTGGCCAGTATCTTGTAGTGAAGGTGTTCCATCAGTTCTGTGGGCTCGTCAGGGAGTGTGCTCAGGCGGAGGCTGGATTTGTGGACGATGGCGATTCCTCCTCCTGGGCGGCTGGGGCGGTCCTTCCTGGAGATCTTGTATCCTTGGGGGATGGCGATGGCGATGTCCGGTCCCGAGGTGGTGTTGGTCCAGGTTTCGGTGAAGAACGCTACGTCCGGGGGTGGTGCTGTCGAGGAGGTCCCAGATTTCTGTGGCGTGTTTGTGGAGGGATCGGACGTTGAGGAGGATGCATTGCAGGGTCTTCGGTTCGGTTGTGTTCTTGTGGGCGGGTTGTGCTGGATCCGTGTTCTTGGCGGTGCTGCAGGTGTGCCGGCAGCGGTGACAGCTGAAGGGTCCGTGGGAGTCGGCTGGTGATGCTAGCTTGCAGTTGTTGTTGCGGCCTGGGTTGAGTGCGTGGAGTGCTGCTGGGTCGTAGCGTTGGCGGGGCGGAGGTCCAGGGTTCCTGGCGCTGGTCGCGGTCGGGTCGCGGACGGGCGCAGACGGGCTTGCCTTTGACGCGCCTTCGGCGCGCCAGCGGCGCGGCCGCGCAGTGGCCGCCATTAAGTAGGGGTCGGGGAGGGCTGGACAGCTGGGAGGCGGGAGCGGGGAGGGGAGCTGGATTGGCCGGTCGCGCTGGGGGGGAGGGGCCGCGGGGGCAGCACCGGCGGGGAAAGGTAAAGGGAGGAAATAAGGGATAAAGAAAAAAGGGAAAATAGGCAGAAATAAGGCACAAAAGAGCAGAGATGCAAAAAGGTGAAAGATAAAAGAGGGTAGAAAAACGAGTGAAAACTAGTGAAAGGGCAGAGCGAGAGGAAGGGAAAATGAGCAGAAATAAGGCACAAAAGAGCAGAGATGCAGAAAAGTGCAGAAAGGTGAAAGATAAAAGAGGGTAGAAAAACGAGTGAAAACAAGTGAAAGGGCAGAGCGAGAGGAAGGGAAAATGAGCAGAAATAAGGCACAAAAGAGCAGAGATGCAGAAAAGTGCAGAAAGGTGAAAGATAAAAAAGGGTAGAAAAACGAGTGAAAGAGCAGAGTTAGAGGAAGGAGACAGAGGTCCACTGGACCACCAGGGATGAGGCGCAGGGAAACCTGCGGGTGGAGGAGGGCCTCGATCACCAACACTCGAGAGTGCAGGGGCAGGGGCAGGCCTCACTTAATGGTGGAGCTGCGAGGGTGGGAGAGCAATTTCACTGACAATGAGTCAGTGGTCTTGCTCGCCTGTCCCCGCAGTGGCCGCCATTAAGTAGGGGTCGGGAGGGCTGGACAGCTGGGAGGCGGGAGCGGGGAGGGGAGCTGGATTGGCCGGTCGCGCTGGGGGAGGGGCCGCGGGGGCAGCAGCGGCGGGGAAAGGTAAAGGGAGGAAATAAGGGATAAAGAAAAAAGGGAAAATAGGCAGAAATAAGGCACAAAAGAGCAGAGATGCAGAAAGGTGAAAGATAAAAGAGGGTAGAAAAACGAGTGAAAACTAGTGAAAGGGCAGAGCGAGAGGAAGGGAAAATGAGCAGAAATAAGGCACAAAAGAGCAGAGATGCAGAAAAGTGCAGAAAGGTGAAAGATAAAGAGGGTAGAAAAACGAGTGAAAACAAGTGAAAGGGCAGAGCGAGAGGAAGGGAAAATGAGCAGAAATAAGGCACAAAGAGCAGAGATGCAGAAAAGTGCAGAAAGGTGAAAGATAAAAAGGATAGAAAAACGAGTGAAAGAGCAGAGTTAGAGGAAGGAGACAGAGGTCCACTGGACCACCAGGGATGAGGCGCAGGAAACCTGCGGGTGGAGGAGGGCCTCGATCACCAACACTCGAGAGTGCAGGGGCAGGCCTCACTTAATGGTGGAGCTGCGAGGGTGGGAGAGCAATTTCACTGACAATGAGTCAGTGGTCTTGCTGCATTGCATTGCGTGAAAATGTTTTAATTATGGCCCACATTTTTACAGCTAAAACTCTATCACACACAAATGATAATGTGTGGAAATCGGATTTCAGTGAACAATTATCATTTGTGCATCACTAAGTAAAGTGTCTTGGTTTGTTTTCATCCTATAAAATGATTTCCTTCCATTACACTTCAGAATTACACAAAAATGTGTTTCACTTTTGCTTTCATAACTTTTGAATGCTTACAGCTAATTTACAGGTATTTACATAATGTTGTGTGTTACAAAAAATTACATCCCACAGTCTTTCCTATCACACTCTTTGTACTCCAGCAAGATTGTCCCATACTTCACTTTACTTTTCCATCTCTGAATGCAAAGAGAGAGGAGTTTGTAAACACCAATCCGCATGTTAAAAACATAAGCAGCAGCTTGTCAGAACACACAGCCTGACATTTGAACTCTGTCTTTGGAGCGCAGCAAATGTGACAATATAAATACTGAATTTAAAGGCATCTTTATTTACTGCTTGGACTTTCACGACGCACCAAAAATCGGCTCGCGACCCACAGTTTGGGAATCACTGTGCATTATTCTCATGAGCTTGGGTGTTGTGCTATACTATCAGGTTGCATCACTAATTTGTGTTCCATCATCTTTTATTCCAAAAATATTCTAAAATGCTACCCCATAGGAATATCATTTTAGCATCGTTGATACAAACTTTGTAAACTTGAGTAAATGCAGGGAATTAAAATGGATGATTTGCAGGGTTTTTCCAGTGTTTTAAAGGTATTCTGTTAGTCGATATAGATAATGCACACAAAAATGTAATTTTACAAAGTCAAAAGGCAACGTTTAACCAGATAACTATCCCTGACCCTTATTAACAGGTGCTTACTAACTAAGCTGACGCCAACCAGTAACCTCACGTTTAAGAGGTACTTAAAACCCCGTGCTGGAAAACGTACATTATGAGTGAAAGGCCGCCATCTCTAAGTACAGAAATACTGAAATTGCCACCTACAGCTCATCACTCATAAAAGCACATTTCCAGAAACCAGTTTACCTCCAATAAGCCTGACCTCACCTAATTTAGCCTCTAACATACAGCATGTGCATCTTCATGGAAAGCTGCAAAGACCATTGGCTCTCCTTGAGCTGGGATTTTGAGCAGCCAGTGTTGTTTTAGATCTATCCAAGCTTGTCTACTTTTTCACTCTGCCGGTTTTACATGTGCAGTGCGTCATAAATAATAAACAACAGACTGACACTACATGTCTACTGGGACATTCTGCAGATCTAACAATCCATGCGTGTGTAACCTGAGTGGGTTATGGCATTTTTCAAAAACGTATGGAGATTGCAGCAATAGTTATATGAACAGCTTTCAGACATTTTATGTGATTAGCACAAGCTTTCTATGATGTTCACTTTGGCATCATCATTTTGAGATTTATAACTACTATTTAGGCTATTGTTATTTTAAGGCACACAACACACCTAGGGCCAGATGTACACAGCCTTTTTTCGGTCGCACACACTCTGATTCGGGGGTTTGCTGCCGCTAAAATGCCTTTTGCAATGTAATAAGGCCACTTTAGGAGTTGGTAGCGTTTTTAAAACTCATAAAATAGATTTAGAAATGGATAAGGTATCACTGTTTCATTGGGACGTGTTGAAGGCGTCCTGGTTTGGGATCGAAATAGTGGTTGTAAACCATTGAAAAGTTATCAACCCCAGTTCAGGTGGGAACCATTATCAAAAGTGATTTGGGGTCGGGTTACAGGGCAAGCACTGACAGGAAGGGAGGTGGAGGGACGGGGCAAGCAACAAGAGGGGGAGGGGGTAGGGAGATGGGACAGCAGTGACAGCTGGAGGGGGGAACGGTTCAAACAACAACAGGGCGAGGAAGAAGGGGCCAGGTGGATGGGGGAAGCAACGATGGGAGAGGTGGGAGAGAGTAACAGGTCATGCAACGACATAGACTGGGGCGGAGAAGAGGAGGGGAGATGGCATGAAAACACATGCACTTTTAGGGATTGCTGAAAGTAGAAGAAAATAGTAGCCTGGGCCAGAAAGCGTGAGCAGTGGAAAGAATCTCACCAAGAAAGGAAGCAGTACTTGGGTCATATTCTAATGGAGGGAGAAACACATGAAGAGGAGGTGAAATCAGCATGCGCTGACCAAATGGAAGCCAGCAAATAAGAGTAGTGATGAAGCCAACCAATGGTAAGCAATGGGCGGGCTCTAAGCCTCCTTTAAGATAACAAAATGTCTTGCAAGTGACTGAGCATATGCTGTCTCAGGAGAGACCTAAAAATGATAATTTGTAATAGTAAGAAGAGTAGAAATGCAGCCCAGATGCCCCACATTGAGGCAGTAGTTTAACACAGGTACACAGATACTGTGTACAATGGTTCCGTTCTGAGTGCACCATAATTTTCTAAGAGTAGATAAAACCTGAAAACCTAATCCACAGAACTAATTTTCTCTCTGAAACCTGCTTGACAGTATGATAGAATCCCATAGTATTCGGCCCATGTTTCTAATCTAAAAAGCAACGTGTATGAACATTTTTGTGGGATGTTATCTAGCAAGAATACAGTTGGCTGGATCATTTCTGTTGCTCTTCTTGTGTGAAGGCAGAATTTCAGCTCTAAGCCATGTTGGGGGAGGGGGAGAACACCATTTAAAATAGTGTTACATAAATGATAGCCATATAAAATGGGCTCAGATTTATACAAGTCAGCTGGCATTTTGTCAAGACCTTGGGTCTTTTGTCTCTTTTCTCTGCTAATTGTCAGTAAATTTGCTTTTAGTTGTTTCGCAATCAGGCAAATTAAATTAGAATTTGTTCTCTTCCTAAACCACTGCTGCAAAATACAAGGAATGAGTAGTGAGTGAACCAGTATTTTTGGTCCCCAGGCCAGCTCCCCACTGCTGCTGCGGAGGAGATCTCCGCTTGAGCCTCCACCGTTCTGGCAGATTTTAACACTGTTGATTTTCCACACCATGCCCACTTAACCCTCGTTACCTCCGACATTTGGGTCCATTTGCCCCCTTAACTGTACTTTTTTTATCCAACTTTTGCTTCCTTTTGCCCCCTTAACTGTGCTTTTATACGATTTCTTGCCCCCTTTTGCCCCTTCACTGTGCTTTTTATCTGACTTTTGCCTCCTCTTAACTGCTCTTTTATCTGACTTTTGCCTCCTTTTGCACCTCAACTGAGCTTTTTTTCTCACTTTTGCCTCCTTTTGCACCTTAACTGAGCTTTTTATTGAAGTTTTGCCTCCTCCTAACTGTGCTTTTTAACCAACATTTGCCTCCTCTTAACTATGCTTTTTATCTGACTTTTGCCTCCTCTTAACTGTGCTTTTTTTAGCTGACTATTGCCTCCTCTTAACTACGCTTTTTTATCCAACTTTTGCCCACTTAATTGTGCTTTTTATCCAACGTTTGCCTCCTCTTAACTGTGCTTATGATCCGACTTTTCCCTCCTTTCTCTCAACTGTTTCCTGTAAATTGCATTTTTCCCACTTGTTTTTTGGCGCCATCAGCACTGCTCTCCCTCATGCTTCCCGCCTTCTGTTGACCCTGCCTAGCCCCCTCCCATCCCAGGAACCTACTTAATGGAGGCCGCAGCGCAGCTACATTGAGCATGTCCCCGGGTCAGCTCCCCACCACTGCTGCTGGCCGAACTCTCCGCTTGAGCCTACACCTGTCTGCCAGTTTTTACTAACCCTGGGCGTAGTGGGCGTAGCGGGGCTACGCGGAGGTTCACGGAGTTGCGAACAAACTCCGTGGAACTCCGCTACGCCACCCGCCTCCACCCCCCCTATTAACAAGTAATTCAACATTAATTAAAAATAAATTTAAAACCACTTACCTCTGTACTGCGGCGTCCCCGGGCTGCCCTCCTCCTCTTCCTCGCCATCTCGGTAAACCTTGAGAAAACTGTGAATGCGCGCACGCAAGAAATGCGCATGCGCAGGCGTGCGTAGTTTTCTCAAGGATTACCGAGACTGCGAGGAAGAGGAGGAGGGCAGCCCGGGGATGCCGCAGTACAGAGGTAAGTGGTTTTAAATTTATGTTTAATTAATGTTGAATTACTTGTTAATAGGGGGGGTGGAGGAGGGGGCTGGCCAACTCCACTCCGCTGCGGAGCGTGCAGAGATTTGCCGTCCCCGCGTGCTCCGCGGAACGCGGAGTAGGCAAATCTCCGCACACTCCGCGGGCGGAGCCGAAGTCTCCACCCAGGGTTAGTTTTTACACCATTGTTTTTCTACACCCTACTCTCTTAACCCTCGTAACCTCAATGGCAAGACCCTTCTTCTGCCGACAATGCCTCTTCTCCTACAACTTCTGATCTCTCGCCCATGGTCCACCATCCACTACCACCGAGCAAGGACAACTCCTATGTCTCCTGATCAACTCCCAATCGCTCCACAAACACGCCACCAAGATCTGGGACACCATCATCTCCCTCACCCTGGATGTCGTCTTCATAACCGAGACCTGGCGTAACCCAGCATCAGCACCTGACATCACCACTGCCACACCAAATGGATACAAGATCATATAGCAGGACCAGGTCAGCAAACACGGAAGTGGAATAGTCAACATCCAAAACGAATCCCTCCACTGCACAGCAACCACCAACGACACCACCCCCATCATGGCACACCTCAACTTCCAACTCAACACAGATGGCAAGACCACCATCAGAGGCACCCTTGCGTACAGGTCACAAGGGACACGCCACGCCTTCTGCACAGCCATCTCTGTCTTCATCAACCCTCTGGCCATGAACTCCAAGAACTTCATCTTCCCCAGAAACCTCAACTTCCACATCGACTACCCCAACAATGCCAACACAGCCAACCTACTCAAGAGCATTAACAACCGCAGCCTCACCCAACTTGTCACTGACCCCACGCACATCACCAGACACACGCTGGACCCCATCTTCACAGCTAGCAACAAAATCAGGTACAGCCATGAATTTGAAATCACTTGGTCTGACCACTTGATCATTTACCTCTCCATCACAATCACCCTGACACTCCAACCAACCAGAACAGCACCTTCCACAGGAGCTGGAACAAGGTAACTGAAAACCTATGGACAAACACCCTCAGAGCCTCCCTCCCCGGACACCACTTCCAACCTCGAGGAGGCTATCAAAAACATCAACTCATGGATCATCGAATGCGCCAACTTAGTCGCCCCTCTCAAACCCTCCAAGCCAGGCAGACCCACCAAACACACCAGATGGTTCACCCCAGAACTTAAATCCACCAAACACAACTGCAAGCGACTGGAAAGGATCTAGGGTGCCAGCAAAGAGCCAAACAACAAAACCACCTTCAAGCTGGCTTCCAACAACTACCACCAACGACTGAAAGATGCTAAAAAGGACTCCCTGACCACCTGCCTCAAAGCCAGCTCCAACCACAGCAAGAGCTCTTCAGCATTGTCAAAAAGTTCTCCAACCCCTCAGCAACCGAGAACACCATCACCCCCTCTCAAGATTTCTGCAACACCCTAGCAGGCTTCTTTCTCAGCAAAATCTCCACCATCTACGGACACTTCAACCCCCAACCGCCCATCGCCAGCATCCACAGCCTCTGCAACCTCACCAACTCCCACTCAAACCCACGGATTGCAACTTGGGACCAGCTCATCACACAGATCATCTCCACCATCATGAGCTCCATCCACTCAGGAGCACCCTGGGACCCCTACCCCACCAAATGTTTAACCTAGAGAACAGCACCATCAGCAAAGATCTCACCACCATCCTGAACACATCCATCACCTCTGCCACCTTCCCAGAGGAATGGAAACACGCAGAAGTCAAATCAATCCTCAAAAAACCAACCACAGACCTGAAAGAGCTCAAGAACTACCGGCCCATCTCCCTGCTCCCTTTCCCTGGTAAAGTTCTGTAAAAAGCAATCAACCGCCAACTGACCAACCACCTAGAGAACAACAATCTCCTGGACCCATCTGAATCCAGGTTCCGCTCAGATCACAGTACAAAGATTGCCCTAATTGCAGCCACTGATGACATCAGGTCTCTCCTAGACTAGGGGGAAACCGCAGTCCTTATCTTCCTCGACCTATCTGCAGTCTTTGACACCATGTCCCACTACACCCTCCTAAAAAGACTCCACCAGATGGGGATCCAAGGGGATGCCCTCAAATGGATTGTATGCTTCCCCACTAGAAGAACCCAGAGCTTCTGCCTTCCACCCTACACCTTGGGCCCAAAGGGCATCATCTGCGGTGTCACCCAAGGGTCCTCACTAACCGCCACCCTGTTCAACACCTATATGGCCCCTCTGGCCAACCTGGTCAGGACCTATGGTTTGAACATCATATCATACGCTGACAGCACTCAACTAATCCTCTCCCTATCCACAGACCCCACAAACACCAAGGCCAGCTTCCACCTGTGCATGACCAGCATCGCCAGCTGGATGCAAAACAACTGACTCAAACTCAATACTGACAAAATGGAGGTACTCATCTTAGGGAGCAACACATCCCCGTGGGATAACTCCTGGTGGCCGGCAGAACTGGGGCCCTCACCCAGACCCACAGAACATGCCAGGAATGTAGGCATCATACTTGACAGCAAACTCACCATGAAAAAACAGATAAAGGCAGTATCCTCAGCCTGCTTCCTCACTCTCTGCATGCTCCAGAAAATCTTCAAATGGCTCCCCACCAGCACCAGTCGCACCATCACCCAGGCCCTCATCACCAGTCGCCTGGACTACTGCAACACCCTCTACATGGGTATCACCTCACAGCTGCTAAACAGACATCAGACCATTCAGAACTCAGCGGCCAGGCTCATCCCTGACCTCCCGAGGCAGGCCTACACCCCCCTCACCTCAGAACACTTCACTGGCTCCTCATTCACAAAAGGTGCCATTTCAAATGCTAACCCATGCCTACAAGGCCCTGCACAATCAAGGACCAGCCTACATCAACCACAGGTTGAACTTCCACCAACCCCTCAGACAACTGCACTCCACCTCCCTCGCCCACACTCCCCGCTTCCACCGAAGCAGAAGCCACAGCTGCTCCTTCTCCTATCTGGCGGCGAAGACCTGGAACGGCCTCCCCCTCCCCCTCCAGCTCTCCCCTTCCCTGCAGGAATTCAGAAACGGTCTGAAAACCTAGCTGTTTGACTAACTGCACCAAGCAGCAGCAACCCCCAACGCCTGGATACCCTCATGGGTGATAAGCAGTGCTTTACAAATCCGGTTTTATTTGATTGAGATACATTTCCGGCCAATGTGCCAGAACATGCAAGTAGCTTTTATTCTCACTTCCCCAAGTATATTTTGCCACTTATGATATTCCCATACTGCCTTCTTCTTGCTTAACAGGATTTGCAATATTTCCTTTTTGCTGTGAGATCCCCTTGGCTCTGCTTTTTATAGTTGCCAATAGCAATGCCTGAGCTAATTTGCAGGCTTCATTGAGTCCTTTAGTTTCATATCGGCCATAGCACTCTAGCTTGACTGGTGCAACATTACACTATTAATTATGCTTTTTTCCAACCATTATTAAAGGTATGTAAAGAAAAAGAAGCGGTAGTAGTGGTCCCGAATGGGAAATTTACCGCACCCCGTACCAATATTTATACCCAGGTCAAATTGTCAGTGAGAACACTATGGGGCCGATTCCGATTCGTGTCGGTAATTTCACCGACCGAGCCGGCCTCGGAGAGATTTCCGACCGAATCGGACCCGTGCAGTCCGACCGAACGAGTCCGATGCATTCGTATGCCACCGGACACGAGTCGGTCGGACTCCCATTGAACTCAATGGGAGCCGGTCGTACAACGCGTACGCGGGCTCCCATTGCCTCAATGGGTGCGAGGCAGACAAGGGCGCTCCCTACAGCGAGTACGCCGCGAAGCGCTTCGCGGCGTACACGCACAGGTAGGGGGACCCATGGGTCCCCCTGTGTGCGCCTCGCACGGGTACGCGTGACAGGGGGTCCGACACGGACCCCCAAAGTACGGCTCCGACAGCGAGTTCGAGTCGGACGGCGCGAGTCGGTCGGAGCGGTCGAGGTGCGCATCGTACTTACCCGGCCGGAAAACGTCTCCATTGCGTGGTGCGAATCGGGTCCGAGCGAGTCGGTCGGAGCGGTACGATCCGGGAACCAGTCGGTCGGAGCGGTCGGGTCGCCCGGACGAGTCGGTCGGCGAATACGCATCGTACTCGCTCGCCCGGACGCGCGTACGACTCGGTCGGAAAATAGGGCTCCGGATCGGATCCGGTAAAACCGAATCCGATTCGGAGCACTACCGGCCGAGATCGGAATCGGCCCCTATATGTCTATATGATTGACATTAGCTTTTCTAATGTATAGGGGCTACCTTTGGTAGTAGGGTGCCGGAACTGCGATTGCACCTCGGTATGTGTACAAAATTTGGACTATATTTGGCTGATGTTTTGCTGGAAGTGTTGTTCCACAGAATAAATCAACTTTAAAAACTTGGAATAGAAATTGGACTTCACTATTTTTTGTGAAGAAACTTCTGCATGTTCCTCTACAAGGATATTTGATCTCTATTAGTTATGTACTTGTGTTTACTAATATCCAATATTGTTGTGGATTAAAGCAACTGCTCGAGAGGGTGCTGGATGCAGTTCCACTATATGTCTATATGATTTACATTAGCTTTTCTAATGTATAGGGGCTACCTTTGGTAGTAGGGTGCCAGAACGGCGATTGCACCTCTGTATGTGTACAAAATTTGCATTATATTTGGCTGATGTTTTGCTGGAAGTGTTGTTCCGCAGAATAAATCAACTTTAAAAACTTGGAACAGAAATTGGACTTTACTATTTTTGTGAAGAAACTTCTGCATGTTCCTCTGCAAGGATATTTGATCTCTATTAGTTATGTACTTGTATTTACTAATATCCAATACTGTTGTGGATTAAAGCAACTGCTCAAGAGGGTGCTGGATGCAGTTCCATTATATGTCATTATTAAAGGTATAATTTACACCTGCTAATCCAGGATCGTATACCGTGTGTGTGTGTGAGCTAATAGGGCTAGTTGACAGGAACGGTTTCAATATCCCTAAGGGATAACAAGGCATAAACCATGCTGAGTCTTCTTCTTTTGTGACATCTCTTCTATCACTATTAGGTTTAAAGGTGATGATAAAATAACCAGTTACCATTAAAAGTGTCATATATTTGCCACCTCATTTGAAACATATGTAGTCTAGTGTAAAGGTAATCCAGTGGAGGTGACTCAGCAGTGCATTTTAAGACCATTATGTTGACATTAACATCATTATTGTATTGCCTGATTTGAAAGTTAGGAGTACCTGTTGAAAAAATTGTTGGTCGTAGTTGACTTCTTGGACTCTACAGCTTTATTTCATTTTCACCCAGATTGTTAACCCTCAGGAGGGTCTACCTCCTGGTCCACGTACTGCTGTGATATAAAAAACTGTTTACTCCACACTGTGAACTGGGTGTATAGCCCAGATTTCCTTGAAGATGCAACCTGAATGCTTAGCTTTGAATCTTCACCAATTAGGATTCCCAGATTTCTGCCCTAGGCCAGCGACATTCAAGCATAATAGATGTATTGTTCGAGTCACTGGAACATCCCTCCTCAAAGCTCATCACCTCTATTAATTGACCATATTTCTCTGTTTGGGGTGTCTAATCTATGAGAGTTTACTTGTTGGGTTCCTACATACTTGAAATCAGCACCAAGATCTAGGGAGCCGCTAGTAGGCAAGTAGCTCTTCTCACTCACTGTTTTTTTAGGTACCGTGCGCTGTTTTCCACAACTGGAATTCTATTAACCATTCCCCATCCACAAATGCATCTCAAGTCTGGTCACTAATCTGTAGTTATTGTGGCAATAGTAGTTTACCTTTATGCTAAACCCCTATATCACAATGTTGCAGTCAGTACCCTTTGCATTAACCAACTTTCTACTTAGTAGTCCTGCCAAGTGTTGCCTAGATTAGGTGGCTGTTAGAAATTGAGGATTCTGGTGGGCAGAGTATACAAACTGACCAAGCAGGAGCCACAATCCTAATCGGGGTCAGTCAGAGTCACCACCAAAATTAACCTGTGCTCACCCTGTGGTAGCTTGGCACAGAGCAGACAGGCTTAACCTAGAGGCAATGTGTAAAGTATGTGTGCAACACTTTCATTACAGTAACACAGCAAACACACCACAAAAAGACTCCACACCAGTTCAGAAAAATAGAGAACATTTATCTGAGTAAAACAAGACCAAATGACAAACTCCAATAAGCAGAAGTCGAGATATGAATTTTTAAATATTAAATCCAAAAACAGTGTTTAGAAGTCAATAGCGCGAAATGGTTACTTGAGGTCACGCAAGACCGGCGTAAACCCAAAGTTCGGGCCGACGGCAATGGAGGGCAGGCCGCTGCAGGACCCCCGCAAACACAAGGAGATGAAGGACGGAGTGCTGAAACTTTTCAGACACTCACCGCTAGTCACAGATCTGGATTTAATCCATCATCGTTCTTCAGCTCACTTCGCCACCCCAGTTCAGACCCAGTCATATGCAAATCAGTCTTGACCCTGTTCCTCATGGGAACAGTCCAGCCCGAACTGCCAAGCCAGGTCTTCCCTGGACTAGAAACAAGCATCCTGAGACTGGTTTCAGGGTAACACCCCTCATCAGCCAGGCTAGCTTGAATCCACTGGCAAATTTGCAGAACCCATTTCTGAGGCCCAGGACTGGAGCAGGCACCTCAGGCAAAGGTAAGACTCACAGATGGCAGAGTCCAGCAGCTCAAAACAAGGAGTCCAGAGGTCCTGAGGAACCCCACAGCACCAAAAGGGTAGAGCGAGCCTTTTTATACTAAGGACAAAGGGATCCTTCCTCCTGATATGACTAATTCTGACCTATAGGTATCCCCTCTGGAGTTATATTGTAAGTGCAAGGAGAAAGTGGGATCAGGTGCCGAACCTAAGCACCACTCTAATAGGAGTGCGGAAGGGAAAACAAAGTTTTTTATATGGTCGAGCCCACCCTGACCTTTAGGAGCCAGGGTGAACCCAATGATGAAGAATGCCACTACTAAAGTGGGTGAGGGTTATAAAAAAAAGGATTTTTTGCTTTCCCCGTTCCTATTAAAGTGGTGCTTAGGTTGGGCACGTGATCCCACTTTCTCCTTGCACATATAATGAAGCTTTAGAGGGGAAACGTATAGGTCAGAAAGAGTCCAGCAGCACCAGCAGAGTTGTAAGAAGTCATTTATGACCCTGAGACTTCAGAGAACAGGAGGCAGGCCAACAAGCCCTTGGAGAAAATTGGGTTAATGGATGTAGAGAACAGGTACAGTCTTGCTCACTCCCAGGCAAGAAGCAACAGGCAGCAGAACGAACATAGCAGAGCAGGATTAAAGTGACAGTCCCTCCTAAAGCACAGCAATCAGCAGGTAGCAGGCTAACACAGCAATGCAGGGAGCAAAGTGCCAGTCCTCCTACAGCACAGCAGCTCTTCTTCCAGGCTCAATGTCATTGGTTCCAGCAAAGTTCTGATTTGGTGGTCAGGGGTCCAGTAGGTATACCCAAATGTGCCTTTGAAGTGGGAGAGATATCAAAGAGGTCTTTGAAGATCACAAGGTTCCTGCTTTTCCTGACTTGGCTCCAGACTCACTACAGGGAGGTATGCAGCTCTTTGTGTGGGGACAGGCACAGCCCTATTCAGATGCAAGTGCCAACTCCTCCCTCCCATTCTACCTCAGAAAGGCCCATCAGCCTTGGAATTGGAATGCAAATGTCACACTCCAGATCCCTTTGCGTGACTGTCTGGAGGGAATGCAAAAAATCCAGCTGTCACCAATCCTGCCACCCAACCCAGAAGGGTATTCAGAGACAGGCAGAGGCACCGAATGGTTAAAGCAAGAAAATGCCAACTTTCTAAAAGTGACTTTTTCAGACTTGCAATTTAAAATCCGACTTCACCATAAGTTGTGATTTTAAATTGTGAGTCCAGAGACACCATCCTCCAAATCTCCATCTTCTCTCAATTGGAAATTACACTTAAAAGATGTTTTAAGGCAATCCCAATGTTAACCTATGGGAGAGATAGACATTGCAGTAGTGAAAAACTAATTTAACAGTTTTTCACTACCAGGATATGTAAAACTCAAACGTATGTGTTCCACCTTGTAAATACACTGCACCCTATCCATAGGGCTGCCCAGGATCTACCTTAGTGGTAACATATATGTAATAAAAGGGTAGGTGTGGGCCTAGCAAGTAGGTTAACTTGCCAGGTCGAAATGGCAGTTTAAAACTGCGCACACAGGCTCTGCAGTGGCAGGCCGGAACCATGTTTAAAGTGATACTTAAGTGGGTGGCACAATCAGTGCTGCAGGCCCACTAGTAGCATTTAATCTACATGCCCTGGGCACATGTAGTGCACTTTACTATGGACTTCTAACTAAATTAAATATAACAGTTGTGGATAAACCAATGTTACCACGTTTAGAGTACTGGTTAGCAGTGGTAAAGTGCCCAGAGTCCTAAAGCCAACAAAAACGAGGTCAGAAAATGGGAGAACGAAGGCAAAAAGTTTGGGGGTGATCCTGCAGAAAGGGACACACATTTCTTTACAATGACTTATGAATAATGGCCATTGTCCCAGTGGCATCTTCAATGCATTTATTCCTAAGTTTCATAGCTTCTCCCTTTGTGCCCACAATGCTCGACAGTGCTAAATTGCCTGCCAACAGATCCCAGGTGTCCCTTTGTCACACATTCCAGTACATACAAGGATTTCGATAAAAGACATGTCACTTTAAACAATTCTATTCAACTATCCATAATGTTTCAGCAGGCGAAGTAGATACGGTATTGTGTGGGACCTAGTTCTAGTTTAAAATAATTTAAAGCTTGGTTCATCCTTCCAGCACAGAGGGTTTGCCCAGTCTCTAATAGAACAGGGTAATCAGTGTGCATCGGTACAACTGAAACTTCCCCAATTTTTACATCATGCTATGCCTATTTACATAGTTAGTAGGGTGTAAATCTGCTAGCCGTGTGCTGAGATCATCCAGCGCACCTTAGGCTAAATCTTCAAGCATCAGTGGTGAGTCATTTATTCACTAATTGCATCTTTCTTCACCTTAACAGTCCCCAATGGTACCAATATAAGCTGGTGCTTTTCTTTTCTCAGGGAGCCTGTGTTTTGATGTAGGATAGTTTGCTGTGAGTTTTGCAGGCAGGATTTTATCACTCCAGCTAGTGCATCCTGTGCTGGAGTGTGTTGAAAGGTTGTCTAAGGTATGATCTAATGTCTATTGTTCGTAGTTCTGAGGTGTAAGTTTTAACAAGTCAGAGACAATCAAAGCTGTTTTAGGGCCAAGATCTACTGCAGTACTGTGTCTGTCCAATAGGTCACATATCTTCCTCAGCTCCTCCAAATGCACATCAGTCATCTGTTCCTGGGAAAATCAGGACATAGAAATACTGTCAAATGTTTTTGCAGTGGCACTGACTGCTTCAAGAACAGGGAGAACATATGGAGTATCATCCACTGTCAGGCACTCATTACCAGTTGTCGGAAAACTTGTAGTTGCCCTGAGAAGTATTCCTAGGAATGCCATTCCGGGCAACAAGTTTTCCGGTTTCACCGGGCCTGAAATTATTGTGTCTCCAAACTACAGACCTGGTCATTCTAGGCCTGGAGGAACTGGACTTGGCTTTACTGATGCAGGGGCAGAGGTTGTGGGCAGCAGCATCAACCCCTGCAGCAGATGGATATCTGCCCAGACCCTACAACTGCTGATCCCCTCTAATCCCCCATAGCCCTACTGCTGACACTTTCCACTTACTTAGAGCAGGCAGAAAATGTCAGTATTTTTTTGCTGGAATGGAGAAAGACCACCCAGTAAAGGACCCTGTATCTCCGCGTCTGAACAGATATTCCCTATTCTGGAAAAAAATGTCAGAATAGTCAGAATCTGGTGAAGGGTGATAAACCAGAATTGGAGATTCAACCTACTTCCTCCAATTCCCAGTATCCCTGTACCAAATTCCTTCCAACTCATAATGGAGGCCCCAGTGTCTCCTTGTTATGACTCTCCTAAACAGGCATCTCTCCCACTCATGTTTATGTATAATTGGCAAGGAACCGGCTAAGGTCATCTGGCCCGGTAGATCATCTCTTTGGCCTGCATGCTTTCCAGATCCTGTAGTACCTCAAGGTCTTTCAGTAATCAAATGTGGCCGTAAGCGATTGTCGATGACTGAGATTAATTCAAGCATTTCATCCATCACCTTGGTGTTGATGGAGTTGATGCACTAAGTGCAACGAGTATGCCCATATGTGGGTCCTGTGCTCACTGTGCTATAGGACACCAGCTAAACCCTACTGACAAGCCCCAAGTAGTGTGAAACCACTCTGAAGTTGCTTGTGGGCCGTTCTGAAGGAGGCCACTCACCTGGCAGTTTTGGACAGACTATTCCTATGAGGAGCAGGGTCAGTACCGATTTACTTAAGGCAGGCCTTTGTCTAGAGTGGCATGGGGGGTGAAACAAATCTGTCCTGAAATTCAGCCTTGAGAGATTTGCATTGACTGAGATTAATTCAAACATTCCATCCATCACTTTGTTGGTTTTGTGTTTAAACCTGGTCACTTCTAAACCAGTAATGCTATTTAACATGTTACTCCATACGTTTTGATGTTTCCTACAATATTTAGCAATGCCTAATACCCGGCCCAGCTTCCACCCATGTTAGCACTGTACGTTTGCACCTTACATTTGCTATTCTAATGTCCAGTTACATTACACGTATACCTGCTCATAAAATTCCCACAGTAGTCCTCAACCCGGAAATGCATACATATAATTTTAGGCAGGCAGGCAGATAGAGGGCAGGCAGGCAGGCAGGCAGGCAGGGAGACAGACAGACAGACAGACAGATAGATTTATTTTTGACAGCCATGCCTGATAATTCACAAGCTCAAACGAAATGTATTTAAATGGTTAAATATTATCCTCACAGCTGCATTTTTAATAAGCTAGAGCTGAGTCAAACTAGAGGTTAGCAAATGTAGCAGAAGAGAACTGCATAGATCATTATCAGTAAGAATTAGAACAGAGACATGGGTGTGAGTGACGTGGAAAGAGAGAGGAATGGACAGATTCTCCCTATAATGAAACCTTGGGCATGGCAGGAGCCGACAACGGAGGGGATATGTAGGTCAAAAGAAAGACACAGCTGAAAGATGACTTATAGACTATGGGCAAAAAAAGAAATAATCAGTATATTTACAAAAAAGTGGGAGGGGCTGGGAATGACTACTGTAGGCACCGCTCAGAATGTCAGTGGTATTATAGTAGGACAGACACATAATAGCAACCCATCTTGTCTTGCACACAGCCAGTTGTTAATTAAAGATGTGTGTAAATCATGGTTGGGTGCAATAAATCACAAAAGCAAAGGATTGTCACTATGGGAATTTAAAGCATCTAAGCCATGGGAGTGCATTTCAAATCAGCACGAAGAAATGTCAAACATGCAGCTTATTTCTGCCTTTATTAAAATATGTATAGAATGGGGACACCACCACATGTGCAGGTCAGCACCTCATAAAGAAGAATTAATTTACAACATCTTATGTTATTTAAAATTTCTATGGCACATTTGCAGCTAGAGGGGCTTTGTAACACGCACACTTTACAGAGCAATGTCAGGCGGACTGTACTTTGTTGGAATAATGTGTGCTTGTTGCTTGTGGAGTTGGTTCTGATGCCTAGGATCCTGACACACGTTCTGCTATTGTCACAGCGAAATTGTTGCAGTCATTATGCATTCTAGTGTTTTAGAGGTGTATGAGATGGGATAGATCGAGCCTCACCTAGCATTTGTCTTGTGTACATTGGTTGATAAATCATAGCATGGTGAGCATGCTACCCAATTGTTTAAATGGGGTCTTGCAGGGGAGAGTTGGGATAGGTTGGGAGTCTTCTATATCACAAGGGAAGCAGTGGTAACACTGACAGGTGTGTCCAGATGGTGGGATGTGGAACGACATTGTCAGATATGTCTGAAAACAGTGTTGTGCCTTAAAAGGAGAGATGGACAGGAAATTCGTGAGGTCTTACAAAAGAACAACAGACTGCGAATTGGGAATATAATTGCTGACAGTTTAGTATGAAAGTATGTGATATTGTATCTTGTAAACTTAAACCCAAACCACTGAAGGTAGGGGATTCATATTAGCATACAAGGCAAATCTGCTTTAATTAAATATTTTACCTTCTGGAAAGGAAAAAGACAATTATAATCATAAACTCAACAATTTAGCTTTGTTACTAAAGGAATCTATGTAAATGTGATACCACCATAGTATAAGACAAATATTGGAATCAGGATGCAGACACAGAAACAAATAGGAAAATTAGAAAGTTCTATAAAATGGGACATCTAAGTACCAGTTGGTAAATAGGCTACTGTCTGAAACAAACGACATAGGGGCCTAATCACAAAAGAATATATGAGTACCGGAAGTGGTATTACTGGAGCACTATTTAACATACTCTTATATTCCTTTGTGATTCAGTCCAAATAATTGAATTCACTATTACCATTAGTGCAAAAAGAGCACAGTCCTTTCAGTTTGTACTATGTGCATATAAGTATTCTCAGAATATTTCAGTTTTTTTCCATTTTGGCTGTTTTGGGGCCAATTCACAAAAGCATGTAAGAGTACTTAAAAAGTACTATAAGACTAGTCATTTATATATTCCAAAATGCCTTTGTGCCTAGGCTCAAATGTGAGAGCTAAAATTTAAAAAAAGAATCTCAATGTTTGTGGTTGACGAAGTAATGTAGGGAATAATACATTGACTTGTAATATTCAATGGGCTTCAAAAAAGGCGAAATTCGCATCCTTTTTTAGTAAGCATCCAAGCTGGGGCAGGGTGAATTTCCATATTTTCATATTTCATTTGTCAAGCACTTTTTTAAATTTGCCTTCCAATAATAATAAACGCGTGACTCCACTTTCCTGGGAAAAGGAGATATAGATCTGTTTGAAAAGATATAGATGTCTAAACAAATGAGAGAGCTGCAAGTGAAGCTCACCAGCTTTCATTCCCTGGAAGAGACATGTTTTCCAGGGAAAGTGTCTCCAACGCGGGTATTATTTGGCACACATGCCCTGGAAAAAATATCTACCTCAATCGAGAGCCAGGGCATGCTTGGGTAACGCTCCCCATCACCCTTTCACTTTTTTTTTTGTTGCAAATGCACTTTATGGTTCTTTAATTTTGCCAAATACGGGTTTTGTTTGCAGTTGGCACGCTTTCACTACTTTGGAAACCATATCTATGTTTTTTTGTATTGCATTTGACGATGGTGATGAGAAATAGTAGGATTGCAAGTGTGTGTTGGAATATATTTGAAAAGAATACAAGTAATATTAGGAAATGTGGGAAGTTGCTTCTAAATGTAGGTCAGAAATGGAAATTTGGCTGTCAGTGTGGTCATTTTAGGTCATTTTATATCCATCTCACAGTGCCTTGAGATTGGACCGTAAAACTGGTGATTTTGCATTGTTCTAGGCATTTTTTTCACGTCATTCCTGAATTCCTGGCCATTTTTCTGAGACTAATTATTCCAGGTCTGATCTGACAAATTCGTCACTGTAAACACCTACAGACGTTTTGCTTGTGGTAATACTGTACGCAAAACTAGTGCATTATTTGTAATACCAAATTGGGTGGAAACACCCATTTTCACCCAAATTGGTACCAGGATGAAGGCCTTATACTTAGCAACCACTCATTGTAAGAGATGTGGAGGACACTGGACTTAACAAACTGCTGAATCATTAAGTAGTTTAGCACTTAATGGCTCTATTGGTCACTGGAGAGGGGAGACCAATCAACCATATTATACCATATCTCCTTTCTGATCACCCAGACTTCCACCAGGGTGAAGCAAGATTAGGGTTATACTGTGGCAAATTATAGGCCGGGCCGCAATTTTCTTTAAAAAAAAGCAAAACAAAACACACCTCTATATTCAAAATAGAACTATTTTAACAGAAAAATCACTTCCTATCTCAGACATGGAACCGTGGTAGTACAGGGGTATGCAGCCATGGTTTGCACCAGTGTACATTCTCACTACGGCTGTGCACCCCATTAACATAAAAAAGAACTGTTTGCAGCACTTGTGCTTAATAAGTGATGTAGTACATCTGCTGCACACTGAATAGAAACACTAAACAGAAGTTCATCTGTTCAATTGAGTATTCCAGGTGGCCCCAAAATGGTTTAGATGCCCTGAAGCCAACCACAAGCAAGATCAGGTCTTTGACCCCTGCTGGGGGTGGAGTGGAAAGTACTTTTGCAGAAATTCTGCCTGTATTTCTCTTACTGAACTTTAGGTGCGATGCCCACTTTCATTTGTCATTGGGTCCCGAGACACCCTTCAGAAGGTGTGCACTGTATGATTGTAGGGGCTGTCTGAGGGATTCTTGGAATTCCTTGTGCCTTCTCCCAATGGACTCCCTTGAGGGGATCTTCCCTTTGCACCGATGTCTGTAATATGGTACAGGCAGACTGGGCACAGGGGAGGACTGGGAACCCAAAGCAGCCCTGATGATTTTGTTGAACCAGTCCCCCAATAGGCTGGGGGGGGAGGGGAAGGGTGCACTGCTGCATTTGTTACTGGGGGCCGCAATTGCAGCACTGCTACAAAACCGCCCCCAGTAACAAAACCAGCCCTCACAGCTGCAAAACTGGCCTCCGCCCTTCCAGCCTCCCAGGGAAACGCCTGATGCCCGCTACAGACAGCCCGGCCCTGACTGGACCACAGTGTTTTCGCTATTGCATGGCTCTTTGCACCATTTCAATGAGGGAGCACCTTATTTTCAGTGCTTGGGTGCTACTTTTGCAGCGCTACAACGGGTGTTGCTGAATCTTACACACAGAGGTATTTTGCCCCTTCTGTAATACCAAAGTTCCCTGAAGCAGTAAACACAGGCTACACGTCCTTTACACTTCTTGGCAGTTTCATAAAGTAGCTCCATTGTAGTAACAATCCTGCATTGTTTCAGATTTCTTCTCTTAAAATAATTGTGGTGGAAAGGGTGATTAAGACTCCTCACCATTAAAATGTGTCAAGTTAGCTTCTACACTTTGAGACACTGAATTTAGGCTAAATAATGACTAATAAAGGGCAAAATGATGATTATGCTGATAAAGTTTTGCGAGAGTGTGGAGGTTTTCAACTTTTAAAAGATCAAACTTTTTTATCGTTTTAAAGCTTAACCTGTGGGCGAAATGTTGAACAAAAAAATGTGCAGCTCATTTTTCCTACAAATTTGCTTTGGAGTGGAAACATTCGTTCACAAAAAGTAAGTGGGTGAAATGTTTAGAGATGCAGTTAAAAATGGCAACATTGTCATAGAAAGAGAAACTGCACTAGAATTAACCAAGAAACCATTACTGGACACATGGGGCCCGATTCACAGAAGTAATCTGAGACAAAATCCTAAACTTACTACTTTTGGTATTCACAGTAGGCATTTAGTAGTAGTAAAGTTAGGATTTTGTCTTAAATCTGTCTTAAGTCTGTCTTAAGTCTGTCTTAAGTCTGTCCTAAGTTTGACTTAAGTTTGTCTTAAGTCTGTCTTAAGTCTGTCTTAAGTCAAAATTCTAACTTTTCTACTACTAAATGCCTTCTGTGAATACCAAAAGTAGTAAGTTTAGGATTTTGTCTCAGATTAGTTCTGTGAATCGACCCCATTGCAACCATCCTAAACAAGAAAACATATATTAGATGTGGTTTCCAAAGACGTGAAAGCATGCCAACTGCAAAACAAACCCCTATTTGCCTATCAAAGAGCCATAAAGTGCATTTGCAAACAAATGTGAAAGGGTGATGGGGAGCGCTACCCAAGCATGCCCTGGTTCTGGATTGAGGTAGATATTTTTTCCAGGGCATGTGTGCCAAACAAAACCCGCGTTGGAGACACTTTCCCTGGAGAGCAAGTCTTTTCCAGGAAAGAAAGCTGGCGAGCTTCACTTTCAGCTCTCTCATCTGTTTAGATATCTTTTCAAACAGGAATATATCACCTTTTCCAAGGAAAGTGGAGCCACGCATTTATTATTGTTGGAAGGCAAATTTAAAAAAATGCTTGACAAATGAAATATGAAATATGGAAATTCATCCTGCCCCAACTTGGATGCTTACTAAGAAAGGGCCCGGATTTCGACCCTTTTTAAGGCAGTTTATTTTTTTCATTTGAATTTATTATTCCCTACATAAATTTATCAACAACAAACCTTGTGATTCTTCTCTCAATTTTTGCTCAGTACTAAACGTTTATGTAATAAACTTAAGAGTGTTTAAGGTGTATTTTCGGTGTGTTCAGGATCATTTTGTAACACTATGCTTTGTAATTTACTCTGCATTATGCAATACGTTCTCTGGCATTATTATTTTGATCAGTTAAAACTAGAAACAATGAGCCAGATTCACGAACATCATTTTGTAGTACTTAAAGTAGAACTGCAGTACCACTACATATTTACTACAAAAAGCAATACACAAAACTGTTAATGGAACTTCTACCTCCACTTCTGTCATATTTTGTATGAGGAGATCTCCACACATGTAAGTGTACTGCTTAGGGCCCAATTCTGATGCGGTTTTGAAAGCTTCCCGACCGAATGGGTTTGGGAATGGTTTCCGACCGAATCGAATCGGGAGAGTCTAACTGACCGAGTACGATGCATCCGGATGCTTCCAGATACGATTTGGTTGGACTCCCATTGACTTCAATGGGAGCCTTTGTTCCGACCGAATGCATAGGCTCCCATTGAAGAAAGGGGTGGATGGGGAAAATCGGGCACCCTGTGGTGGGCACTCCCTGGTGCCTGCCACACTGTGCATGGCGGGTAAGGGGGGACCCATAAGTGCCCCCACTGGCCCGATTGGGAAGGCTCGGGGTGCAGGGGGACCCACTACGGGCCCCCAAAGTCTGATTACGACTGCCGATTCGAGTCGGACGGCACGATTCAGAAAGTGTAGCCAAATCCAGCATCGAACTCAGTCGTTCGGAAACGCGGCCCGTAGAGACGTACAATTCTGCTCTGTACGGCTCGGTCATTCCAAATGCAGTCGGGTTGGGATTGGGATATTCCTAACGCCTAACTAACATCATACTCGGTTGGTCGGAAACCTTTCTGAGTCGGTCGGAAATACACGTTCCCGATCCGATTTGGAAGGAGCAAATGCCGTTAGGAGGCCTTCCTAACCGCATCAGAAGCAGGCCCTTAGTAGTAAATACGCGAGGGACGAGGGTGAGTGGTGGAAAAACATATCAAATATCTATAACAAATGGAAGGGGTTCCGGGAAAAGTAAGGTGGGCTTTAAGGAGAGATAGCCTACTACAAACACACCCACCCACAAAAGAGTAAGCTATTCACAAACTACACCAGTAAAGTTACTACAGCCCTACTGGTGAAAAATAGTAGTAAATGTACTCAAACTTGGCCTTGGAGTAAGTCAAGCCCCACACATGGCTACTCACAGGCACTGCAACACTCTTCCATAGAAAATAATGGAAGCAGGGAATTAAAATAACCCCACAGGAAATAATGTTAAAGAAATAAAATAAAATCCACATGAACTTAATTTAAAAATAAAATTAAACTTTTGTTAAAATAATACAAATAATTTAAAATAATTAAACAAATATATTTTAACAAAATGAAAATAAATGTAAAATAAAAATGAAAATGCTACTGTGTGGGAATGTGTTAAAAATATTCTTTAAGAAATATTATTTATAAATTGAACATATTTAAATTAATTTATTATGTAATACACATTTAATTACATGAATTAATGTGCTATAACATTTTATTTTATTAATTCTGCGTAAATAATAAATATTATAAATATTTTTCATACATATTTTATATTCAAATATTATAAATAATTATGTTACAAAAATTATCAACTTTAATCATTTTCATTATACTTTCCCATAGGGAGAAGTCCACCACAGTGCTGAAGATCTCCACCTACATGTGAAAAGTTACTAGTAGTAACTTTACACTTATAAATTTACTCTTAGGACCTGATTACGATGTCGTACGGACGGGAGTCCGTCCGACATCATTTGGGAACTGGAACCGAACGACCTCCTGTCGTCGGTTCCAGCCCTGCAAGTAGGATGCGACTGAACCCTGTTCAGTTGGAATCCTATACTTTACAATGGGAGCATGCATTCCAAACAGAATGCATGCTCTCATTGCAAAGAGCAGAGGTGCAGTTCATCCCTGCAGGGATCAACAAGGGGGCACCATAGGTGCCACCTAGGCCGCCATTCGGCGGCCTTGCACCCATGAGGGCCTGCTGGGGGCCCCCAAAGACAGATTCCCAAAGCCTTTCTGTGTCGAAAGGCCGGCACAGAAAGGCTGTGGGAATCTGCCAACGTACTCCCTCTGCCGGAAAGAGCCGGCCGAGGGATTACTGAAGGCTTTCCTAATGGCGGACGGCAAGCCCGTCGGAGGCCATTCGGAAATCTGATTCGGATTCCCTTCTGACCGACCCCATCAAAATGGGTCGGTAGGAAAGGAATCTGACCAGCCAATTTAAGATGCGGTGTGAAGGGCTCTGACCCATGGTCAGAGCCATTTCAGCCCACATCATATTCTAACCCTTAGTGTGCTAAACACCATGTGTGCTTGCAGTGCACTTGAAAAGCATTTCTGAATGCCTTTACTTACATGTGATTGCATATTAAAGCCAAACTTATTGGCTTTGCAAATGCTTGATCATAGTATACCGTCCTAAAATTTAATCCACTGAAAGAGAAATCATCGCCAATTGAATATCGATATTTTCTAATGAGACAGAATAATGATGTGTGTTGTGTGTATGTTTGCTTGCACAGTGGGACGTTTGTGGGTATGTGAGTTTTTGTAGGTTTGCACATGTGTGTTTTTAGGAGTGTGTATGTGTTCACATTAGGGTCTTTGGTTGGGTTTGTGATTGTGTAAGATTGTGCACATGTATGAAGGGAATTTGCCTGAACCGGAACGCAGAGTGTTGGTGCATATATGAGTTTGTCTATGTGTGTTTGTGTTCATTGGCAGGGGAGCCTTCAACTTTTTCTCGAATATATATATATATATATGCAAAATCAAATGTTGCTGGTAATATTTATAAAGTCACTTTTCATTTTAAGCATCTTGTTTCTACAGGAGACGGTATACTTAATCTAAATTAGGAGCAGGAAGTGGAGAGAGTTGTCACTTTCACTAAAAGCTGTGACATAGATGAAGTGACACATGTATAGCCCAGCAACTTTGGAGAGTTCGATTTGAGGTTCACAGGGGAAGAGACTTTGATGGGTGGATGATAGTGCTTCACAATCAAATTGATAGAAAGGAGATTCACTGGCCACAAAGTCATATAAACTACTTGTGTCCACAAAAGGAGAGAGAGGTCACAAAACAATGGTACATACCATTGGGACTTGCGATTAGGAAGGGACGCCCTTGGCACGCCCCTTCCTAATAGCGAGTCGCAAACCCTATTTTGGGAGTCGGTAATAGGTTACCGACTCGCAAAATAGGGTTTATACATAGGGCAGACCGCAAAATACAGTTGGACATCTGGCCCTTAGATTTTTGCAAGGACAGGTCCCTCATATCATGAAAATGCACAAGGGATTAATTCATTCTCAACATAAACACTGTAACCAGACTATCTGATACAATGTTAGTAATTATTCAAATGGGTGACATACGGGTTGTCCTTCATAAGAAAAGACTTGAGGAAATTAAAATTGGAATGACTGAGTTTAAGGAATTTCTAACACAATTCGAAATCACACAGTTACAGAAAGATATCAAATATTTCTTACAATACACCACGTAACCTATGACAAAGAAATATCATAATCAAGCTAATCCACAAACATTCCAAAAATGTATGAATCAGAGAAGAACCCACAGCAGTTGGTCTTCAATCTCAGAGAGCTGAAGCAGTAGCAATGGTCTTATAAATAAGGGGCATTGCCAATATCATGGACAGCCTCACACATTACCTCCCCCTACTCCTCCCAGGTGGTCCATATATGTATTGGGCACATTTGTATGACCCTTCATCACTTAGTTTGCCCATCCAGTATAATGCACAGACTTTTTAGGGCATGGCTGGGGAAAGGGGAAATAATAGAAAAAAAAGATTGAAGTTAAAATGGGAGGCTGCTGCCATCTAGGACATACAGTCAGGAACTAGCAAATCAGGATCCTAGTGGAATACTATACCGAGACGCACCCTCACAGAAGCCAACTTGGGGTCCTTAATAAGGGTTTGACTTTGTCCTGACCCCAACAGTGGATAAGTTTAGTTTACGCTGTAAACTAGCTAAAATGTTTTAGAAAAATAACATTAAAATGATTCTTTGTTGGATAGGAAGCGACCAAGAGATGACCATTGACAATGGTTTACACAACAAATCACACTTCTAAACCCTCGAATTCTAGCTTGCTGCCTCAGGTGATAATATTTGAACAGACAGTTATCAATGATGTCAAATCTATCAATACAAGGTATACTAAAATGTCCCATAATCTAACAAGTGCAGAAGAGCACATTTTGGATGAACTTTAGTATAAAGCAGAATCCTAATTGGGAAAATGGGACCGCCGACTCATTGTCGGGCAGTCTCCTGCCCGCTGCAATGGCAGTCGGAGGTCCGACAGACGCCATCATAATTAGGGCCATAGTATATTAATAAATATATATTAATGTATTTAATATTTTAAATTTTTTAATGGTGTTAAGTTTTAATCCCTTGACTTTTTATCTACATGTGTAATTATTTTAATGTGAATTATGTTTTTTTATTTTGTGTTTTTGGTTTTAAAGGGGGATTGGGTAGTTAGTACTTAATAATTAAAGTAAAGTTAATTGATTACCATGTTAGTTATCTATATGTTTGTTTACATGTTAATATTTTATTGTTTTCAGGTTGTGAGTTTTATTTGTGAGATTGAGTGGGTAGTAGGTTAAATAATATGTATATTAATTTAAATTAATTGATAGCACATTATTTGAGAATGATTTTAAAAAATAATCATTTTTCTTTGTTAAATTATTTCCCGTTAATTGTTTTGGTTTGTAGGGTTTATTGGGGAGTCTATACAATTTGATATTAATTGATTAATATATTAATTCTATTAATTTTTACAAATAATATTAATTTCCATGTGCAAATATTTTAAATGCATGTATTAACTTTTTAAAATTTGGACAGAGTGTTTTATTTGGGGTAAATTAATATTTAAAAGAAATAATAATTAATAACAGTTTTTTTTAAAAACTTAAATGTATTAAATTATTTTTGGTTGTTTAGTGAATGTTAAATTATTATGGCTAGTTCTAATTAAATTCCCCCAGTGTTTGCTGGGGCTGGTTTTAGAATAGTAAATCTGATCCCAACCTCCCAAAAATATATACACTTCATCCAATGAGTTAGAATAGTAAGTCTGACACCTGAAATATATGGACTTTTGCCAATAATTCTCGGTCCTGAATCACCCACCCCCAAAGATATGTTTTTTCCTAAACGTTTCTTGAACAGCAGTTAAAATAATAGATTGGACTCTCTTAAGTATATGTATGTTCCTCAATTATTGTTGCACTGGAGTTAGAATAGTAAATCTGACCTCCCTAAATATATACACTTTCCACAATGTTGAGTGAAAAGAGGATAGTCCTCATTTCCGGTCCCGACACAGAATAGTAAATTTGACCACCACAAATATATGTACTTTCACCAATGTTACTTATACTGAGGGTAGAATAGTAAATCTGACCCCCCTCCCCACCTAAATATATTCACTCTTCTCTATTTTTGTTGGAATGGAACTATAGTAGTCCTTTTTTAAATAGTTTCACATACACTGTTTTTATAATACATTCTGGATTAAAGTAAATAGTGTTTACTTTTGATTATTTGCTTACAACAGTGCAATCTAAACAGCAAAATGACAAAATAAATGTATGTACAATTTAAAGCTAAAGAATATTTGTTTGTAATAAGTTATTTATACATGTAAACATTGCTTTGTGAATCAGCTGCTGTGATGCTTTGGAACAAGAAAATTCTTTTACATGTAGTTCATCATGTCTTGTGATGCCCTCTGCTTCACACATTACAGGGACTATAACAGTTGCACTACCATGGATATTACTAGCTTTCAAATCACAACATGAGACACAAACACTGCTAAATGAATTACAATACTTCACTCTTCCTGCATGCTGCCTGAAATCACCTAAGCAATCAGCCTGACAGACTATGAAATGCAACCGATAGTATCATGGGATTTGATTAAATCATCTGTATTATGTATGCCTTCAAAATGCCTGTTTATGAAAATTGGTTTATTTTGTGCTCACTCACTTTTAGTGTCAGCATCAATGGACATGTTGCAAACGTCTTAATAAAAAAAGGATGCTAGCTGTGTATTATGGTCTTATTGCAAATAAAGGATTCAGATGACATGATAATGAGATAGGAACTTCAGTCTTGTGTCACCTGCACCCTCTGGAGGCGCTGGTGGAGAAAGGTATGTTATCTTTTTTATTACAGTACATTTCCTTTTGTATTTTATACATTAAACCCACACACACACACACACACACACACACACACACATATATATATATATATACACATTTATACATATATACATCTATTTATATATTTAGCAGTAATGCTGACACGGTCTCCGTGACAGCAAAGAATGCCCGCACTCCAGGAATAGATATTTAAAGCACGTTTAATGCAAGCTTACGCGTTTCGACCACCAAGGTCTTTGTCAAAGCAAGATCATATACATATATTTACATACATACATATACATATATACATACATGGCGTTTAAGCTGCTGCAAGCAAGCTGCTTCTCACCTGGCTATGTGGATGCCTGCGACGGCTTGCGCCCTGTAAATGCTGCTTCAGCATCACCTTGATTTGACCCCTGGACCGGTATTAATGCATGAAGCATCCATGAGATTATAGTAAGTAAATTCACAAAACGTTTATAATTGAGATTTGCACTTGGTGAATTATTATTCGATGCACTGTTATGCAAAAGAAAAAATCAAGTTTCGTCCCACATGATGTCACATGTATTATATGTATAACACTTCGACCATGTACTATATTTGCAATATTAGTATGGATTTGTTGTTAATAATGTGATCATAAAGCCCTCCTTTGCTGAAAGCGATTTCATCTTAAAAAATAATTATCGTTTTCTCAGCACTACAAAGTAGCGGTAGTGCTTGAGTATGTTTTCTATGTTCATGCAAAAGTTGGCACTTATATATTTATTCTCAAATATGATTGATATTGGGGGATACTTCCTATATAGATAATGTGTGCCTAGAGA
The DNA here is from genome assembly GCA_963921515.1 of Calotriton arnoldi. Classification (NCBI taxonomy): domain Eukaryota; kingdom Metazoa; phylum Chordata; class Amphibia; order Caudata; family Salamandridae; genus Calotriton; species Calotriton arnoldi. The sequence goes on from CAWUFW010000329.1 coordinate 1,643,387, forward strand.
TGTTCAATTTGTGAATATTACTGAAACTGCCATTTGAATTGGGTAGGAGGGCCGATTCAATGTATGGAAGTATTTTCTTTATTTGCATGAATTGCAAACATTTATCTCTACGATTGGTGGGCACGTTATTTGAACTCGACAATGACGAAAGACCTGATTTAGATCTTGGCAGAGGGGAATACTCGGTCGCAAAGTAACGGATATCCCGTCCGCAATATTACGATCCCATTATATCCTATGGAGATCATAAGACGATGGATGGTATAACCGTCACGTTTGTGACAGAATATTCCATGTGCCGAGATCTAAATAAGGCCCTAAATGTTAGCCGAAATGCATCATTCTTTTTCTAACCAATAAAATGGTGTACAGATATTGGTGTGGTGTTTTGCTGTTCTTTACTGTATTGTGAATTTGCTGTACATATATATATATTTTTTTTCTTTACTATTTATATATATATATATATCACCCAACTCCTCATAAAAAGGAACAGGATCACTCTCCGCAATGCCGAATATCAAGATTTATTTGCTTAGGTTTCAAACAACAAAGTTCATGATCAAAGTTTCGGTCTCCTCACGAGACCTTGCTCACGATCTAGAGCAAGGTCTCGTGAGGAGACCGAAACGTTGATCATGAACTTTGTTGTTTGAAACCTAAGCAAATAAATCTTGATATTCGGCATTGCGGAGAGCGATCCTTTCCTTTTTATGAGGAGTTGGGTGATATGTAGCGGTTGGGCTCGACCGCGAGGATGCCGCACTAACCACAGAGCGCCTGAACCCGACGGAAATTGAGCCTACGGAGTTGAATATATATATATATATATATATATATATATATATATATATATATATATATATATATATAAATATATATATGTCCAAGCACAACCCTCTTCCAATAAAATAGTACATCAAAGCGAAATTCAAGAGGAAACAAAGTTCTGACAAATACAACATTTGGCTGCCTGAAGAAATGCCAGTCCCCAACGCGTTTCAGTTCTACTCACGGGCCTTGTTCACGGGTTTTTTAAAGTGTCTGCTCGATCCAAAAGGACCACGCGTTTTAAAGACTACACTAATTGAATAGTAACACAGTCCTCTGGTCATTTGTTCTCAAGCATGTGCAGTGAGCATCAATCAAGAATTAAATCATCATGCAGTGTTTAAAATCTATAGTTTTGTAAAAACACAGCAATGTGTCATCATTTAGGAAAGTTCAGTGCTCAAAATTGAATGAAGTCTTCAAATGTATTAAACATGCCAAACCTTACTATCCCATGCAGCGCTTTTCATCATGTTGAATCCGCAAGCCTGGAACACATTCTAGCTCGCTTCCCTTACTCGTCTCCACTTGTGGTTATTCATAGGAAACATACTGTTTACTCCATGTAACAAATCTCCGTTTAGGGGGCCCCAGACCCTGGCAGGGTGGCTACAATGAGGCAAGATCAAAGTCTCCTGATGTCATATCCAAGCACAACACTCCTCCAGTGAAGAAGTACATAAATCCAGGCCTACGGATTCTACGTGATGAATGATACTAACTTCTCAAGCCTTTCTCTTTAGCTACTAATCGCTGCAAAAAATGTGTTCTGACCTATTAGCAAAACAAACTTACCTTTGCATGTTCAGCTGCCCAAGCAAGCAAGCACTAATCCATCACCAGCCTTGATCAACCACTGCAGGATAACCAAATAACCCACTACTAAGCATTCCACTTTCATTGACTGAGAGAAATAGTCTGTGCAATTGCCTTTTTTATTGAAGTATATGCTTATTCCTTTGCAAATATGTATTAAAGAAAAGTTGTCATGTTGTCTTATGTCCATTTCATAGCACAAGCATATCCTACTTCAGTGGTTCTTATCCAGGGACGCCTGGGGGTCTACGATGCCAACTCAGGGGGCCCGCAAAGGTTTAGAAAATTAAATATGATTAGCAGATCAGTAAAATACATATACATAAAGCAAAACTGAATGTTGTAGAATGCTCTTAAATAGGAAAGAATCTGAAATTGGATGCTAAAAATAAAGTTGGTATCCTTATCTTGATACGTGGGAGTAGCACAAGTACAGGAAACTGAATCTAGTATGGGTGATTGGAGGCCTCAATTGAAATGGCACTACTTATGCGTCACCAAAAAGAAATCATGCATTATCAGCACGAAAATCAAAATAACATGCTAGAGTATAACAAATTGCTTCGTATTTCAGAAACTAAACTAAACTTTATAAATACTCCAATCTCCCAGTAAATTTTAGATATTCAAATTTTTTTGTTTGCGAATTAAATCAAATATTTCAGAATTTGTTTGATGTATACTTGGTTCTGTATTTTTTGAATTTTTTGGGGGGGCTCAAATCATAGAAATTGCCTAGGTGCACTCAGTAGTGATTCATTGGGGATCCACAGAGGTCAAAGGTTAAGAACTGCTGACCTAATTCATTGCAGCATAGCTTCATCAGCAAAGGAATTTGAAGCTAAGCCTATCTGCTCCTAGGCGGAGAAACCACAACTTTGTCAAATGGAGATTATTTTAGTAGGCCCTTGTTGTAGCTTTTTATACTCCATTTAAAAAAAAAAGTGAAATCTATTTAATTCAGTATTACAAAAAAGCCCAGAAGATTTTGCTGAGATGCAGAAACACCAGTTACAGTAAAAAAATCAAAAGATAGCAAAAAAATACTTTTTTCAAACATAGCTTTTCAGTCTGGAAAGCCTGTCGGAAGCCTTCAGGTTCCAAGCACATCCAAAAATAGGCCGACTGCTAGAAGCCTTAAGATCCTGACTGATCCATTCACTTCAATTGTTCCTATTTCAGCAGAGCAAAAGCTAATTGGAAACAAGCACATAAATGTGCCTCTCTCACCGCTGACTTCTTCTCGCTAAGGGCCCCCTTCTTGTGACATGTATTTTTGAATCAATTTGGTGTCCAGTTGTAAGTTTATTTTAGGCACTAGCTGATCGGATGCGACGTTTTAAGTCCCACTGGGGTATTCAGTACAATTTTTAATCATTGCCAGATATGTGGATGTAAGGCAAAGGCCATGTAAGATGGTTTTCATTCAAAAAACACAACATACAGGCCTAGACAAAAATATGCACCTTTTCAGACGTGCGTCAAAGGGAGTAAAATTCACCGCAAAATAACTGATAACATCTTCAGTGCATACCAGTAAAAAAAAAAAAGTAGCATTAATAAACTATGGGAAAAGCCGAATAGAAAAATATGCATTTGACAATTCGGTATGCAAGTACATGTTATGGCCGTCACTGCTAACAGGTGTGAATAATTAGCAGCATTCCAACAATGGGGAAATATTACCTCTACCTCCAAGCAAACATTTCAGCCTGTCATGCCCACATCCTGTACCTAGAAATACAAAGGTGCATATTTTGCTGTTCACCTAAGACCGAGGAATTGTGTATTTTACCATACAAGCTGGTACATGTTTATGGTGCCGTCTAGAGGGGGTCTGGTATTTTGGGTTGGATTGTTCCCATTGGAGCAGGATTAAGTCTGATTTGCATGTGGATGGTCCCTCTACGGTGTGTAACAGTGGGCAAAAAAGATGATAAATTGAAATACAAAACAGAGCAAGACTTTAGCAAGCATACCTCCCATCACCTTCATCTTCCCTCTGAATGACCCATTGTTGACTCTTGTTCCACCTTTGATGTAACTCATAGAGTCGTCTTCTACATTCCAATTCATCTCTGATTGCCCTTCACACCATATCTTTTTCACTCAAGCTTCATTTAGTTTGCTGGTCATGGTCATAATTAGGGATCCCTCTCTACCTACTGGAGATCTCTATGCCATTATTGCATCTGCCGGTTCAGTGAATGCATTGATGGAAGGTCAGAATAAAAAGATATCGTCATTTTTTGTGCTCGATAGCCATTAATGTTTTAAACAAAACAATCAATGACCCTTAGGCCCTGTGAGCTTTCTCCTAGTGACTGGGGACTTCTTCGTAAGTTGTACGTTTTCCCTCCCCAGTCAACCAAGCGAGGTCTGGCATACTTCAGCAGTTAAAATGAGTAAGATTTGCCCCATCCTAAATAAGGAGGCTTGAGTGCCACTGTGACCTGCTGGCCCAGTGGTGGATGGACCATCAAGTCAAGTAAGGCTTCACCATCAGAACTTCTGTGGTTCCCTCACCTCTAAAGGGGGCCAGAAACTGTGAAACTGGCCAAAAGAATATTTGCTGATTTTAGCCTTGTGTCCTGCACCCACCAACCTCTCATTTAGGCTGTAAGTTTTTAGGTCATTGGAGCTTTTCGAGCCCCAATCACCTGCTACAGCTTACAGGGTGTGTTTTTTGTGGAATGAGAGGACACAACTCATGCTACAAAATGTAATCTTGCATCATTATATATTATGAACACTATAAATAGGGCACTGCAAAGATATTGCTCCCTTGAGGTGACAATTAACAACCTAGAAGGTGAACGCATTGGAGTGAGAGAGACATATGGCCATTCTTTGAACACAGCTGGCCCTAAAATGTTTTCTTATATGAAGAATATACATTTAGACAAACATTTCGAAGATTGCGAAAGTCGAAAAAATAATGCTTTAAATGAAAAGAATGGTTGAAAAACTGCAATCAAAGTAGAAATTATTTGATTCATAAACTGCAGGTTAATGAGAGGAAATATGATTGAATGCTGCAGATAGCGTTTAAGAGAGTGCAAAAATCTTTTGCAGCATCCTTAGTTTCTACTAAGAAAATATTTGCTATAACCTCAAAAATATTAGTAATAACACAGGAAAACTAAATACTAGAAGTATACCTTACTACTTTGGTCACGCCAAGGAGCAATCCAAAGAGCACAATCACAGAGCCAACCACCTATGTTCTGTGGAGCTGTTTTTCCCCTCCAAAACCTGGCAGAGTTGGACAACTGATGCAGAAGGCCAAGAAAAAAATCTCTTCAACTGTCATGCTCAGAATACCAGGCACAGTGGCCAGAATGTGGCCATGATCAATGTCAACCCCCTTGATAAAGAATCCAGTGGTCAAGGAGAAATATGGGACATGAACGACCAGCCTAGTCCCCAAGGAGAGGAACAGCTCCCAAAAATAAACCTGTCCGAGGACAATGCCACTCCAAAAAAGGAGAAGTTCTAGATGAAGACCATTTCACTAGTCTGGGAAGACAAAATGATTGCAAAGAACCAGACCAAGGCAACAACAAAATCAAGATGGCAGCAGAGTGCTGTGCAAGCCCAGCCAAAGACAACTGTTCAATAACCCAGAGGCCAAGGAAGATGTTCAATACAAAGAATGACTGCCAGCAAGAAGAGAATCTTGCCCCAACAGGAAACAGGGACAACTTCCATGAACACTTGCTTACCTGACTAGATTCCACAAAAATGCAGGGAATGACAAAAGCACAAGAGTACCCAGCACCATATGCCAGACAACTATCACCTCAAGGGTAGCATGGGGGCCCACAGCAAAGTGTAGTGGCCATGAGAAATACCCAGAAACGTAGCCAAGCACAAATGGCTCAAGCAAGAGTTGATTAGGACCACATTAGAGAAAACCCACTTGGGACATATACCTCGATACAACACCACTATCAGTCATAGCAAGGGACCCTTTTGGTAGGAGAATGAGCCTGCCAATGTGTATTGAGAACAGACAAGGCTTCACAAAAAGGGAAGTAAGACAGCAGACCCAAAGTAGGTCCATCCTTAAAGAAGAGCAGTCAGAAGCATCATAAGGACATAAGACGATGTAAAGACAAGAAAGAGTAGGATATAATGTTACAGATCCAAACATGCTGAGCTAACATATAGAGTAAGGATGAGAAACATTCCCACTATAAGAACAGTAGAATGGGAAGATGTAAGATCATAGAAAAGATACCTAGATGAACAGGCATAAAGCCACCAATCCACCAGGCACAGCAGGGGACTCATACCCAATATCAACATGCCCAATAAAGGCAGTGCAAATACCAAGCTGCAAGGGATGGCAGTCAAGTAGACTGCCCATACACAAAGTGTAGGCCCCCAGGAGCCCGAAACCTAGGATTTTAGGATCCTCGTTCACTGGGAGCACACATTTATCAGAAGCAGAGAAAGGGAACCCAGGCATAGAAAAAATCAGGTCTAGGACCTAAATGATGTGCATGGTGGGGTGCAAACACAAGTCAGGATGGGTCCCCCCATGAGGGGGGGGGGGGGGTGGGAGCCCAGATCTTTTGGCACAATCCCAACTGAGAACAATGCACCTCAAGCAAGTCACCACAAGATATTGCATGAAAGTGGGCAAGACCAATCCAGGATTATCAGAACATAAGGGTCAATAGTAAGCAGAAAAATGCAGAGGGGCCGTACCACATCCTTGGGCACCACATCAGACCAAATCAGGTCAGGTTCAACCTGCAGATTGAAAATATTAAGCCTTAGCCAAAGGCACCCACTGACAGGGATGCAACACACCTGAAAGGTAGATCACTTAATGACCCTTTGAATGATTTCCCATCATCCATTTTTACAGGAGGTGACTCCACTACATTTCTCATCATCCATCTGTACGGGAAGTGACATCACTGGATTTTCCATCATCCATCTGCACAGTAGGTATTTTTGTATGTATGTATGTATGTGTGTATGTATGTATGTATATATGTATGTATGCATGTATGTATGTATGAGGCATTTCTATTGCGCAAACCTAGCCAAAAGGCAGCAGAACTCTGTACCTCATCAAAGTCAAGTAATATGAGAGGAAGCTGAATTGTGAATGGTTAGTATATTGTCATGTAGTGCTCTTTAAAGAGGTGAGTCTTCAACTCTTTGCTAAATTGGAGCAGCACTGGATCAGTTCTGATGGATACGGGTATGTTGTTCCAGATCCTGGGTGCATAGATGGAGGAGGCCTGTTGTCCTGTTTTTTTCTTTTTTATAGTTCTTATTCTGCAGTCTGTTGGTGTTTTGGCTGCGTCGGTGTTGAGAACCACCAGTGATCATGAGAAAGAGGCTGCTACCTTACCCGTTGTAGACAATGCCCTCTTGACCACAGATGAAGATGTCTCCTGCCTCCTGATATTGCTAGACCTCTTGGCTGCCTTTGACACAGTCAACCATCCCACTCTCATTCACACCCTGAGGTTTCAAATATCCTTTACTGGTTCTTCTCCTACCTTTACCACCGACATCCATTTGTTCACATGGGCACCTCCAGGCCACAAACTATCCATATCACCTATGGACTCCCCCAGAGTTCCATATTGCCTCCTGTCATCTTCAACTTTTGCATGGAGCCGCTTGGTGCTGTACTCACAGCCAACAGCATCAGGATTCATCAATTTGCTGATGATATACAACTCTACTTGGAAGTCTTCTCTGCTTCAGACATCCAACACCTCAAACACTGGTTGCACATCATTCAGTCTCGTATGTCCAGTGCCTATCTGAGTCACAACACAACCAAGACAGAATTCCTGGTATTTGACAAGAACAATGTACATGATGAAGTGCAATCCTGCCTCAATGACATGAACCTTAACTGAATTAAAACCCCAACTTTTACAAAAATCTAAGTCACTTGAACTCACCCTGGGCACCAACATCACCCTCAAGGAGTACATTGACAATAAACAAAGACGGCCTGGTACCAGCTCTCTCGTTCAAAGAAAATCAAACTGTTTCTTTGAAAAAGTGACTTTAGAACTGCTATTCAAGTCCTCGTACTCTTGTATCTGGATGGTGGTAATGCTCTACTCCGTGGCCTCTAAGACTCCACAGTGGCACCCCTTAAGGGCAACCTACACACCACAGCATGTCTTATCCAGGGACAGAGGAAATATGATCACATCGTGGTGGACCTCCATTGGCCCTCCCTTGCCGACCCGCATCATCTTCAAAACCAGCTGCATCATTTACAAAGCCATCATGACCAGCACCCTCATTTATCTTGCAGACAAGCTCACCATCTCTGGTGATTCTCAGCACATCCACAGGCAGAACACCATAAGACTGGAGACGAACAAGTGCAAAAAGAAAAAAAAACAAGACAGCAGGCCTTTTCCAGCTAGACATTTAGGATATGGAGCAACAGTCTTGTATCCATCAGGACAGACCCAACGCTGCATCCACAGGAAATTATGTAGGTGTGTGTAACATTTTCATACTTTGCTTTTGCATAATTATACAAAATGTCAAGAAACTAAGCCACATTACACAGAAAATGCAAATCCATCAATTTTATCACTATTTGTTAGTATGAAAAGCATCCTTGTGTCAATTTTTGACACAAGGACACATTTCGCCAAAAAAAAACAATCATGAAAAACACAGTTGCGCCAAACAACAGCCACTCATGATCTGGTTGTTTTTCTTTTTCCCACGCTCCTGCACCATACTTTTGCCATGAAAGCAGCATAAGAATGTGACTCTGTAAATTGGCATAATTTCTACTATTATGTGTAACAAGTGCAATGCGATATTTAAGACAGCGTGCAAATATGCAGCATAATTACATTTTCCCCAGGCCTGTTCATGTTGCATAAACATTTTACAGAATCAAATATATTATAAAACTAGTCATCTCTAGAGAAAATATGCTTTCTTATTAATAGGTTGTGTTTGTGAATCTCCTTCACAATGCTATGATACCACTGCCACAAAATACCACAGATACCACTACTACTAATACCACCGATACTACCACCATCAATACCATGATCAGCACCACCACTACCAATGTCACTCTAAATATACCGATCAGTACCACTCCACCAGCTGTACCACACCACCACGAACACCACCACTAATACTACCAATATCACACCAACACCCGTACCACATCAGCACAACACCTCCAATACCACATCATGACCGATTCGATGCCACCAACAACACCAATACCACACCTCTAATATCACTTGCCATGACCTTCCACAAACTTCCCTTTTTCTCAAGTAGGTGCAATAGGGACAAAGCCGTATCTTAACACTAACAGCACCTCCACATATCCCACCACCACCAATAGCAATGTAATCACCAATATCATCACTATAACCGCACTAATAATACTACATCACCACCACTACCAACATCACCAATACCCTCACAATACCAATGCCACCAAAACCACCAATACCAGACCAGAACCAATACTGTCAATACGACACCATCACCATTTCCACAAAACCAATACCAATAATACTAATACCATCCAGAATAATATCATAAAGACTAAAAATACTCACCAAAACCAACAACACCACTAAAACCACAATTACCAGTAACATCAACACGACCAATACCATCAACACACACCACCAACAGCGATATCAGTACCACCCCCAACAGTTCAACAAATATCAGCAATGCCAATAAATGGCAAAGCAAAGAAACCTGCTTTAATGTGGTTTCACATAGAAATTAGGCATTTGCGAAATTTGCTGAACTTGCGCAATTATGAAACTTTTCAGGATAATTAGACTAAAAAACAGACCGATTAGCTTTTCTAGTGCTTGCTTCATTTTAAATTATGCTCTATTGGAGGAATTAGAGGTTAAGTAAAACAATTGCCTGATATGGATACTTTTTGACAAATGTTGCTAAGATTTGTGCAGACATATTCCACACTCTTCTGCTGGAGTTTCAAAAGCAACACCCAACGTGGGGTCCAGAACTAGTCAGCTAAGAGAATAGTTCTTACTTACATAGTCGATTGGCTCCTATAAATTATAAAATGGCAAGAAGGTACATCATGATAACAGCAAAGTGAAATGTACAAAAAACGTATGAACTTGTCTTGATTTAGTGTCCTGGGTATCTCAATTTAGTTAACAAAGAGGGAAAAAAGAAAGAAGTATTTGAGGAAGTTAAAGATAGTTTTCACGATGTCATGTTTTTGTAACATCTAGTCACTTTTACATGTATTTGTCAAAGTTAAATGTTACCTAGTTTGGGGCCAAATACACAAAACATTTTAACAGTCACAAAGACAGATTCGCAAAATCAGAGCATTTGCAAACAGTAAAAAGATTTTTAGGGATGCTCTAAACCCATTTTAGAACTTTGTAAAGTTTTACCTACCCCTAAAATGGGTTGAGAAATGGATACTGAATCATAACTTGGAAGCGGCGTGTTGCGGGCGTCCCTTTCAAAATTGTTTATTTGGTATCTGATGCCAGGAGCGTCCGGCACTGATCGGGGATGGTGGGGCGGGGGTAGGGGGGTAAATTGGTGTGAAAAAATATTTTTTTTTTACCCCCTCGCCATGCCTCTCTGCGTTCATCCTGCTGTCTTCTCTCCTGGCCGGTGTTCCAAACAGTGAGCACCCAGGCTGAGGCTCCCCTGAGCCAATCACAATGCTACAATGCAGTGTTGTGATTAGTTCCCCTAAGCAAATCACAAGTCTGCAATGCCGTCGTGGTTCAGTGCTTCAGACAGGTGTTTGGGGACTTGGCATGTTCTCCACACAGGCTGTAATGCAGCCTTGGTGTAGAACATGCAAAGTGCCCCCAAGCAGCCATGCGCATTTTGTGTGGACAAACCACCCCTTCCCTGCTCCTCTGTCCTCAGAGCAGCTCCGCCCTGCCCGCAAAACTGCCAGCAGAAGGAAGAAGTTATTATCATTTTATTTTTCCTTTCTTTCACTGCTGCAAAGCAGTGAGGTGACGCTTCTCCGCCATAGAGGAGGAGCCGCCACTGTCTGATGCATCAATAGTTTGCGACAAGAATGCTGGTAGCAAACCATTGAAAAGTTACCATTTGTGAAGGGAAAGAGTCCTGTTTGGACGCTTTTGTGAATCGTGGACAAAGTTTCAGGGAAAGTAGGCCATGGTGCATGGGACCACGGCCAACTCTAGCTGAAACTTTTAAAAGAATATATTGAGTTTTTAAGCCAAGTGTGAATTCTTCTAAAAAAAGAAATCTTTATTTAAAAACAGCTTCAATTACGGTGGTCTGCTGATCTTTGCAGGCACCAATACCTTGATTGTGACCAATTGGAGTTTGTTGTAATTTGCGACCTCCTAATAAATATTATTGAAGTAGGTAGGACTGAGACCCACTCCGATTCAGAATTTTGTGAACGGTCCTATTTGTATATAGGTCATATCGCAAAATTAGAAACTGTTTGCAAATTGCAACCACTTTTTAGATCAATTTCTTTGTACCTGGCACATAGCTTGTTCATCTCTGGGTTCCCAAGACACCACTTTAGAAAGTACTGCATGGCTGTTAAATCAGAAGTCAGTTGCAAAGTTTCACATCTCAGTCTGTCCCAGACTTGATTCAGTGCATGTTCTAAGTCTCACATTTAATCTTAAATGCATATGAAGCCGTGAATATTAAACCACTACATTCTCCCATTGCGAGTGTCAGTTCTACTTAACACCAGCACTCAATTACATTTGGTGGGAAAAGAGTAATCATTGGGAGCTGTAAGTGCCATACATAGATTTTCAGGAATTAAAAATAACCATCCACTTAACATCATTCGTAGAGAAGGCAAATGTAGAGAAAAACTGCAGCCTGCGTTCTTCTCCCTCTTCCAGGTGTTAATGAAATACAACACATCTGCACAGAAATTTAGAAGCAAAACACATCTATCTGACAATTCCCTAACACTTTTTTTCAATTGTTTTAATAGACATCTGTTCTGCTAGCTATTTAATCTTGATAAAGCACGTTCTGGTTTACGTTTTTCAAGCATGTTTTTTAACATGAGATGCTTTTATTTCTTTTTATCACATCGAATAAGATTTATGTAATCATTTTCGAGCTTTATAAAGCACTGCACACAACCTCCTGCGCTCTTTCCTAAATCAAGTGCACTTTTTCAAACTTCAGCAGCACCACAGTGCATTCATGCTCTGAATGAGGCTTTGAAGTTTATGTCAATGTCATCATGTGGTTGACAGCCAACCAAGGGGCCGCATTACAGAATGTGGCTAATTTTTCTTGTTTGCACCTGCGCAAACAAGGAGAGTGTGCCATATTAGGATGAAAGCGCTGCCCCCAGGGTAGTCTCGAACTTGCACTGCCCTGGGGGCAGTGCTTTCATGTAAAATACAGAGCGGCGTTGAAGCCACCGTTCCATGTTTCAATGTGCAGTCGGCATTCCACTTGCAATAAGAGGGGTGAGAGATCCCCTTGCAGGGAGTGCAGTGAGTGACTGCACCCACTTGCAATGGGATGTGGGGGAGACCACCTTCACCGCTTCCAGAGGGCTGCCATCAGGGAGTGCACTGACATTGTGCCACCTTTTTGTGGCACACTGTCTGTTCGCCTCCTGAAAGCTTCTTTCCCTTTGCGCCCGCATCTTCAAAGAAATTCCTTCATTTGCATGGGACCACACCCCATGCAAATGAGGGAACACCCTCTGATGATAGCTCTGGTGCTATATGTACATCAGCACTATCTGTATTACAGAAGAGGCGGCACAAGTGTCAGCGGCACCTTCTGTAATACCGAAGTGCCCTGCGTGCGTGCAAAGTGGGCGCAAACGCCCATTGCACCCCCGGGCACTTTGTTTAATATGGCCCCAGTTCTGTCTTTTCATCCAAGAGCATTGAGTATGCTGAGACATGTAGGCACAAACTTACAGCCTGAATCTTAAAACTATAAGACCCCTCATTTCTGATAGTGTAAAGGGCTTGTTGTATACTTTATAGGGTGTCCATAAACGGGCTTTTCTAGAATCATGTCCTTATATAGGCACAATTCGCCTTGCCCTTATATAGGCATAAAATCCCTGACCTTATTTAGGCATAAACCATGCACTCCAAATACAGGCATGGATTCCGGCATCCGTCCACCCTAGCGTCTCAACGAGTCCATGAAAAAAACAGACCCTTAGGCTGCGGGAGTTTCCCTTGCCCAGGACTATTGATTTCTTCAAGGACACATATATTATGCATGAACCATTATTCCTTAGGGGTTCATTCATGACGTCTTTCGCTGCCCAACTCACGTCAATGCTAACATTTTCAGGTATAAATATACCTTCCCAAACCCCTGTAAATCAGAGGAGACCTCGACTTCAGAGGAGCCCGATTCCCGGCCGGACGCACTGAGAAGACGCTGTCATTCCTGCACGCAGAGAGTCCAGCTTCCAGTGATCTAACTTCCCTTGCGGGGTGTTTGAGTTCGAGTCCAGAAAGAGATTCCTACCTCTCTCATTCTTCAGGTATGGAGCAGACTAGAACCTAGAGGGACCCTTGGCATATTAGACTCTTGGCATACTAGGCGTAACATACTCTTAGTATACTCTAGTCAGGAATACATCACCTACTTCTACTTCTCCCTACACCTAGGATAGGTTAGGAACACTGGGGTAGAACTAGGCTAGAAACGCATCGTATGAGTACTCGCATTTTTAGGGTGTGTCATTTTATGTAAATGTATATATGCTAAAAAGATAATGCTAACGCAGTATTATTTATTTCTACTGCTCACTCTGTACATTATTTATCTCGCATATTGTCTTGTGATCGTAACAGCACATCTAACTTACAACAGAAACAAGACTGTTCAATAAACCTTTTTATTGAAACGCCCGTCTGTTATTTCTGTGTAACTTTGAGAATAACTGAACCATGCACGACTGAGCTGAGTGAAATAGTTATCTATTGTTTCTACGACTCTGGGACACGTCCTGATTCTGTAAGGGAAACACAGTGGTCATGTTTTGCGGCTGCCAGAAACTACTCCCTTCTTGTCGTCAAGAAGTTTCTAGTGGCCTCTGAGCTAGCTGGCACAAGTAATTAAGTTTAATATACTCGATAGGGACATACCGACCTTAGTCCTATGTCAAACCTATAGGATATATTATTCCAATGCGCAGAGCCTATTCGGGAAATAGGAGCTACACTACATGGCGCCCAACGTTTGGTAAGGCAGTAATTCAACGTTAGATACTGAGTAACTCAGCTGTGCATCTCTTCTTTTTCTCTCAGAGACCCCTACCCATATACTCCTAAAGACGTCTGGAGTGGGCAGGGTTAAGTATCCGCCACGGCTACATAGGGCAGAACCCTATATATTAGCTGTTTGGTTTGCTCAACGTTGAAGGATACAGTGTTCCACAATATTGTGCACCTTATCTTTGTTTCCTTGAAACTTGTTCTACATTTTTAAAAAACAAAATGCCTGACGGAGACAATAACACCGGAAACGGTGGAGCTGCGGCTGATCCAGCCCAAGCAGCACTTTTTAACAATACAGGTTTAAATGAAACCGAGGAGGGTGTCATCGACATCGCTCCAAACTTAAGAAGAGCCATTACTCTAAAACTTATAAAACATGGCCTATCACCGAGAGGAGGTAGAGCAGTTTTCGTGATAGAGGCACATGAATCCTTTCAGACAGAGGTATTCTATTCATGGGTAATATTTCCTGAATCCAATTCAGTAACACACATGTTTCACTTCTACAAAGAAGATGAACCACCAGAGGAATACATTCCTTTCGAGGATATAGAAATTCCATTAACATACCAAGAGCATCAGCTCTGGTTTAAAGGCGCCCTAAAACATCACAAAAATATAACCAGGCTCGGTCCACTAGGTAGACCAGGAGCAACATGGCCGATTTTAGCCGGCTACACACCTCATCCAGACATTGAAGAGATATCAGATGAGGAGTTACTTACTCAACTCACAGAGTTAATAAAAATCTACAGACAATTGGTTCAATATGTCATGCGGACTTTTACAGTCCAACCACCATTAACACTTCCAAATCAAACCCCTCACCAGGGGAATACTCTAAAAATTACACCACAGACTCTATACGCAGTCATGGGTAAAATGCCCACTAAGCGTGAGCAAACCCCGTTTTGGATAGCTCAAAAAATTACTCAAATCGAAGCAGTATTTCCAAATACTAGCCCTCATGAGAAACACAGAATACTAACCATTAGTTTACCAATGGGGATCACACCACAACTAGAAGACTGCACCACTTGGGGCTCAGTCTTTGCTGCCATCTACACTAAAACACACAGCATTCCGTCAATTGCGGTAATACCTGATGTCCTAAAACAAATTCAAAACGAATACGGGGCAGAGCCTGCTTTAAATTTAGGTATGAAATTACTGAAAAATTTCGACCAGGTCTCAACAATAATATTATCAAATATTAAAGGGGAGGCAGCAGCAGTGGCGATCCGACAAAAATTAAGGGAATTTGATGTTACAGAACATCAAACAGAGCTACCCAGAATTATAGAACAATCCTATGCAGAATTAGGCAGAGATAGTTTGGGTGGGAGACCAGTTAAACCAAAACTATCTGAAAGTCCTGAGAAGGACTCAATTAAACAAACTCCTACATCTTCTAAAAGAAGTGGGAGACTAATAAACAAAATTCAAATGAGAAAAGGTCTCAATCCCGAGGTAGGTCTCCTCAAAAGGAGCCCTCTGAAAGGAGGTATAACCTCAGGAATAGGGATAATTTGAGAAAACCTGATAGGTATCAAGACACTGATACACGTTCCTCTCGTCCCTTTCAGGTCTCATCACAGACTTCGGAAAGAAGAGGACGAACAGAACATAGAGAAGAACGCGTGAAATCGAAAGACGACAAACACGCTCCAAAAACTAAAGCAAAACCTCAATTCTCCAAAAAGAAAGTCGCAGGTCTAATAGTAAGACATGCCGAGAATTCTGAGAACGCAACTCAAGAACGGAGAATGGGCTCAGACAATGCTGGACAGTGCAGCAGAAGTCACAATAGCTCGCCAGAACCTGATGGAACTTCTGGAGATAGTGGACTTGAATGAGTACATTACGGTAGAGACTGTAGACACCAGGGTTAGTACTCCACAAAAGTTATTTGACATAACACTCCGGATGGAGGGAGACAAACCTAGACAGGTTAAAGCACTCTTTTGGGAAAAACTATCAATGGGTTATGACATACTTCTAGCAGAAAAAGACTGGCCACCACAATTTGTCAGGGAGTGCCCACATGGCGAGGACATTATTATGCCTGCCTTCTCCAATTACTTACCAATTCACCTAAAATATACATATGCCGGAAAATGGGCAGTGGCCCAGGCTCCAGCATTATATAAAAATCATGTAGGATGGGATGAGGACTCACCTCACCATAAAATAAATCTGAAACATGAACCAACTGCACAGAGGCAGTATCCTATTAAGCAAGAAGCTAAAAAACAGGTCAGGGAGATCTTAGATCAACTTGAATATCAAGGGGTGATTGAAACATGCACCTCCTCCATGAACAATCCTTTGTTTCCTGTCTCCAAACCAGACAATACATATCGTCTAGTTTTGGACTACAGACACCTAAATACTTGTTCTAAAACTTTTGCAGTGCAAAATGCACATAGCACAGCATTAATGAATAACATTGTGCGTAAACAATACAAAACAACATTAGACATCTCAAATGGTTTCTTTTGTCAAAACATAGCACCTGAAAGCAGGTACTTAACGGCATTCTCCATAATGGGGACCCAGCGTCACTTTTGTCGACTCCCACAAGGGTTCAAGAACAGCCCAGGTTTATTCTCAGCGAGGGTAACGGAGTTACTACAAATCTATGACAACGAGGCATTGTCCTATGTCGATGACATCTATCTGACAGACGATGACTTGGACAAACACTTGAACAGGGTGAGCACCATTATATTGGGATTCGCCTCTGAGGGCTACAAGTTCAACTTTAAAAAGTCCCGAATTGCCCATCTCAATGTCCTATTTTTGGGATATGAGCTTTCAAGTGAAGGCAAGAGCTTGGCAGCTAACTTTCTAGAGAAATGTGCGCTGCTCCAACCTCCAAAGACGCTAAAAAACTTACAATCAATACTGGGATTCCTAAATTTTGGAAGAACATACATTCTAAACTATGCAGAAAGGGTTAAACCTCTCTACGCATTAATCAAACCTGATTTTTCAATCAAAAACTGGACACAGGAACACACAGAAATCTTGCGTTCACTCCAAGCTAACATGTTAGCAACAAACCACTTACAAACACGCGTAAGTCAAAGAAATTTGGTGATTCGAATAATTTCGGGTCAATGTGGATTCACCTACTTAACCTTCAATGAGGGTGAGAAAGTACCAATCGCATACAAATCCCATTTGTACACACAAGCGGAAATGCGCTTCAGTTCAACTGAAAAAATTCTAACAGCAGTTCAAACAGCTGTAGCAAAAGAAAGAGCCTTAGCCCAAGGGAAACGCATAATTGTCGTTACCCCAGTACCAGCTTTAGAAGCGGTAACAAAAGCAAGCATTCCAAATGCTAAAGCACTACATCCGAGATGGATACAATGGGTTAATTCTCTTGCTGCACCTGATGTTGAATATGTTTTTGATCCAGATTTAAAAACACAAGCATTTCTCCAGTATGAACAAGAATGTCCTCTGCCCAATGAGATTCTGCCTCTCGATCAGTATGAATTCGTAATTTACACTGACGGATCCGCACAGCCCGCAACTGGGAGTAAGCAAGCTTACAGTGCAGCGTGTGCTATCGTTAAAGGTCGCATGCGAGATGGCATCTTCAGACCTATGGTCACAAAAACTCAATCACTAGGTGATTGTACAGCTCAGCGAGCTGAACTACAAGCATTCAAACTGGCACTTGAGAGTACGGATCGAGAATTCCTCACACTAATCGTGTGCGATTCCTTTTACTGTGTTCAGTCGTATAATGACTATATACGAACCTGGCTTGAAAATGGTTTCAAAGATGCGAAAGGTGGCACAATAAAGCACAAACTGCTTTGGGAACAAGTAGTTCAGTTGAAAAACGAACTACCATAGGCTCACGTGATTCACACACTGAGTCATCAGCGTGATGGCGTTCACGTTGCAGGGAATTCATTGGCTGACGAAGCCGCAAAGGGGGCTGTTCAGACGGCTTCCGTAGCTGCGATCACTCGTTCAAAAACAAAAATAGACGGTGAGATAATGTTAGCTGTCAATGCTTCAAGCAAAGGCAGCAGTGCAGCGTTACCAAAAAGTTTCCACTCAAGTACTCTTATGTAATTGATGCGAACAACGTTCCTTTTGCTCGAATCCCTGGAGTGGGGGATAGGGTAATTCCAAACATGGAACGAAGAGCAGCCTTGATTTATGAAACTCATTTGGGGGAGGGTCTGTCACATCAAGGGATCTCAAACACAATTTTGAAATTAAAAGAGATGTACTGGTGGCCTGGAATGAATACACACATTCACATATTTATCAACAACTGCTTAGACTGTAAATTACAGCGAGAGAGCCACCAGACACCATGCTGCGAATGCGGCAGCCCAGTACAGACACCACTGTTAGACAGCATTAGGCTATCTACTCGCCGGCGTCCCACTGGACAAAGGCATTCCCGCAAATACTAAATCTAGGTTCCTATGGTTATGGCCTCAGCGCTCGGCTGACGCTCGAACTGTTATAAAAGATTTGCGAGTCTTTATCGGCACATACGCAATAGGCACGCTACATTCTGACCAGGGTCCTGCGTTTAGCTCTAGGGCTTACAAGGAGGCCATGGCCAGTCTGGGCGTTGCATTGCGGTACTCCTCTCCATTCCATCCTGAGGGAAATTCTGTTGTGGAAAGGAAAAACCGGGACATAAAGCAGTCTATAACAGCTAGGGTATTAGGTTCGGGTGATGGGTGGGTCAAACACCTCAATAGCGTACAGCGCGCTCTCAACAATCTGCCAAGAAGTTCTCTAGGGGGGTCACTCCATATGAAGTCCTATTTGGGACAAGAATGTGGGTTCCAGACTTAGAACACGTAGGCACAGTGGTGGAAAATAAACCATTTAATATCAAAGATCGTTTGGCTGTTTTACAGGAGCTTAACAAATTAAGAACGAAACAAAGCAACGTCTCCCTACAGCCAACCACCACTGGGGAAATATCGGCGGTCCCAGCAAGGCCTGTCTGGATTCCAAAAGTCGGGGATCTAGTCAGAGAAAAAATTGCGGACAAGAAGGAATTTGGACCTTCTTACAGACAACCGGTACCTGTTCTAGCAGTTCAAGGAACAAGAACAGTACTTCTGCCGCCCCTTGCTGGAAGAAAGGAGAAAAGATTTGTGTCCATCGACCTCATCAAACCACAACATGTGGCCAATACTAAGCAGTAGGCCTCGTGGACTCCGACCTAGTAGCAGACTCACTCCTCTCGCTACTATTCAAGAGGTTCAGACTGAAAGACTGCTCACAATCGAGAATTCAGCTGTAACAAATGAAGGACTAAGCAACCAAGCTATGGAACTCATCCCTCTTGACAACCAAATAACAGTTCGTCCAAATACACCTGTCTACACCAACGTGACACGTGAAGAACTGTCTCCTGTGATTTCAACAAATCCTGATGCAATTCCAACAATTGACAGAACTGCTTCTGGCTATTTCATTGACTTTGATACGTTCTCAGAAGATCCAAGTGAACCTGAAACGACGCCAGCATCATTCAAACTCCATGCAGCAAGTACAAGACTGTATTCACTTTCTGAAAAAGACTTATCTGGTTTCTCCATGGATTGAACTCTGGATTACATCTGGACTTTTTGTTTTTCTGCTCTGGCTAGCTTTGGTAACAACTGTAAGCGTGCTTATAAGTGGCAGATACATCCATGTGAACAGTGAAGGAAAAGACGTGAATGTACTTTTGAAACCTCATAAATCTTCCCATCGTGAAGCAAGAGACTTGTCATCAGTGAACATCACAGCTGTTCCTATACAGGATGGTATAGTGTGGGACAAAACAGATTATGAAATCTTCGGCCCGAGTGAACAATTGAACATTCCACATTTGTTTAAAATTTCACTAAGTGATTTAATTACGTCCAGTACCTATTCAGATGATTGGGACTTTGAGACTGTGACTAACATAATGTTTGATCTAGAAAAATCTGCTGCATTTTCTAAAAATGAATATTTAGAAGGTTCATCAGACTATGAAGAACTGTATTGTTATAACCACTATGGTCATCATTATTTGCACAAAACTGCATATCCAAGAAATGTGTTTATGTTTAACCAATGGAAACATTGTCCTACACCGCCACAAGGTAGTTCAAAAATTTTTGCTAGTTAGTTTCCATATTTTTCAGGTTACAATACATCTGACCCAGAAACGTTTTACTATAAAAATGTAAACAAAACAGGACTGAAAATTATGTTAACAAATACGAAACAGATTTATTCTGAAGCATTTATTGCCCAACTGTCTACACAGGGTTTCGACTTATGGAAAGACACAATTGAGACAAAAACTGTCTGGGGTAGTAAAGATTGGCAAGTACAGGGTATAGAAGCTTTATTTAGAGCCTGTATCATCCCTGAACAAATACTGTTTTTGAATGAAACCGTCCAACAAACATCTTGTCTTGGATTAGCCAAGATCAAAGAGATGAAAATACCTTCTGTGCCAACACCTGCCAGTGAAAATAATACAAAGGCAGTGGTGACAGTTGACAATATACTACAACTTAACAGAACTCATCCAAATTGGAAAAAATGGTTGATCTGGCCCACAGACACAAACAGCTGTCAGGAAAGGTTCTTGAACAAAACTCAGGGCTTTACTATTCATAGGCCAGACCCAAGATATGTCCAAAGACAACATCCGGGGGTAGTAACATCATACAGTGTAGGAAAATTATGCCTCGATTGGCTGCATAAATCTACACTACAGGATGTGAAACAACACTTATCCTTACTTACAGGAGACGCTGATCTTAGGGAATTCTTGCTTGGACCAAGAAAACCGCGTCAAAAACGTTTCATATATGCCGGCATTTATGCTGCTTATAATGAAGCATGGAAAGTGTCACAGATAGAGGCCGCAGAACGAATACGTGAACTTGATCGTATTAACTTAGAGAAAACACTCTCTGTGGTCGACAATGGGTTAACAACTTTGTCCTCCAGAATTTATTCATTGGATGGCATTGTATCCTCTGCTATCGACATTCTAGAACAAGATTTGGCTATGTTACAACAAGGTCAATCCCAATTACGTTCTATAGTGTCATTGACATGGACGCTGCAATCTTTGCGAGCGGGCTATGTGCCTTGGCGTTTCATCAACACGTCGTCTCTGTTTGCAGAATACAATCTCACTGATAAACAGATCGAATTGGCACAAAGAGGAGCAAGGTATACAGTGCTAAGCATTGAAAAAATGGAGAAGTTACCATTCACAGTGGCAGAAAAACCAGCTACAGAATGGGTTATTCATGGCAAAATAACATTACCTGTGACAACTTTTCAGTTTCAGTATTGCCTCAGACAAATGCAAGCAGGCAAATATGAAAGGTTGGGTAAGGAATACATTAAGACGTCTTGGGATTTACCGTATACACATAGATGTTGGAGTGGGGATCGTGAAGTGTTTCTTAGCGGTACTAACTGTAAACATGCACTGACCGGTTCACTCATATGTCAGGACATTTCTTTACACGGGACTTGTAATGGTTCTGTGGCAAACTTGTCTTGCCATCAGCGGGGTACACCAGCTGCTGTGATTAATCCAACGTTTGGACAACTTTCTAATGGGAGTTACCTCATGTTGAATGATCAGAGTTGCTGTGGAATGTTGCCAGGCATCCCATATCTAGTAACGGTCAACTCCAGGGTCACTTGCTGTATGCAAGCATTGTTTCCCCCAATAGACACAGTCAGGGAGTCGCCGCTATGGCCTTCGCTGAACGTCTCTTTTATAAGATTTGATACTTTGAGCAGAATGAAAGCCATGCTTTTACAGCAAACAGTGCCTTTGACCTCGGCCAAAGAAACCTATGATCTACAAGTAGCAAGGACTTCGGCTGAGATACAGACTTTAATACGTACAAACTGCCCTATACATTTCGTAGAAATGGTATCACGTATCTTTAACATGTCAGATACGACCGGAATTGTACATGTATTTAAGAGCATTTGCTCCGGTCTGTTAGCACCTTTCCAGGCAATAGTTGGAATCATCCCCAACTTTGCACATTCGGTGTTTGGTGGCATACCATTAATTCTCGCACTTGTTGCCGGAATTCTATTCATCTTTATGCTATTGCGCTATGGCCAGCCTATTCGCCGACATCACTCCGAGCGAAATGGAGAAAGCACTCCTTGAAAGAAAGTGCCGTGAGCGAATAGTACAGCTATTGGGCATGACTCGTCTACGGGACCTTAATACCACGTGGTTCCTGTCATTCAGACCAATCTGGCAAGATTGCATCTTACCTGTTCTACGCTGCCTGCTATGCGGTGAAGAATGCGTGTTGGACGCTTGTCTAACATATCCATCAGCTGCGCCAAAGGACGTCGATACTTTGCTGGTCCCGATAACGGCCCATGCTCTGTGTTGTCCCCAGAGGCTCCCTATCCTGATGTCAGCATTCATTGAGATCTCACAGTCGCCTCCTGCTGCTGCTGAGGTACGAGAAACAACTCCAGGCACACAGGTAACAACGGACGCGAACATTGCTGTGGCGACCTATGCTGAGAGCGATGCTTCCCATCTTTGTGCGATCAATCTCTTACACGAGGTGTTCCAACTTACACCAACGACAGTGGATGATGTTTTGTCTATTGAAATAGATGATCTCATGTTTACACCAGACCCGTAAACTGACTCTGATTCGGCATACTATGTTCCAGACAGACAGCAACAATTTGGCCTTCATTTTTCAAAGACTTGGAACTCTACCAAATTTGAACTTTTTGTCCCATTTTTTGAACGAAAATGGCACTTCAATCTGCTTAAAGTAGAACTAGCCTTATAATACAGACTTGGCAGTACTTCCAGGGACACTTAGTCATCTTGTGTGTCTAAGAACAGTTCATTTAATTTTCATGACAGGCAATGACTTTGATTTTGAACAAACTTATCGATCATTTTCGTCATATGTAAATATTGCTTTTATATTGCATTTCGATTGCATTTATTTCCAAATTTGTGCAGGAACTGATAAGCATTACTTACTGATGTACAGAAACTTTTGCATTTTTAAATATGTCTTTTAATGCTTTTTAGGATATGTTTTAATATGCGGTACTCCATTCTAAATGTTTAGCATTTTAAATGTTTTAGCATTTTAGTAGTGTTGTATACACGAAAGAGGAGTGGGTGTTGTATCCTTTATAGGGTGTCCATAAACGGGCTTTTCTAGAATCATGTCCTTATATAGGCACAATTCGCCTTGCCCTTATATAGGCATAAAATCCCTGACCTTATTTAGGCATAAACCATGCACTCCAAATACAGGCATGGATTCCGGCATCCGTCCACCCTAGCGTCTCAACGAGTCCATGAAAAAAACAGACCCTTAGGCTGCGGGAGTTTCCCTTGCCCAGGACTATTGATTTCTTCAAGGACTCATATATTATGCATGAACCATTATTCCTTAGGGGTTCATTCATGACGTCTTTCGCTGCCCAACTCACGTCAATGCTAACATTTTCAGGTATAAATATACCTTCCCAAACCCCTGTAAATCAGAGGAGACCTCGACTTCAGAGGAGCCCGATTCCCGGCCGGACGCACTGAGAAGACGCTGTCATTCCTGCACGCAGAGAGTCCAGCTTCCAGTGATCTAACTTCCCTTGCGGGGTGTTGGAGTTCGAGTCCGGAAAGAGATTCCTACCTCTCTCATTCTTCAGGTATGGAGCAGACTAGAACCTAGAGGGACTCTTGGCATATTAGACTCTTGGCATACTAGGCGTAACATACTCTTAGTATACTCTAGTCAGGAATACATCACCTACTTCTACTTCTCCCTACACCTAGGATAGGTTAGGAACACTGGGGTAGAACTAGGCTAGAAACGCATCGTATGAGTACTCACATTTTTAGGCTGTGTCATTTTATGTAAATGTATATATGCTAAAAAGATAATGCTAACGCAGTATTATTTATTTCTACTGCTCACTCTGTACATTATTTATCTCGCATATTGTCTTGTGATCGTAACAGCACATCTAACTTACAACAGAAACAAGACTGTTCAATAAACCTTTTTATTGAAACGCCCGTCTGTTATTTCTGTGTAACTTTGAGAATAACTGAACCATGCACGACTGAGCTGAGTGAAATAGTTATCTATTGTTTCTACGACTCTGGGACACGTCCTGATTCTGTAAGGGAAACACAGTGGTCATGTTTTGCGGCTGCCAGAAACTACTCCCTTCTTGTCGTCAAGAAGTTTCTAGTGGCCTCTGAGCTAGCTGGCACAAGTAATTAAGTTTAATATACTCGATAGGGACATACCAACCTTAGTCCTATGTCAAACCTATAGGATATATTATTCCAATGCGCAGAGCCTATTAGGGAAATAGGAGCTACACTACAGGCTAAGCTGCACACTACTCTGGGGACATATCAACAGGAGAGATGGGCACGAGACTCCCTGAAGATTACTGGACCTTGAAAAAAAGGTGTCTGGTGCCTGTTGCGTGCCTCACTCAGCACAGCACAGAAGAAACAACACTAGCCTCTATCTACGCAGCCATTTGGTTACCCAGGACAACAAAACCATATGACACGGAGGCATGTGCTGTACACATGACCACCCACCAAGAAAATGCAAGGTCCTCTGGTGGGTGCATCAACCTAATGCTATGCTAAAAATGTAACTCTCCCTGCCTCAGGAGCATTGTTTCAATGTTTGAAGTGACTTCCAAGTACCATGACAGTAGCTTTATGCTTAGCATGACCCTGATCTAGGTGGCTTACACAATCTACATATCGTACTGTTGTGCATTGTTTGTGTATCGTGTAATAATAGATATATATGTATGTTTGAACACCTGGAACAATATCAAGAACATTGTATTGAGCACAAACTGTATTTTCTTACAGTATATAGCGAAAAGAGTCATTATTGCACAGCTCAATGATACTCAGCTTGTCTCCCTCTACAAAGATTAAAGACTGAATAGGTCCTGCTGTAATGTCCACTTTGACCAGTAGGAGTCTTTTTAGGTCTGGCGTTAGCCAAGATCTTTTGATTTGACTAAAATGTGTATAAAATACTCACATAAAGGGGCTTTTAGCCACCTGTTTTCATCTGTTGGTCTGTTGCTATGTAATTTACAATTTGCTTCAGCCCACTACAGCATACATCATGGGGCAGTGGCTCAGCCTGACTAAGTCACTGGTTAACTTCACTTTGAGTGAATGTATTTCGCTCCTTCACAAAGAGCACATCCGCACACAAGATAGTTCCCTTCAGTAACAGTGTTTTTGTTTTTACTTTATCATTATTTTAGTGTTACCTTTGTGTCTAAAGTCTGATGTGCTAACAGGATGGGTCTGATTTAAACATAAGTCACATGCAATCTATATCAGATGCCATCTCCTGACAATGTAAATACCTTTTGGATTATAAATTCCTTTTGGATAGTTTTTTGTTTTTCTGGCTGCTGGTATGAAATGAAAAAGAGATTTATATAGTGCGATACAATTATCCGAAGGTGTCAAGGCGCTAGCTCATCGGGTTAAATATGCCGTAAGATCTTAATTAAGAATCAGAGATTAAACAGCCATGTTTTTAATGCTTTCCTGAAAGCCAACAATTTTGTTTAGTCTTTTAACCTCTGGGGAAGAGAGTTCCAAAGTCTGGTAGTACCAACCAGAAAGCTTCTGCCGCCCCAGGAGCTTTTCTTGAATCTGGGAATCACCAGATTGTGAGACTGAGCTGAGCGTAGATGGCGCATAGGAATGTACTGTCAGAGGTTCTGCTTGAAAAAGGCTGGTCCTATGTCACGGGTTGCTTTAAATGCTATGCAGAGAGCTTTGAACTCAATGCGTCTTTTCACTGGTAGCCAGTGTAACACTTTTAGTGCAGCAGTGGCAGATTTGTGCTTGGGAATGTCCAGCAAAATGTGCACTGCCGCATTTTGTACAATCTGTAGTTTATTTAGGCATTTAGTCCTGAGGTTGATAAAAAGGCTGTTGCAGTAATCGGCTCTGGACAGAACCAGAGCAGAGATCACCGGCTTGCGTAAATTGACAGGAATAAATGGAAAGATTTTTCTGAGTAATTTTAAAGTGTAGAAGGATACAGAGGTGACCTGGTTCACATGGCCTTCGAATGTAAGCTTGGAGTCAAAGGAAAGCGGGGGACCAGAAAGTGGTGTTGCTGCCAAAGAGTAAAACTTCAGTTTTATTGGAAGTTAACTTTAGACAATTGGTGGCCATCCAATCACCGACTTGACGGAGGCAGGTATAGAACTGTGACGCTTTGTCCGAGGGCAAGCTTGTCACTGACACCAAAATTTGGGTATCGTCAGCATAGGAAATTGCTGAGAAACCCAGAGATCTAATCAACTGCGCTAGGGGGGGCAACAGAGATGTTAAAAAGGGTGGGGCTCAATGATGAGCCCTGGGGTACCCCACAGGGCAGTGGGAAATTGGGTGATTTCAATTCAGAAAGAGCTCCAAACTGTTCTCGGCCAGACAGAAAGGATCTGAGTAAGGTGAGAGCTTTTCCTTTCATGCCTATCCTATCAAGGCATCCCAGTAGCTTTTTGTGATTAACAGTGTTGAATGCGGCGGAGAGGTCAAGCAGCACGAGTGCTGCATTGCCCCATGCATCGACCGTCTGCTTGATCTGTTCGGATGGCGAGATCAGCGCTAGTTCTGTGCCAGTACCTCATTGTGTCCATTTGAAACTGTTCTGTATTAAGTTATCCTCATTTAAATGTTTTCTTTCTCTCCTTCTTTCTTTCTCTCCTGACTACTTTCTTTCCTTTTTTGGTTCTTTCTTTCTAGCTTTCCTGCCTTCTTTCTTTCCTTCATTTTTACTTTCTTCCCTTCTCTCTTCCCTTCTTTCTTTTGTTCATTTTTTCTTGCCTTTCCTATTTTTTTCTTTCTTGTTTTTTTCTTGCTTGCCGTGCTTTTTTTCTTTCGTGATTCTTTCTTTTACTTTCTTTCTTTCTTTGTTTCTTTCTTTTTTTGTTTGGTTGTTTCTTTCTTTCTTTCTTCCTCTATTGCCTGTTTTATTTCTTTTCTTCTTTCTTTTTGGTTGCCTTATTTCTTTTATGTCTTTTTCCCCAAAGGCAAGGGGCTTACAGCCATTGCAAGATTCATTGACTTTTTTATGTCTGTGTAAGCCAAGACCTTTTAATTCTACTAACATTATATGTACAACATAGTTACTCATAGCGATTTTCAGCCACACTTCATCCATTAGTCTGTGGTTGGCGTCTTTAATATTTTTCACCCACCCATTCCAGCATGCATTAAGGAGCAATGTATCAACCCACTTCAGCCATTGGATCACTTCACTGACACTTATGGCATGCTGCCCTTTCACAAAGTGCATATTCACACACAAATTAGTTCCTTTCAGTGTCAGGGAGTACTATGGTAATTGTGTAGTGGTTTTTAGAGACCCCAAAAATATTTTTCCCTGTAGCCAATGCTTTCTTTTTTGATTGATGAGGGCCCAGCATATTCCCAAACAATAATGTTGTACCAAAACCATGACAAAACAAGAATTGCCAGAAGGCTGGCAGCCAACCCCAGACCTATTGGATTTTCCAATGATTTTTTTACTTATGCTGGTGACTCCCAGCTGGTCCGCTGTTTAATCAACCCCACTGGAGTTTCAGCACACTCGTCAGCCCTGCTTCTCTGCTATTTAGTACTTGATCGACAGGAAAACAAGACAAAGAAGTTGAAAATAGGCTAAGACACTTTGTGGAATCAATATTTTGTGGAATCACTAGTTCTAGCCAAATAGGGCACTTCTGGTTCCAGTGTCCAAGATCAAGAGCCTTGGCTTCCACTTTGACAAGCAGCTTCTCTTGGGGACAGAGTGAGCTACGCAGTCTCCACATGCTACTCTCTGATGAGGCTACTGAGGAAGATTCTGCCTTTAGCCCTCATCACATGTGTACTTCAGTAGCGGTAGCTGCTATGCTCCCGATGGTAGTTAGACTATGCGAAAGCCATAGGTGCGCGGAGAGCTACACCACCCAGCGGATGACGTGGGGCCACGGGGCGCGGAATTTGCCAACGCCCCAACATGTGGAGAAACAAGCCTAAGGATTGTGGACACATTCAACATCTTGGCGGCTCATTGTGGGGCCGTTTTATGGATTATGTTATTCCTCCCCATTTGGGTTCTAATGCAGGCTGTTTGCACTACGATTACCAGGTTGGTCTGGGACTCATCGGAGAAGCCCATTGAAGGGCGGTCAATTGAAATTTGGTGCAGCAGTAACGCGAGACTGTGGATAATGCCTATGATGAAGGAAATGTTTGTTCCGAAACGCGTCAGGCGAAATTGATTAAACAAGGTGATTTATGTGGCCAACGGATGATTCTTGTCTCTCGAGTGCGCTCTCAATTTGCTGAAGCACTGTGTTTGATGTTATACGCACCGGCCTCAGGGCGCGGAGAGCTGCACCACCCAGCGGATGACATGGGGCCACGGGGCACGGAATTTGCCGACACCCCAACATGTGGAGAGACAAGCCTAAGGATTGTGGACACATTCAACATCTTGGCGGCTCATTGTGGGGCCGTTTTATGGATTATGTTATTCCTCCCCATTTGGGTTCTAATGCAGGCTGTTTGCACTACGATTACCAGGTTGCTCTGGGACTCATCGTAGAAGCCCATTGGAGGGCGGTCAATTGAAATTTGGTGCAGCGGTAACGCGAGACTGTGGATAATGCCTATGATGAAGGAAATGTTTGTTCCGAAACACGTCAGGCGAAATTGATTAAACAAGGTGATTTATGTGGCCAACGGATGATTCTTGTCTCTCGAGTGCGCTCTCAATTTGCTGAAGCACTGTGTTTGATGTTATACGCGCCGGCCTCAGGGCACGGAGAGCTGCACCACCCAGCGGATGACATGGGGCCACGGGGCGCAGAATTTGCAGACGCTCCAACATGTGGAGAGACAAGCCTAAGGATTGTGGACACATTCAACATCTTGGTGGCTCATTGTGGGGCCGTTTTATGGATTATGTTATTCCTCCCCATTTGTTTCTAAATGCAGGCTGTTTGCACTACGATTACCAGGTTGCTCTGGGACTCAACGGAGAAGCCCATTGGAGGGCGGTCAATTGAAATTTGGTGCAGTGGTAACGCGAGACTGTGGATAATGCCTATGATGAAGGAAATGTTTGTTCTGAAACGCGTCAGGTGAAATTGATTAAACAAGGTGATTTATGTGGCCAACGGATGATTCTTGTCTCTCGAGTGCGCTCTCAATTTGCTGAAGCACTGTGTTTGATATATATATATATATATATATATATATATATATATATATATCCAAAGTAAATCGTCCCAGCTGTGCCTCCGTCCCGCGTGCAGGGGTGAGGGGAGCCCATAGTATTCCAAGTCCAAATCCTTGCAAGTAGCAAAGAGTCGAACAGGCTCTCCAGATTCAAGTATTTCAATGTGTTGATAGCGCTGCCAGAAAGTGGTGCTAAAAGTGCCCAGATAGTCAAAATCCCAAACTTAAAACTTACATATTTTGGGCTAAAAAGCGCTCTGAGAACCTAAAGGAGACCGGGACTTACATGTTCGTCAAATCGCCCAAGGTGCATCGCCGGTCAGCCTGGCCTCAATGCACCTCCTGCTACATTCTTCTATACAGCGGCATTCCTGTTCAGAGGTCATTCGCAGAAGGGGTATTCGGCCTTGTGGAACCTTCGTTGTAGGAAGGTGGAATCTGACTGCATGGTTGCCCCACTTTTTTCCTGGTGTTATGCTGGTTTTCGACTTAGTTTGACTGGGATCCTGCTATTCAGGACCTCAGTCTATCTGCTTCCCCCTTTAAATTGATTGCATGTACTTTAGTTACACTCCAGATTGGATTCTGGGGTACCCTTATAAGTCCCTAGTATATGGTATACTATGTACCCAGGGCATAGGTACCCCAGAGGCCTCCCAGGGGCTGCAGCATGTATTATGCCACCCCTGAGAGGCCATTCAAAATGACACAACAGGTCTGCTACTGCAGCCTGTGTAAGGGGGTGCATGCACCCCTTACTTAGATATAGGTTCACTATATCTAAGTGATCACTGCACATATAAGCCTATCAGTCACCCCTATGGCAGGCCTTATCAATCCTGAAGGCAGGGTGCTGGGTTTTATGTGAGAGGGTGCCCATGCATGAGGAGAGCCCCTCTGCAGCCTTCGGAACCACTATTCCGGGGTTGTCTGTGATGCAGCCAACCATATACTCTTAAGTGCATTATAACCTCGCGGTAAATGCTAACTTTAAAACGGCTGCAAGGAATTATATCGTGTTTGGTGTCAAACACCTTGGAATCATACCTCCACACCAGTAACTGGTGTGGGAGGTATGATTCCTCCCTTCTAGAGGGAGAAATATGACAGCACCAGTACACCCGGTACCAGCTTCACAGAGCCCTGGCATCACAAAATGGATCCTGCCAGCCACAGACACGAGTCTGCGCTCCTGCTGCTGGACGAAACTCCAGCAGGGGAGGCTGGACAATAGGTTTCCTGTCACAGGGAGGTGTGACCACCTCCCAGACAGGCTTTAGTGTATTGGGGCTGGGTGGGTGCACTCTCAGAGGGCTTTGATGTCTGCACTGGGGGCACATTTGGTGTCCTCGTGCATAGTCCAGCTCAAACCGGTTGCAGGGGCTATCAGCCCCTGCTCTGGCGCAAAACTGGACAAAGGACATGGGTGTAGCCACCCCTCTGTCCTGACCCTCCCATAGGTGGGTCCCCAGAGTTTGTCCCACCCCTTCCTTGGGTATAAAGTAGGAACCCTGACTACAGGACTTTAGATATTACCTGGACTAAACTCTGCTACAGAAACCAAGTAACCTTCGACGATCTACGCTTTGCTGGACGACTGAAGAATCTCCCTTGGAGTAAAGGAGTTACTCCCCTGCAACGCAGGCACCTCAACGCATCTGACCGGTTTGCATCTACGCAGCTCCCAACGGACTCTGAAGATTTTGCAACACAGGAGGTGGGTGCCCAAGCTTCCCCGAGGCCGACTAGTGCTCTCAGCAAACCTGAGACCCGCAGCCCTCGTGGGGACCGTGCAACCCAAACCCCTGGACACCGTGCACATTTGCAGCAGCATATGCTTTGAGGCGATCCCTGAGGCTGTGCTTTGGGCTACTTGTAGTCCAAGCCCCGAGCAGTGTTTCCACCGAAGATTACTGGCCTACACTCCACGAGTGTTCCGTGGGCTGGTATTGAGTGATTCCTCTCGAGGTCCCTTCGCGATCCCTGGTCCATTGACCTGTGGGTCCCTGAAAAGGCAACTTTAACTTTCAGTGGGCTTCACTGGTTGCTCCAGACGTGCCCTGACTCTCCATTGCTTGGGGAGTCCCCAGGACCTTGCTGGGTCGCAGTTGCCAAGGCTTGTTGGTCTCCAATCCGGAAACTGACCCCTCAGCACTCTACATCCTTTGTGGGACAGCTCGCCTGCGGATCCTGGTTGTCGTCGACGTCTCCTGGTCCCCGTGGCTGCAGAGTCAAGCTTCACCTCTTCGCACCTGAAGCACCCGACATCGGTGGGCATTCGATTGCTCCGCTCCTGGTCACGTGAAGTGACCCAGACTTTGTCCCCTCTGCTTTCAGGTTCTTCTCATCTCCGATCCAGGCTTGGGTCACACCGGACACTTTTCTTCTCCACGGCAGCAGCACTTCTTCGCATCAAGCCATTGAAAACGACGAGGGTTTCCGACACCACTTGACCCCTATGCACCCGGCTTCCCTGGGCTAGGTAACACGGGTACCTTGATACTCACAAGGGTGCTAGCCTTAGAACCTTCTAAGTTTAACTGGGTTTGCTTGAAGTCCTCTCCGAAGTATCCTTAAACTCTAAATTTCCAACCGCGACTTTCCCATAGAGTTGTAAGGAGCTCGCGTCTG
This sequence comes from Calotriton arnoldi, assembly GCA_963921515.1. NCBI lineage: Eukaryota > Metazoa > Chordata > Amphibia > Caudata > Salamandridae > Calotriton > Calotriton arnoldi. Next base: position 1,675,250 of record CAWUFW010000329.1, read on the forward strand.
TGTTCCCACACTGCACCCGTCCTCCGTGGGTCCCCTGTGTCACTACCTTGGGTGGTTCCTTGGGGTCCCAGCGATTCTACGTGCTCTAGGCACTGTGTCTAGTCAAGTCGGGGTTGTTATACCACTTTCTTAATATATGGTTTGGTCTCCCCTGGAGCCCACTGTGTATTGTGCTATTTACTGTCGTTCTAGTACTGTAATATTGTGTGCCTTGTTCTCTAATCTCATAAAGAGGTTAGTAGAGAGTGTTTAGTAATAAATACATATATTTTATATATACCTGGTGTGGTTCTCCTTTCATTTGGTCATTCAAGAGGTTATATACTGGTAAAACAAGCTGCTTTACATTCCTTCAAGACTTAGCCTGAAGGCTGCTCTCCACAGCTACCACTAGGATAGCTTTCTATAAAGGTTGTCTTTAACCTAATCATCAATAAGGGTCGTTTGGACTGGTGCAAGGTGCCCACTTTAATTAGTGGACAGCATATTCCAGGCCAACTTCTCACATTCGTCAGCTACAGGCTGCAGCTTCGTCCCACTGGAGATTGTTGACTTTGGAAAAAAAAGAGACTAAGTCCAAACGTAGAAATATTAACCGCGTCTTTACCCAGCGGCCATAACTTTTGACTTCCCTCGCGACTACATGTCTGCGGTTGGCGCTTTGAACTTTTAGGCGCTGGTTTTTACTTTAAACTTTAAAAACTCATAACTCCAGTTCTACTGATTGGATTTTTGTCATTTTGGTGTTAAATCATTTATAAAAGTTTACTCCATTTTTTAAAATTGGTGTGGGATTTTTCTTGTTGTGTTTTCACTTAAACATTTTTTGTGCCGCATAAATACTTTACACATTACCTATAAGTTAAGCCTGACTGCTTTTGTGCCAAGCGTCTAGAGGGTTAATCACAGGTTAGTTTAGTGACTTTTGTGGTTCACCTTGGCAGAGATTGTGGCTGTTGTTTGAACAGGGTTAACCCCCCACTCAACCAAAAATCCAATTTCTCACAGGTATGAGAAAGTCGTGCCTGTTAAATCCCTTCCCCACTAGCAGTATCAGATGGGTTCTATGCATTTGATGTATATTATATTACTTGATCATTATTAAAAGAAAGTTTAATGATTAAAAAAGTAACCAATTAAAATACATGAAATCAAACTTTGTCATAACAAATTTTTTACTTACATGTATTTTTAAAATAATAATAATAAAAGTAAAAAAGTGAAAAATTATTTTACCAGACACCTTTGTCATAGGAAAAAGTGCCACAACATTGTTTTTCAAAAAATTTTTTTACGGAGTTTTATATAGCGCGAACTTGACCCGAAGGTATCGGGTATCAGAGCGCTTTACATAGCACCAGTTGCGTTACATGAGGACACATTCATTTTTGTTAGGCACGGGGAGATTAAGTGATTTGCCCAGAATCACAGGATGTTCAGCGTCATTGCCGAGACTTGAACCCAGTTCCCTAGATTTGCGGTCGACCGCCATAGCCGTTAGGCCAACTCCTGACATTTGCTTAAAACAAACAGCTAGAATTTAAGTTTTAAATGCATTATTTTATTTGTTTCCCTGTGTGCTGTCAGTGTTATTTCCTACCTTCATTTATATATATGATTCCCTCCTTGTGGTTCCTCGCTTACTTCAAGGCTTGACTGGAGCAGCTTTGAGCCTCTTTTGTCAGCAGTACTACTGTAGTAGATTTTTTTGTACCGTTTGTCAATAACAATTGTATTACTTATTTGTGGTTGTGTTTTTGTATTTGAGGGACCCTTCTTAAACCCCTACTTACATTTTCCTAAATCCCTCCCATTTAAGTATAATGTTTCTAACCACTCCCCCTTACCACTCCAACAGTTACTACTAAAACAGAGTCTGTGCATGGAGGTTTTAGCACTCACTCACAGAATTGATAGGAGAAGCAGAAGCAGAGATTTCTGGGCAGAGGTTTATAAATGGCAGTTGTGAGTACAGGAAGAAATACTACTGGAGTAATACTTCCGGTACTTAAAATTGCTTTTATGAATAGGCCCCTATATGTTTGGCAACTGAGAGCCACTGGAGTGTTTGGAGTGCCAAGATGTTATGACTGTATATCGTCATGGGAAGCCAATTATTGGCAGCTGAGTGAGATAAAAGAATAACAGGTACTGCGTATTAATTTTTAAATGGTAAAATTGAATAGGATCAAAGAGCAGGAACTGAGATATTGTCCGATTGGGCAGATCTAATTCAAAGGTTTTTATTGATTACTAGGTGTATTTGTGCATGTACGAAGGCATGTATGGAGGCCTTTGAAAGAAAGCGATGCGATAGATACAAATGGTCCAAAATCGAGAGGCATTTCCGGTCCCATGCTCAAAATGAAGGGACCACAATCCTGTTATTCCACATCCAAAAAGGAAGAAATCATTGCAAAAAGGAAGGGAGCATATGCAAAGTCTTTGGTTCTTGAAGCCCTATAGCCCTTGGAGAACTGATATAACATCCACAACAGCACAAAATACCATCACCCAAAACGTTACATATTTCAAAGTTGGATTCATGCTAAAACTGCAATAATGTCTGTTTATTATGCCATGAAATGGATAAAAATTACTCTTTTCCTCCAAGTCTTTGCAACAAGAAACATGGTCAGGTGTTGAAAGTTAAGAAGCAGAATTTGCCCCTTGACCTCTTATCACCCTGACCTAGTCATCAAGCGTGTACTTTTCAATATCAGTTCAATACTTGCATATGGACTACAACTGACAAAAAAATAACATTGTCAAACTACAAACAACACACTCCTGCCTTTCACCACTTTAAGTATAAATAAAGCATTACAATAGTCATAAACCAACTCTGCAAGTGAATCCTTCTGCTTTTGGTTTAGTGCTACTGGTATATATTAGTGTTTTTGCCTCTGAATTGATGGTCCGACATAGGATAGGATAATATTTATAAAGTGCACTTATACCCAAGGGTGTCAAGGCGCTAAGCGAACGAGGGAGGAGGAGAACGTACCAATCTCAGGCTAAGTAGCAAATAACCAGGTTTTCAGAAGTTTCCTGAAGACCGGAAGGGAGTCTGCCTTAGAAATGGACGGAGGCAAGGAGTTCCAGAGTTTAGTGGCTGCCACAGAGAAGGAGCGACCACCCCATCTGGACCTGTGAAATCTGTGAGAAACCAGTTTTTTATGAGAGGAGGATCTCAAGGTCCTCCCCGAATTGTACCACTGAAACATGGTTTTTAAGTGTGATGAACCATTGCTGTGCATGGCCTTGTACACCATGCTCAAGACTTTGAAGGAGGTGCGCTTCCTGATGGGGAGCCAATGTAAGGCTCGAATTCCTTACCTGGCTGACTGATATTTCGGGATGTTGAGGATCAGCCTTACCGCAGCGTTCTGTACCGCCTGAAGTTTGTTCAGGGATCTTGTGTTGATGTTAAGGTACAGAGCGTTGCAGTAGTCCAGCCGGGAGGTGACTAGTGCGATGATAGTAGGCCGATGCAGTTCAGATGGAATATACAGCAATACTTTCCTCAGTGTTTTTAAGATGTAGAAACAGGTGCTGACTGTCCGGCTAACCTGGGCATCAAAAGCCAAATCCTCGTCAAACATGACCCCCAGATTTTTTGCAGTTTTGACTGGTACAGGAAGGGGGCCGCAATCTGCAAGCCACCAGGCATTAGACCAGATGGAATTCTGTGATCTGAAGACTATCACCTCGGTTTTGTCCGCATTGATCTTTAATGAATTGTCCTTCATCCAGCATATAATGCTGGACATTCTTTGATTAAATTTTAGGGCAACTGATTGCAAATCATTTGTTATGGAAACAATGATTTGTGTGTCATCCGCGTAGGAGAGCACCTGGAAACTGAAAGATCTCACCAACTCCGTAAGAGTAGTCACATAAAGGTTAAAGAGAGTGGGGCTAAGCGAGGATCCCTGGGGAACCCCACAGGGAAGGCCGAAGGCCTTTGCTCTAAAGCCTCCACAGCTGACGATGTGAGTTCTGCCAGTCATGAAAGAGTGGAGAAGTTGCAGGGCCGTTCCAGCAACTCCAGCTTCCCGCAGTCGCTGGATCATGAGCACTGGGGAGATGGTATCGAATGCTGCTGAAAGGTCGAGCAAAATCAGCACCGCAGAACCGCCTTTGTCAACCTGCTTGCGGATACAATCGGTGGCTGCTATTAGGGTGGTTTCGGTGCTATGACCGGCGCGAAAAACGTTCTGAGAACTGTTGAGGATTTTCTGGGATTCAATGTGTTTCATCAGCTTGACATTGATGAACTTCTCCAGGATCTTGGCCGGAGCGGGGAGAAGGGAGATAGGTCGGAAGTTCTTCAGCTCTGCGGGGTTGGCATTGGGTTTCTTAAGAAGAGATGAGACAATTGCTTCCTTCCAGGTGGCTGGGTAGTTGCAGGACGTGAGTGTGTTATTGAAGACCTTACACAAGAAGTTGACTATTAAGTCAGGAGCAAGTCTAAGTGTGGAGGGCATATTGGGGTCTGAGGGAGCTCCGGACCCTAGGCCAAGTAAAAGTTCCTTGGTTTGCAGAGCTGTGATTTGTGGAAAGGAGGACAAGGCGTACTTCCCAAGATCCTGAGTACGTTTCCCCTTAGACAAGTCTACACTATGCCCATTAACTACCTCTGTGGTAGGTTCCTCATCTGCAGTCAGGGTAAACTCATGAAAAATCTTAAGGAATTTATCCTGGAAGTAATGTGCTACTCTGTCACAGAAGTCTTGGGAGGGGTCCATGACCTGTGTCCCTGGTGGATCAGCAATCTCCTTTAAAACTTTGAAAAGCATGCTGAAGGTATTGTCTGCCGACACTATCTTTTCAGTGAGGAAACTAGATTTGGCCTGAAAGATGGCGTGTTTATATTCCTGCAGGAAGGATTCTGCTTGGCTTTTTCCCGGGGGCAAGGGTTGGCACGCCATTTCCGTTCTTGCCTGCGGTATTGACGTCTGAGAGCCCTGAGCTCTTCCGAAAACCAAGGGGCTGAGGGTGTAGCTCTTTTAATGACAACGTTTTTAAATGGAGCAACTATGTCTAAGGCCTCAGTGATCCAATTACTGAAACCCTCTGCCGTGGAAGGATGAGCGATGTAGTTCCCATCTGAAGCTGAAGCCAATGCGGCCTTCCAATTGGTGGCTGTAACCTTGTTCAGACCCCTGCAACGTATATGTTTGAGTATTAGGGGGGAACTCTTGTTTACTTTAGTGAGATGAGGGAAAATATTATTAAACTCGACCGGCCAATGGTCAAACCAGCTGAGGGGCTGAACTGCCTCAATCGTTAGATTTTTGTGGTTAGCAAAAATACCATCCAAAGTGTGGCCGGCACTATGGGTGGGAGAACGAACAAGTTGCACAAATCCTGTAGATGGAAATTGAAATCCCCTATAATGGTGTAATGAGCCATGGTGACAAATGGTTCGAGGGTTTGGCACCATGTCTCCAGAAACTTGGCCCTTGGCCCAGGAGGGCAATAAACCAGAAGGCCTGAAAAATTACAGTTTTCGGATAGCCTAATTCTGAGCGTGGCTGCTTCCAGAAGTAAGCCAGAGGCACTTTCCACATTGCTAAGGGTACATCTAAGGGAGTCCCTGACCACCAGGGTCAGGCCACCTCCTCTTCTGTCAGGGCGGTCGCATTTAAGAATAATGTAGCCTGGGGGGACAGCATCTGCCAGGTCGGGACCCGAGTGATCCTTGGCCCAGGTTTCCATAATAAAAAGACAGTCCAGATTGAGTGACTGGATGGTTAGGGCAATCTCGGTCTTGTGTTTGGGTATTGAGCGAGCATTAATCAGCGCTCCCCTGATTGAGCTGGATCCAAGTCCAGTCTTGATATTGGATTCATATGCCTTTTCTACTCCCGGCTCATGAGGCCATGCCAGGAAATCCGGAATGGAAGCCCGACCATTAGTAGGGCAAAAGTTACAATGCCGGCAGACCTCTGCCTCCCCTGTGATGAGGTTAACCCTATCTGTACACCCCCCATGCTGCATTTTAGGATGCAGCTCAAGCAGATGTGTCCTAGAGTAGGCTCTTACCGGGATACTATTGTCATTTGAGAAAAAATGGGCAGCAGCCTGACCCCTGGCACCGTCAAGGCACGGATGGGCACAGACAGGCTTGCCTTTGGTGCGCGCGCCCACTGCATGCGTCCAGTTTAAATGCCCCCAAGAGCCGGAAGTGCAGAAAGGGCTGGACCGCCAACTTCTAAGATGGCGGCACGCTCAGGTGAAGGTAAGAAGGAGAGGAACTCTCTCTGTGCAAACGGGAAATCCCAGAGACAGAGCGAAGAGTCCAAGGAAAAAAGAGGTGAGGGGAGACTGAAGGTGCTCACTCACTCGTAAATAGAAATATTATGCTGACAAGTTAAAAGCAACAGGATAAAAGCAGGTTAAAAGCAAGTACCCAAAAAAAAGGTAGACGCGTCTTACTCCTCCATATGCCCGCTGCACGCTCGTGGCTGCATCCGGTTTAAATGCCCCCAAGAACCGGAAGTGCAGAAAGGCCTGGACCGCCAACTTTCAAGATGGCGGCCTGCTCAGGTGAAGGTAAGAGGTAGAGGAACTCTCTCTGCGCAAACATGAAATCCCCGCGGCAGACCGAAGAGTCCAAGAAGATAAGAGGTGAGGGAAGACTGAAGGTGCTCACTCACTCGCAAATAGAAATATTATGCTGACAAGTTAAAAGCAACAGGTTAAAAGCAGGTTAAACGCAAGTACCCATAAAAAAGGTAGGCGCGTCTTACTCCTCCATATGCCCGCCTGCATGACATAACTCTTTTCTTGATATCATTGTACGGTGTTTTGTCAGCTATGATTGATAAGCACATATTCATATAATAGTTTTAAGGAAAATTATATTAAAATTGTAAATCTCTCCTATATGAAGTCTCCCTTCTGGTGCAATTATATCTCACCATACGCCTGGCCTGGTCGCAGTTGAACTCAGCATGTACTCATAAGTAGTGAGGCAGAAAAAAAGCTGCATGGATCACCCTGCTGACAGAGTCAAGACACAGCAGAAGAAATAAAGGTCAAAAGTAAATTAAAAAGTGAGCATTCAAATTGCTGATGGATCTGAAAAAAGGTACTTATGTCTAGGTATAAAACTACTGGCTTATCCACAGCCCCATATACACCCACAATTAACTACTTCAGTTTGTCCCAGGCTTCTTGCTATGCGTCTCCCAACCCCACATATTTATAGCTAGGCACAGCTACATACAGACTGTAATCTTTACTACAAAATCAAACTATTAATCCCTTACCTGCTTGGCCTTTCCTCATCAGTGCCGAGCCATGTTTTGGGTATTTGAGGTAGTTTGTGCTTAGGCCTCCATAACCTTTTGTCCACATAAGGTATCCACTGCAAATTTGTGTCCTTTTTTCCAGCATCCTGGGTGTTCTAAATGTACCCAGGGTTTGTGGATTCCCCAGGAGGGGACCGAGGAAATAGCCAAAACAAAATATAGCAACATTTTGAGTTTTTTGGGGAAAAAAGTAAAAAAGTGCTCTGGTTAAAAGTGTCTGTTTTTTCATAAAAATTGCATCAACAAGTGGGTAGCTGTGCTAAGGTCACCATCTTCCCAGCTTTCAGGAACATGCAGAGCTAAATCAAAAACCTGTGTTTTTTTAAACCACAGTTTTGGCTTAGCCCATTTTTCCTATTTTTTGCCCTTTCAACCTGCTGCCACTTGTGGTGAAAACCAGTGAGAAACCCATCAGTGATCCAGGAAAGCTATATATTTCTGAAACATGAACAAATTTCCGAATTCAGCAAGAGATCATATATGTAGATCCCTCAAGGTTTTCTAAAAGAAACTAAGGGCCTTATTATGAGTTTGGCGATGCAGGAGTGGCACTGCCAAACTTGTGTAGGAAACGCCCGGTGGATCAGGACTTTTGTCCTGGTCTGGCAGGCGGTTCTTTGGCAATCCCAGGGCGGCGCTTATGAAATAGACACCGCAATGGGAACATCAAAGTCAGTACCTGCACGGCATGGACTGCTGCAGTCTATGCCGTGCAGGTACTGGTGTGTATGCACACAGGGGGCACATTTTGTGCCCCCCTGTGTGCATGCACATGGCGTGAGGCACCAGGTTTCCTCACCGCCACACTTTTCATGGTGGTCCCACTGCCATGAAAAATGTGGTGGTGAGGAAACTCGTAATATGCTTGGCAGGTCCGCAGCGGGCCTGCCAAGCATATTGCTCAGGACTGCCGCGCAACTGCCAGGGAACAGCAGTTCCCTGGCGGTTGTAGTGGTCCTAGAGCGGCCCAACCACCCTAGCCATGATAGGACCGCAACCGTGAGCCCTGTGCTCCATGGACCGCTAGACTCATAATAAGGCCATAAGTGTTAAAATAAAGAAATATTGTAAATGAGCAGGAAAAAACTGCCATTTGTGACAATGTTTTCATCTGTAACGTTTTGTCATGATGGCCGATTTACAAAAGCAATATACTATTACTTTTGCTGGACCCTTTTGGAGGTGGAGTCACATAGCGTTTGTAGGTTCTCCAATTACCCGAGGTACCCAGAGCCAACAACCGACCTGCACTGTACAATGGTTTTTCATTGTGTACTTAGTATACACCAATTCATATGGTGAAATATGTAAAGTGAAAAATAGGTATCAAGGTAACCTAAGTGTTTCTGAAATGGGCACTAGATATGGAATTTAGAAGCAGTAGTTATTTCTACATCTCTGAATTTGTGGATACTCGTAGGAGCATATGATTTAGAGGGTATTTTTAAAATGTCTCCCACATGTCCTTTGATAAACTTGTTTCCTCACTTGTGTGGGTAGGCCTAGTGCCTACGACAGGAAATGGCCCAAAACGCAACATGGATACATCACATTTTTCATATCAAAACTACGTCATTTTTTGCAAAGTGGGTAGTCGTGGATCTTTGGCCCTAGCTCAGCCAGCACCTAGGGAAATCTAGCAAACCTGTACATTTTTTACAACTAGACACGTAGGACAATCCAAGATGGGATGACTTGCGTAGTTCTCACCAGGTTGTTTTTCTCAGAATCTCTTGCAAACCTCAAACTTTGACAAAAAAACTAATTTTCCTCACATTCTGTGTTGGAAAGTTCTGGAATCTGCAAACTTTTTTTCACCCAGCATTTCCCTAAGTCTTCCAACAGGAATGGTACCTCACTTGTGTGAGTTGGCCTAGTGCCTGCATCAGGAAACGGCCCAAGACAAAACATGAATACATCACATTTTTCCACCCAAAACTGACCCGTTTTTTGCAAAGTGGACAGCTGTGGATTTTGAGCCCTAGCTCAGCGGCCACTTAAGGAAATGTGGTATGCTATACTAGGGGTTTTGTGGTAGTCTTGCTAGCCTGCCACTGTTCTGGAAGGTTTATGTAATGAAGGCTCCTGGGAGGAATGTTATTATTTGAAGTGAAGAGGCAGTTAGTTTCCAGGAGCTGCTGACTGATGGATAGGGTTTATTGTACTGGACTTATGTGCATGAATAAAGAAAGAGTTTATATCCAGCTTGTGGAAGATTGATCATTTCTACAGGAAACCTAGCAAACCTGCACATTTGAAATTACTAAACACCTAGTGGAATCCAGGATGTGGTGACTTGCATGGATCTCATGAGGTTTTTTAACCTGCAACGCCATGCAAACCTTAAACTTTACCTGAAATCATGCATTTTCCTTATATTTTTGTGATGGAAACTTTTGGAACCTGCAGGAATCCACAACATTCCTACCACCCAGCAATACCCCACTTGTGCCGATAAAAACGCTGCCCCACTTCTGTGGCTAGGCCTAGTGCCCGCGACAGGAACTGATCAAACTAGGATCAATTCTAGCCCTTGCATAGGGACTCCCATTGACCTCGGTTTGATCCGTTCCTGTCAGTTGTCAGATGCATAGCTCAACCTGCCTTTGCCTTGCTGTAATTTTGCTGCTTCTGATTCTTTTTTAATACCTGTCTTTCCATTTAAGTTTGTGTTTTGCTATTACCTTTGTCCTTGCTAGCTCATTTTAATCGTTGGTTGTGATGGATTTGCTTGATGTCTGTCTGTTTTCAACGTCCTCTATAACATTCTTGTCCCTAAAGCTAGCATAAGTACTCCTATTTTCAAAGTGTTCTGCGTTTGGAAAACACACTGCATCATGTCTGTGCTGTGCTGGATGTAAATCGTGTTCATATCCTGGGCTGTTTTGGCAGTATATCCTTGTCCGATTACAATCTGTGTTGTTAGTAAATCCTATTTTGATGCTTGTCCTCTGATTGACCTATCCACAGGCCTGCCCATCTATGTACATTTATAAGCCGTGCTGTAACATCTAACTCAGTTCTTCCTCATAATTGTCTGCTTCTGTGTTTGGATAGTATATACATTTGGGCCCACATTTACTAAAGCTTTGCACTGGCAGTAGTGCAACACAAAGTGGCACATCCTGTTTATTATCCAGTGCAAAAGGTGTTTTGCGCTGGAAACGTGAACTTTTCACAGCACAAAAACTTTTTTTACCTTTGTGCTGCTTTGCGTCAAATGGGTGTTAATGGGGAAGAGCAATAAAAACACCCATAGATTTTGATACAAAGCTGATTTACTAAGGTAGCCAGACTGAGCATTGCCTCAAAAACACCTAGTTAAAGCAGATGAAAACAAGGGGAAATATGTTCAATGCACGGCCCACATCCAATATGCAGGAACCTCGAAGGTTTGTCTACATGAATGAATTTGTATTGAAAGGGTATGTCTCCAGTACAAACACTATTTTAGAGAGTTGCCACTCACCTCCGCACCATGGTGCAAGGCTGTGCTTCATGCAAGGCCACTTTTTTGTCCACCAACGCAGGGAATGACATCAACAACCACACAGTCTTTGTAGATATGGAACTGTTTTCCCCTTTGTGCAATACAGCACAGCAAATTTGGATGCTGCACCATGTAGCAGGAAAACTTACAAAATCTGTCCCTTGGGTTTCTCTTTTTTTCATAATTTCTCATCATCGATGATCGCATGGAACACTGTGGAATACTAATTTTGTTAAGATCCAGAGTTTTAGATTTTTTTTCATTTATTTCAGATGTTTTTTAGCAGGCTTAAAGCATGGATGATAATGGGACATGTGTGTAATGCTATAAGAGGTACACATAAAATGTATATATGTTGTGATCAGTCATAAAGAATTTGGATACAAAGTATGGTACATATAGCTATTAATGGGCCCGCTAGTTATAGTGACATATGTATCAGAAGCATACTTGGTTCCAAGTAGCAAACTGAAGTACTGTTTTATGGCTATAAAGGAAAAGAGAAAAGTAACAGCATAACAGGGGGATAAAAAGCCATAGGGGAAATGAAAAGCTAGAGATATGAAGAAGGGATATGGGCTAATCAAATTGTGTATAGTCATGATGGTCAAGGGAGAAATGTAATTACAGTCTCTTTTAGGAGCGTCTGCTTCAGGATGTTGGGCTCTGAAGTGATTATAGTGGTACATGCACGGAGTTCCAGAGTTTCCTTGAACATAAGAAATTGTGAGATTTTGAAAAACATGTTTTGTCTGCATTTCTAGTGAAGCACAGACAATCCCACCACATATGGAAGGAAATATTAGCAGCACTTTTCCATTTAGAAAGGATTAATTTCATACCCAAGGCAAGCATGAGATCGATAAGTAGGAGGTCATCTTTGGGTAATAAAGGAAGCTCTATATAAGCTAAAATGCCTAGCGGGCTGTTGTAGCATCAATGCTTAGATGAATGTGGAAGATATTCCAAATGAGGTTTTGAATTTGGTTCCAAGGAGGAGGTACATGCATGCAATTAAATAACAAATCCATTAGAACTCCCAGGGCTGCCTTACCATCGCAAAAAAAGGTGTGAGTTTATAAGACCTAGTTTTTTAGGATCCAAATAGCCTTGTCTTGTATCCAATATCTGCATTGTGGGATTGCAGGTGTGATCTTGCATTTGAAAGAAGAAGAGGATACTATAATAACTCATGGTGTTTACTAGCGACTACGTGGCCTGAAATGGTATGCCTAATCTTTACATAGAAATGGTTTTAAGAGTAAGGTGTGGTGTTGAGAGTGAGAGAAGTGAGTATACTTTTTAAGCTAAATGGCCCAAACTTGTAAGCCAATGTAGCAATATTGGAAGATGGTCTGACCCTAGTTTCCTTAGCCAACCTTAATTTTTAGGAATTTGTAAAATCCATATTAGAAAGATTGTAGGAGTGCTGTAGTGATGCAAAGGATGTCGAGTTGTCCTCTCGACCCCATGTCTTTAATTTGGTTTATGCCTTTTTACCCCTAATTTACACCCAAATATTGTTTTCCAATCAATCTTTGTGTGTTTATTATGACACAAGGAAGCAAGAATAGATTTAGGCATTTGAAGTTGAAGCTTTTTCTCTAGTTTGCATAGTGATTCCAGTGTACTATTCATAATAGTGTAAGAGTGCTCAATTTTCAAAAGAGATACACTTTTAGTTGTGAGAAGAGCTTGCAGGGATAAAGGCTGGAGGAGCTGTGATTCAATAGGTAGCCATACCAGAGATTTCTGTACATCTGAAGAAAGCCACCAGGCCCATTGTCTGGCCAGAAAGGCAGATTGGTATCTTGTATAGTCAGGTAGTTTGACACCACTTTTGGTTTTATCCAGCCTAGGTTTTTTGAGGGATATTCTTGTTTTTTTATTATACCAAAGGAATTTAGATATTAGTTTGTCAATTATTTTATAAAATGATTCAGAGAATCGTAGTGGGAGCATAAAAGTGGTAAGTTAACTATGGGAGTAAGCATCATCTTGGCTATCTCTAACCTATTCCACCTTGTGATAAGTTTTGGGGACCATTGTGAGATATTATGGAGGCTTCCCAGGAATTCTATGAAAAATTATACAACCCTCCCAAGAAACTTTTTATCAATAACTGTGAGGCATACCTAAATAAACATTGCCATCTCAAATTGGAAAAGTACCACAGAAAAGAACTGAATAGCCTCATCTCTCAAGCAGAAATTTTAAATGCAATACGACAACGAACTTCCTAGCAAATTCTATAGAGCTTTTGCACATTCACTCCTTTACATAATCTTTTCCTTCATTTTGCAAGAACAGATACTATTCTAGGATCAGCTGCTAAAGCAACTATTGTTGTAATATCTGAGAAGGGTAACAATCACCTATATACAAAAAATTACCTGCCAATTTCACTGGTTCAGGAAAGGCCTTAAAGACACACTGGTCACTAATGAACAAAAGATGATTTCTAGGATCAGAGAACTCAGCTTTTAGGATCTTTGTTGGAGAATCAAATTTTGATGAAGTTAAAGTTTTGATGGTCTGTATTAAACTCAAACTTTGAACTAGCAGCAAAGACTGGCACTCATTATTTTATTAATACACAAATATGTTGCAGAAATGTCAACGTGAGGCTACAATATTGATTTTCATTCTGGCCATTTGTTTCCTATGCCCCAGCTTGCTTCTCCTTTTCTCAAATGGGAAACCGTACACAGATGAACTGGTGTGTAACCCGATTTCAAATAGCAATAATACATCAGAGATGAAAATAATAGACTAAAAGGAATGAAACCCATTGGTTGTTTTTGTTGGAAATTGGGTTACTGGTTGAGGGGGTGAAACGCTACTCAAACAGCAACCACAATCTCTGTCAGGGTGAAACACAAGCAAACCCCAAATTAACCTATGCTTAACCCTCTGACAGCTTGACACAACACTTAGAGGCACTGTGTAAAGTACTTCTGCAGCACTTCAAACAGTAATACAGTGAAAATACAAGAAAAAACCCACACCAATTTAAAATAATAGATAAAACTTTAATAAATCATTTGAGACCAAAACGGTAGAAATCCAATCATGAGAACTGAAGATTTTTAGGTAAAAATAGTGTCTACAAGCACAAAGTGCTAACTATGGTTATCTGGTTGGGCCTGACCGTGACAAAGTCACAAGTTGAGGCCAACCGCGATGGAGTGCGGGCCGGCTGCAGAGACCAAGTTAGGCTCACTGAACAAAAGTACCTTAAATTCTAGTTTGCGGAGTTCTGCAATATCCCGCACCAAGGATATGTCACTCAGTGGTGGTTCCGAGGAACTGCAGGGCTGCAATTCAGAGTACCGCATCATCATTGAGGATGTCGTTGATGAGGAGCTTGCGATGCTAAGTCCTGCATCGAAGATGCATTGCGCACCGGTGGTTCAGAAGAAGCGGTGGTGCTGTGATGCCAAGTCCTGCGTCGTCATCGAGGATGCCATTGACAAGGGGCTTGCGATGCAAAGGCCTGCGTCAAGGATGTGTTGCACAGCAGTGGTTCCAAGGAAGCTGTGGGCTGCAATACGAGGTCCTGCATCAGGGATCCGCTGGTCAGCGGAAGTTCTGAAACTACTTCGAGGAGATGTGTCGCACTGTGTCGGTTCTGCCCACAGGACCACAGCTGGCCTGGCAGAGCACTTTCAGGGCCATTTCCAAGGGTCCAGGACTGGGGTGGCACCACTTGTGGGGCAAGACTCACAGCAGACTGAGCCCAGGTACTAGGTTCAAGTTGATTAGAGCCTTTTCTACACCTGAGGCTCTGATCAGGAGGCCAGCCAACTAGCCCTTGGAGGCACTCAGATGTCCTGGGTTCAAGATGCAGGTCCAGTCCTTTCACTCAGACATCAGGGCAGCAGAGTAGCGGTCCTTCTTGCAGCAGAGCAGCACAGCAATACTTCTGAGTCTTCGACAGGTGCACATAGGTGTACTGAAGAGTTGGGTTTGAAGGTCCAATATTTATACCTGCTGCCCACTTTGAAGTAGGTGAAGTTTATAGAGGATTCCAACCCCAGAGGTTTTTGGAATGTCCTGCCTCCCTGCCCTTGCCCCAGCATGTCTGGGGTCTCAGTAGACTAGTGGCAAACCCTTTGCAAGTGTGCTTGTGCAGAACATTTGTGATGTATAAGTGTGGTAAATGACAGCCCCTCCCCCTCATGAAGTCAGAAATGACACACCTATGCTCCTGTGTCTCACTAGAAGCAATATACAAAGACCAACTGCGAGCTACACCAAGTCATGTGACCCAGGAAACAGACTGTAGGCGCCTAATGGTTGGGCCCCAAAAACATGTTGACATTCTAAAAGTGGCTTTCCCAGAATTGTGACTTACAATCCAACTTTACCATCAAATAGGGATTCAACATGCAATTCTTTAGACACCAATCTCACTCATTAAATGTAATAAGTTGACCCAAATGTTATCCTATGGGAGAGGCAGGCGTTGCAGTAATGGAAAACAAATGTAAGAGTTTTTCACTACCAGGACATGTAAAAGGCAAAGTACATGCCCAACTTCTTAAATACAGTGCACCCTTCACTATGGGTTATTTAGGGCCTACCCTAGATGTGCCTTGTATGTATTAAAAAAAAGAAGGTTTAGGCCTGGCAAGAGGTTGATATTGCTAGGTTGAAATGGCAAGTTAAACGGCACACACAAGCTGCAATGTCAGGCCTGAGAGGCTACATAGGTGGGTGGCACACTTAGTGCTGCAAGCCCACTAGTACCATTAAATTTACGGGCCCAGAGAACACGTAGTACCAATTTACTAGGGACTTACAAGAAAATGAAATGTGCCAATTGAGTGTTAGTCAATTTCATCATGTTTAAAGGAGAGAGCATGCACACTTTTGAACTAGTTAGCAGTGGTAAAGTGCACAGAGTTCTATAGCCAACAAACACTAGGGGTGGGTGGAACTCACAGAATTTGAATTCCGAGGAGTTACAGAAAAACTGTGTGAGATTCCATGGAATTCTACCAACCGGCGGAAAATATGCAGCTTGCGCTACAATTTAGCGCTGGCAGCGCAAGCAGCACTGAAAATTGGCGCGACTGGCACCATGTGTTGTGCAAGAGCGCACAGCCATTCGAGTTGATTTTGCTGCTGCTCGAGTAGAAAATCTACTAGAGCGGCAGCAAATCTACTCGAACGGCATCCCTCTGACTGTGACCGCTCACTAACACCGGTGACCGCTCGCGCTAGAAAATCGCACTAAGGGATGCCACATCTCGGTCATGCTTGCCAGCTCATACATTCTGGAGCCTCGTGGGAGAAAAAGTCCGCCACACGGTGATTCGTGGAATATCTCTCTCTTACCTTTGCAGAGCAGAGCTAAACCGCTCCACAGACAATTCATATATTACCTATTGATGAACCATAAACTGCGCTATATTTGCTGTCAGTTGTGTTTGATAAATATCAGGGTATTCCTGTTGCCACTGAACAGTTCTGCCTAAAACACTATTCTATTCCCTCTCTTCCAATGATCCTTTCCCCTGGTGTGCACACGTTATGATCTGTGGGTTTCCCCTCACAACTCATTTTGTTTAAAACATGCATCTTTCAACAACTTTGGCATAGATTACAAATTTAAGCAGAGCAGAAATCCCATGTACTCAGAGCAGATGGTAATTGTTTGCATTCAACTCAAAGAATTTTGGAATTCCTTGTGAAATTCCACCTGGTAAATCCTGGCCTGCACAGTTATTCCCTGTTCTGTAGGGTTTAGCTCATAATAGTCTGATTTATGTCTGAAATATGTGAAGTAAGGTAAATTAAAGCCACCTAGAATGTTCTGCTCATGTATCTGCCTAACGTATAATCAGGGCCTTACATGGATAGGCAGCATTGACCAACTGAATGAATTTGTTACATGAATTGAGTAAAGACCTCATATTTACCAACATTTTAATAATCTTTCAATTACGTTCAACTGGCAGTAAAATACATTGCAGATTCGCTATGTAGCCCATTGTGTAGAAAAAACACAGATAAAAATGCTCTTGTACAACATTCACCGCGCTTGGGCATTATGCAAAAGGGTATCCATTAAATAATTTCTTAGAATAAATCACAATTGCTAACTAAAAGGAGATAATTTACGGAAGCATAAATTCTTAGTGCTAAGCTAATGTGGATAACCTAAAAGCCTTTTTAACCAAGCCATTAAACAGGCCTAGTTCTGCCTGAGTCAACAGCTATGCCCCTACAAAACAAGCACAGGCAAATCCAATAGCGTTCAGCTTTAAATGGCTGAGTTGTTGACATTTAGCAGTGTCAGTATAAGGATATTTGGGTGCTGGGCAACGCACACTTTGGGGGGCCCTGTTCTGAGCATCTTTGATTTTTTTTTACCCTGTGTCTGCTTGTTCAAGCTGCCATGATACCAAACAAATATTCAGATATGGGATCAAACAAAAATAGTTCAAGCATATATTTATAGTGTTCCCAGAAATCCTTAAAATGACACTGGGCAGACAGATAAAAAAGTCAAAGGTACCTAGAAGTGACAGAGAGGGAGAAAGTAAATTTTCATTAGGGCCTAATTGCTCACTTTACCCATGCCTTAAAAGTTCTCTAGACTTTACCAATGCTTGTTTGCACTGCCATGGAAATGTATGTGTCAAGAATCAAGTACATGCATACCTGGCAATCTGGGAACAGCCACCATGTGTCATCACACATGGGCACATGTGTCATGATTTGATTGTGCACAGATTGTGATGTGTGCTTAATGACAACTGAACATGTGTGTGTCATGATGACACATATATGCATGTGTTGTGACACATGCCTGCTCATGCGTCATGATGCGGCCTCTGTTCTTTTTTTTAATTTCTTTTTTCTAGATGGTGGATGTCTATCTTGAAATGGTATATTAAAAAACAAATGTTTTTGAAAGGACATTCTAGGAAAGGAACTGCCTGGGTGCCAGGGAATTGCAGCTGCTGGGCCCTCCAAAAATTAATTTAAGAAAAAACAAATAATGTTGTATCTTTTTAAGTGCAGAGACTACGCAGTTGAAAATATACTACTCGTAAAATACGTTTGTGAAAAGCAAACAATCGTAAACTTAACCAAAACTGTAGGTTTATCTTTGTGACTCATGCCCATTGTATATGCTCAATAAAGCATTATTCATGGTCCCTAGAAACCTAGCTTTCCCTACCTTAATGTCTTCTTAAAGAGTTTGCAAACTTACAAAGTTTTGTTTTTGCAAAGATTGTTTTTAAACTTCATAATTTTTGTGAATTGCATGAAGTTCATAAGGCTAAAAAAAATTAATAGGGTAAAAAAACGTCGGCTAAACGCAGGCCGTTGGGCAGTGATTGTTTTACGTCAAATATAAAAGCTGATAAGGAAGGACTCAAAAGTGGTCCTCAGCAAGGAACATTGTTTTATTCAGAATGTTAGGACAGCTGTGATCCCATTATGTCCACCCAGGCAGGTTTTCTGGGATTCCATGCAGAGAGGTTGAGTTTATGCACACTTGATGAGAGCTTGCATGGCAGCCAAAGCATTAATAACAAAATGATTTTCAGGATTTATTTATTTTATTTTATTTGAAAAGTTTTATATAGCGCTGGCTAGACCCGGAGGTATCAGAGCGCTTTACAAGAGGATCAGCAAGTTGTCTTGTGGATTGTTACCTGCCTTGTTATGTTGGCCTAGGCCTGGCTGCCATGCTGCTTTTCTTTGCGCACGTTACACTGAGCCGGGCTTCCCTCGCCCTTTGCTTGTGCCAAGTTCTTTTGCACTGTCTGCATTTTCTGTTGTTCACCTTTTTGGGCTCAGTCTGCACAAACATGTACAAGGTCGCATAACAATGTATTTTGGTTCTTCCTGATATGGCCAGTCTTGCGCACCCAGACATAACATTAGGTGCAATTGCCAGGAAGAATTCGATGTGCATTTACTACTGTGGTTTACTAGCGCTTAACACACTTGGAGAAATCCCTTTCAGTGAGAAGAGCTATGCTGTCCTGCTGATGTAATTCTGCATCTAGAGACTGAGGTATGGGGGTTCGCTAGTCAAAGCCCAGAGGTCTTCTATTATTATAATAAACTATCTTACTGCAAGGGGAGGGTGGTAATGTTATTTATACGTTTATCCACTGAGCTCTGAGATGCTTTCCCCGTTTGTATTCTATGGAATTGTAACCATGCTGCTGATATTAGTCATATGTATTATGCTATTAGTACTGACACGTGTACTGTATATTAGAGCACGTAAGTTGGAATAAACATTTTAACCTACCCAGTGTCTCTTTCTACGCACCTTGTGAACAAGTACGAGTGAGTGACGAAAGAGTGTTCTTGCTTCAGCGAGTCCTGAGATAAAGATACCGTGTTCTGGGTTGTCCAAACATTAGTACTTGGGTGCTAATGGGATGCTAAGCTAGTTGGGTTGGGGTTTTTGGGTACTATGGTATATGGTGGCAAACCACTGTATTCCAGGGTCCCATTTTCCTGTGCATAGCTCTGTGTATGTGCAGAAACCTTATGACATGGCGCGACCACCGTGGGGCAGCTTATCTGCGAGACGCTTGAGTAGTACTTGTGCTTGTCCACAAACCCCTCGCGTACGCTTCCGGAGGCGTATGTGACGGTGATACCTCCTATATTGAATGTTTTATAGGTTCTTTCAAGCTTGATATTATTAAAAAAGGTTAGTTAATAGACCCATTTTTGTGCTCCCTGTTAGGTTGTCGAATATATCTGTTTAGTCATGGCTGGTGTGGCGATTGCTGCACATAGTCGAGGGGCACTCCGAGACCACTTACGGGTGTATGGAGTGCCTGATACAGGGATCGATTTGGTCTTTGTGGTTCAAGCCGATCCGGCTTACCACTTTGAGGTGTTTTACACTTGGATCACTTTTGAAGCGGTGGAGGCAGATGATAATCTGTTTCATGAATATAAGCCCACCGCTATTCCTGCTGCCTATCGACCCTATACCGCTCTTGAAGTACCTCTCACGGCTTGGCAGCACCGTGTTTGGTTTAATGGCGCCCTACCACAACCAACTACCGCAGTTCGTTTAGGCCCCTTGTCAATTCAGGGGGCCACTTGGCCTGTATTGGCCGGGTATACCCCGCATCCAAATTATCTGGCATTACCGCTTGCGGAACTGCGCACTATGCATACCGAATTGGTACGAGTGCATCGAGCCCTAGTGACATACGTTACAGGTAGTCTACATGGAGCTGCTCCTGTAGTCGCAGGCCAACCAGCTATAGCCGCTGGAGTGACTATAAGTCCTGTCATGGTAAATTCTGTGATGGGCAAACGTCCACAAAATAAGGACGACTATCCTTACTGGCTTGCAGAAAAGTTCGATCAGATAGAAGCAGTGTTTCCCCATACATCCCCAGTAGATAAACACCGCATCCTAACGATAAGTTTGCCAAAAGACATAATCCCCGATTTGACATCATGTGAAAACTGGGGTAAGGTATTCGCAGCAGTTTATTCAAAATGTTTTGGAACTCCTTCCATGACGGTTCTACCCTCTGTAATTAAAAAAGTACAGGATGAACATGGCCCTGAAGCGGCTGTGGAATTAGGGATGAGACTAGTGGGAGTGTTTGATGTAGTAGCTGAGCTGATCCTTGGAAATGTCAAGGGCGATGCTATGAACTTTCAAGTAGCGAATGCTTTGGCTTTGGTCCCAGAGTTGGACAGGCCCCGCGAATTACCGAAAATAATTGCCCGGGCTTATAAAACAATTGGAAGAAATAGCCTAGGCAACAAGCCTTTTGTAAAAATGCAAACTCAATCGCAAACACAAGTTACACAAACAAAAAGTGCATCTGAGAAAGATGATAAACCGGTCTTCACTAAAAAGAGTTGGAGACAGAAAAAACAGGGTAAGCAACAAAAGAAGCCGGGGTCGAGAGGCGCTTCCCCAGTTTCGGTTTCTTCTGAACGTACTTATGATTTACGTGATAGGTCAAGGATTAAATCACCAGAAAGGTTTCAGAGCTCTGATACGCGTTCTCCTCGTTCTTCACAGGCCCAGACGTCGTCACAGGCTGGTGGAGGAGGACGGCAAGATAGAGGAAGGGGCCGAGAGGCTCCCCAGGAGCGAGACCAACCTCGACAACAAGTCAGAGGTAAAGCAGAAGACTTTCATCTTCCTCGACCGCAATTTCAGAAGAAAAAAGTGGCCGCTGTCACAGCAAAATATGCCTCAGACCGTGAGAACGAGACTCCAGAATTGGACGTGGGCAGTGACCCTCCTAGACAGCGCCGCGGAAGTTACCATAGTGCGGGAGGCGCTACGTCCTCATATGGAGGCGACAGCAACTGAAACATTCGTTACTGTAGAGACAGCTGACACGAGAGTGGCACCCCCTGACAGACTATATAATATAGTCATACAAATTGAAGGTGACATACCGCGTGAAATAAAAGGGATTTTTTGGGAAAATCTAACCTCTTCATATGACATTTTGTTAATGGAGGTGGATTGGCCACCCCCATTCGTTTTAGCTGCACATAAAGGAGAGGAGGTAATCCTTCCAAGCTTTTCACGGCATGTCCCAAAAGACAAAGCTGAAGCACTTGCAGCTGAGTGGGCTGTGTACCTGGCACCAGCGTTATACCGCAACCATGTGGGATGGGATGAAGAATCACCTCCTCATGCAATACCTTTGCGGTCACTACCGCAGCCACAACCCCAATATCCCATCAAACGGCAGGCAAAAGGCCCCGTCTCCGAAATTCTGACACAGTTGGAATATCAGGGAGTAATTGAACCATGCGTATCACCTATGAACAATCCCCTTTTCGTGGTTTCTAAACCCGATGGATCGTACCGTTTAGTTTTGGATTACCGGCATTTAAATACTCATTGTCGGAACTTTGCGGTGCAAAATACACACAGTTCTGCGCTTGTAGACAGTCTTGTTCGTAAAAAATACAAAACGACACTTGACCTTTCAAACGGTTTCTACACGCACAACCTAGCCCCGGAGAGTGGTCAATGGACCGCATTCACATCCGGTGGTAAATTATTCCAGTTCCGGCGTTTACCCATGGGCTACAAAAATAGTCCGGGTATATTCGCCGCCCGTGTTGTTTCTTTGTTAAATGACATTGATCAAGACGCATGTTCGTATGTAGATGACATCTATCTGACAGACGACGAGTTATATCAGCATCTGCTCCGTGTGGACCGCATTATTCTTGAATTTGCGGAGCAGGGTTACAAATTTAACTTTGCTAAATCACACATTGCTGAATTTACCGTTCTGTTCTTGGGCTATGAGCTCAATAACGAAGGTAAGGGCTTAGCCCCCCATTTCTTGGAAAAATGTGCACATTTGTGCCCCCCAAATACTCTGAAGAAACTTCAGTCTTTGCTGGGGTTCCTGAATTTCGGGCGTACTTACATTCCCGAATATGCCCAGCGTATCAAGCCTTTGTATGCTTTGATACAACCTACTTATTCAAGGTCTTGCTGGCTGCCTGAGCATACCTCAATTCTGCAGTCTTTGCAGACAGACCTATTGGAGTCTAAATATCTTTTGACTCGTGATAACCACACAAACCTGGTGATTAGAATAATTCCGGGGGCGGTGGGATTCACATACTTAACCTTTAATGAAGGTGATACAGTACCCATCGCATACAAGTCGCATCTGTACACTTCCGCTGAATTGCGCTTTACATCTGTTGAAAAAGTTCTAACTGCAGTGCAAATGGCGATTCTAAAAGAACGCGCACTAGCACAGGGAAAGCGAATTCTGGTGGTAACACCCTGTCCTGCCCTAGAGGCAGTAACAAAGGCAAGTGTACCGAACTCAAAAGCAATGCATCCCCGTTGGATACAATGGGCTACATCCTTGACGTCTTCGGACGTCACTTTTGTTTTTGATTCTTCTCTTCAGACTCAGGAGTTTTTGCAGTATGAATTCGTTCATCCTCCTCCTTTGTTTTTACTACCGCTTGAGGATTACAAATGTGTGATCTACACCGATGGTTCGGCGCAACCGGCCACTGGGTCCAAGCACGCTTATTCAGCTGCTTGTGCTATTGTTGCGGGTTCCTTTGTGAATGGAACGTTCAAATCCTCTGTAGTGCACACTCGCACACTTGGAGATAGTACCGCACAATTGGCCGAGCTGCATGCATTGCTTCTTGCACTTGAGTTCGCTTCTCAGGATGAGACAACTCTTATTGTATGTGATTCCTTCTACTGTGTACAGTCTTACAATGACAATCTGTTTTTCTGGTCGAAAAACGACTACAAGGACGCAAAAGGGAGCACAATTAAGCATAAAATGCTTTGGGTTCGAGTGGCAGAATTGCAACAACGTCTGCCCCTCACACAGGTGGTTCACACCTTAGGCCATCAGCGGGTGGGCGCACACGCTATTGGTAACGATCTGGCAGATGAGGCTGCCCGCTCAGCAGTAGTCACGTGTTCAGTAGCAGCGGTTACCAGGTCCATGTCTAAAATAGACCCTGTTATATTAGCAGCTATTGCTGCAACCAAGGAAGGGAATAATTACCCTACAGGTTTCCCTTCCAAGTATTCTTACACATTAAGTCCCGATCAGGTTCCTTATGTAACTATACCTGACGTTGGAGATCGGCTGATCCCCAACGCGGACCGCAGGAGTGCCTTGATATCAGCTGCACACGAAGGCATGGCTTCTGCTCATGCAGGTGTGTCAGCTACGGTTTCCATCTTGCAGCAGCGTTATTGGTGGCGTGGGTTATATAAAGACACCCGTGCTTTCTTGCGACGTTTGTCAACAGATTAAGCCTTCCACGGTAACACGTCCACCACAAACACCGCTCTGCATTGCTAACAGACCCTTTGGGTGTGTTTACTTGGATCACTGCGGTCCATTCTCATCAGACACTGCCTATAAATACATCTTAGTGGCAGTGGACTCGTGCACACGGTTTCTCTGGGTCTGGCCACAACGGAGTGCTGACGCCCGAAATGTAATCAGGGATTTGCGTGTCTTTGTGGGAATTTTCGCATGCGGCACCTTCCATTCGGACCAAGGTCCAGCGTTTGCCTCTAGGGCTTACAAGGATGCAATGGCTTCGCTTGGGGTGCGGGTGAAATTTTCGTCTCCGTATAGGCCTGAGGGCAACTCTATCGTTGAACGAATGAACCGTGACTTAAAGCAATCCTTAACAGCTAGGGTTATAGGTACTGGCAGGAACTGGCTGGCCCATTTGTATACCGTTCAGCGTGCACTTAATAATCTCCCTAGAAGACCTCTGGGTGGGCGGACCCCATACGAAATGCTCTTTGGCATAAGAATGTTTGTGCCTGACCTTGAGGGTCCAGACATCGCGGCGCAATCCGCCAAGTTTGATGTAGATAACCATTCTGCTATGTTACAGGACTTACAAGAAGCCCGAGACAAACTTGCGACTACACATTTGCCTTCAGCCACAGATCCTGCGTTGCAGATTCCGGTAGCCGGCTGGCTTCCAAAGGTTGGAGAACTGGTTCGAGAGAAGTTTGAAAACAAAAAAGAATTTGGCCCCTCTTTTCGTGCACCAGTTCCAGTTCTGGGCTTGAAGGGAACACGTACAGTCATTTTACCACCGCTTCCTGGTCGCAAAGAGAACAGATACATCTCAGTTGAAAATGTCAAGCTACAGCGCCTGGCCGATCCTGAATAGTGTCACACCAGCGGTCTCTTGTCCTGCCATTTATCGGACATATGTTCATAGTCCATCTGCGCGAACGATCGCTGATGCTGTAATTGAGATGGTTGATTTGCCTGAATCCTCTACTTTGCCTGAAACTATAATTGATCCCCAACTCTCCACCAACATCGACGAGGACGAGTATACTTATCATGCATCTGAATCGGTGGCGCATCAACCAATAATACCATTAAGCCAGACTCGTTATTCCTTTGATTCGGATTCCACCTCTTCAAAAGTCCCATCCAAGTTCAGTATTTTTGTATCCTGGTTTAGAGACAATTTTTTGATTCCACCCTGGACATACCTCTGGTTGGTACTTTTCTTGCTTTTTCTGTTCATGTCCATTGGCTTTGTCACCGTGTTTTTTCTACTAATCAATGGTCACTATTTACCTGAACGCTCTGCTGTAGACTATGTTTCTGGAACTTTGGCTCCTCATTCCTCGTCTCACATCATGAAGCATGACCACACATTTGTGAACATTTCAGCTTTTCCAGTTGCTGATGGCATCGTATGGGATGCGGTGAACTATCAAATCCATGGTCCGACGGAAATTATTAATGTACCTAATGTCCTTCGTGTTTCAATGGGTGATGTAGTACAAAATAATATTCATTCTGATGGTTGGGATGTGCATGCCGTTGAAGCATTGTTTGCCGATTTAAAATATTATGCATCTTTTAATGCTGAGGATTTATATATGAATTCTGCGAATTATGCTGATTTGTATTGTTACCAACATTGGGGTAATCATTTTCTCCATAAGCCAAGTGCCCTGCGTAGTTCTGTTAACTACACCCAATGGGAACATTGTCTAAACCCCTTGCCAGGTAGCTCACAGGCTCTTCGAAATAAGTTTACCTATTTTACTGATTTTAATCGGTCGAACCCTGCATCCTATTATTTTAGGCTTAATACAACATCAACTCAGAAAATTATGTTAACACACACAAAATTGCTATATTCGGGTTCCTTTTTGAGTGCCCTAGCTGTGGGTGGTTATGAGTACTGGGATAATACAGTGGATTTAAAATCTATTTGGGGCTCCAAGCCATGGCAGGTACAGGGAACCGAGGCATTACATCGTGCTTGCCTCATCCCTACTCAAATTATGTTCCTAAATGCTTCCATCTATCAAACTACATGTTGGGGCTTAGCTACCACTAAACAATTAAACTCGCCCTCAATTCCATCCCTGTCGAGTTTTCCCAATGATAGCTCACGTTTTAACCTGTCCCTGACAACCCTACAGGCTCTGTTACAGAATAATTCTTTTAATGTTTCCGAACTGGATCAGTCACCCTGGTTGGTATGGCCTATATCATCTAATGCATGTCAAATGCGTTTTCACGACTCGGGTACTAGCTACACACAGGATAGGCCTGATCCGAGATTTATTACTTCTCGTACTGTCACTACATATTCTGTTGGTAAATTATGCAAACAATGGCTGCAACATTCGTCCCTTGATTCTGTTAAACAACATTTGTCCCTCCTTTCAGGCAATATTGATCTGTCCGACTTTGTTTTGGGACCTCGTGGTCCCCGACCTAAGAGATTCATTTATGAAACGTATAATGAACTCTGGAAGCTATCACAAATGGAAGCTGCTTCCCGTCTTCGGGAAATAGATCAAGCAAATTTGGAAAAGGTGCTTGCTGTTGTAGACAATAGTATTAATACCCTGTCTTCTCGCATTTATACTTTAGAGAATATTGTGTCCTCTGTTGTCGATATTGTACAAGATGATGTTTCTGTGTTATATCATGGTCAGAATCAATTGCGCTCAGTTATGCAGTTTGCATGGACTTTACAAACGCTCAAGTTAGGTAAAGTGCCTTGGCATTTTTTGAACACCTCTGCCTTATTTCTACCTTTTAACTTAACTGACAAACAGCAATTTATGTCCATGAAAGATGCAACTTACACTCTATTACATATCGAAAAGGTGGATCCTTTGCCGTTCTCTGTTGCAGAACTCGATTCTGCTGTATGGCTAGTCCATGGGGTTATAGCTTTACCATTTTCCTTGTTTGAATTTGACTCGTGCATGAAACATTTTCCTGTGGGTCGTTATCGGCCCTTGGGCAGTGCTTTCCTGCATGAACTCTGGTCCTTGCCTTTCATGTATAAATGCCTTCGGGACGGCAAGGAAGTCTTTCTCACGGGGGAGTACTGCGACTCGACTATGGGTCATTCGCTTATTTGTAAACACATTAAATTGCATGGCTCATGTAGCGTTTCCTCTCCTAATCTTGCTTGTGTGCTGAAAGGTATTCCTGCTCCTGTTATTTCACCTACTTTCACTCTCCTTTCCAATGGTAGTTATTTACTTTTAAATAACGAAAACTGTTGTGGCCTGCAGGCCGGCATTCCTTACATTGTAACAGTTTCGCACAGGGTTGTCTGCTGCAAAAATGTGCTTTTTCCTCCCCCTCATGACAAGGTTGATATCTCTATTTGGCCTTCCATCCCTACCATGGAAGCAGATTTCAATAGACTGAGCAGAATAAAGGCTCTATTATTAAACGAGGAAGTTATGCTCACGTCCGCCCGGGAGACATTCATTCTCCAGGTGGCGAGTACCCACAGTGAAATACAGGCCCTTTTAAACACTAATCTCCCCCAACATTTTGGGGAGTTAATACATCGTATTTTTAACGCATCTAACACTGAAGGCCTAGTACACTTTTTTGAGGTCGTGGGGTCGGGCTTGGTGTCCTCCTTCCAAACTATTTTTGGTGTCATCCCTGCATTTATACATTCTATTTTTTCCAGCGTCTTTGGCGGTTTCCCATTGATCCTCGCTTTAGCGGCTGGTGTCTTGCTCTTAATTTGCTTTCTGCGCAATGGCTGCTCCCCGATGGGACCTGCTCGATCCAGAACGCCTCCAGCTGCTCCGTGAGCGCCTTTTGGCTGGTTTTGGTGTACTGCCATTGGCGACACTGAGTGTGTCATATACTCTTTCATTCCGCTTTGCGTATTTCACTTGCGTGCAACCTGTGATGACTTGTATCCGCTGTCCTTTCACCTGGACTTTGGATTATTGCCTCTCCAATTCGTCATTGTCTGTTCCGGATTTTGTTCAGTTGATGGGTCCCTTAGAGGCCCATGAGCAGGACTGTTCCGCTGCTGGACGGATGGCACGTGCGGCTGCACTGGGGATTTTGGCGCAATGGGATATCTGGGCGGCTGCCCAGGATCTCCTACAACGAAGCTGTTTCCATTATCACGCAAGCTGTCCCGCATTGCTTCTGGATGCTCCCTTTGTTGAGGAGCATTCCTGCTCTTTTGATCTCATGGATTGGATGGCATCTATGTTTTTTGGCAATTCCAATGATGAACTCTTGGAGGGTATGGCTTTTCTCTGCACTTACACTTTCATGGATTGACCTGCCCTTCGCCGTTTGGGCGCTCCCTGTGCTCCAACGGCTGTGTTTTTCCTCTGATGGGCCTCTGTCCTGGCTGCTGGACTGACCAGGGGAGGGTGTCTTGTGGATTGTTACCTGCCTTGTTATGTTGGCCTAGGCCTGGCTGCCATGCTGCTTTTCTTTGCGCACGTTACACTGAGCCGGGCTTCCCTCGCCCTTTGCTTGTGCCAAGTTCTTTTGCACTGTCTGCATTTTCTGTTGTTCACCTTTTTGGGCTCAGTCTGCACAAACATGTACAAGGTCGCATAACAATGTATTTTGGTTCTTCCTGATATGGCCAGTCTTGCGCACCCAGACATAACATTAGGTGCAATTGCCAGGAAGAATTCGATGTGCATTTACTACTGTGGTTTACTAGCGCTTAACACACTTGGAGAAATCCCTTTCAGTGAGAAGAGCTATGCTGTCCTGCTGATGTAATTCTGCATCTAGAGACTGAGGTATGGGGGTTCGCTAGTCAAAGCCCAGAGGTCTTCTATTATTATAATAAACTATCTTACTGCAAGGGGAGGGTGGTAATGTTATTTATACGTTTATCCACTGAGCTCTGAGATGCTTTCCCCGTTTGTATTCTATGGAATTGTAACCATGCTGCTGATATTAGTCATATGTATTATGCTATTAGTACTGACACGTGTACTGTATATTAGAGCACGTAAGTTGGAATAAACATTTTAACCTACCCAGTGTCTCTTTCTACGCACCTTGTGAACAAGTACGAGTGAGTGACGAAAGAGTGTTCTTGCTTCAGCGAGTCCTGAGATAAAGATACCGTGTTCTGGGTTGTCCAAACATTAGTACTTGGGTGCTAATGGGATGCTAAGCTAGTTGGGTTGGGGTTTTTGGGTACTATGGTATATGGTGGCAAACCACTGTATTCCAGGGTCCCATTTTCCTGTGCATAGCTCTGTGTATGTGCAGAAACCTTATGACAAAGTTACAGGTTACATAGTTACATCAATTAAATCAAAGAATCACGGAGGGAGGGGGAGGGAAGGAAACACAACGGGGAAACGAGGAAAACAATGTCAGATGGCCGGCTGGGTAGGTGACGGCCGAGGGGGTGAAACCAGGGCCAGACTCCTCTATAGCTGCATATGACAGCTCCATGGTCCAGACACTATAGAAGCAGCCCAAAGAGCCGAAGCTGCCATAGGCTTAACAGATAAAACATTTCTTTCTATTGTATTGATAACAGACTTGCCCTGTGCTGAGAAGGAAAGATCTCTCCAAGAGAGGTTCTTCAATTATTAAGAATCCGGCGACAGCCACCAGTACTGCTCCGCTCAGCCACTCTGTTATATATACACAAAAGACTTATATTGTATTGTTATGGTATCATAATACAGCAAGAAAATATCATCTGCCAGAAATATTGTGATCTAAATAATGCTTACAAACATTTCGCTCCATGGGAGCACCTAGAAGCTGAACTTCATCCAGCACCGTTGTACGTTCATAAACAAATATTATTACCCCTACTGGTAATAGAAAATCTACATGGAGTGAGAAATAGTACTTAATATTTCCCCCTAGACAATATTTTTTCTAACTATAGTCTGACATACAACACTTTCATTGATATTTTCGTTTTGTTTTTGGGTTTTTTACATTTCTTTCATTGCTTTATGGGGATCTGCTGTCCCTTGCAAGATTAAAACGTGTTTAAATTGTTTAATTCAAGTCATGAAATAGACTCACTGGTTTTCAAGAAATGCATTTCTGCTCTGGGGGGGGGGGGTCCTGGCTTGCAATGCCCTACAGGTCTTTTAATATGGCAATTCAAGGGCTCTAGAATACCTTTTGACAGCTTCTGGCAAGATCATAAATGCAAATTATCTTTAGTAAACCTGCCAATATTCAATGTTCATTTTGGGGGGAGTCCAACCAGGTCTTCTTGCCACCAGGTTCAACATGGTTTGGGTGAGAATTCTTCTTATGCTTCTTCACAGCAAGTCAGTGTTGAACTGGCCCGTGGGGCACTCTGGCACTGCTGGATAAGCTGTCTTGAAAGAGTTAGTGTGTGGGCCATTTTTTTAACCCCGTAGTGGCCGATAGGACAAAATAAATTGGCCCTAAGTGCTGGCCCTTTGATGCTGGCTCAGTGCCATATATAAAGTCCCCGACAGCCAGACCAACACTGGAACAAGCTCTGAGTTGCATGAAAGGAGGAATGAAATTCTGTTGTACCGATTACTGAACTGATGCTGATTATTCAATAAAAATGTTAGTTGTGTTGCCTGGGGTTTTTCAGGGTTGCATTTCTTTTTTTTTTTTTTTTAAATTCTTTTTATTAAACAACTCGACCAAATGCACATCAAGTTTAACAGGCAGGTAATTCCGTCTTTCCTCAACGACATTTCATACAATTCAAAATAATACACAGTTAAACGCTTAATAGATCAAGGGGAAGCGTGTGTGTCAGTGTCTCTCGGGTGGTCCGGTGGGTCACAAATGTCCCCCCTATAATGGTTCCAGGCGTCCCATATCCTGCTCCACTTCCCGGGGCATCCCCTTGCAATGTATACCGATTTCTCCCTAAACATACACCAATCTAGATCCTCTTCCCACTTCTCGGCCCGTGGTGGCTGGCTAGCCCCCATAGTTGGGCGATATTTCGCTTCGCCACCATATATGCCAGCGTAGCCCATTGTGTTGTGTAGGTAGTAAGGTCTGTTGGTTCCCAAATGTTTAGGAGGCATCTACGGGCCTCTGGCTGTAGGTCTATCCCTAGGACCGCCCTCAGCGTGTGGTGGATCCTCCCCAATACGTTTGTATGTTTTGGCAGTTCCACAGTATATGGATAAATGTCCCCGGCTCCCCGCAGCCCCTTCTACACTCTCCACTGTCTGAGCGACCCATCAGGGTTGCATTTTTAATTATATTTTCTTTGGTGCTGATTGAACTAAGAGTTCTCTTCAGCAGTATTCCTCCTGTATTTATGTAATAGAATTATGTTTTTCCTTCATGCTAGTAAGTGAAATCATCCAATTCGATTGCACAGCCTGTCCAGTCAAGCATTGTGCTCAAACAAGAACAGATTATATTATTTCATAACTAACAACAGCAATTCTAAATTTGGAATGATGAGTGCTTTTGTTTGATGAAGTCGCACAGCGAATGGAACATGCCACGTGACAACCCATGTAGCACACTGTGCACACCAATGGTTTTTCATGAAAATGGTTTGAATTTAGAAAGTGAGAGTGAGGCTGGGTAGCTGTGAGTCTGAGCAGTCAGCCTTTATCAAAGAAACAAGTGTAAACATTAAGAAGTACCAAAAATAATTGAATGATAGGAAAACACAACACAATAAAAATCTGACACCAATTTATAAAAATAGGTTGCATTTTTATCTTTAAATAGATATCTCAATGATGAAAATCCATCAGTGGGTTCTGAAAATATATATTCTTAAAGAAACAATAACAACATAGACTTATCAAAATAAATGATTGTAATCTACTGTGGCTCATGATTTAGGGTTAACCACAGGAAGTAACTTAAAAACGGCCATAAAGGCACTTCTGAGGCTCCTGTGGTGAATAACACTGGCAGGGAGCCAGTGACGCAGACCTGTAAGGTCTAGCATAACAGTTACCTTGCAGTCAAAGCAGTCCCCAGTCCAGTTCCAGGCTCTATGGGTGAACCGCCATAGGCTTTAATGGAATGGTCCCGATACAGTCATACAAGATGCTGAAGATGCTCAAGGATGCTGACAATGCTGATCCAGTAACAAGTGTCTTCCTGGGGCCACCCCTTAGTCACTTCTTCTGTCTAAGGCTCAGGAATGACTTCCTCAAGCAGGGCACTATAGACACAGTCCTCTCTGTTATAGCCCAAGGAGCAGCAGTCACAGTTCAGTCTATTGTGCAGACTGCCTTTGTTGGGTCTAGGGAATAGCAGGGCAGTACATATTCAGTCCTCTCCTCTCCAGTTCAGATGTGATCTCAGTTGTTGGTGACAGGGGTGCCACTTATATGTCCAGTTCTTGCACTTTGGGGGATGTGGTGAATACTAGCCATAGGGCTACCAGGTCCTCTCCCAAATAGTGACGACATCCTGCGAAGTGTGGCATGTATCTAGCACAGAATACACCATTCTGCCCACTCCCAACATGGCAGGACCCTTCGCTTGGCATGTGGAGCTCCCTAGCCCATTCCAAAGATGTTACAACCTGAGGGCTACACGCCCACGAAAAAAGGGTTTGGCAATGGCTTCCCTATCTCTGTCCCCTATGACAGCCTATTTGCAAAAACAAAAAGAGCAGTCCCTCTTGGGTGTGACTACCATTTGCCCTTCAAAGGCTGCTTCCCCTTTGAAGATCGCCTTTAGTCTATAACTTAGAAACTCAAAGTTGTTTGTACCACAGCTCCCTATTTCTCTACTTTTAAAGGCAGTCTAAAATTAGCTCTCCCTTGCTAGTACTACTCAAAGCCCACCACATCCAGTCCCTTAATGATCAAAGTGAAAAACACCCCTTAAAGGCATTTCTCCAGTGGAGGGAGGCTCTTGCTTGTCTGTATGACCACAAAGGTTTCAAAAGGATCTCCTGTGGTTCCCTTTTAGCATACATTTGTTAACCAGGACAGAGAAAGCTCTGTGTGAGAGTTGGCCTTTGGGACACGTCAAACATCCTCTATGAGAAGGCTGCCTGACCTTAAGCACAAGTTGTCAGCGCTTTGCCTGTGTTTGCCTTTGACAAGTGTAACAAAAGGGGTTATTTGTTGGGGAGAATTTGTTTCAAAATTTTGCCAGATCAAACACAGAGTTTCAGTAATTTAAACGTAGACTCAACCCCTTGTAATTAAGGTTTAACTTAGGAAAATGTGCTAAGTATTTAGCAACACTAAAACAGTCAGAAATTCAAAACACAAATCAATAAAAATCTCTTAACCAATTTCTGAAAATAAGGGGAGCTGGAGATATGAGTTTTAAGGCAAAAGGGTCGACGAAAAAGTAAGGCACCTATAAGAAATAACGGTTCATGCTTGACCAGAACTGAGGTGCAATTTCCGGCCGACTACGATGGAGCATAGGTCGGATACACCAAGCAGGTTAACCCGGACAAAGTTTTTACCTTCTGGTTCAAAATTCTCCAGCAGGCAAGGTTGAACGTTGGATGAAGTCCCACGTTGGATGAAGTCCCACTTAAGCTGTTGGTCTTGGTGGGAAATTTAAAGTTTTATGTGTACCAAGGTCCTCTCGTTGGGTAGATACAACTTGTGCCTGCACCCAGTCAAGATTTCTACCTTAGTCTCTTTGCTGGAGCTCAAAATCTTTGAGTGGGGCTAGTCTGAAGCTGCATCTGACAAAGTCCTCTTAAATTGAACACCATTACCACAAGGTCCCAATACATCTTGGAAGTACAACATTTTTCTAATCCAAACTTTTCAAACTTTCTGGTGCAGTTTCTCTTAGTTACTTCTAACATGCACAGGACCACAGGTCTCTCCCCAGCAAAAGCCATCAGCATGGTCTAGTCCAGGTCCAATTGCTACAGGTCAGCTAGCCACTACATGAAAAAGGCCTCTTGCATCTTTTGATGTCTATGTAGCCACACAGGAGGTAGGCCAACTGACACCTGGAATCCACTTTTCAGTCTAGGGTACAAGTGGTAGCAGATTATGCACTTCTGGTCTCCACACAGTTACAAACAGCAGGCCCAGTCCTCCTCTGTTCTGCTACAGATCCAGAAAGTGTTCTGATGAGCTAGGGGTGATGTGCCACTTTCATTCAATGCACTAGGCAGTGGGAGTGGTGACTCCTTGACACTCCCTGATCATTGGGCATAATGTTACCAAGGGCAAACCTTTCCAGTTTTGCAGCACATCCGTTTTGCCTCACTGCAAACTATGCAAGAGTGTATCATTCTCTTTAACATTCATCACAGCATAATCTTTCTGCCCCTAGAGGGAGCTTGTGGCACACCTGGGTATGTTTAAAGTAAAGAAAAGAACCCTCCTACTCACCCTATCCAAACAGGATCTGGGGTCAGCTCCCTCCTCCATTGACACAAAAACCAGGAGGCTAAAATATATTTTGGGATTAAAAGACCCCTCTTCTCTAAGCTTCAGATATCAGTAAATTATAAACATACGTCTTACCCATGTCCCTTTCAACGTACGGCAGTTTCTAGACCCTCTTTAACTACCCTTCTGGAATTAGGTTGTGTCACATTCCTCCCCTGAGCCATCCTGCCAGAGCCAAGCCAACATCTCTGCTCTGAGAGCAGTATTCCACACATCATCAAAGCAGCACTGACAGGCCAGCTGCAGGCAAGATGATGCTAATTAGCTTGCAGGGGGCTCAGGCAAGGAGAGTATACCTTTTTTAAAGTTATTTTCCTGATATATTTATCAAAATAACATTAAATTGGATTTTTAATAAATATTAGCAGCTGTTGAACCAATTCTGTAGCTAATTACAAAGATATGTATTTTAACTTTTTATTCATAGAACCAGTTACAGCCCTAACAGAGAAAATAGCTTTTGGAAACTAGTCACTATAGGGACTATGCAATCATTACATTCTTACATGTTCCCTTTTTAAATACCATTCACCCTAACTTGTGGTCTACAAAGACTACTTAGTGGTGACATATTTAATATTTTAAAGTAAGGCTCCTTCGTGTCGAAAAAGGGTTATTTTGACAGGTCCATATTCAGGTTTAAAAGCTGCAGCAGTTAGGCTACAAATGTAGGCCTGAAGCCATGTTTTCCATGTCAGCATAAGGAATGGCACAATAGGTACCACAGCACACAGGTGACATTTATCTTTCTATGACTTGGTGTATTTTCCTGCACCATATACCATGGCCTTACTGGAAAGTTAAAGATGCTAATTAGGAATTTGTCAATTTTACCATGTTTTAGGGGACAGAGTACATACACTAGGAACTGGACATCAATACCCTAGTGTGCATAGTTAAAAGCCCACCAGCATCCTCCCAGATTGTTCATTGCCTTCTGTAACCCACTATGCTGCCAGTTCAGTACATGCATCCTTTTGTACATCTTTGTAGTCTGATGTCTACACATTTTCAACAGTAATTTGCAGATTTTTTCGCGCCCAGAACACCTGCTGGGTTCACAAATGTTCACTAAACATTAAACAGTATTAAATACAACACAACCAGCAGTTATGGAACATGCCAAACCCTCGCCTCACATAGTGCTCTGAGCACCTAGAATGGCGTCTCCCAATCCTCCTCATATCCTCAGACTGAAAACCTCAACTAGCCACATCAGATGCCGCTCCAGTCCTAATGAATGTGTACCAAGTCTTGAAGGGTCTAAACCCAAATAAGTCAATACCTTTCTTAAAACTCCCAACCAGTTAGCTGTCGTACAATAACTCAATTGGCAATGCAAAAAAAGTCTTCCCCGTAATGGTGCATGTCACAATTTAGCCTGGACAGAAGCCTATGACCCAACTCACCATTTAATCAGTCGTTCATGTCTGGTGCATGGTCATTTTGGTCCTAAGGAATACTTTTATATTGTGACCTCTTGAAATATTGAACAACATATTCATGCTGGAGCATGGCAACTTCTTTATTTCTCCTTAAGACCTCTTCATGTGACCACTATCTCTTCTCTGTTCAACACAATGCACTCCATGTCGGCTCCGTGCTTTACAAATACAAATATAATCACACAACACGGTAAAAGAAAGCAACCCCTTTCTCCAGTCCCTAATTACTACCCATAAGATTAAAAGACAGACTTGATCATGAGAAAACTTTCTGCAAGACATTTCTGATGTAGTACGTGAAGGGGGTGAATGTGGTTTGATGATGAAGGGTCACTGACTTTGAGAAAGTACTTTATTCCAAACATGGATATGCAAAGATTATTATTCGGTCCTCAGGAAATGGGATGTTTGATCAGGGCAAAGACAGCACAGGATCAAATCTCCTATTAAATGAGACTGAGTGATTCCAGGTGAAAGTCGACAAACATGCCCAATAACGTATCCCTGGTCTCTGTTCGAGTCAGCTTCTCTTTAAGGATGTAATTCATGCACTATTAAATATGCAAACCAATCAGTAATAGTGAAGAGAAATTGTAATGTCTTTTGTAACACATTTGAAAGAAATGATTATTGTAATCATGTCAAAACCGTAAAAAATGTAAAAGCCGCCTTGGGCCCATATATCTTCTTAACCCTGTAAAATATGTATTTAGAGGCTGCAAAGCAGTGCACTCAGATTTGCTGTGAGGGATAAGATGCAGAAAAGAACAAATACAATTCTAAGAAGCATCACTTACAAGTGTACCCCTCGAAGGTCCCATCCATAATGAACGAAAGTCATAAAAGAAAACGGTGACTCCTTCTGTGAAGTCTAATAAGTGGAAGGAAAACATGACAATACTACTGTTAGAACCAAGACAGAAGATAAAGGATGCTCCACTTGGCACTGGTGATGTGAAAATGGGCTGTTGAGCAGCATAAACAGCGTAACCTGTCATTTCCCCGAAGAAAGTTTGAGTTCTGCTCGCTAAGTGGAGGAGAGAAGTATATATATGGCTCTGGGAGAGAGGAAAGCAGGAGCAAATTGGTCCAAATTAAGGGTATGTAGAATTATAATTTCACCAGAGTAATTTAGAAGAAGTCACTAGTTCTCAATTTCAATTGGTGACATTTTTGACTCTTTCTAGTTGAATCTGTGACGAGCTTCTCCTTCATCCCCACAGGACTCAAAGACAACAGATGCACAAGCCTTTTATCAAGCTTTCCCCTTCTTGAAAAACCCACAGTGGACATCAGAAAAATACAGTTCAGGCAAATCAAATGTGATAGCCTCCAACTCACCTGTAAATGACTCAGTTAGGCAAGTAATCACTGGAGGTTAAGGGATCTGGTAAAAGGAACTGCACACGGTTCTCAAGGGCATGTCCTTAGTTGATAAAATGGTAATTGGTCCTGGGGATACCCGTTATCAGATTCCACTGATATGTTGCTGTCAAATGCCTCCAGTTTAAAGGCTTGATGGCTATGAAGTAAGCGTAGCTCTGTACCCTTTCCAGACCCCAAAATCACTTATACCTGGTGAAAATATGTAAAGACCTAGGCGAAAACTGCAGTCTTGCTGCATTAGACAGTCTCAGACAGCCTCTGGCTCATAGTACCTGCTGAAAAATCCTAAT
The DNA here is from genome assembly GCA_963921515.1 of Calotriton arnoldi. NCBI lineage: Eukaryota > Metazoa > Chordata > Amphibia > Caudata > Salamandridae > Calotriton > Calotriton arnoldi. The sequence continues at coordinate 1,712,359 of CAWUFW010000329.1, forward strand.
AAGCCCTGTTATTAGACCCTTTAAGTCACCTCAGATAAGGGGAACCAGTAAGAAAAGTCCAAAGGTATGCTGGGAACAACTCCAGCATTCAATTGCTCAGGGTCCCTTTAACCAATGTATTCAGACGAGGAAGCCCTAGGGTCAGTAAAGAAGGTCCTGCCTCATGTTACTAGGCCCTAGAGAGCATTACATATCAACAGACCTAGTGGAAAGTTCCAATTGTGGTATTGCTAGGTAGGTTGTTAGGGAATGAATGCCTATTGACTTGTGATGACATATGTATGTTCTGTTTAAATCTTGTAGGCAAGGAGTGGTATTTGCTGCAAACTTCCTGCGTGAAGGACGTGCTTTCTGCTCTCCCTCTAATTCGTACAGAATAAACGTATTTGAAGCAAGTTCACCTTTGTGGAGTACTCACTACAAATTTGGCGATGAGTTGAAGAGACTTATCTACACTTTCTTGGATCCAGAGCTGTTTCCTACAGCCGACTTCATCGGTGTCATCTTCAGAGGTCACACAGTGAGGTGGGAGGAGAGCGGGCAAAGTGTGTGGGGCAGTCGTTTTATCCACGTCCTTGTAGCGTGGTGTGTGGCCTGCAGTGTTCCTATGGCAAAGTTTGGGGACATGGTCATATGACTGGAGAAGGCGCATAAAGTCTTGGCGCATGTGTTGCATTGGAGAAGGCACAAGATCCTGCAAGTGTGCTGCAGTGCGTGAAGAGAAGTGTGATTCCACGATGCGTAGAGAGCATTGTGCATGCTGCAACATCAATGTGCAGCGCTGCTGCGTCACGTGGTCCTTTTGTGTCACAACGATACGTTGGAGGACATTTTGTAGCGTGTTGTGCTTCAAGTTGTTTCTGTGATATGCTCACCATGCCGTGTCATTTAATCTGCATATGGGAGGGGAAGCTTCAGGTCATATCGGTGATACGTTCACTATGGCGTGTCTGTTGTGGTAATATGCGCACCTTATTCGTGTTATTGGAATTTTGGTTATATGTACATCCTACACTATGTATATTAAGTAAAGGCAGGCAGGAATCTCGATGATACGCACACCTGTTGTGTATCGTCGTGTCAACATTCTGGAGGCATAATTCCACATTCTGGTGGGAAAAGTTTACCACATATCGCTCATTTATTACGGTGAGGCGCACACCTGATCGGGCTATAATTCAAGTATACTTTTCAAGGTAAAACTCATCAAATACACTTTCTATGGACTTTCTGCGTACCTTACGTTTTTGGCTTATCCATCCATTTACAAGTACTTGTACTGCCAAGAACAGTTCTGGAGAACTACGAAGCATGGATTGCATTTTAATGAGCCTGAGTATTAACTGCCATAAGTATTGTTAGTGCATACAGTCAGGATCTATTTTGTAAAAAAAAAGTAGGTGTGCCCAACCTTTTTCACTTACCCCACCCTTGCCCTTTTTACCATGTCCAGGTGAACCTCAGATGAAATAGCCCAAATGGAAAGAATATTTTTTTATTATATTTCGGCCATATAGAAGGAATTATCTGAAGAATTTTCATCTTCTAGGAAGAAGAAAATTCTTTCACACAGCCTAGGTCCAGAATGTCTAAGAGTTTTTAACCAAATGGGAAAAAAACTTGAGGAAGTGGGTAGCGGGATGTCTATATAAATGCATTAGATGATCTTGATGGGTACTACCAACCGGCAGTTTGCGCAGTGATCAATAGGGTCAATTTGTTTCCAGAGGAAACAAGGGAAATCTGAACTTGTAGAGGATTATGTGCCAGCCCTTAAGAAGTTGGCTATTTCTTGTAAATTTGGCACCTTGCATGAGGAATTCATTCGTGATCAAATTATCATGCACACTAATGATCCAAATTTACAAGATAGATTGTGGGTTTGTGTGATTCCTCACTTAGGGACATAATTAGTAAAAAAAAAGTTAGGTGTCCAAGAGATGTGTGAAAGCAGCAACGGTTAGTGCAAGTATCTCTAACGATCCTTAGGAAAAGGAAACTGTGTCTAAAATTTCTGGTGCACTTGTAAAAAAAAAAAAAAGAAGGAGGAGACGAAAAGAAGAACTTTAAGGGACCATACAAAGAAAGGAATTTGAGTTGTTGCAGGAGTGGGAATAAAGATCACTTAGCAAGAGATAGGAACTGTCCTGCACTGAAAGGTAGGTGCCAATACTGTGGTGTGACGTGGCATTACGCAAAGGTATGCAGAAGGAAGAGTAGGAAAATGCATAGTTTAAAACTAGTGACTGAAGTGTCAGAGTTAGAACAATCGAATGAGGACAATGGGAATGATTATGAAGGTGTGTTGTGTGTTGATTGTCCTGTTTTAAACCTAGAATTGACACAAAAATACAAACCAAGGTGTCAGATGACTACTGGGGGTGTAAAAATTGTGAACGTTGTAGATTCAGGTTCTCCGTTTATGATCATCAATAGGAAGATGTGGGAGGTCAATTTTAAGAGTATTGTGGGAAAATGCTTAGAAGATACTGACATTCAGAGAGAATTACAATACTAGGTTATTGTTTACTGCTGTTCAATTTTAAGGGCAGAATGATAATGGATAAGTTGTATGTGTCTAAATTGGGATCTTCTGTTTTAGGATGGATGGACCAAAAGTTGTCAAATATCGTTTTGAATCCTAACAGTGTGGACAAATGGTAAACTAAATAACTTTGTGCATAAGATTGTTTGAAAAATTGTAGCGAAGCCTGTTAGTCATAAGGTTAGGAGTATTCAGTAGCTAGAGAACTGGGGACGCTGTAAAGGAAGGGTATAATTGAACCCATTGAGAGTGCGGAGTGGATGGTTACCTTGGTGGTGGCCAGGGAGGTGAATGGGAAGCTAAGGTTATGAATTGATCTTGGAGAATTGAATTAGAACATTATTGTAGATACATTTCTGTTGCCGAAGACATCGGAACTACTGGCATGCACTAATGGTGTCACGTGGTTTTCCACGATAGACTTAGCCTCAGTCTATTATCAGGTTACTTTACATAAAGACAGTAGTGATTTGACCACATTTGTTACGCCCATGGGTTGTTTTTGCTTTGCTAAGATGCCGTTTGGGCTAGCTTCGGCTGCAGTGGTCTTCAGCAATTGATGCATAAACTGCAAAAAGATTTTACCTCTGTGCATTATTTCCTTTGCATCTCGTGTATTTACTTCACCGGAGAAAGGTATTCAGTGATAGAAAGGGAAATGCTGGTGTGTGTGTGGGCAATGAACAAGTTTAGACAATTTTTGTTGGGTATGGAGTTCACTTTGCGTACAGATCATAAGTCGTTACTTAAGGTTCTAACCACAGAAGGTTCGGCTAATGCTGCTCCCAGCATTGCCAGGATGTCCTTGCAGTTGTTGGACTATGCCTATCAAGTGGAATATTTGCCAGGTTGGAAGAATAAAGTGGCAGACTATCTTAGCAGGTCACCTGTTAACCATGAGTTTGTGGAAGTGAATGAGTGGGAGGATTTCAATGTGGCCGGTGTGGATTTCGAACTGGTGGCTATTTCTGAGAATTAATGGAAAATTGGGTATGAGGATGACAAGGCTTTAAATACTATTTTTGGATAAATTTTACATGGTTAGCCAGAGTAAAGCAAAGTTTCTGAGGAATCTAGGAAATTTGAGGAATTAAAGGCGAATTATCCATTTCAGAGTCTGGGTTCCTGTTCAGGGGTGGTAAGGTGGTTCCCCCACAGAGTTTTCATCAAAGAGTTCTGGAATTGATGCATGAGGACATTTGGGAATTGTGAAATCTAAAAAGAAGGTTAAAACTTCTTATTGGTGGCCTGGTACTGACACAAGTATGGAGAAGTTTGTCAGGAATTGTTAATATTGTGCAAATGCTGATAAGACCCAGAATGCTTTAAGACCACCATTAGGCCTTAATGAAATTGCTGCTAATCCATGGGAAGTGTTAACTATTGATATTTTGGGGCCTCTTCTGGATGAATTAGGTACTCCCAAATATATTATTATGCTTCTGGATACTTATTCTAAGTGGCCTGAAGTGAAAGTCTGTGACTATGTGGATGCAGCATGTGTAGTTGCATTTTTGGAGGAAATCTTTCTAAGGGAGGGTATTCCCAGATCATTGTTGAGTGATAATGGCCTGCAATTTGGGGCTGAAAGATTACCAGTTTCCTGGCTAGGAATGGAATCAAAGGAAAAAAACTCCAGTTTGTCACCCAACTAGCAGAGGTTCAACAGAGTGATTATGGGGTGTATTCAAGCAGCAATCAACAAGGGAAAGAATTGGGCATTGGAACCGGACAAATTGGTGTGGGCATACCGCATAACTCCCACAGTTACAGGGTAAAGTCCTTTCAAGATTTTGAGAGGATGTGATCCATTTACCAAGGACAATGTGGTGTGGATGTCAATTGTTTGCCAGAGTAAGTGGTCGCTAAGAGTGCTTAAAAAGGAATTTGGAAAACGCTCATCTGATGTACAAAACATTTTATGACAAAAAACACAATGTGAAGGATGTCACTCTTAAAGAGGATGAATGGGTGCAAGTCAAATTGGATAAGAGTGTGAAGAAGAGTAGTAGTAATTTCTCTAAACCTTTATAAGTGTGCAGGGTATTTGCGTGTTCAGCCAAGCTCAGTGATGGGAAAGTTTGGCATTTTGGCAAGCTCTCTAAATGTAATAAAAATTTATCTTGGAAGGTTGATGGATTGAGTTCTTCTGGAGAGTCCTTATGGGACGAGGAAGTAAATGTGGTGCCTAGCAATAGTGAAGCTAGTGTACAGCAAAAGGAATTAACAGTCAATACTCCAGACCAGTCCGAAGCACCTAGAGATTTGCCTTCCATAGAAGAAGTAGGTATACATTCTAACAATAGCAATGACCGGGAGAATTCTTCTGGAGTTCTCTCTGAGAAGGTAACTGTTACAGGTTCAGGAAGAATCATCTCGAGGCCTACTAAAGTTAAGGATTTTGTGGTGGGTTGAAGCCTTTAGCTCTATTCCCTATAGTTATCCTTATTCATGTTCTAAGTAATGTGCTTGTAATTTTAAATTGTATTTCACACTATTTGCAACATCTTACTTAAGCTGTTGTAGATAGTTTTTTTTTATGTAAGACTGTTGTTCTCAAAAATATAACTCCAGTTTTATGTGATTATTAAAGGGGGAAGATGTGTGGTGTTGCTAGGTAGGTTGTTAGGGAATGAATGCCTATTGTTCACTCGTGATGACATATGTATGTTCTCTTTAGAACTTGTAGGCAAGGAGTGGCAGTTGCTGCGAATTTCCTGCCTGAAGGACATGCTTTCTGCTCTCCACCCGATTGTCCTGAATAAAAGTTTATGTGAAGCAAGTACAAATTTGTGGAGAACTCACTACACCAACGATCCCCATGGAGACCCAGCATTCGGATCTGTCGGCATCGCACATGTGAAAGCCAAGTAACACTTACCCCCAATTAAGATAATCTGTGATATGTAAGAAGTAGCTGTAAAAGACAACTAAATCATAAAATGACATGGTAAAAAAGAGTTTGAAGGTTGCGCAAAAAGATTTACCTTCACAAGCAACGAGAGAGGTACTGGGATTTGTAAGCCTATGGTTGTGGTGGGGGAGGAGCCTTTGTTTACCTTTTAACCTATTTTTCCTTGAGCTAAAAATATATCTAAAAGAAGTCTACTGGCACAGTCATCCCATGAGACTGGAAACAGGGGCGCTGGATTTAATAATAACTAACATTTAATTTGGATGTCACATAATCTATAGTCAGCAGGGCAGGCTCTTACCAAGATGTTATATTTACATTATTTGAGACAACTGGATTTGTTGCCTGTGCAATATAAGTATCCAATATGATACAAAAATATCACTTTAAACACTACATATGCTCTGGAATGAGCGCTGCATTCTGTTCTTTTTAAGTTATAGAGAAAAAGAGGGACTCCACCAGCTAATTTTTAATTTATCTCCCTTCATCATTTGAGACAAATCAATTGTCCTAAATGATACATCTTAAACAACCATAATACTGTAGTAGGTGCCACCAAAATTGCTAACTTTTTATTTTTGTCATACATAATTGCTGTTCGTCAGTAGTTTATTCTATATAACCTATTTTGTTATTTGGTATAGTTAACAAAAATCACAGAGGGCTGGGAAATGTTCAGCTGGATCCATCTTGAAGAGATTAAGGGCCAGATGTACGACCAGTTTTTGCCTGCGCAAATGGGTTAGCGACCCAAAAACCTACATGGCCATGTACAAACACTATTTTGCGACTCGCAAAAAATTGCGACTCGCAAAATAGTGTTTTGCGACTCGCTATTAGGAAGGGGCATTCCCTTCCTAATAGTGACTCTCTAGCCATGTATGAATGTTTTACGACCGCAATTGCGGTTGCAAAACACTCGCAATTTACTGCCCTCTTCAAGAGGGTGGTAATGGAGTCGCAAATGGGAAGGGGACCCAAGGGGACCCCTTCCCCTTTGTGACTGGCTCTAAAAATATTTTTTAAGGGCAGGCAGTGGTCCCAGGGACGAAAACGTTTCATTTTTTTTTTTTAATGCATCCCGTTTTCCTTTAAGGAAAACGGGCTGCATTTAAAAAAAAAAAACACTGCTTTATTGAGAAGCAGTCCCAGACATGGAGGTCTGCTGAGCCCAGCATGCCACCATCCCTGGGAGGGCCAGTCATTCCCAATGGTGTCGCAAATTGCGAGTGGCTCATTAATATTCATGAGCCTCGCATTTTGCGACCCCATTGGGAAACACTGTTGTACATTCTAAATTGTGACTCGCAATTTGCGACTCGCAATTGAGCGCAAATTGCGAATCGCAATTTGGAATGGTCGTACATCTGGCCCCAAAACATTTATTTGCTTTCACTTCTAATGTTAGATAGTGCTATGTAAATATCTGAGATTTTCCTGACATATCTCGTAGATTGGTAAGTTTTATGAAAAATATGACACATAAAATTCAACATAATACCATGAACTGAACTGATTCTCTCAGCTGAAAGCTTGAGCTTTACCAATATCTAAAGCTTGCAAGGCCACATTGCTACACTAAAGGAGAGATGTATCAACTGCATGTGCTTTAACATCAGATGACTTCTAGAGAGTTGTTCAAACGCTGGTCTTCTCATATTTTTATTGGGGGATACCCACCTTTGGTTTACTAAAAATATTGGTGGCTGCAAAATAAGTGGAAAAATAATCCTCTGACCGTGAGTGGCCTAGTCAATCTTTTAAAAATGGTGATCCTACCTAAAAATGTATTTGTGCAACATCTCATAGGACTGACACTCAGTTGATCGCTAAAATGTAATCAATGTGGAACAACTTTTTGCAGGGACTTAATGGGAAAAGATTGTCATGGACTGGGCATCCAGCTTTTCAGCTTAAGAACTTTAGATCTCTTGCCATATCAACAAAGGAATCTAAGAGGTGTCTCCTTCTCAAGATTTAGGGCCACATGCATCAAAGAATGGAATTGCGATTCCTAAATAGCGATTTTTAGGGAATCGCTATTTAGGAATCGCAATTCCTTATGCATGTAGGAATCGCAAAAAAAATTGCGATTCCTACAAATTCCTTAAGAGCGACTCGCAAATTGCGGCTCGCTATTAAGGAATGCCTTTCCATTCATTCCTATGGGCCTAGAGGCCCATAGGAATGAATACGAAGTCATTCGCAATTTGTGAGTACCAAATAGGTATTCGCAAATTGCAAATGCAATTTGAAGGGTGCTACGGGGCCAAAAGGCCACCCTGCTGCACCCCCAAAATTGACATGTGTGCACATGTGGTGCACACATATGCCCTAAGGGCATATGTGTGTGCCACATGGCACTTAGAAAATGCAATTTCATGCATTTTTCTAAGAAATTGCAAATTACCATCAACTTGAAGTTGATGATAATTTGCAATTCCAAATTGCGAAAACGCAATTTGCAAATGCATGATGCATCGCATTTAGGGAATCGCAATTTGCGATTACCTAACTGCATTCGCAATTAAGGAAATCGCAAAAATTGCGATTTCCTTAATTGCGAATGCCTTTGGCCTTGATGCATCGGAAATAGCATTTTACCGGTCGCAATTCTGAGAATCGGCCCGTTTGCGACCGGTAAAATGCTTGACGCATGTGCCCCTATGACTGTTCCCATTCCAAGGAATGGATTTAGGTCACATTTTCGACCCACAAGTACTTTCAAAAGTTTTGCTTATAGGTTTTACAGATACCACTAAAACATATAATTCAGTGAGAAAAATAATCGGAAAAGGCACCCAATATGGAATTCCAGAGGAGTCTAGAATGTTTAAAACACTATTTATCTCTCTCTTTCTTCGTATATCCAAAATCAGTTTTTGGGGAGATGTGTTGTTAGATAGTCAGGTTAGGTAATGGGAGAACTCTCAGGAGGCACATTAAATGGCTTGTCCAGGTTTTATTATGTGCACATTATTTCATCATCAGACTAATTCAACGGAGTATGGAATCTTCAGGGGTAAGTATATTTGAAGGAGGACTTAGATCTTCAAACAGTATGCTGAAGAAAGTGCCAAAGCAGGCCAATTGCTTGAGTGATGCAGCAGTGGAAAATGTGTTCTTGGAAGCAAGCCAGGGCCACCTGGAGTTTCAAAATAAATGGCTTCTATCTGTGCCTATGCTTTATAAAATTGTTTGGAAAGCTAAACCCAGGAATAATAATTTCACAGAGTATACTGGGCACCCAAAAAGCTTTCCAAGTTTCAGCTGACCATAGATGGGAATTGTCCGAAATGTGATTGATCAAGAACCAGTGATTTGCATGTTTTTCGCCTGCGCAGTCATTGATAATTTCTGCCAGAATGTGAGCATTTTTAAGTGCAGCATTCTTGGTCAAGTCATCAAGGTAAGCAACACTCTTGTGATTTTTGACTTGCTTAATGGGGGTGCGGTATTAGCCTGGACATTTTCAAAAAGAATTATCTTTAAACTCCTATTAAGGCCCCCAAATGGTTGAGTGTATCCATATACGCATTTGGGTTGAATTGGGAAGCCAATTTTGGAATGAACAGTGTTCTAGGGCTCCTTTTAAACATGGTTGAGAGTAGAAGAGTAAGTTGCCATGGCTACGGTTAAACCCCAATTTGAGCAGAAATAATGTGTTTGTCATTGAACTTTGTCTGCAGATTGGAGGTCAGAAGGAATGTCCAAGCAGATGGTTCACTTTAGGGTCTCCAGTTTGGGGCACATCTGAAGGTTCTAAGAGAACCAAAATAAAACTTATGGGCTTTTTTAGAGGTTGTCGAGCACCATACTTTGGCCCACTGATAATTGAAGCGAAGAATTATAGACAAATTGCACCTCAATTAATTAATCTTCTTCTTGAGGTGATGATAAACTTCAATGTTCTATGTATTTTTTACACCAAATTACATGTGAATGTGCGTACTGACCTCCGAGAGAACATGGCACTAGTGGAGGGAACATTATTTAGAGAAAGTGAATCCAAAATTGAGTCTAAAAGTTCACAATAGATGCGGCTAAGCTCTGAAACAAGGTACCAAAAGTATCATTATTTTTGCAGTGCTCCAAATATTATGCAAAGTGGGTGAAACTTTTTTGATTAAGGCATTTCATCTTCCAAATGAAATGGGACCTCCAATAGTGAAGAATAGAAAATGAGGAAATTGAAAATGAAAACCACAATATACCACTGTTTTTTGACAGATATAATTAAACCATCTCAATGAAGACGGCAAGAAACTGCAGCATCAAACAATAGCCTGTCTATGAAGATACATTGCCATTCATTGTCGGATAGGGACAAAAAATAGGTCCGGGCGCCAAAATAAAAGCGGCCCCTATCAGCTAACTAGATAGTTAAAAAAGTGCCACACATCTGCAAATCAGATCAGTTTTGAACTTTTACATACAGGCTGTATACGTATTTTGTGAGGCAAGGAAGACTGCGTGGATTTGAGCTTGCTACAGGCAATGTTTGTGTTAATATCAGCGAAATCAACAGTAAACACCAGCCTACCTGACCATAAAACAGGCCCACAATCTGCAAAAACTGGCCCGCATACTGACCTATCAGACCAGCCCATGGGGTACTGCCTGAGGCCAGTCTGACTCTGGTGCAATTAGCCTATGATAACAATGCTGCATGCAAGCATCTGCCAATCCCTATTTGTGACCCAAAGAAAAGTCAGAACAAAAATAAAATACTGCCAGTCTGAACTGTCTTTCACGATGATGGAAGACAGTGAAAGACAGTTATGGAAAGAGAAAGCAAAATCTGGAAGCACCCAAAGATATTATTTGAGAGAAGTGCCGAATTTGTAAAAGAATAAGTGCCAGGGCTCACAGTTTTGTTCAGAAGCCCACGGCTGGCACTATCGAAGGCTGGGGTGCTGAATTGACTTAATTTTATCTCATGCCTCTTTAATCCACAACCAGACCCCCTTTCCAATTTATCTCACTCTTGCAGGTTCTTGTTTATCCCTGCTTTCCCCTTTTGGCACTGTTTACTCTCTTTCTCTTTTCTGTTTTTCTCTCTCTTGCGCTGGATCAAAGTCTGTTAAGGAAAAATAAGTGCCAGTCCCCAAAAACGAGTGCCAGTGGGCCCCACCTGCAACCCCCGGCTCAAATTGAGCACTGTTTGTGAGACCATAAGAGTGGCCTAGCGCTACACGGCATGGGCTAATGCAACAAAGGTGTAACCAACCGAGTATTCTACTACACAGAAAAGCATGACACAAAATCTCTGTGCTTACAATAAAGACAACACGATCCATTGGCTATTTCCAGTTTTGGAGAATTATCTGAGTCGACCACTAATTTGCAGAAATTCAAAACTAAATGAGCCCTGGTATACGTTTAATTCCACTTTGTGTTGTGTTTAACACTGCATCAAGGGCAAAACACCTAAGACAGAGACACCTACATACACACGGTTTCAAGCAGCAAGAAAAATACACTCAAGCAATTATTTCTGTGCAAGGTTTGTGATTCCATTTATAGTATTGTATTGACAGTTTAAGTCACTGGCTCCTTGTGTAACAAAAGCTGGATCGAAAAAATGCTTATTTGCTCAGGGACAAAAGACAACACTCCATAAATTCCAAGCACAAAAACAGATATAAAGCTTCCTATCAATTTCTTTAGGCACTGGAAACAAAAAGTTAATAACCCTTCTGCAGCTCCGAGAACAAAGGAATTGGGAATGAAAATGCAGCACTCCCCCACAGTCCCTGAAGTCACAGCTGGGGGCGGAGAGACTGGTGTAATCACACAGGCTGCATGTACAAGCTTTTCCTAGGAACTGCATTGTTTTCACGCCCACACATGTTTACAGACTTGAATGAAGCGTGGCGTGGGGAAACCACTGTAAAGACAATAAAGCAGCAAGAACTAGTGGTGAGGTTTTTTGAAAACCAAAATATATTTCACGATTGTCTGACTCAGAGTTATAAAAAGAGCAACAATAATAATAACAACAGTAATAATAATAAAAATAATTGTAATAATACAAACAATGATAGAAATGATAATACACTGTACAATGACGATAATAAGTCAATTATTACCATTGTTATTATTATTATTTTGTTAATATTATTATTGTTATTATAAAATGAAACACCCCTTTAATAAAAAGTTGAGTCACCTGCTTGGATATGACACTCTGTTCTGCTACGGATGGGTACAGAGTTCTCTGCAGAAGGCACATTAAAAAGTTGAGTAGTGCCACCGGGTGTGAGGTTATTCTAAGGGTGGCGGAGCTGGCGTAGTGCCTCTACGCGTAGCTCCACGGAGTTGCGTGTCTGCCGCCTCCCCTGCCTGGCCGCTCTCCTTACTGCTCCTCGCGTCCTTCTTCATTGAAAAAAACACTACGTTGTACGTCTTGTCAGATCACTCCTCGTTGCATACATGATCCACGGAAATATATAGAAACGCTACTTTAAAAGGCATTTGAAACATATAAAGGGTCCAATTAAAAGGCATTGTGCGTACATAAGTCAAAATTGAAAGAGATTCTAAGTGAGCTCATCTACAAGAGTAGGTAAACATCAGAAAAAATACTTCCTTTGGATGGTGTAGTAAGTGCCTTTCCATGGCTAGAAGACAGATCCCAGTTGGGGAAGAAGTTTCTATATAGAAAAAATTATTCTCCATTAAGATTCGAAAAAGAAAATCAAATGCACATTTGCTTCATTTTTATGCATGCAGACTATTTTACCGGAATATTGCTCCTCTGACTCCTGGCATAGCTGTCTGCGGCCTTGCCAGGCTGCAAACCTGAAGTTGTCTTTTCACTTTACCCCCATCAGAAATTCTGATGTTGTCACATTTTGCGGGTCCTCCAGACAAAGTCCAAATGAAACAAAGCAGGAGGGCCAAGGACGGACTTGGATAGACAATAGTCCCGGGAACCAAAATATAAATGGCCCTCATTAATGAATTAGACAGGTGAAAAAGTGGCCCCTGTTTGCAAGTTGGGCCAGTTTTGAACATGCAAAGACAAGCTGGATAAGTGTTTTGCAAGGTATAGAAGAGTACATGGATTTGAGCTTGCTGCTGGCAGTCTTTGTGGTAATATCTGGGAAATTAAGAGTAACCCATCTGACCATAAAACAAATTGCCAAAAAAAGCAGCGCACACACTGACAAGTCAGACAAAGCCCTTCGGGCACTGCCTATTGCCCTCTAGGGTAGTCCAACCCTAGCCAGGGCACTCAGACCAAAATAAGGCCCTTCTAAGGAGCAACCTAAGCGAGCTAGCCGGTTTCTTTCCCCGTTCAGATAGGCACGAAGACACTGGGTTCTGGTCACTAGCGTGCCACTACCCAGGAAGGGAAACAGCCTTTACAATGCTGCATTTACCACAGAATACCTTTACCATGCATCCTTTACCCCGCAATGCCTTTACTATGCATTGGCTTTGCCATGCAGGTCTTTACCACGTATATGCCTTTAACATGCATGCCTTTACAATGAAATGGTAAGTTTATATCATGTAAGTGAAACCCCTATGTGTATATATTTGTATCTGTCTCTCTCGCTCCCTCTCTCTCACGCTCTCTCTCTCTCTCTATATATATATATATATATATATATATATATTCCCTTATCAACCCCTAAACTCATACACCCCTCCACCGTAAAAATACCCTTCGCATCTAATACCCTTACCCAACCCTAAACCCTAAAAATACCCGTCCCACCCAATTCCCTTACCCACCCCATAACCTTTAAAATACCCTTACCACTCAATACCCCTACCCACCCCTAAACCCTAAAAGCACCTTTACCACACAATACCCTTACCCACCCCTAAACCCTAAAAATACCCTTACCTCTAAAATCCCTTTTAAATTCCCTTAGACCTCCAATTGTTGCCATAGCTCTTGTTTAAAGGGCCTGTAAATGGAGTTTACAGTGTAGATTATTTGAAAGGTCATACACAAATAATTATGACAACAGTCTTCTTCTACTACCATTTCCCCAAATGACCATTTAAACAGCTTACTCTTTTTAACAAATGCCATGATTTTGGTTTTCTCCATATTTATAATCAGTGAATTTGCCATACAATAATTATGGAAAGCTTCAAGCTTCCTGTGAAGCCCCACCTGAGTTAGATCTAAAATTGTAAGATCATCTGCATACAAAAGACGTGGTATATGCCTTCCATCCCGTTTTCGGGTAGACGTCATGCACCTTCCGTAACATTGCTCATAGATCGGCAAGATAAAGTGCATTCCCTATTGGAATCTTTCTCGATAAGGAACCATTCTTATCCAATCCCACCATTGCCCAAATATCTCTGAGCGGCTCTTCTATTATAACCAGAAGACGGTTGGGTATATTCATGTTCCTTAATTTATTCTACAAAATAGTACAATTTACTAAGTCAAACTCAGAACAAAAAGCAACAAAGCAACAAAATAAATTCCTTGTGGTTTTAATTGCTTTCTGTCCCATTGACCAGAGACTAAAACAGTGATCAATCGTGGATTGCCCCTCCATAAAGCCACCCTGATCAATAGGGATTAAGTCATTGCTCTTTATCGAGTTCTTCAAATATAATAATATAGTTTTGGGGTACAGTTTAGCCTCCATATCTGTCAAGCTAATTAATCGGTAATTTTACGTGTCTGTGGCATCATTTTTCCTGTGAATCAGCTTAATAATTGCCAACTGTCTGGGAAGTAACAAGTTTCAGTTATTACCCTCCAATAACCTTGCCCACCAGTTGTTTTTTATATAATGACAGGTAATAAATTATCGGGCCTGTAGTCTTTGTTAGATTTAAGGAAGATATTATCTTGTTAAGCGAGGTTACTGTCAAATATGACAGCAGATCCTCCTCTGGTCTTGCCCATTCCCTTTCACGGTGATTGTTATTGTTTTTATAAATTTCACTCAAGTAAGCTACCCAGACATTCTCTGGGACCATACACCTGGTATTACAAGTTTTCTACTTTGTCCCAATCAGTACAAGTTTCCAAAATGTTTTTTGTTATCTTTGAAGAAAAAACCTCAAGCATTTCATCCCAATTACCCCTATAATAACTAATTTTCGTTTCTTTAGTTAGAGCTAATTATACCTCTTTGACTGTTTTAGCATGTTTCCTTCACATATTATGTTGAAGAACTTGTTTTGTCAGGTTTTTCTTAACTTCTTTTTTAGAACCTGGCATTGCAAGTCATGCCAGGGTTATTGTTTTTGGAGATTTTTAGTCTCAGTTCTCATGGAACTAGCATTGCACTTTTTAACCAATATTACTAAGTAGCTTACCACATTTGAAATCATCAGGTTGTACCAATTCAGTATTTCACTATAATCTTTACCGCAAACATCTAAACAATATGTGATTTGTGTTATTTGCAGTTGCGTCAAATGTTCAAGATGTTGTTCATCAATACATGTCATCATATTTGGAAAGGTACTTTTTAAGGAAATACATTATTGTTTCCGAAAATCAAAAAGGAACTCTGCCTTTAAAGCACAGTGCTCTCTAACTGCTATATTTGTGACCATAATGCTTTTACAGAGCCCAAAACACCCTGCTTAAATAAATATACAATCAATAGGCATTTTTGATTCCCAAATATAAAGATTGGTCCCACTGGTGTATCTCCCTACAATGACCATTGAGACATATAAACCCAGCTACATTGTGATGTTTAAGACTTTGAAAACTTCCACCTGGTATTTCATCCCCCACAACGTGAGACAAGCGTAAGCTAAAATCGTCCAATATTACAACTGGGGTATTTTGATGCAAACCTCCAAGTCTGCATATAACATTACTGAGCAGTTGTATTTGCTTTAAGTTATAGCTATTTTCAGTGAGGTTAAGATAAACGTTCAACACAATTAATGCTTTTTTGGCTACCGGGCATTTGAATAAATTTACTAAGCAAGCATGTACCCAATCACGATTTGATAGAGCCTTTGGCAATCTTGGTAAAAAATAAATCTAGAAGTCCCCCAGAGGCACGGCATAAGGCTATTTGGTTTGCATCCATACTAAATTGCACAAACCCATCAAAATTCTGTTGATCACCAGATAACCAGGTTTCCCAGCAGCAGATTATTTCATTGTCAGCCAACACACTTGTGATGTCTACTGCATTTAATCATCTTTTTAGCCCACGTATATTCCAGGTACACATTCCCAGGTTATCTGGAGACCCCATTCCCTAATCCACAATACTCATGTTGGACAACTCATCCTCTAGTAAGGAGCTTAGGCAAGCAATACCATTATTTGTAAACTGTTCCTCATGTTCCTTCCTACTGGTATTGCTGGGAATCGTTATATTTAAACTTCCTCGATTAACACTGACTGCCCTTTTTTGTACACTCCATTGCTTGTCTTCCAATGCAGAGCTTATTACATTACCACTCAGACCTACATGGTTACTTATGAAAGTATTTTCATGGAATTGCTCTGGCTCCTTCATATGGGCTATCCTTATACCAAGCCTCTTTAGGTCTTTCTCCATGTCCTTAAATAAATTAATAGCTAGCCAGGAATTAAACCCTGCCTTTGTAATCTCTCTACCACTGTTACTACTGCAGAAGGCCACTTGTTTGATATCCTTGGAGTAAATATCATTTAATGGTGTCCAATTCTGGAAAGCTTATAACAAATTTGATCTATTCAGGGTCTTCCATTTTTTTACTTTCTTCCATCACCTTAATACATCAGAATATAAATAATGTTTTTCACCCTATATGAGTAAAAACTCCCCTCCTTTTATTTCATAGGAAAGTTTTTATGGCATGATTTCCTTTCATAGGTAATTTCTTGTTCTCTTCCCACATCTTGCTTTCTAGGTTCCTCTCAGACTTTTGTTGATCCCTGGGTATACATTTCCTAATTTTGTATCTTTCTTAATCTTATATTCCTTACTCACCTCCCTTTTCTCAAACGTTTTGTCATATCCTGTTGAACTCGCTACAACAACTGGAGCTAATGATGTATTTTTACTCCTCTTTCCTTCTGGATTCAATGATCATAATTCCTCTACTTTCCTCCTGTTAGACCTGGCATCCTTGGCATAGTTTCCCCCTAAATGTTTGTCTTCATACCTCCTGCTTTTGATGGCTTTGTTTTTGCTGGCCTTAGGACGCTACACAATTTACCACTGCTAACCAGTGCTAAAGTGCTTGTGGTCTGTGCTCAAAACATGGTAACCTCGGCTTATACCCAATTGGCATACTTAATTTACTTTTAAGTCCCTAGTAAAGTGCACTCCATGTGCCCAGGGCATTTAAATTAAATGCTACCACTGGTCCTGCAACAGTAATTGTGCCACCCACTTATGTAGTCCTTTAAACATGTCTCAGGCCTGCCATTACAAAGCCTGTGTGTGCAGTTTAAACCTGCCATGTGGACCTGGCAAAATAAACCTTTTGCCAGGCCCAAACCTTCCGTTTTAATACATATACGTCACCTCTAAGGCAGGCCCTGGACAGTCCCAAGGGCAGGGTGCAATGCATTTAAAAGGTTGGACATATGCCCTTAAGTTTTACATGTCCTGGTAGTGAAAAACTCAAAAAACTGTTTTTCACTACTGCAAGACCTATCTCTCCCATAGGATAACATTGGAGTTGCCTTATTATATTTTACAAGTGTAATTTCCAAATAAGAAGAGATAATTGGTTCATGTTTGGTGTCTCTGGAATCCTAGTTTAAATTCCTAACTTATGGTGAAGTCGGATTGAGTTCTGAAAACGCCACTTTCCGAAAGTTGGATTTTCTTGCCTTAGCCATTTGGTACCTGCAGTCTGTCTCTGGTCACATGACTCGGTATAGTTGTCAGTTGGGCTTTGTGTATTCCTCCTAGACAGCCATGCACAATGGGGGCTTAGGTGTGACTGAATGAGCCAATAATGGCACAATGGGAGGGAAGAGCTGGGCCCAGCCTCACTAACACCTGAATAGGTTGTGTCCTGCCTCCACACAAAAGGCCTAACAACCCTGCATTGTCACTTCAGCCAGCTTGGAGCCAGGGCTGGGAAGGCAGGGCACCTGTGAACTTCAAAGGCAGGCCTCTAGAAGTTTCTTCCCACTTCAAAGGCACAACTGTGTGTAAAAGAAGGACCTAAGACACCACCACTTCAGTACACTTCTGGACCTGTGGATACTCTGCCAGGAAGAAGGACTGCTGTGCTGCTACAAGGTCTGTCCAGGGCCCCAGAGTGACTCAAATGGCTAGTATACTGGACTCCTAATCTGAGTCTCAGGGACATAACTGGCTCCCCAACAGCTTCTGGACCCATCTTCAGCAAGTTAATGACCCCCAAGAGGTGCCTCTCAGGTTCTGGACCCTTGGTGTGACTCATTAGCTCTTAAATTCAAGCTTTTGGGCTCTTTGTGACCGCGAACGGACGCATTCACACCGGAACCGTGAGATGCTGCAAGGCCGTTTCTTCACCCAGGAAGCATCTATCACCCGCGGAGGACCACCAACGCGATGCACCAGCCCATCCGTCCGTGAACCCCGCCCTTCTCCTCATGCCACGCCGTCCACCACCACCAATGCTCTCCTTGCTCCAGGCGACTTTCTACATCACGAATGAGACTCTTGGCACAAAACTTGAGAAGGTAAACCTGCAGCAGAACTAAGCTGGGACTGTACCCAAACTGCGCTCCATCTTGGTTGGCTTAAATGTTTGATTTTTGACCTGTACAGCATGTCTCTGGTTGGCGATTTATGCTTTTAGGTGCTATTTTACAGTTTATTCTTCAACAATTCATGACTCCGGTCCTACTGATTGGATTATTGTCGTTTTGGTCTTGTTTTATTTGTTAAATTCTGCTCCATTTTTCTAGTCTGGTGTGAGATACTTTTTGCGTGGTGTTTTCACAGTTTTACTGTTTGAAGTGTTACGCAAATACTTTACAAATTGCCTCTAAGTTAAGCCTAACTGCTGTGTGCCAAGCTACCAGGGGGTGAGCATAGGTAAATTTGGGGTTTGCATGTGCCTTACCCTGACTAGGACTGTGTTTGCTGCTTGACCAGGGCTCACACCCCTGTCAACCAGTAACACAATTTCTAACACCTCCTTATTAACATGTTGATGCCTCTCAGCCTTCTCTCTTTTATTAAGTCTTTTAGTAGACCTTTTTAGTAATCATTATCCACCATCTACAATATGACTGATGTCTCTATATGGAACTGGCTCATTTATTCTCTTTATCAACATAGACTACCTATAAACTGTTGTACTCTCTTGCCTTTGCTTCTCCTTTTGTCCTGCCCCATTGCTGTTTCTCTCTCTGGGTCTTCTATAGGCCTAACTATTGAGGACATAAAAAAATGAATTTGTTTTAATTCCTTAATTAAACCTGTTTGGATGGTCATATGGTAATCTGACAGGATGGTAGCTTCTAAAATCACAAGCAATATTCTTTGCATTAGCAATAGAACATCTAGCATTAAAGAAGATACAGCTATAGATTTCTCCAAATTCAAGGGCAGATGCATACTCTAAGACACAAAGGATTTTTGAGCTTCCTCAATTCCAGGTCTGTTAGGGTTTTCAAAACAGGTATTGCCAATATGCCTAAATGAAGATTTCTCCAAGGATGCTCCTCTTTGTAATGCTTCCTATTCCTCATGTTCTCTAGCATCCAGTGAAACAAAACTCAGTTGTTGAAGCTTAGAGATGCACTGGGGTGATGATAAGCCTTCATAGATAAAAACTTAGATGCAGCACATCCACATAGCCCGTAACCAGTCGCCGAGACCTCTGGTTGTCCTGGCTCCGGTAAGGGAACTACTGTTACCTAGTCCAGAGATTCCTTATTGGTTTTAGGCTCCCATGGGCAACATAGGGGGAAGTGCTACAGAGGTGGCCCTGAGAGAACATTGGGCCTATTTTTGTGTGCCAGTTGCAAATGGTCTTACTTAAACCAAGGAGGGTCAAGGGAGCTCCTGGAGAGGTCCTTTGGGACCACTTCATCAATGATAGCCCAGGATGGAGGGCTCTCTTATGGGGAGGATGTTCCTGACCGTAGTCTAGATTGCATGGGTGGTGATTCTGTACTTAGTTGTCTTTATTTTAATACTAGATTGCTACCAAAACACTGTGTGTGTCGTGTAGTTCCTATAGTACCTATAGTACAAACACGCAGGACCTGCGTGTTTGGATAACATAAATTGTGGGATTGGTGGTATACTGGCTCTGTGCACCCCCACCGTGTATGTTAGCCAGATTTGCATTAGCTAGCTCACAGTGCCACTAGAATCTCCTCTTATCGGGGAGAGATTAGTTTCTGGCAACCTTAGATCATGACAACCCTGATCCCTCAGAATCGTGGAAACAATGTACTACTTTTCGCTTAGTCACTCGTGCTTACTTGTTCGGTTTGTCTCAGAGAGTTACACAGAATAAACAGTCTGGGCGTTTCAATAAGTATTTATTGAACAGTTGTTATTCTGGTGTAGAATATATGTGCTGCAACAACCAGCAGACAATAGCAGAGATATATTATCAGCAGTACGATCAAAGTGAAAGGATAGTACAGTTCTACCATATTGCAATAATGATGGTTACATACATGAATATATGAAATGCATTATAAAAGTGCACGTACTCCCATGATGCCTAACTAGATGTACCTAAGTGTACCTAGCATGTGTGTAGGTCTAAAAGCCTAAGAGCCAAGAATCCTTCTAGGATTTAGACGAACCCCATTACCTGAATAGAGAGAGTGTGGGACCCCGTCCTGGTCTCGAGTTGGACACCCCGCAAGGGCTGTGTTAGACCGCTGTCAGCTGGAGCGACTGCATGCAGGAGCCTCAGAGTCTCTGGTCAGTGTGTCAGCATGGAAGTCTCGGTTCCCTCTATCTTACCGTGGCAAGATGTGGTGTATTTATACCCTAAAGTGTCTTGTCCCTCAGTATGGTTTGTATTGGTCTTTGTTAGACATGAGGAAGGCATCAGGGGTGAACTTTGTACATATATATTATGCGGGAGATGTAGCTGGTGAATACTCATGCATAATTTATGAGTACATTGTAGGCCTGTGTTCGGGAAAAACCCTGCACTGTTCTAACCACAGACTAGATAACGTTCAACCCTCAGAGCTCGTTGTGTACTGTAGGGAACTAATGTAGGTGAAAGATCATGCCTATATTAGGGCATAGGAGATCATGACTATAATAGGGGATAGACGATTATGACCAAAAAGGGCATATACGATTATGACCATAATAGGGCATATGCGAATATGACCATATACGGCATATATGAACGTGTCTATATTAGGGCCTCTATAGGAAACATAACACCCACTACACTTTCGAATTGGATGACAATGACCATACTTAAAATCTGGACAATTTTTAAAATTTTCTTAAAAACAGCTAAAAACATGGTTTTAAAAAGACATTTAAAAATGATTAAAAATGTTAAAAGTCAGCTATTACTGGAGGTAATGATATCACTTAAAGAAATTTTAAATACATGTTTAAGCTTTAAAGGTTCAGTCGGACCGAATATATCGAAATCAATCTTGTCCCATACTATACCGTCCGGTATAGGAACTGCTGTGATGTTCACTGAAGACAAGTCTCTTGGTTCACGATGTGACGACTGGTGTGGCTTTAAAATCAAATTGACTCTTTGGGCTGTAGAGCTCTGCTGGAGATATCGTCCATTAATAAGCATTCTAAAAGTTATAATTAAACCTAGCCAGAAAAGAAAAAATAGAATCCCATTGATATACCATAGTTCTATCCAAGGTGACACCAGGTAAGTCTTTCTAAAAAAAAGTGCAAAAAGTCAATGAGTTTCTGTTTGTGTGATTTTTTGGCTGGCGTCATTTCCGGCTCGCTTGGATCCAGTGAAAACGTATCAAAGTTCATGAAATAGCCAGAAGCAGTTCGATCAATTGTTGGAATTGCATCGGGATTTGTTGAAATCGGATTTTGCTCTTGACGAGGAATGTTGACGTAGACGTCTGTAGTCGGTCTTATTGCAACTTTGTTGTTAAGTTGATTTTCATTTTGAAGTCAAACTTCTTCTTGAAGTGGAACGAGTTCCATAGCATTGTTGCTTAGTCCTTCATTCCGTACAGGTGGCTCTTCAAACGTGATGAGTCTTTCTGTTTGAACTTCTTGGATTGTAGCGAGAGGAGGGCGTCTGCTACTGTGGAGTCCACGTGGCCTACTGTTTAGTATCGGCCACATAGTGTGGTTTTGATTAAGTCGATTGAGACAAATCTTTTCTCCTTTTTCCCGGCAAGAGACGGCAGAAGTACAATTCTTGTGCCTTGGATTGCTAGGACCGGTACAGCTGTTCTGTATGATGGTCCGAATTCTTTCTTGTCTGCAATCTTTTCTCTGACCAGATCCCCGACTTTTGGGATCCAGACAGGTCTTGCCGTTACTGCCTTGACTTCCTCAGTGGCGGTCTGTTTTAAGTGGACGTTGCTTTGTTGTGTCCTGGATTCATTTAGATCCTGTAAAACAGCCAAACGATCATGGATATCAAATGGTTTTTCATCCGCCACTGCGCCTTCACAATCAAGATCAGGTACCCACATTCTTGTCCCATATAGGACCTCGTAAGGAGTGACACCCCCTAGAGAGCTTCTTGGCTGATTGTTTAGGGCTCTTTGTACCCCATATAAGTGATCGACCCATCTACCGCCCTTGCCTAATACCCTAGCTGTTAAAGATTGCTTTAAGTCACAGTTTTTCCTCTCAACAACAGAATTTCCCTCAGGATGGTACGGAGAGGAGTACCGCAATGCTATGCCCATTCCTTCCATGGCCTCTTTGTAAGCCCGAGAGCTAAACGCGGGGCCACGGTCAGAATGTAACATGCCAACTGCGTATGTGCCGATAAAGACTCGCAAATCTTTTATAACAGTTCGAGCGTCAGCACAGCGCTGAGGCCAAACCCATAGGAATCTAGAGCAGGAATCCACTGCAACCATGATATATTTCTTGGCCCCATCAGATTGTAGGGGTCCGCAGTGGTCCAAATACACACATGCGAGAGGTTTGTCTGATTTTAGTAATGGTGTCTGTGCTGGACGTGTTACGGTGGAGCCTTTCATTTGCTGGCAGATGTCGCACTTTAAGACATAGTCTTTGGTCTGCTTTGTTAACCCTGGCCACCAGTAGCGCTGTTTCAGTAAAGAAATAGTCGCTGTAACGCCTGTATGCGCAGAACCCAAACCCTCGTGTGCTGCTAGAATTAAGCCTTGCCTACGATCCATATTTGGTATTACTTTATCCCCCACTCCAGGAATCTGAGCATATGGAATGTTTTGTACATCTAACTTGTAGGAGTACTCGAGTGGAAATTTTTTAGGTACTGCTGTGTTGCCTTTGCGTGAAGCATTGACAGCTACCAAAATCTTGCCGTCTATTCTCGTTTTTGAACGAGTGATTGCAGCTACGGACACTGTGCGTACAGCCCCCTTTGCGGCTTCATCATCCAATGAATTCCCTTCAACGTGAATGCCATCACGCTGATGACTCAGTGTATGTATCACGTGAGCCCTTGGTAGTTCGTTTCTCAACTCCACTACTTGTTCCCAGAGCATTTTATGCTTAATTGTGCCACCTTTTGCGTCTTTAAACCCGTTTTGTTCCCAATGATGTAAGTATTCATTGTACGACTGTACACAGTAAAAGGAATCACACACAATTAGTGTGGGGAATTCATGTTCCGTATTTACCAGTGCCAGTATTAGTGCTTTTAATTCTGCCAACTGAGCCGTGCAGTCTCCTAGAGATTGCATTTTAGTGCAACTTGGCTGGAACTTTCCATCACGCATGCAGCCTTTAACGATTTCACACGCTGCGCTGTAAGCTTGCTTACTCCCTATGGCCGGTTGAGCAGATCCGTCACTGTAAATAATATATTCATACTGATCTAGAGGCAAAATCTCGTTTGGTAGAGGATATTCTTGTTCGTATTGCAGAAATGCTTGTGTTTTTAAACTTGGATCAAATCTGTATTCAACATCTGTTGCAGTAAGAGAATTAGCCCATTGTATCCATCTGGGATGTAAGGCTTACGCATTTGGAATGCTAGCCTTTGTAACAGCTTCTAAGGCTGGTACTGGGGTCACGACTATTATGCGTTTTCCCTGAGCCAGAGCTCTTTCTCTTGCTACAGCGGTCTGCACTGCTGGCAGGATTTTTTCTGTTGAAGTGAAACGCATCTCTGCGTTTGTGTACAGGTTTGATTTGTATGCGATTGGTACCGTTTCGCCTTCATTGAAAGTTAAATAAGTGTACCCGCATTGACCCGTTATTACTCGGATCACCAAGTTGCATACGTTTATGCGTGTCTGTAAGTGTTTTGAAGCTATCAAGTCTTCTTGTAGTGAACGTAGGATGTTTGTATGTTCCTGTGTCCATTGTCTGACTGAAAAATCAGGTTTTATTAAGTCGTAGAAAGGTTTTACTCTTTCTGCGTAATCCAAAATGTAAGTTCGACCAAAATTTAGGAATCCCAGAATTGATTGTAAATTCTTTAATGATTTTGGAGGTTGGAGCAGCGCACACTTTTCTAAAACGTTAGCTGCTAGGCTTTTTCCTTCACTTGACAGCTCATACCCTAAGAACAGGACACTGAGATGGGCAATTTTTGATTTTTTTAAATTAAACTTATAGCCCTCAGAGGCAAATTCCATAATAATGGTGCTCACCCTGGTCAAGTGCCTCGGTAAGTCATCGTCCGTCAGATAAATATCATCTACATAGGACAATGCTTCTTCATCCAAATTTTGGAGTAACTGTTACTCTTGCTGAAAACACCCCAGGGCTATTCTCATACCCTTGGGTGAGTCAACAAAATTGCCGTTGCGACGCTAGCGCTGAGAATGCGGTCAAATACCTGCTTTCAGGTGCTATATTTTGGCAGAAAAATCCATTTGAGATATCAAGTGTTGTTTTATATTTTTTCTGCACAATGTTATTCATTAATGCGGCACTGTGTGCATTTTGAACTGCAAATGTCTTTGTGCAAGTGTTTAAATGTCTGTAATCCAAAACTAAACGATATGTGTTGTCAGGTTTCATTACGGGAAACAAAGGATTGTTCATAGGTGAAGTGCAATTTTCAATCACCCCCTGGAATTCTAGTTGATCTAGGATCTCCCTGACTTGTTTTTTAGCTTCCTGCTTTTTAGGGTATTGCCTTTGAGCATTTGGGGAAACTTTTAACGGGATCACGTGGTGGGTTGAATCCTCATCCCAACCAGCATGATTTTTGTACAATGCTGGAGCTAGGGCAGCCTCCCACTCCTGCGCATATGCATGTTTTAAATGTATGGGAACGAGGTCGGAAAATGCTGGAAAAATTACAGTTTCTCCCCTAGGGCACTCCATGACGAATGCTGGTGGCCAGTCTTGTTCTGCTAATAGAATGTCATAACCAGATGACAGATTTTTCCAAAATAGACCTTTAATTTTTCTGGGCTTGTCCCCCTCCATCCGGAGTGTTATCTCATGTAACTTATGTGGGACACTTACCGGAGTATCAGGTGTTTCCACCGTGATATACTCACTCAACTCCGCTGTCACCAGAAATTCCTTCAGGTTCTGGCGAGCTATTGTTACTTCTGCCGCGCTGTCTAGCATCGTCAGAGCCCAATCCCTGTTCAGAAGCTGTGTCCTCCGAATTCTGGGCATGTCTGATCTTAAAACCTGCTACCTTCTTCTTTTTGAACTGAGCTTTTTGTTTATCTTCTTTTTTAGGTGCGTAGTCCGCAGCGCGTTGCGTGTCTCTGGACTTTGTACGCTCCTCTTGTCTGTGTTCTGACCGTCTTTCCCTCTCTGAGTTTTTTGATGAACCCTGAAAGGAACGAGAGGAACGTGTATCAGTATCCTGATACCTGTCCGGTTTTTTAATATTATCCCTATTCCGGAGGTTATACCTCCTTTCGGAGGGCTCCTGTTGAGGAGACCTACCTCTGGATTGAGATCTGCTGTCTTTAGACTTTTGTTGTTTTTTATTTTCCCACTTCTTTTTAGAAGAAGTAGGTGTCTGCTTTGTAGTGTCCTTTTCAGAACTGCCCACCAGTTGTGGTTTTAATGCTTTCCCACCTAAACTGTCTCTGCCTAGTTCTGCATACGCAGTTTCAATTATTTTGGGTAGTTCGTGTGGTGGATCTACTGGACTGAACTCCCTTAGGCGTTGGCGGATCGCCACCGAGGCTGCTTCCCTCTTAATGTTAGCTAGTATTATGGCTGACCCTGAGCTGGAGTACTGTTTGCTGCACCTGGTGCGGGTTGGATTGTTAAAGTCCTCATGACAAATTGTGTCAGGTTTCTGTAGATTTTAATTAAATCTCTGTGTTGTATGAGTAAGTCTGGCTGTGGCATTGTGCCAATGTCAGGGTGCGGTGTGTAAGCCGCTAGTATCGGCCATGTGGCCCCGTCTCCTCCGAGCGGGCCTAACCTTACTCTTTGTCGTACGTGGGGTAGGGAGCCATTAAACCAGTAATGATGTTCCTGGTAAGTGAGTGGAATCTCTATGTCCTCAAATGGACAATATTCCCGTGGTGCATCTCCTTCTATATAGTAGTGAAATGCATTTGTTACTGCATTTGCTGCTGGGAGTGTAACCCATGAATAGAATACCTCTGTTTTCTTTGATTCGTGTGCCTCAATCACGAAAACTACAATGCCACCCCTAGCGTGTAAACCATTTTCTAATAGTCTTAGGGTGACTGTCCTTCTGTATTTTGGTGCAATCTGTATTGCATGCGCAGGATCTTCTCCTTCTTCTGAAAAGTTCAGTTCAACTCTCTCTGCCCTTACCTCGGTATTGGTCAAGTTTAGAGGAAGAAGTGTTCCAAGGGAACTAAGATAAGGTGTTATGCACAATTTTTAGGAACCCTATGTCCTTTCAAGCTTGAATAACCAACAGCCAATAAATAGTATTTTCGTACTACTCAGCTGCGGCGGATTTTGTGCCCACCCACTCCAGATGTCTCTGGGGTTTTGTGAGTAGGTTCTCTGAGAATAGCACGACTGAACTACTTAGATTCTACTGTTAAATAAGTACCCAACCAACGTTGGTGGCGCCATGTCGTGTAGTTCCTATAGTACCCCTGCAGGACCTGCGCGTTTGGATAACATAAACTGTGGGATTGGTGGTAGACTGGCTCTGTGCACCCCCACCGTGTATGTTAGCCGGATTTGCATTAGCTAGCTCACAGTGCCACTAGAATCTCCTCTTATCTGGGAGAGATTAGTTTCTGGCAACCTTAGATCATGACAACCCTGATCCCTCAGAATCGTGGAAACAATATACTACTTTTCGCTCCGTCACTCCTGCTTACTTGTTCGGTTTGTCTCAGAGAGTTACACAGAATAAACAGTCTGGGCGTTTCAATAAGTATTTATTGAACAGTTGTTATTCTGGTGTAGAATATATGTGCTGCAACAACCAGCAGACAATAGCAGAGATATATTATCAGCAGTACGATCAAAGTGAAAGGATAGTACAGTTCTACCATATTGCAATAATGATGGTTACATACATGAATATATGAAATGCATTATAAAAGTGCACGTACTCCTTCGATACCTAACTAGATGTACCTAAGTGTACCTAGCATGTGTGTAGGTCTAAAAGCCTAAGGGCCAAGAATCCTTCTAGGATTTTGTCGAACCCCATTATCTGAATAGAGAGAGCGTGGGACCCCGTCCTGGTCTGGAGTTGGACACCCCGCAAGGGCTGTGTTAGACCGCTGTCAGCTGGAGCGACTGCATGCAGGAGCCTCAGCGTCTCTGGTCAGTGTGTCAGCATGGAAGTCTCGGTTCCCTCTATCTTACCGTGGCAAGATGTGGTGTATTTATACCCTAAAGTGTCTTGTCCCTCAGTATGGTTTGTATTGGTCTTTGTTAGACATGAGGAAGACGTCAGGGGTGAACTTTGTACATACATATTATGCGGGAGATGTAGCTGGTGAATGCTCATGCATAATTTATGAGTACATTGTAGGCCTGTGTTCGGGAAAAACCCTGCACTGTTCTAACCACAGACTAGATAACGTTCAACCCTCAGAGCTCGTTGTGTACTGTAGGGAACAAATGTAGGTGAAAGATCATGCCTATATTAGGGCACAGGAGATCATGACTATAATAGGGCATAGACGATTATGACCAAAATAGGGCATATACGATTATGACCATAATAGGGCATATGCGAATATGACCATATACGGCATATATGAACGTGTCTATATTAGGGCCTCTATATGAAGCATAACAGTGGAGGTGTGGGGCGCAATTCAAAGCCTGAAACTGGATTTTGTTTGAATTACTAAAATGTGGCTAAATAGCTCTACTATTCCTGATCTAGCCATGGCAGTACCGGACGGATAAAATATAATGAACACTGACCATATTGGCAGGAGAGGTGGAGGACTGGTACCATAGATAAAGACTCTTTAGACTGTGATACGTTGAGTACCTCCCAGATGGAGTCTTGGGATCCCAATCGGGCTTCAGAAGCAACCACAGAACTGAGACCACTCTCCCCGCTGCTAAAGGCGAGATCTGCACACTCCTCAACTGAGCAGGCACTCCAGCCTTCATCCTCCTGGACCTCTTGGCTGCTTTTGACACCATGTCCCACCACACCCTCTGCGCAAGACTCCATGACGCCGGCATCCGTGACAAAGCCCTAGAATGGATCCACTCCTTCCTCACCAGGCGAACACACAGAGTCAGAATTCCACTGTTCAAATCAGAACCCACAGAGATCAGCTGCTGTGTGCCTCAGGGAACGTCCCTGAGCTCCACCCTCTTCAACATCTACATGGCCACGCTTGCAGCCATCGTCAAAAGCCATGGACTCAACATCATCTCCTACACTGAGGACACCCAGCTAGTTCTCTTCCTCACAGACAAACCCACGACCGCCAAGAGCAACTTCCATGATGGGATGTAGGTAGTCCCCACCTGGATGATGGGCTGCTGCCTCAAGCTCAACTCAGACAAGACCGAAGTCCTCATCCTCGGCTCCTCCCCCTCCACCTGGGATGACTCTTGGTGACCCACAGAGCTCAGAATCCCCCACGCCAGGACCACGCACGAAACCGCTGCATCATCCTGGACTCCTCGCTCTCAATGAACTGCCAAATCAACATCGTCTCATCCTCCTGCTTCCACACCCTCCTGCTTCCACACCCTCTGCCTCCTTCGTAAGATCAAGTGGATCCCCACCAAGTCCAGGAAAACAGTTACCCATGCGCTCATCAGCAGCAGACTCGACTACAGCAACGCACTCTACGCCGGCACAACCCAGAAACTCCAAAAGAAACTGCAGACCGTCCAGAACGCCTCTGCCAGACTCATCCTGAACATCCCACGCCACAAACGCATCACCGGCCACCTGAGAACCTTCACTGGCTACCTGTCAACAAGAGAATCACCTTCTACCTTCTCCTGCATGCCTACAAAGTCCTCCACAAGGCCAGACCTGCATACCTCAAGCAGCACCTCTCCTTCTATACTTCCACCAGACATCTCTGCTCCACCCAACTGGCCCTGGCCACTGTCCCACGGATCCGCAAGACCATGGCTGGAGGAAGATCCTTTTGCTACCTCACTGCAAAGACCTGGAGCTCCCTGCCTCTGCACCTCAGGCAAGCACGATCCCTGCTGCAGTTCAGGAACGACCTCAAGACCTGGCTCTTCGACTGACCGCAGACCCAGCCCTACCCCCCAACCCAGCGCCTTGAGACCCTCATGGGTGAGTAGTTGCTCTCTACAAGACACTGATTGATTGCCTGATTGAAGCAGTGTTTTTCCAATTATTGCTTTACTCCACCACCAAAATGGGGGAGCGTTACTGTATAGACCCCTTGTTATAACTCTCAGCTGGCAAACAGAATTATCCGTCTTGTTGTCTCTGGCTGTGATAAAATATGATTACTTGCTCCTTATCTGCGATTTTAACCTTCACTATGAGGATCAGTTAGATTCATGAATAGCAATCTTGAGAATGAGATGCAGATGTGACAACTTACTGAAAAGATAAACAGTCCTACCCATATTGCTGGCTACTATTTAGACCTGCTGTTCACTAGTATAAACAACCTGAGAATACAGTTAGTTGATCCTATTACTTGGTCAGACCATCTCCTTATTAAATTCTCCATCTCTTTGTCAAATGGCCATCTGACTCATTGTAGACCTATTGCAGTCATGTTTAGATCATGGAAGAGAGTTAATGTTACTAATTTTAGTAACAATTTTAATCCATCTGGGGTGGGTTAGAAGAGACTAGCACCATGGATACAGCAGCTTCTGATTTTTCTTGTGCTATATCTGAGGCTATTGATATTTGTGCCCCGTAGAGGGAGGCAGCATTTTCTAGACCTCAGCTAAATGGTATTCATCACAGTTGTGAGACTTGAAAAGAAAGAATAAGCAATTGGAGGTGTTTGCTAGGTCCACTAAAACTCTTAAGGAACGAGCCATCTTTAAGGAGGTTGTTAGAAATGGGGGTCTCTGGTTGGCAGAGGTAGGTACCTTTGTCCAAATAGGGACCCTTGCTTCTAGTCAGGGTAAGGGGGATACACACTTTGGATAACCCCTGCTCACCCCCTGGGTAGCTTGGCACGAGCAGACAGACTTATCCCAAAGGCAATGTGTAAAGTATTTGTACTCAAAGCACACAGTAATACAGTGATAACACCACAAATGGACACCACACCACTTTATAAAAATAAAGTATCTTTATCTAAACTTAACAAGACCAAAACGACAAAAATCCAACATACAGGTAATGAAATGTGACTTTAAATCAGTTATTGCAAAAATAAAGCAGGTAGAAAACAAATAGCTCCCTCTGGGGCTATTGCGACGTCATGACAGCAATAAATCCAAAGCACAGCGCCGACCGCGAGGAGCGTGGCATCGGGCACGGAGTCACACGGACCCCCAAACAAAAAGTACCTTGAAAACGAAGTCTATGACAATTCACGGCGTCATGGAGGTGAGGCGTCGGTGTCGAGGTCGAGGCAGGCTTCCTGGTTGCCACGGGAGAGGTGAGGCTTCGTGTCCGTGAGGAGGCGACGTGTCGAGTCCAGGATAGTGGGAGACGGTTGCGTCGGCGTTGAGGCATCGGTTCCGGTGACGATGCGAAGTCGGCGAGTTTGTGGAGTCACCCTCAGCGGTTATTGGCGCCACGATAACAGGATGCAGGCACTGGCGATGATGGAGTCAGTGTGAGTGCTGGCCTCGGGCACGGCCGATAACTGCAGGCATCGGCGGGCATCGAAGGGCGTCGGAGCTGCGGTGCAGGCCGGGCGGTGCGTCGTTCACTTGACGGGCGGTGCCCCAGACCTTGGTGCAGGTCCCGGCATCACAACAGCATCGCTGACAGCTTCGGAAACACGTTTTCTTGCTTCTTTTAGGTTTCTTCCAGCTCCCAACAGCAGGAACAACCTCCAGAGGCCCAAAACTGGAATAGGCACCTACTGGCAGATCAGAACTCTCAGCAATAGGGTTCAGGGGAGCTGGGAAGCTGGGGGTGAAGTCGTTGTGTCCCTGAGACTTCAGAACAGGAGGCCAGCACACTTCAGGCCCTTGGAGATCTTCTTCAAGCACGTTCAAAGCAAAGTTCTAGTCTGTGTCCTCCCCTTGGCAGAAACAGCAACTGCAGGCCAACCCCACATAGCACACAGCAAAGGGGCAGTACTCCTCCTCACAGCTCTTCAGCTTTTCTCCTTGGCAAAGGTTCCTCTTGAGTCCAGAAATAATCTAAAGTTCTGGGGTTTTAGGTCTAATACTTATACCCCAAAAATTCTTTGTTCTCTTTGTGCAAGGGTCTCTGAGCCCAGTCCAAACCAGTTCTGTCCTCACTGGTGCAGTATGACCACAGGGGGTGGAGGCAGCATTGTGCAAGGGAGACAAGCCCAATTCAGGTGCAAAGAAATCTCCTCCCACTACGCTAAATTCAGCCAAGGTCTATTCAGCTCAGCTCTGACTCATTCAGGAAAGGCAGGACTCAAATCACCCCCCCCCCCCGGTGGCTGTCTGAGAGAATGCACATCCCCAGCCCCTGCCACTCCAAAGCCAGACAGTCAATACACAAACAGGCAGAGGCACACAGAATGGTTAAACAAGAAAATGCCTACTTTCTAAAACTGTCATTTTCAAACACACAATTTAAAAACCATCTTTACTAAAATATGTGTTATTAAATTTTGAGTTCAGAGAGCCTAAACGTTATTTCTCTATCTTGTCCCAATGGGAAGATATACTTGTAAGATGTTACAAAGCATTTCCCATTCTATCCTATGGGGCAAGATAGCCTTTCAATAGTGAAAAACTAAATTGGCAGTATTTCACTATCAGGACATGTCACACACACCAGTGCATGTCCTACCTTTCACATATACTGCACCCTGCCCAGGGGGGTACCTTTGGCCTACTATAGGGGTACCCTACATGTAGGAAAAGGGAAGGTTAGGGCCTGGCAAGTGGGTGCACTTGCCAAGTCAACATGGCAGTTAACAACTGCGCACAAACACTGCAGTGGCAGGTCTGAGTTACCTTTTCAGAGCTACTCATGTGGGTGGCACAATCAGTGCTGCAGGCCCACTAGTAGCATTTAATTTACAGGCCCTGGCACACTCAGTACACTAGTACTAGAGACTTAGTAGTAAATCAAATATGCCACTCATGGATAACCAATCATGATAACAATTTACACAGAGAGCATATGCACTTTAGCACTGATTAGCAGTGGTAAATGTGCCCAGAGTCCCATAACCAACAACAACAGGTCAGAAAAGAATAGGAGGAAAAAGCAAAACGTTTGGGGATAACCCTGCAAAAAGGGCCAAGTACAACAGAGGTGCTCAAGGGATACCATAAATGGTGTAAGTAGGCCAAATGGCAGTATTTTGTCAGGAGAAGTGAGGAAAATAGCGATTCCTCCAAAGAACTGTTTAAAATTGTTAAAGAGCTGGCAAATCTGTCTAAATTGAACAAGGGTGACACCGGCCTCTGCCTTGTTCTATTAGTACCTGGCCTCTTTCTTTTTGTGAAAATATTTCTATAATCTACTCACGCTTTGCAGTTCAGCCTCCCAATAAGAGGAGTTCCTTCACTGGGGTAGGACCTCACCCATCTTCTTGAACTATGGGGCCCATTAGGATGGCGGGTGGATCGCCCCCGCAGGCCCGGTGGGGGCGATCCGCCCGCCATCCACACAGCAAAGACCCCCCGCCATATTATGATAGCTGGGGGGTCCGCGTCGGACGGAAAGACCGTCCGCCGCTTTTCCGCCGGTCGACGAGTCGACCGGCGGAAAACAAGGTTAATATGGTGGTGGTGTCTGCAAGACACCGCCATCCACATTACGATGCCTGCGGAGATCAGCCTTTCCAGGGCGGCGTTGCTGCCATGGAAAGGCATACGGTCTTCGCTGTTGGTGGCCCGTAGCGGGACCCCAGGAGGTTGGGGGGGTGGAGGGTGCACATGGGGGGTACCTGTGGTACCCCCCTGCATTTGTATGCACAAGGTGGCAGGCACCGCGCGGTGCCTGTCACGTTGTGCATGCAAATGCATGACGTGCATTCACAGCATTGTGGCGGGCGGTGCGCTGAGCACCGCCCGCCACAATGCTGTGAATAGGGCTTGCCACCGCCACAGTGGCATCCTAATATCATGTGCAGGACCGCCGCACCCCTTGCGGACGGTCCCGCATTCCGCTGCGGTGGCGGGCGGACTTTCTCCGCCCGCCATCGTAATGATGCCCTATGTTTGGCTCTTTCACTCCATAAACCAAGGGATTGGTAGAAGAAGTTATGCTAAAGGTGAGGTTCGGGCTCTCCTTTAGACCCATTCCCTCACTTTGTCTACTCTCACCTTGCTCCTATTCCTAGTCTTCTTGTAACAGAACTTTTAAATAAATCTTTGAAGGAAGCAGAGTCTCCACCAAATTGAAAGCATGCTTTAGTCATGCCTCTGCTGAAAAAAAAGGCCCTGGCACTTCTAATTTGGCAAACTATCACCCTTTCTCTCCTTTTCCCTACCCCGCAAAGGTATTAGAAATTTTTTTCAATCTCCAGCTCACCCATTATTTGGAAAGTAACTACATGTTGGACCCTCCTAAACTGGTTTTAGAGCTAGGAATATCACGGAATTTACTTTGTTAGCAGTGCTGGATATTATCTGACTCTTGGTGGATGACGGCAAATCTGCTGCCCCTCATCCTCCTGGACCTGCCAGCGGCTTTTGATGAGTTTCTCATCATTTGCTGTTACATGCTTTGTACTAGATTCCGTGGTGGTTAACTGTGTTGTCCCTCAAGGCCTGTCCCTAAGTCTCACTTTATTTAGCATCCATGTGACACCAATGGGGGTGTTGTTAGAGCCTAAGGGTTTGAGTTCACCTCTTATGCAGATGATACCCAGTTTATCATTTCCATCGATGAGAGCAATGTAGAAACTAGGGGGAATTTGGTTGGCTGCCTTTCGGAAGTAGCGGAATGGATGCAGTCCCACTGTTTAAACCTCATTGGGGATAAAACGCATGTCTTGCTATTCGAGACAGTCTTTAGTGTCTGGAATGATTGATGGTGGTCTACATTTTGGGCCGTGCTCCAAAGCCTAAAAAAACAGCTAAGAACTTGTGTTTCCTGGCTGATGATTCTGTTTCCATGCAGGACTAGGTTAACTCTGTGTGCGAGAGCTGTTTTGGTTTTCTAGGATTTCTTTGCAGAATTTTTCATTGAATTCCAATGCTGTGGCATAAAACTATTGTACAAGCACTTTTTAGGAGCAGATTGGATTATGGCATTCCTCATATGTAGGGATGGCATATTGTCTATTTACTCATCTACAATCAATTAAAAATATGGCAGCATGACTGATTTGCAATCTTCCCGCTAGGAATTTGGTTTTGGCCAGTCTGAACTCTCTTCACTGCCTGCCTGTCTGTAAAAGGGCTGTTTTAAAGCTGTACTGCCATGTGCATCAAGCAGTTTATTAGACTGGGCCTGCAACTCTAAGACGCAAAATCTCTTTCCACAAGCCAGAGAGTGCTCTTTGGTGTGCCAGTCAGTTAGACTTTTCTTCAAAGCATAGGAATCAGAATGTCACACATGGGTGGTCACTTCTCCACTTAGTTGGCTGCCTTTCACTGAAATGCCCTCCCTATCTATCTGCGCTCCACCTCTGATTTTAGTTGTTTCCTCTCTCTGAAGTTCTATGCATTTGGTTGCTGAAGTGGTGTTTGGGTCAGGAGAGTTGTCTAGTGCTGGGATACCCTTGTGGGGATGATTGCACACTTTATAAATGTTATAAATAAATAACCATGGTTCTGGAAGCTCCAAAGAATCTTGCTTATGTCCATGGAGCTCATTTCCAGTAATTGAAAGTGGTTAAGTGGGATAGATGCATCATTATTACTCAGCAATGGAGACACCAAGGGTTCATGTTCATTTTCAGGACTCGCCTAGCGTTGCAGCGCATGCGCTGCTCGCTTTGCGAGGCATGCAGTATTGAGTATGGCGTGGAAGCTCCATGTAAGCTCCGCCCACTCTCCACCCATTGGCTTAGGTCCTAAATGCTGCCTTACCTATGGTTTTAGCCTTGTTAGTCCGTCCTCCTGACGGCCATGTATCCTTCCATGGCTACTGGCCCCTTTACCCCAAACACTATTTTGTTCCCTGTCCCCCCCCTGCCTCCTCCCGTGACTTCTGGGGCCCACCCACCCCCGTTCGTGCCTTCTCGCACGCCCGTCCTCCTGTTTCCAATGCAATAGGTCTCGCGTAAATACGAGTCCTATTGCATTGCAAATGCTTGTTTGGTGGCACTACTTGGTTCTGAGCGTCCCGCCCATGACGTTAAGCATCTATCACGTCAGTCCTGTGGCCAGCTCCTTTCCACTTCCTCTACCCCCTTGCGCGTTGACGTCCCACGTAAGGATATGCAGGTTTCACGCCTGTGCGTTGACGCTGCAGTCCCGTGACAGAGTCGGCCAGCAGTCAGAGATGGCGCTTAAACTGATCTGAGGGGTGGTGAACGGGCCTTAAGCGAGGCAGGCAGCCCCACTGCGGGTGCTCGAGAGCATGCAGCAGCCCTGACGTGAAACTACTTGAGACAACCTAGGTTGAGTAAGTAACATTTTTCATGGGCTTAGAACGGGGTGAAAATGGTTGAACGTCGTGATCCTGGTCTAACCAAGCTTATCTGGGTGCAAAACCACCGAGGGGACGTGGGAGGAGGGTACCACTACCTATCCCAGTAGAACATTTAAGTCCATGTTTACTGACGGCAAGGCACGCAACTAAAGCAGATAGAAAATAAATCATTTTAAGTCCATGCTGTGGCACCCTAATCGTACCAGTATTTTGCTTGCCCTCAAATGTGTATGACTGATTGAGAAACTAAAAGGATGGGCTCACTGCTTGTTTTTAGAAAGGTGATACCCACGCCGTTTTTAGACTCCCATGCAGTGCCAGCCAGCCGTGAAGTGCTTTATTACAGGGGCACCCCGTGTGTACCGAGCTGCTTCTGTGGACTGTAAATCAGTGTCAAATTCTGCTTCTGTCACACTGCTCTATCCTTCTCCAGTGCTGGCTCGGGTGCAGCGACTGGGTTGTTTTTCCACTGTATCTCTTCCGGTGTTTTATCAAGCATTATGCCCTCATTTTCTTTGCCGGCCGGAAGTGGGCTATTGTGTTCTAGTATTGGGATTGCCAGGGAACGCATGTTTTTGTATTTGAGTAAGTCTATTTTCCCCCTGACCACAGCTTGCGCAGGAAAGCATAGTTCAATTTCCACACTCCTTCCCCTCTTGAGTTCTAGCTTCCGCTATCATGTTGGTCATTACTTCCTTGTTTATTTGTGATCATGAACCTTTCCTGGCAGCTGCTGCTTTAATACTCCCTTTATGCACGTGTGAATCCACATCTAATTTTTTAGTTCATATTGTTATGAGCACCCGCATTCCAGGCTTATGAACGACTTTTCCTAAGGTCTGGGCAGGTTTCCTGCAGGTCATTCTTCTCTTCTTTTTCCTGAGAAATAGGAAAGCAAAATGTGAAAATGTGCACCTATTTGTAAGAGAGAGCCAGTGCTTAAGTTAATAAAATATTGACCCATATCTGGCATTGTGGCTGATATCGCTCTCCTTACAGTCAATGTCCTCTCCCCACCGTGGCATTGAGAAGTGGTCGCCAGGTCCGGGTGGGTCACAGAGTGGGGCCCTCTTGCCTCAGTAGCACTGCGGTGTAGGGTTGTGCGTGGATCAGAGTCTTCAGCCCAGCAAAACAGGCAGCAGTATCAAAGTGCTTCAGCTTTAGCTGGTTCCGCACTTGTCATTTCATCTCCAGTCACTGCTTCTAACAATTTCACTGCTATCTCAGGGCTGAGGCAAAGAAGCTGACGAGCAGCATGAATCGGCAGGTCAGTGGCGAGGGTCAGTGGCCTTACTGTAGAGGGGCATGGCAACTTTGGCGCGAGTTGTTAGGCAGCAGCACTCGGGACCCACCCCAACAACTTCACACAAAGAAGCATACTAACACGCAGTATAAAATTGTTATTTATGATAGAAACAAGCTCAATTTTGAGAAAAGTACTATAAATTAAGGCAAACACAGGAATGTACAAATGAGACAGTCTGATGCCCAAACCAAAAATCAGCCACACCAAATGGTAATAAAGCTAAAATTAAATCGACCCACACTCTTTCACTGGGAGCTGGGAGCTGTTGCTAAACAACCCCCCACCCCCCCACTTTCTGTGGACACACAGAACCCTGTTAATAATAAATATGTAAAATAAGAAGACCGTTTTTTTCATAAATATTAATTGCAGTTGTAAATCACACTGCATCACCCAGTGTGTATTAATTGTATATATTCAATCCCTGGCGGCACAACACCCAGGATAATGTGCTGCATAGCTAAACACTTATAAGGTCCCAAAGGCGAGACCAATTGCATTGCAAATGCTTGTTTCTTTTAGATGTTATTCTAAAAAATCCTTTATTGAAGCTGCTAAAAGAATAACTCGAGAATTATTTTGGGGAGAACCATGCTCCTCCGAGGGAGAGTCGGCGACAAAACAGCATAAGTTCATTGCCAGTAACCTCCTTATTTTGCAATTTTACTTTATTCTACTCTACTCCTGAATTCCCCCTCAAAGTTCCTTGGGCCCTTCCAGGCCTCTCCTATTGAGTAGGCATCTCCATGCTTAAAGTTTCTCCTATAGTCATAATGACTTTTTATCCTCCAATTTCTTAAAGTTCTGAGACACTCATTGCTCAAAAAAAGGTCCGCCAAGACGATGACTTTATTCGAAAAGAAGAAAAAATGTTTTTTCTCTACAATCCCCGCACCTCAGCTAAAGCAGCCGCCACAACCCGTAAAATCAGTTATTAAAAAATATGTTCTGCGCTACTTTTCCAGCCTTATTTGGTACCAACACTGCTTGGATATGCTAAACGCATACAAACTATTGTGGGCCACAAGGAGAACACAGAGGGACCTCAGTAAGGTCAAGCCCCAGACCCACCCACGCCTTGCCGAACACTTGCACCCCTGACTCCCTGGGGATGCCGGCACAGTAGTGAGAGAAACGCAGGGCATTAAGTGGGCCGGGTCATGCCGGTGCTGAGCACTGACCGTTTTGTAAAGGGCAGGGCTTTAAGTGGGATGAAAAAACTAGAGGGTCCCTCAAAGGGGCGTGGCCCATGTAATTAGGGCTTGGCTTAAAAAGTAATCTAAAAAGTTGTGCTTAACATAGTGTGCTGCCTGACTGGTAATTTGCTTCTTCTGTCATTGCATCCAGATATATAATACAAGTAACATTACTCCTACAACAAGCCAGGACTATTGGCTTTGCCAGTGGTTGCTAGTTGCATAAGATAAATTAGCAACAACTTTGGCATCGTTGTATATGATAATGAAAATGCTTCAGTCCTGAAATGATGAGACTGTGAAAGAACGATAACGAGTCTCTTTCATGTTATATTAAAGGAAGTGAAGGGTGGTACTGCTACAGAGTTAAGATTTTTTTTTCACCCCGAAGGTGAGGGCCAAAATGGAGAGCCCGATAGAGACCCGTTTCAGCACCTGGTTTTAAGAACTGCCGGTGCTGAGCAATGGCAGGAACGGCCCACTTAAAGCCCTGGTAAAGGGGGTATTGAAACGGAATATGTATCTTTACTACGCATGCAATAGATCGCATGCCATTACAACGCGGTCGTTACAATGACAGCGTTGTTACATCCCGAAGCATTACATTGCAAGTCGTTACAACGACTTGCTGTAGGGGGCGCGCTGGACTTAGGAATAGTATTATTTACTATTTCTACTCCAGTTTGTGCCACAGCAGGGAAGGTGTTGGATTGTAAATCCAACACCTTGTGCCCCCTATCCCAAGTCGTTGTAACAACTTGCGATGTAATGGTTTGCGATGTTACAACTCGGTCGTTGTAACGACCGCGTTGTAATGGCATGCGATCTATGGCATGCATAGTAAACGCTGTTTCCCATTGATACGGGTCCCTATCGGGCTCTGTTTTTATGCTCTGGCAAAAAAAATTAATCTGACCTTGTGTAATCTAACTCGGGCTTAGTAAAGTGCTCCAATACCATTGGGACAAATTTGATCTATGTAAAAATGTAAGAATAAAAAGGTAGTAGTAGCTCTGGGGTGACCATGCACCAGTGTAAAAAAAGATGCGCACATGATCACTTCTCATAGTACGCGCAAACGTGCAACTCGACCCACATTCTCTCACTGCAATGCTCAAGAAAAGAGATTAGAACCAGTTTGTGGTTTTCCACGGCGTATCCATTTTATTCAAATCATATCAACATTTAAAATAGCTTGTAAGCGAAGTCCGTCAAAGGACAGGTATGCATATAGAAAACATTCATTTCATAGATATCAAAAACAAGATGGAAGCTGAATACCCAAGTCTAATATCATATTTCTCATTCCAAGAACATTCAGCCAACATTATTGTGAGATCCGCTGTGCGCAGTGTGCCAGCAGGCCCCACCTTGCAACAGCCTTCCCCCAGGTTCCACCCAGGACATCCCTGCACCCTTCCTAAAGGGAATTTACAGTAAATCAGTGGGACAACTTCCCACATCTCCATCTCCTCCAACCTAAAGGTGAAAGGTTCCACAAGCCTTGCCTAGCTTGTAACCCCCGAACTACCGGAAGATCTCTACACCAACAACCTATTGTACTTGTTAGGAGGACCGGGAACGCCCGTAATTGTAATGAACATCTGAATGCACAACGCCAATGGTAAAATCAACTGTGCTCTCACTTTTTAATTTCTAGAGAAAATCAAGCACAGCCAAGCTATTCAACAGTGTGCACAATACCCAATTAACATCAATAATGATCGTGTGAACTGCTGCAAGTGCCAAGGACATATACTGGAATTACCCCAAAGTGAAGTCCATGAGCACAGAGACGAGGTCCTTGACGAGCGATGGCTGATCCTGGCCCACACCAGGCATGATGAAAAGGACAAAGAGGAAGCTCTACGTGGCGAGCTGGCTTAAATAGTCCCGAGGCTTCATTGCGCCTCTTGTTGATGTCACCATGCGACAACCCTCCGTCTCCACTTCCTGTGCCAACCATGGGGGGCTCCAGACCGTCGCGCGACTAAGTTGCTGGTGTCTTGTTATAAATAAGGCGAACGGACTCAGGTGTTTTATGGACTGAATCGAGTTCCCGGGATTTAACTACTAACTAAATAATTAACCCGGGGCTCTGTTCAGGTGCTGACGATATTAGATACATATGAACTTATTGTTTCAATGAATTTATTGCTGTTACTGGTAACGAGACATTTAAAACAGGTTAAATATAATGAATAGCAAGCATGTTTCTGGCCATGCCCCTAATTATGTTGGACACGCCCATGTAATAGATTTGCCACGCCCCTTTTAGAAATCCCCATTTTTTGTCATCCCCTTAAAGCACTGGAAGCACGAGTCTTAGACACCAGGGCCCCTGTGGTTCCTTGTAGTCCCTTTCTCCGACCAGCCACAGCAAACTTGCACACTTAATGAGCCGTTTTAGTGACCATTCACAGCTCTGAGCTGACCGATATTATACTGTTTGCCATCAACCCATAGATCTATTGGAGCCACATGCTCCAATGGGTTCCTCCACAGTGGGGGACAAATGACTAACAACTATGCCCGTGGTATGGCAGGCACTCTCCCGGCATGCACTCTGCTGGTTCCCAGGCTCCCTAGCTCATGTCTCGTGTCTCCAGCTCATCCAGAGTAGAACCTGCAGTTCAGCGTGCAAGTGAGTGACTGACCCCGGCACAGCGTCACTGTTCAGTCTCAGTGTCTGCTGATCAGCTTGGTCAGAGAAGAGCTCAAGGAGATTTAAGACATTTACTGACTTGTTCTTGTTACTAGTATTGTTTTTATAGAAACAAGCCTTCAGCTGTGCCCTGCGTTGTTCCATTATTTTTCACAAAGGCGACAAGAAGAAAACATCACCACCCATGTGCTCAAGTTGCAGGCAGCTATGATGTCACCATGGTGTTTAAAACCTTTATAAAAGCAACTTTAAAAAAGGGAAAGAGAACAAATGACTGAGCAACTTGGCACCAAAAGTGCAAGCAAAATAGTTGTTTCTTTAAAGCTAATGTAGAAGAATACAATTTAAAAAGCACACTTTGAAAGAGCTTTGGCACTGAAGAGAAAGGAACTATATTTAAGAGGATATGGACAATATGCACAAGCTTTGTGCAGTCCAAGTGATGGGAGCCAATAGTTGAAGTGGGCTGACCCTTTGCCCCATCATGTGACCCGTTGCCCCATGCAGTATGCTGTTATGGGCAGAAGCAAAATGTGAATATCAGTTCAATAGACCAATGGATGAAGAAGCCTGCTGACAAATGTATGAATATTTTATTGGATTTTTTTGGCAAATAATAGTCTGGAAAACACCTAAAGTTTCTCAATTCACAGATGTTAAAAAAGTGTCTTTTAGCAGGAACCCCTGAAAGCCAATTATTCTTGTAATAAGCCACCAATAGCTGAATGAGTAAAATAGACATTCCAGAGTGAGAACCTTTGCATAGAGAAGCATCTTCCCCCAGGACCTAGCTGCTGAAGGCTGTGGTGTGCGAAGTGGTGGATGAAACAACCCGTCTTTGTTCGTTTCTGAGGAACATCTCAAGTTCGAGACCTTCTCAGCTAACTTTCAGTAAATGGCAAATGGAGGTCTACAGTCTCGGGCAAGCCTCTGTCCTACCAAATACTTTCAATGGCAGCGGAAAGATTTCATGCAAGCTGGTTAAGGCTGTCACTATATTTGTGGTTCCGTATGCACTTGTCTTACTTTTAAATGCCCATTTCTATCTAAGCATATTTCCTTATATTCTGTTTTTTACATTACCTGACTTTTGAATCACCTTATTGGGTCCAGAGGGTGTACAGCCTGTGGGAAATAACTCTTGGTGAACCTGGAGACCCTCACAGGTGAGTAGTGCGCTCTATAAATCCCTGATTGATTGATTGATTGGTGCTCACTGCAAAAACACCTTCTTTAAATACAGAACAAATGACATTTGAATTTGCATTTGGTAGATAAATATTCCATTTTATCAGGCATAATACAAAGTTTAGTAAAGGCTGCTGGTTTCAGCAGGAAGATAAACATCCAACTCCAATGTTTTTATATTCCACTATCCCCACACATCTGTGTGGGCAACCCTTGCTGCTCACAACTGTGTGGGTCACTTTGAGGGTCTGAATTGCAGCCAGGGGAAACAACCTTTAGGACGCATGCATTACATCGCATGCCATTAGATTGCGGTTTGTACAACGAAAGTCGTTACAACGACTTGCACTGGAGGGCGCTATAGGACAAGGAGTAGTTTAAATTACTATCCAACACCTTCCCTACTGTACGTAGGCTGGAGTTGGAATAGTAAATTAAACTACTCCTAAGTACAGCCCCCTCCAACGCTAGTCGTAACGACTTGTTTTGTTAAAACCGCGATCTAATGGCATGCGATGTAATGCATGCGTGGTATCGTCATACATCCGCAGCCAGGCCCTGTGCCCAAACCTCTGTGAGGCCAGCCCCAGTTCACTGAAAAGACCAAAGGAAAGAACATTTATTCAGGAAGCCTCTCCTACACTCACACTTTGTGTAACTCCTTGCAGTTCTACATTTCATGGACAAGCAAATTAATCCACTAAGCACAAAATGATTTGTTCTAGAGAGAATGGAAAGTATAGAACAGATATTGTCACTGATTTCATACAAGTGTCATCGTTCTAACAGAGGTCAAGAATAAATAGAGAAGTCACAATGCTGCAAACACTTGTCTCACGCAGCTCGACTGCAGATAATTAAACGCCATGACAAGAATACGAATAATGAACAGAGAAATGGCACATTATGTTTTCTGTTTTGCATGATGGCATGATTCCACCAGGCTGGCAAGGATGCCCCCTAATCATCATGATTCACGAGATGTTATTACAACTGCTAGCAGGCTAGCGGAAAATCATGGAGCCAAGTAGCAGGAAGGTGGCACTGCCCAGAAGCTGCTATTTAAAACCTGCACGTCACTGTGCAATATTTTTTATTCTAAGCTGTAGCTGTTTCCGCGTTGAACTAAAGTAGTTTATCATTTATATTTCCTAAAATGAGTACAGTGTTCCAAGGAGCTTGCAGTCCATAACTCTGATTTGAAGAAAAAAGCGAATTACATAAAATGACATACAAAAAAAGGAACAGCAAGAAAAAACAAAAGTTATGGTATGTTATTTGCATTTTGAAAGTCATACCATGGCCAAATTTATTTTCAGTAGACTACGTGAGGTACAATGAGAATAACTGCTTGGGGGCATGCAGGTCTATGCTTTTGCACCTAAGTCTGCCTGATTCTTACAAAATGAGTAATTCTACAAGACATACAGTTATATTTGCCTTTTTTGGAAATTAACTAAGTTCACAGGATTAATATAAGTTCTTAGGTTTATACTTGGGAATGACTGAAAAGCATAGATTTTCCGTATAAAACTATTTTTATATCTCGTACAGCTGAGGATTGTCCACAGACATGCAAACAGAAGGTTTAGTGTAAGATGAAACTTGCATTTTTACAGTTTTATTCGATTCACGTGTTCATTCCCACATGGAAATCTTTTTCCATATTAAAACATTTCTTTATCCATAGCAACCGGCGGGTGGGGGTTATCTGGGTTACTGTCTCAAGCAAAATATATATTTAATCCGATCATCCAAGGGAGAGGTGTGGCACAGCGGCCAGGGCGGCTGACTCCGAGCGCGGGGCTCATGGTTCAATTGCCAGCACCGTAGGCAGATAGGCTCAGCATCATGTGACTCTGGGCAATAGCTCACTTAATCCCTCTGACAGCCCCCAGGCCTTGAGACCTTTACAGGTGATTAGTTTACGCTTTACAAACACTGGGTTATGTTATTATCATTTCTTTAAAACCAGTTTACCTGTACTTTTTGTTT
Source organism: Calotriton arnoldi (assembly GCA_963921515.1). Classification (NCBI taxonomy): domain Eukaryota; kingdom Metazoa; phylum Chordata; class Amphibia; order Caudata; family Salamandridae; genus Calotriton; species Calotriton arnoldi. The sequence goes on from CAWUFW010000329.1 coordinate 1,756,339, forward strand.
GGGAATTTAATTCGGAATGTTTGTGAATCCCCACACTCGCATGGGCGAGTCTCCGACCCCCTCATTCTCGGCGAATGCCCATGTTCCCACCTTCTCCACCACAGTCATGACTGCTCTAAACTTGGACACTTGACAGAGGTTCTCCAGTTGTAAATTCATTTTTGAGCATTAATATCTGCTGATTCTTAATCTTTAACCAAGATATGTCATTTGCACCTGTAGACGTTCCATTTCGTGAACCAAAAAAAGAACGAAACGCACACAGTGCTTTATTTGTAAAATATTAAGTGGCAGGGCTCTGAGCAGGAGGCCAATGCAGTTAGCACCACCCATCGCCCTTGTCATCGCTGCCAAAACAACTACTAACCATCTCTCTCGCATGTAAATGCAACAGTTCAGATTATTCCAGGTCTCCAAAGCTAAAGGAATGGCTGGGGAGGCAGGAATTAGTTATTTTTAACGTATACTGTATTCCTAAACAACTGTTGTTCTGCTCATCTCTAAATTAGATGAGCAGCGCCACCATGTGGTGGACTGTTCTAAGTATGGTGTTGACAATTAGGTGCCGGTGCCGAACACCGGAAACCAATTAAGTGCCGGTGCTGAGCACCGGAAAGCACCGGCTCAAATTAAGCACTGAAAAAAGTTCTGTAAGTCAGTCCTTCAGAGTTCGGAAAACAGCTAAGATGCGTTTTTTACAATGTTTTTTATAAAAACATATCTTTTGGGGACATTAAAACGTATCTTCTATTTCTTTTCACCAAACAGGTGTGTTTCTCCCCAGGTTGTGTTATCACCATGTGTACCACCCAGACCATGCTAGTCTATCTCATCTTGGGAGTTTGTAGGGGTAACCCTTTGCTACATTTCCCAGTCCTTCTTTGCCTGTGCACATTTAGGAAATAAAGGTTCTTGCCCTTGGAGTTGGAATCCGGTAATCAAAACTGAGTCAGAGTTCTAAAACACCCTCTACAAAAAATGCAACCATAGTTTATAAGTACGGCTTATAGTTGTATTTTTTTTTTTTACATTCCAGGCCGTATTTATCCACATTAATGTTTTTCTTATCCTATTACTATTTATCCATACTTATTTCTTGGTGGAAGAAAATTAAGATTGAACTCATATATTTCCACATTTAATAGAATAATAAATGCGCGTTCAGGCTTCGATGTTTGTGCGGTGTTGGTGCTCTACTAAGCAGCCATATACAATAAAACAATTCACTTATCTGAAAATATCTTCATTGTGTTATTATCACTTGTTCACTTATGCAGCCATTCATAATTTATTTACAAGTTTTATCCCTTTTTAAATGCCTATTCTGTCAGTGTGCACATCTATTGGTCGTGACGTGAAGACTGACAGCATGGAGAGACACTCAAACGAAGATAGCAGTTCTCTATTTACAATTTTTAAAAAACATTTGCAGAGAAACAGATTGTTTTCCGTCGGTGTTTATCTTTTAAAAGCATTGGTAAGATGTAAACCTGGGGCTTTTAATTGTAAAACAACAATGATCAAATCAATGATTGATGAAAAAAACTGCAAAAATAAACATCAAAGTTTTATCAACATATTAAACAACATTAGGAAGAAGATAACTGAAAACATAAACGCAGAGCATTAGAAAGTAGAACTTGTAATGATATCTTTAACTAACCCAAATCACATGAGCGAGGAGACTGGGTCAACAATGGGAGTCTATAGAAATAGAAGGGAGGCTGATGAGTGCAGAAGAGACAGATAGGTTAGGTTATGAAAGTTTATAAAGTGCAAGCATTCACTCAAAGAATAGTTTTCTGTAGTTGTGTAAATAAAAACAAGTGTTTCATCTTGTAAACTGATGTTAGACCTGTCAATCTTGGGGTGGCTTCCCCCAAATCTATTGCCGACTCCCCTCCTGTTTGCTGAAATTCGTTCTTGTTGGCTTTAGGACTTTGTGCACTTCACCACAGCTAACCAGTGTTAAAGTGCTTGCGCTCACTCCCTAAAACATGGTAGTATTGGCCTACACCGGATTGGCACTTTTAATTTACTTATTAAGTTCCTAGTAAAGTGATACCATTGTACCAAGGCTTGCAAATTAAGAGCTACTAGTGGACATGCCACCCACTTAAGTAGCCTTTTAAACATGTCTCAGGCCTGCCATTGCAGCCTGTGTGTAGTTTTCAAACTGTCAATTCGACCTGGCAAAATAACCTTTTGCCTGGCTTGAAACATTGCCATTGCAGCCTTTGTGTAGTTTTAAACCTGTCAATTCGACCTGGCAAAATAAACGTTTTGCTGGGCTTGTAATTCCCTTTTCAATACACATAAGTTACCCCCATGGTAGGCCCAGAACAGCACATAGGCAGGGTGCAGTGTATGCAAAAAAGATGGACTTGTACTTTTATGTTATACATGTCCTGGTAGTGAAAAACTCCCAAATTAGTTTTCCACTACCTGTGAGGCCTGCATCTCCCATAGTATAACATTGGGTTACCTCATTACATTTAATAAGTGATACACTTTGTTTGGCAATAGGTAGAAATATCATGTTTGGTCTCTTAAGAATTGCAATTTAAAATCCTCTTTAATAGTAAAGTTGGGTTTTAAGTCTTAATTCTGAAAATGCCACATTTGCTTGTCCTAACCATGTGGTGCCTGCTGCCTGTGCCCTGTGTCACATGAGTGTGATTAGAGTGGCAGTTGGCCTATGTGTATTCCTCCCAGACAGTGAGACAAAGGGGAACTGAGTGTTGGCAGGATGGACCATCCTGCCCGGATTGGAGGGGATGTCCCTGCCCCACTTATATTTCAAAGGAGCTGCCTCAGCACACTTATAAAGAACTTCACAGCAGTCTTTTGTCACCCTAGACCTCTTGGAGCCTGGGTTGGGAGGACAGAAATTCCAGAACCAAATGTGGGGGGAAACTATAGAAGTTTCTTCCACTTCAAAGCAGGCATCAAGTATAAAAATAGGACCCTGAGACCCAGTCTTCAGTTCACTCCTGGACCGGCGGAGGACACTCAGAAGGCCTGCCTTGTACTTCAGAGGACTGCCCTGCTGTTTGAGGCCTGCTTTGTGCTTTAGAGTACTGCCCTGCCGCTCCCAGAGGACTGCCCTGCTGCTTGAGAAATGTCTTGCTGCTTGAACCAGGGACTATCAGAGTGCCTCCAATAGCTAGTTGGCTGGCCTTCTGTTCTGAGCTAAAGGGTCACAGAAAGTTCCAACATGAACCCTCCACCTAGACCCTGCCTGAAGTGTGTCCTACCCTTCATGTGATGTGCCCACCCAGTCCTCGACCCTCGGAAGTGGTGTAAAGGTGTCCAAACATCAAAACCCCCCAAACTTGAACAGTTTAAGCCAAAAAGTGCTCTGGAAACCAACAAGAGTCCAGGACCTACATGCTCGCTGATCCGTCCAAGGTCCATCGCCGGTCACCCTGACTTTGCTATAGCTCCCACTACGTTCTTCACCACAGCAGTAAATCTTGTTCAGCGGCTCCTCACAGAAAGAGTATCCAGGCTCGTGGATCCCTTGTCAACTACAGCGTGAAGTTTCGTCCGGCTGGAAATTTTCAACTTCAAATAAAGTGTCAAAGTCTTCAATGCAACTTCATCCAGCGGCTCCCTGACAATTATGGGGTCGATTCCGATTCGGGCCGGAAAAAGCACCGACCGACTCGGAGCCGGAAATTATACCGACCGACACGTACCTGTGGCGCCCGACACGTCAAGTACGATGCAAGGCGTGCAAAATCCGACCGACACGTACCGAACCCAAGCCGAACGACCGAGCCGCACGGAAAACAGCAATCCGGCCGGAAAAACACGCGAATCGAACCGACCGACACGCACCCGGAACAAATCCGACTGAAACGTACACGCGAACTCCAAACCGCAAAGTACGATGCAAGGCGCGAAAACCACGACCGAGTCGGACGGAGGACAAGCCGTACGACCGACACGCATACAAAACCGAGCCAAAGCAAAACAAAACACCGCGACCGACGCGTACGCAGCATAGAAAACTGCACAAACACAGCGTGAACGAAACGGAGAACACCGTACGAGACAAATGCAGGGTCCGACTCGGTCACAAGAACGTTTCCAACATGCACAGACAGTACAAAGGAAAAATCACACAAAAAAAGGCCAAACAAGCAATTACAAAGCCAATAAATACTGGGGGGGTGGGGACAGAGAACAAAGACACACCCACAACTCCACCCATATAAAGGACACAAATCACAACCATGATCCTTTGCAAATGCCATTCCACTGCCAGCACCCAAGAGACAGCAACCACACACCCACAGCTCATCCCTCACACAAGCCACACACCATCAGCACACCAACAAATACCTACCTCACATACACCCAGCAAAACACACACTCACACACCCTCACCTGCACACCAACACACACATCACTCACCATCACCACCCATCACCATGCCCCCCAAGAAGAATCACAAGTTCCTAGATTGTGAATTGGAAGTCATGGTAGACGAGATCCTCAGGGTAGAGCCACAGCTGTTTGGCACACTGGTCCAACAGACCCCCATCTCCCAGAAAACCAAGATGTGGGAGAGGATCATCAACAGGGTGAACGCACAATCACCATGTCCGCGCACAAAGACCGACATCCAGAACAGGTGGTATGACGTGCGCAGGAGGGTACGGGACCTGCTCAAGAAAGACTACATCATCAGCCAATTCACCGGCAGTGGCCCTCCTGCCAAGCCAGTATACCTCAGGCCCTGGGAGGAGAAGGTGCGGGCCATCCTTCCGCCAGTGAGCGTATATGGACTAGAGAACATCCCAGAGCCTGGTGAGTACACAACAAATGTACACAATATTCTGCCACAAAACACACACACATCACTGTCAAGGGGAGAGTCAAACCATGCACTCATAGCAATTACACAGCAACCAGAACAGAATCATCCCAAAATGTGTATGTCAGTCAGATAAACACAACACATGCCATCAAAAAAGTTACATCCAACCGTGCCATCACATGTACAAACACAACTACAACTACAGCTAGGCAGTGGCACAAATAGAACTAACAAACACATCCAGACATGTAGCCACCACAACAACACCAACACACAGTGAAGACCACTCAAAGGAAGGAATTCTGTGTATGCTGGCCAAGTCAGTGTAGCCAATAGCATCATGGGAGTCGCAGTCACACATATTGCCCCCCACAACTGTCCCATCAACACCACCATGAACCATGCGCACATCACAGGGAGTGGAGAAGGACTCACAAGATGGCTGACACTGGCAACTGCTGTGGGGAGCACAAGGCCCTGCTGGGAACTGTGCACCAACAAACAGCAGGACACCACTGACTGACATCCTGAGAGACAACTTCCACTCCCTGCAATGCAAGCACGTTCCATGGTGGGAAGCAGAGTCAAAAGGAAGGAAGCATGGGCATGCTGGGAAGGGGGGTGGAGGCAATAGCATGATGGGAGTCGTAGTCGCAGCTCTACATCCCCCACCACATGGCCCAGCAAGCTCACACTCACGCATGCACATCCCACAGAGAGTGGAAAGGCCCATCAAAGATGTCTGACACTGTTGCTGTGTCGTGGGGAGCACAAGGGCATGCTGGGAACTGCACACCAACCAACAGCAGGACACCACTGTCAGCCATCTTGCCATTGCTCACACACCCACACATACTGAACTCCCCACAAAAGCAAGTAAGTATGGGAATGCTGGGAAGTGGGGTGGAGGCAATAGCATGATGGGAGTAGTAGGCACAGATATTGCTCAGCCTCACAACTGGCCCATCAACACCACCCTGAACCATGCTCACATCACAGGGAGTGGAGAAGGACTCACAAGATGGCTGACACTGGCTACTGCTGTGGGGAGCACAAGGCCCTGCTGGGAACTGCACACCAACGAACAGCAGGACACCACTGTCAGCCATCTTGCCATTGCCCTCACACCCACACACACTGAACTCCCCACAAAAGCAAGTAAGTATGGGAATGCTGGCAAGTGGGGTGGAGGCACTAGCATGATGGGAGTGGCAGTCACAGATATTGGTCACCCCCACAACTGTCCCATCAACACCACCCTGAACCATGCTCACATCACAGGGAGTGGAGAAGGACTCACAAGATGGCTGACACTGGCTACTGCTGTGGGGAGCACAAGGCCCAACTGTGCACCAACAAACAGCAGGACACCACTGACTGACATCCTGAGAGACAACTTCCACTCCCTGCAATGCAAGCACAGTCCATGGTGGGATAACTGACTGGCTGGGTGGGTGGGAAGGAGGGCCGGCTGTCAACCAAACACAACCAATGCAGACCATGTTCACACCCCAACAAATACATAGAAATGCCCAAATAATGCAGGACAATGTTCCACACCAATATCAACCCCTGACTGTGACGACTTAGGACAATGCAATGTACAGGCCTGCACCCAGAGGCACAGTCACAACTGTCAGGTGTGTCAACCATTGATGCCTGCAGAAACCAAACATACATTGTGTGTGTCTCCCAAAAACAGGTGATGATGGGGACACAGCAGCAGACGCTGAGGAGTCCCAGTCCCAGGCTCAAGAGGATGCGGAGCTCACTGGTGTCGTACAGCCTCTGCCCTCCTCGGACGAAGAAGACCAACCTGGCACATCCGGTGCAAGTCTACATGCAGCACCAGCAGGACCACCAGCTGCAGCACCAGCAGGACCACCAGCTGCACCCCCTGCACCCACCCCTCCAACGACTGTCAACACAAATACCATCCCTGCCGACATGGACAGAACAAGGAGCAACACCAGCACAGGGACCCTGGACCAACCTGGGGCCATGGACACCACCACCACCACCAACCCCCAAGGTGGACCATGGTAATCTGTGCGTGCCACTGCACCCACTGCACATGTCAGCAGGGGTGGTGGGAGGGGTGGGAGACAGAGGTCGCTGCTTGCAGAGGTTGCTGGTGTGCATGATGACCCACAACTGGTACGCATAGCTGATGCGTACCAGTCCAGCACCGGAGACCTCAGCCAGGTAGTGGGGCTCCTCAGAGACATGAAACGGCAGCAGGCTGCCCATCATGCCCGCTTGGACTCTCACATGTCCCACGTGGAGTCACACATGTCCCGCGTGGACTCACACATGTCCCGCGTGGAGTCCAAGTGGGATGCACTGCATGAGATGACGGCGGTGCACAGTGACATTTTACAATGCCTCCGCCAGATGAACAGCAACGAGTCCACACCTCCCTGTGTGCCAACAACATCTGGTGCTGCCCAAACTGCAACTGCCACAGGGAGGGAGGATGACTCTGGCGGAGAGTCCCCTGCACCGCAGCAGCCTGTACTTGAGGGCCCCCCCCAAGAAGAGGGGTCGTCCGAAGAGGGGCAAGTGAGAGGCCGATGGCCAAGCGCAACTCCCAGGAAGCCTGAACCTGTTCTGGATGTTCACCTTTGTGCACAGACTGTTCACCCTGTTGACGGCAACACTACTCCCACACATTGCATGGGGAGTACAAGTTGGACCAATGTCTCAGACAACTGTGGCCCCGATACTGGGGATTCTGTCTACCAGGACTTTCAATTCACCTAGGAACTTCTGATTGCAAGATTTATGTACAGCACTACCCATCCTATGCACTATTCACACAAATGTATCACAATAAACACACTAATACACCATACTTGCCTCTGTTGTGATTCCAACGTGGGTGCTGTTATGGGGATGATGAACTGCAAAATTACACTGTGTATGCGAACTGCAACAGCAAGTACAACACAGGCATGTGAGTAAAGGCAACGTGACACATATGAGGGAGACACACCACCAGGGCTACACAACACATACACACCTAGACCATCTGACTCATTGCCTACACTGATGTTGCCAGGGAAGACGGTGCAATGCACAGACACCACACCCATTCCCAGTTGTAGTCAAGTAGCCCACAGGTGCAGTAAGCAAATGGCAGTCAAATGTGTGACCACAGACAACGCACATCCCAAAGTGAAGCACAGGTTTATTACACAGTTGCAACATGTCGTAACCACTACAGATGCAAGGTAATCCCACCTGGCAGTGGGTACACAGTCAACAACTGTAGACGGAAGGAAGTCCATGGGTGTGGCGCACATCACCTGTAGGGACACAACAGCTACCACCCTGGAAGTGCAATCACATCGTCGGTGGACACAGTTGACCAAACGAATCTGAAAGTACCCTGTGAAGGACAGAAATGACACACAGTCAAAAGCAATGGAGTACAGGACAGAACAGCAAAACTCATGCACAATACATGTTACAAGATACCCACCCAGAACCAAGTTAGCATGTCAACACTGTTGGGGAGTACAGCCCACCTGTAAGCACACATCGCAACACACATCCAGTCAAGTAGCCCATGTACACACTCCAACAGCACCAGAGCACCACCTACACATATCATGCCAACTCACATCATTGACATGACACCTCAGGATACTCACATTCAGCTAAAGAAGTTGGTGATGAGCTGTGTGCGGACATCACCCTCATCATCATCATCATCATCGTCACTGGCATTGTGGTCCAGGCCAGGATCCTCCACAGGTGGCGGATGTTGGTCATTGTCATCCTGGATGAGAGGCAACTCCTTCCGCACTGCCAGGTTGTGGAGCATGCAGCAGACGATGATAATCTTGCACACTTTCGCAGGGGCATATGGGAGGGACCCTCCGGTCTTGTCCAGGCAGCGGAAGCGGCTCTTCAGGAGACCAAATGTCCGCTCAATCACTCTCCTGGTCCGACCATGTGCCTCATTGTAGCGCATCTGGGCTGGTGTCACAGGGTTCCTGAGGGGTGTCAGCAACCACGGCATGTTGGGGTATCCCGAGTCACCTACGGACAGACAAGTGCACATTAGCTGACTTGGAAAAGTGGGCGGAATACTACAGATCAGATCACACACAATGGCACAAAGTCAGTACACACCGACAAGCCAGGCACGCTGGTTCTGCATCTGTGCCATCATCCTGGGGATGCGACTACTCCTCATCACAAAGGCATCGTGTGCTGAACCAGGGAAACGGGCACACACGTGTGTGATGGTCATGTCTGCAAGACACACCACCAGTGCATTGACCGAGTGGTAGTGCTTGCGGTTCCTGTAGGCCTGCTCCTGGGCCTGTGGTGGTACCAAAGCCACATGTGTCCCATCAATGGAGCCAATGACATGCGGCATCCTCCCCAGGGCATAAAAGTCACTCTTCATGTCAGTGAGTCGTCGCAGTCTAGGGAAATAGATGTACCGGTTCAGGAATAGCAACATTGCCGCCAAAACATCGCGGAGCACACGGCTCAACATGGTCTGTGACATCCCACCAGCAGTCGCCACAGTATGTTGGAAGGTACCGGTGGCAAAGAAGTGTAGGACTGCCATCACCTTCACCTTGGGGGTCAGCGCTGTAGGATACGGCCGGCCAGGCTGCAAATGTGGGGACAACTGCACTGCCAAATCCTCAATCAGCTGCCTGGTGAAGCGGTACCGTCGGATGCTGTCCCGTTCCACCATCGTTGCCAGGTCTGGGAATGGTCGATGGACAGCAGGAGCCCTGCAGTGCAGAGGAGAAGTAAGCAAGATTGTCAGTCACCCCACATATGCGGCATTGAACACACTCAATATCCCAACATACATCATTATGAGGCACAACTACATGAAGTGTGCAGTTCCGTAAGGACATGTATGGTACATACATGGCCAACATCTGTCAACACGGTCCAACAAGTGGCATCAATTAGTCCCAGGTTGGCCCATTGGATATCATGAGGCCGTGTCACAGTTCCCATCTCCTGCTGCCGTGTCACAATCACCCCCCCACAGTGACATGTGAGGACAGATGTGCCCCAGGCACCACAGCTCAACGACAGGTACATTCCCTGGGACCCTGTATTGCCACATGGACACTGGCATTACATGGAGTATCATGTATACACCACAGCAAAACAACCATGACCCCCACAGGTAGTGGTCCCACTTGCCACGGCAGGACAGACATGGACGTCTGTGACACACACACGCACAACATCAAAGTCCATGCACACACAACGTGGATGTGGAGACTGTCTCCCATTGTGCACATGAAATCAGAGACATTGTAAACACTACATGCACACAGACTGTGGAGGACCATCACTATTGTGCCCCTGGGACACCCTGGCTCAAACATACCGTCCCACATGGGACTCACGGGGTATGTGACATGACATACACATACACCACCGTGAAATGTGACCATGGCACATGCACAGATATGAACAGTTGCACATCACAGTGGTCATGTACACGTAACACCCAGGATCCTGTCCCTATGAACACGTGCACAGCCTGGGGGTGGCTGCCCACAGGTGACACCCACAGGACAACATGTACACCAACATACACACAATAGGAAATGCAGCCTTACATGCCTTATGATAAGGTTTGGACAGGCTGTCGTGATGTAGGTGTGCCCCTCACTCCCTGGGAGCTATCTGTGGCTGGCATATGTCCATCTGAGACAGGCATGGTGACATATGCCAGTCACTTGTACAGTGATGCGTTGAACAGCAATGGACCGATCGGTGCCCCCGGCCGGCCCATTGCATTCAATGTGTGCGGGTACGCGTTGTACCCCTGTACGCGTTGTACTGCAATGGACCGATCGGTGCCCCCGGCCGGCCCATTTCATTCAATGTGTGCGGGTACGCGTTGTACCCCTGTACGCGTTGTACCGCAATGGACCGATCGGTGCGCACCCATTGACAATGGCCTTGCCTGGCAACGGACGCGTTTTCGAATTTCGAACGAGTCGGTTGCTGGAAATTCAGTTGGTCACCCACAACAATGTTGCAAAATCATGTATGTCATGAAGTTGAAGATTTGAAGGATGCTGTGGGCGTGTATTGGTGCTGCTATTCCATGGATTGGCCAGATTCAGAAGATGCAAACGACTTGGACCTATCACTTTGGACACAAGGGACAGTATCTGCCTCTCCAGCACATATATATTGCTGGCTGTTCCCCTGAGAGCTCACTTGCCTGCACTACATGCTCCAGGACGACATCTGCCACTACACTGCTGCTGTCTCTGCCCCTCTGGACCCTGCAATGGCACATACTGTGGAGAGAGCCCCAGCCTTCAGCCTTGAAGAGAACCAGGCCCTGCTGGACAGCCTACTTCCACAGTACAGCAAGCTGTATGGGACACCAGGGGAGCAGGTGAGTGTTCTGTGCACTGCCTTTCTGAATGTGCATATTGTCTGACTAGCAAGGCTGAAAGTCTGCACGCCACTGGCTAGCAGGCTCACTGAGTAGTTGTCACCCCCATAGTGTGTAGTGACATGCACTGGACAGGTATGGTGCAGTGACAGTGCATTTGAACAAGGTTTTACTTCCCATGCAATGATACCATGTAGTGACGTCTGGCAAACTGTCCATGGGCAGCTTTGCACTGCCTGTGTACATCATGTGCCCCTGTGATTGAGACATGTATATACAACTGTGTCATGCACGGATATGTTGCATGTGTAGTAATGGCCTTTTCACTTTGTCATCCTGACAGGTTAATGCCCATCGGAAGCAGGAGATCTGGAAGGACATCGTCCGGGCTGTCCGGTCCGTGGGGGTCTACAAGCGCCGGATCCGCAACTGCCAGAAGAGGTGGCAGGACCTTCGGGGCTGGACCCGGAGGATTGCACGGGTCCAGCTGAAGCTGTCGCCTCCTCGCAGGAGGAGCGGAACACGGACCCTGACCCCCACATGCTCCAGATCCTGGCGGTGGTGTTTCCAGACCTGGATGGGCAGCTGAAGGCCAGACAGCAGCAAGGAGGGGGTGAGTCAAAGACTGCACTGTGAACTCTGTATTACATGCTTTGTGCCCTCCTCTGGCCTGGTTCAACTGCCACAGTGCAGCAGTCATGTTGTCCAGGAGCCATGTCCCTCTATTGTGCACTGCCCACTCCTCATCTGATACCCAGGTGTGGCCCTTACATTCAGGGAATTGTGTCACTTGGGACTGTGTCCTTGCAGTTTGCTTCACTAAAGGTGGGGGACAGCATCTGTTTCCCTAACTCTGTTGTGGGCATCATGGGTGGGTCCATTGTTCACACAACGCCTGTGTTCGGACATGTAATCTGCGTGTTGCTTTGATATGCGGTCCACTTGCTGAGCTGAGCCACCACATGTGCCTGGGGTATGTGGCACACGCCCATGCAGCGGGTGGGAACAATGTTTGGGCCCCAGGAGTGTGCAGATTACGTGTGTCACACATACATAGCCAGCTATCCACTGTCCAGGGCTCATCCCTCATTCATGTGGGGCAGGACAGTCATGCCTACTCCAGGCCATGCAATGCACTCTGTACTCCCACTCCCGTGTATCAGCTGACACATTGTGCGCAGTGATTTGACCCCTCAGGTGTCTGCCTCTGTGTCAGTGTGCTGTGGATTAGTTGCCAGGACTGCTGGGGTGTTTCTTGGTAGGGGCTCAGCATGCCACTGGAGATGTGACCATAGGAGACGATACTTGTGTGTCACATAGGTGTTTGATCAGCTGCCCGGGCAGACTGGGGTATGCGAATGTGAAGTTCAGGCAGCTGTTCCCCATTCACAGCAGATTGTGAGGGGCTCAGGTTCAGAGGGTAGTGTCACAGGTCTCCCATATGTCCAATAGGTATGACCTGGACAGATGAGGGTTAAGATGATGTGTTGTGGGGGGATGTACATGTGCACTTGTGCAGCTCCAGGACTTGCATTCCCCATGACCTACTATTGTGACATAGTGCAGAGTGTTGTTGTCTGGCTGCCAAGTCATACATCACTGAGACAGTGATGTATGACTTAGCAGTCATGCCTCCGCCATGGCATGTGTCTACTTATTGGTGATCCTGCAGGGGAGTGACATGTGCTACATGCACACCATTGTGGCGATGGCTATCAGGACATGGGTGCATCATGGTGTCTGTCGCTGGTATGCATCACATGCATTTCCTATTTGACTCTGGGCATCCCTTTCATCCGGAAACCTGTACTGACTCAGTGGCAAGAGCTGTGATGTGTGCATGTCCACATGCTACACCGTGTCCTCTGCACTGTCCAACTACTGTGTAGTTGGTGCATGTGTCCACACTGGGGTGTTGCAATCCAACAGACACCAGACAGATGGGTGCAAGGCCATGTGGGATGTGAGTGCCATGGTTGGCATCAGCCTGACAATTGGCTTCTCCTGTTCAGTTAGGGCACTTTTAGCAATGTACAACTAATGATGCCAGGGCTTGCTCTGTAATGTGCTGTGCTCACAGTGGTGTGTGCGTTTGGTGCAGGTGACTGATGTCTGTCTGTTTCCCCATTGCTTGCAGATACATCCACGGCCACGGAAGGGGACAGCTCCACGGACCAGGAGGAGCCGGAGAGCCAGACTGGGTCAGCAGCCGAGGAGTGGTCGGAGGGACCCAGTGGCACGGAGGGCGAGGGGAGCCACACCGAGGAGTCCTCAGCACCATCCACCTCAGCTGAGGACCAGAGCAACTCGGAGGATGACTCCCTTATGGAGGCGGGTGTCAGCAGCCACCACACCCCAGCTAGTGTTGCTGTCCCCGCCACCACCAGCACCACCACCGCCCTCCCATCGGCTCCCATTCCCCAGGTCCGTGGAGGCTCCCATGTTCGGGAGCGCGTCTCCTTTGGGCCAGGCACCGCACCCCTGCCCTGTGTCCCCTGCTGCCCTGAGTGAGGAGTCTGTGTACCTCCTTCGCCAGCTCCATGTAGGGCAGACAGCCATGCTGAGTGTCCTCCATGCGCACACCGCTCTGTTGACTCAGCTGGTGTCGTTCATGGAGGGCATCTCATCGGGCATGTCTGACCTACAGAGGGGCAATAGGTCCATGGACTCCTCCCTGACGGCAGCAGTGTCCCTCCTCAGACAGTCCCTCACCCCTCCTGCCTCTGCTCCATCCACACTCCCCAGCACCTTACCCGTCCCAAGCACACACACACCGGCACAGGCACACACCAGCACACACACATCCAGCACACAGACACACACGCCACAAACAAAACGCACACGCACGCACAGTCAGGGGACTGAAACCAGACTCACAGGGGATGGGGCCCTGGAACACACACACGCATCCACGAGCACTGCGCAGTCCTCAGTTGCCTCTCCCTCCAAAACACCCTCCCTTGCCTCATCTGCAACCCCAAAGACCCAGCGCCTCTTCCTCAGTGACCTCGGCCTCTTCCCCTCCGATCCAGCTGCTCCAGCATCCAGGGGGAAGAGGAAGCCCACCCACACGGAGCAGAGTGCCCCTCGCCCCCGGACACCCTCCCCCAGGCGCAGACAGACTGAGGCCCCCACCCGCAAGTCCCCCCGGAGTCGTAAGAGCAAGACCCCGCCGCCGCCCTGCAGCTCAGGCACCAGGTCTCCTTCCTCCATCCCTCAGGCCCCCACTCCACAGGTGCCCCCACCACACCCTGCCCCAGGTTCCCCCACCCACAGATATACCATCCCCAAGAGGATCCGGCCTTCTCCCCCTGGCACTTGCTCTCCCGGCACCACACCCCCGCTGCGCTTGTCTGTGCCACTGATGTGGTGAGGGTGTCCTCCCCCTCTGTCCAGCCCACCTTGCCTGTTCCCCATTCTCCTCCCCTGGTGGTAGGCACTGCAGTGGAGTCCACAACCACCCTGTCTGACTTGGGCACTGCAGTGGCGGACCTGTCCACTCCATCTGCAGGGTCCACTGCAGTCGTGCCGGCACCCACAACATCTGAGTCATGCCCCCCAGTTGTGCCGGCACACACCATGTCAGACACCTCCACTGCAGTTGTCAGTGGCTCTCCAGCACCCACCACCCCTTCCCTGCTTCCTCCTGGTGAGCCCTGATCCTGTACCTGCGGTGCCTGGCCTGCCCCCCCGGTTGCCCCTCCTAGTGGATTGTCCCTGGTTTTGTGCAGGCATGCGTAGGGTGACATCTGCCACTGTCACCAAGTTTGGACTTTGACAATGGACTGGCCATTGGCCTTTGTGTTTTTTCTGGACTTTGTTTTCATTCCACACATATGCTGAATAAAGCAACTTTCTGTTCTCTAGTGCTTATGCTTCTGATGTACATGTTGTTGATGATGCTAACCATGCCCTTGCTGCAGTGATGGTGATATTTGGTCTCATGATAATGAAGTGTTACTGTGCAGGAACCCATGTGGTCCAGGGGGAATGTGTCCTATCCTGTGGTGTATCCATGTCATCCATAGCAGCATCTGAGGGTGTCATGTGTTCAGTATTTGGCAATGGGATTTCCTACTTAGATTAGCTATTTCACATCTGTGGCTTCCACCCCTGCACATCTGTTGTGCCTGCCATTGTTCAATTCGTCTACTTCCCTGACCGTGTGGCCATCTCCACTAGACATGCAGGTTTGGGCATCAATGGGGAAGGACTCATCCGTGTAGTCAGTGCAACATTGCTATACAAGTGTGTTGGATCTGTGCTGATGATTCCGTTGGCACTTCCATGACCAGGCTGATGTGACGGGAGCCCTCATTTGGTGCTAATTGTTGATTGTGTGACCAAGTGCTCAGCTGACATGATGGGGCCCTACTGAGGCAACATATGGCACAGCTTTCCTCACACAGGAGTGGAGTCCCCTCATGGCAGTGTGTACACCTGTGACATTGCCTGCGCCCAAGGTGTGTGTTGTATGTGCATGTCTGTGTGTTCACTTCCGTTTAGCTGTGCATGCTGTGATCAATAGTGTTGTACCTGTTTGTGATGCTTGCTGAGTTGACCTATGTTCCCCCAAAGTCTTCTCCCTGGGTCCTCTGTGATGTGGGTGCATGGCACATTACTGGTCATCAGGGTGTTACCCATAGGTGTGTTTGCTGTCAGGGCTGAGTTTGTGTGCAGACGCAGATGGGTCACAGTCAGGTTTCCCCTTGGCACTTGTTGTTTGCCCCTGTCATGTGATTTCCAGTTTGTGTTATCTTTCAGTGATTGTGACACGTTGTGTGTGTGACTGCTGGCACTCCTCAGGGTCCGGGCTGCAATGTTGGTTGTTGTCTATGTGTGTTCTTTGTGGGTGACCTTGGCTTCTTCATTGGTGTGTGACTGTGGCTGGGATCCCATTGGTTGGTGTGGTATTGCCGTCATGTCCATGTACAGCGTAGTGTGCAGTGTGTCAGACATTCAGGAGTCTTGTTGAGTGGCCATGTGTGATGTGTTTCTGCACCTTGGTTCCCACTTACCACCCTGGAATAGTCATGGGTGCATGTGCAATGTCACCAGTGCATGTGTACTTCACTGCTGCACATTGTTAGAGGTCGAGGGGTGTGGTGTTGAGTGTGTGCAGATGAGAGTTGTTGCCCGGCTAGGCCCCTGCCTCCATGTTGGCCTTGGCTTACTGGCCATGCTGATTGATTTGTGCTTGTGTAGGTGTGATGGTAGTTTGTTGCTCAGGACACATGACTGTGGTTCACAGTGTGAACCACATTTAGCTTTGTCATCACAGTGGGATTGTAATGCAGCCCAGGGTCACCACATTGTGGGGGCCCTGGGGGTGGTGCTGTGGTGTGTCTGTGTCTTGCTGTGTCAGTTGCTGTTCCTACGTGCCTGTGTGACATGTGTGATTTGTGCTCCCTCTCATCTGACAATGCCTGCTTGCCCACATAGGGGATTTGGATCCATGAGTTACCTTTGTGTGGCACTGTATGCACATCTGTATGATTGGTATTCAGGTCTCCTCATGTGTTGTGTGGTTGCCTGGGGTCACTGGCACCCCCCTCACCTGTTGTGTATGATGTGCAGTGTGGGTCTGCCTGTTTGTGTTTGTGCATCTGCACCACTGCATTGGCATATCTTGGGTGTGCCATTGGCTGTATGTAGTTTGGTGGGTTTCCCCTGCTGTCCCTGGGACTCCTAGGTCATCGGTCAGCACAATGATCATGGTTTGTGTGTCCCATTGCTGCCATGGTATGGTATCTGTTCACCTCACATCTGCAGTCTCCACAGGGTATCTGCATTTGTGTGCCCATTGGTGCAAATATGTGGGTCTGCATTCTGATGGTCACTTCTGTCATTGTGTCATTGATGAATGTTGACAGTGTCAGCCCCCATGGGTGTTGTTTGTCTGCACATGGCCAAAGGTATGTCTTATTTGCACTGCAGTATTTGGCTCACCCAATTTATGTTGCAATGGGACACATATACTACTTTGCCACTGATGTGTTTTTTGTAATGTGACCAGGAATCATCCATGCAGTTTGGCAGTTGCAGCTCTTTCTTTGTCAACACTTACCTTTTGGTCACTGTGATGATGGGGGTTTAGACCCCATTGCCACAATGTTCAAAATGTGCTTCAGCTATGGACCCCACACTTACATTTTGCTCACTGTGATGATGGGGGTTTAGACCCCATTGCCACAATGTTCAAAATGTGCTTCAGCTATGGACCCCACACTTACATTTTGCTCACTGTGATGATGGGGGTTTAGACCCCATTGCCACAATGTTCAAAATGTGCTTCAGCTATGGACCCCACACTTACATTTTGCTCACTGTGATGATGGGGGTTTGGACCCCATTGCCACAATGGTCATGGCCTGCTTGCATTGTGGGTGCCACACACATATATGTGTGGCACATGTGCTAGGGGGTCACATTGTATGTTCAAAGTCATGTTCGGTGTTGTAGGCATTTGACACAGTCTACACACGCTTGTCATGGTGTTGGGGGATGTCTTTTTCTTGCATTCCCTAGGTTGTGGTGTGCTGGTTGTGTCATGCATTGTCCATCCTATGAGTGGGGGTGGTAGTAGTGGTAGGCATCCAGCCCCCCCTGGCTCAGGGTTGTAGTAGTGGTAGGCATCCAGCCCCCCCTGGCTAAGGGTGGTGGTAGGCATCCAGCCCCCCTGGCTAAGGGTGGTAGTAGTGGTAGGCATCCAGCCCCCCTGGCTAAGGGTGGTAGTAGTGGTAGGCATCCAGCCCCCTGGCTAAGGGTGGTAGTAGTGGTAGGCATCCAGCCCCCCTGGCTCAGGGTGGTAGTAGTGGTAGGCATCCAGCCCCCCTGGCTAAGGGTGGTGGTGGGCATCCAGCCCCCTGGCTAAGGGTGGTAGTAGTGGTAGGCATCCAGCCCCCCTGGCTAAGGGTGGTAGTAGTGGTAGGCATCCAGCCCCCCTGGCTCAGGGTGGTAGTAGTGGTAGGCATCCAGCCCCCCTGGCTAAGGGTGGTGGTGGGCATCCAGCCCCCTGGCTAAGGGTGGTAGTAGTGGTAGGCATCCAGCCCCCTGGCTCAGGGTGGTAGTAGTGGTAGGCATCCAGCCCCCCTGGGTAGGGGTGGTGGTAGGCATCCAGCCCCCCTGGGTGAGGGTGGTAGTAGTGGTAGGCATCCAGCCCCCTGGCTAAGGGTGGTAGTAGTGGTAGGCATCCAGCCCCCCTGGGTGAGGGTGGTAGTAGTGGTAGGCATCCAGCCCCCTGGCTCAGGGTGGTAGTAGTGGTAGGCATCCAGCCCCCTGGGTGAGGGTGGTAGTAGTGGTAGGCATCCAGCCCCCCTGGCTCAGGGTGGTAGTAGTGGTAGGCATCCAGCCCCCCTGGCTCAGGGTGGTAGTAGTGGTAGGCATCCAGCCCCCCTGGCTAAGGGTGGTAGTAGTGGTAGGCATCCAGCCCCCCTGGCTCAGGGTGGTAGTAGTGGTAGGCATCCAGCCCCCTGGCTAAGGGTGGTGGTGGGCATCCAGCCCCCCTGGCTAAGGGTGGTAGTAGTGGTAGGCATCCAGCCCCCCTGGCTCAGGGTGGTAGTAGTGGTAGGCATCCAGCCCCCCTGGCTAAGGGTGGTAGTAGTGGTAGGCATCCAGCCCCCCTGGCTCAGGGTGGTAGTAGTGGTAGGCATCCAGCCCCCTGGCTAAGGGTGGTGGTGGGCATCCAGCCCCCCTGGCTAAGGGTGGTAGTAGTGGTAGGCATCCAGCCCCCCTGGGTAGGGGTGGTGGTAGGCATCCAGCCCCCTGGGTGAGGGTGGTAGTAGTGGTAGGCATCCAGCCCCCCTGGCTAAGGGTGGTAGTAGTGGTAGGCATCCAGCCCCCCTGGCTAAGGGTGGTAGTAGTGGTAGGCATCCAGCCCCCCTGGCTCAGGGTGGTAGTAGTGGTAGGCATCCAGCCCCCCCTGGCTAAGGGTGGTGGTGGGCATCCAGCCCCCCCTGGCTAAGGGTGGTAGTAGTGGTAGGCATCCAGCCCCCCCTGGGTAGGGGTGGTGGTAGGCATCCAGCCCCCCCTGGCTAAGGGTGGTAGTAGTGGTAGGCATCCAGCCCCCTGGCTAAGGGTGGTAGTAGTGGTAGGCATCCAGCCCCCCTGGCTCAGGGTGGTAGTAGTGGTAGGCATCCAGCCCCCTGGCTAAGGGTGGTGGTGGGCATCCAGCCCCCTGGCTAAGGGTGGTAGTAGTGGTAGGCATCCAGCCCCCCTGGCTCAGGGTGGTAGTAGTGGTAGGCATCCAGCCCCCCCTGGGTAGGGGTGGTGGTAGGCATCCAGCCCCCCCTGGGTGAGGGTGGTAGTAGTGGTAGGCATCCAGCCCCCCCTGGCTAAGGGTGGTAGTAGTGGTAGGCATCCAGCCCCCCCTGGGTGAGGGTGGTAGTAGTGGTAGGCATCCAGCCCCCCCTGGCTCAGGGTGGTAGTAGTGGTAGGCATCCAGCCCCCCCTGGGTGAGGGTGGTAGTAGTGGTAGGCATCCAGCCCCCCTGGCTCAGGGTGGTAGTAGTGGTAGGCATCCAGCCCCCCTGGCTCAGGGTGGTAGTAGTGGTAGGCATCCAGCCCCCCTGGCTAAGGGTGGTAGTAGTGGTAGGCATCCAGCCCCCCCTGGCTCAGGGTGGTAGTAGTGGTAGGCATCCAGCCCCCCCTGGCTAAGGGTGGTGGTGGGCATCCAGCCCCCCTGGCTAAGGGTGGTAGTAGTGGTAGGCATCCAGCCCCCCTGGCTCAGGGTGGTAGTAGTGGTAGGCATCCAGCCCCCTGGCTAAGGGTGGTAGTAGTGGTAGGCATCCAGCCCCCCTGGCTATGGGTGGTAGTAGTGGTAGGCATCCAGCCCCCCCTGGCTCAGGGTGGTAGTAGTGGTAGGCATCCAGCCCCCCCTGGCTAAGGGTGGTGGTGGGCATCCAGCCCCCCCTGGCTAAGGGTGGTAGTAGTGGTAGGCATCCAGCCCCCCCTGGGTAGGGGTGGTGGTAGGCATCCAGCCCCCCCTGGGTGAGGGTGGTAGTAGTGGTAGGCATCCAGCCCCCTGGCTAAGGGTGGTAGTAGTGGTAGGCATCCAGCCCCCCTGGCTAAGGGTGGTAGTAGTGGTAGGCATCCAGCCCCCCTGGCTCAGGGTGGTAGTAGTGGTAGGCATCCAGCCCCCCTGGCTAAGGGTGGTGGTGGGCATCCAGCCCCCTGGCTAAGGGTGGTAGTAGTGGTAGGCATCCAGCCCCCCTGGCTCAGGGTGGTAGTAGTGGTAGGCATCCAGCCCCCTGGGTAGGGGTGGTGGTAGGCATCCAGCCCCCCTGGGTGAGGGTGGTAGTAGTGGTAGGCATCCAGCCCCCCTGGCTAAGGGTGGTAGTAGTGGTAGGCATCCAGCCCCCCTGGGTGAGGGTGGTAGTAGTGGTAGGCATCCAGCCCCCCTGGCTCAGGGTGGTAGTAGTGGTAGGCATCCAGCCCCCTGGCTCAGGGTGGTAGTAGTGGTAGGCATCCAGCCCCCCTGGCTAAGGGTGGTAGTAGTGGTAGGCATCCAGCCCCCCTGGCTCAGGGTGGTAGTAGTGGTAGGCATCCAGCCCCCCTGGCTAAGGGTGGTGGTAGGCATCCAGCCCCCCTGGCTAAGGGTGGTAGTAGTGGTAGGCATCCAGCCCCCTGGCTCAGGGTGGTAGTAGTGGTAGGCATCCAGCCCCCCTGGCTAAGGGTGGTAGTAGTGGGAGGCATCCAGCCCCCTGGCTAAGGGCGGTAGTAGTGGTAGGCATCCAGCCCCCCTGGCTCAGGGTGGTAGTAGTGGTAGGCATCCAGCCCCCCCTGGCTAAGGGTGGTGGTGGGCATCCAGCCCCCCCTGGCTAAGGGTGGTAGTAGTGGTAGGCATCCATCCCCCCCTGGCTCAGGGTGGTAGTAGTGGTAGGCATCCAGCCCCCCCTGGGTAGGGGTGGTGGTAGGCATCCAGCCCCCCCTGGGTGAGGGTGGTAGTAGTGGTAGGCATCCAGCCCCCCTGGGTGAGGGTGGTAGTAGTGGTAGGCATCCAACCCCCTGGCTCAGGGTGGTAGTAGTGGTAGGCATCCAGCCCCCCTGGCTCAGGGTGGTAGTAGTGGTAGGCATCCAGCCCCCCTGGCTAAGGGTGGTAGTAGTGGTAGGCATCCAGCCCCCCTGGCTCAGGGTGGTAGTAGTGGTAGGCATCCAGCCCCCCTGGCTAAGGGTGGTAGTAGTGGTAGGCATCCAGCCCCCCCTGGCTCAGGGTGGTAGTAGTGGTAGGCATCCAGCCCCACCTGGGTAGGGGTGGTGGTGGGCATCCAGCCCCCCCTGGCTAAGGGTGGTAGTAGTGGTAGGCATCCAGCCCCCCCTGGCTCAGGGTGGTAGTAGTGGTAGGCACCCAGCCCCCCTGGCTAAGGGTGGTAGTAGTGGTAGGCATCCAGCCCCCCTGGCTCAGGGTGGTAGTAGTGGTAGGCATCCAGCCCCCTGGCTAAGGGTGGTAGTAGTGGTAGGCATCCAGCCCCCCTGGCTCAGGGTGGTAGTAGTGGTGGGCATCCAGCCCCCTGGCTAAGGGTGGTGGTGGGCATCCAGCCCCCCTGGCTAAGGGTGGTAGTAGTGGTAGGCATCCAGCCCCCTGGCTAAGCGTGGTAGTAGTGGTAGGCATCCAGCCCCCCTGGCTCAGGGTGGTAGTAGTGGTAGGCATCCAGCCCCCTGGCTAAGGGTGGTAGTAGTGGTAGGCATCCAGCCCCCTGGCTCAGGGTGGTAGTGGTGGTAGGCATCCAGCCCCCCTGGGTGAGGGTGGTAGTGGTGGTAGGCATCCAGCCCCCCTGGGTGAGGGTGGTAGTAGTGGTAGGCATCCTGCCCCCCTGGGTAGGGGTGGTGGTACGCATTCAGGCCCCTGTGTGCATATGTGGCATTGGTGATGGGCATCCCGCCCCTATGGTGCTGCTGTTGCTGGTGTAAGTATATTCTGCATCCCTCTGTGTGTGATGTGTCGTGTACGTGTTGTATGTGTTTTGTGGTTGGTGTCTGACTTACCTTCTGCGCCGTACGCGTCCGTGCCTGTTCCGGTAGTAAATGTAGAATATTGGTATGATCGGGATGAAGGGATTCATGGTTGGTTCGTGTCGTTCGTCCTTCTCGTTGCTTCGCGTCGTCCTCGTCGCTTCGCGTCGTCCTCGTCGCTGGCGTGTTCGTCTCGTAGCCGTGGATTGTGTTGTGGCGCGAATCGGAGCTTATGTGCGCCTCTCCCGGATGCTTTGACGTGCCGTGCGTATCGACGGGTTCGGCGCGTACGGGAAGCGCATCGTACTTGTTCGGCCGGACGGAGCTGCATTTTCCCTTCCGTGCGACTCGATTCAGCGTTTCCGGATTCGCCTCGGTCGGAGAACAGGACCTGGTTTGGGTGAGTACGGCTCGGCCGGATTCTGTGCTGTTGTGCGCATCGTACTTACTCGTTCGGTGTGCTGTACGGATCGGTCGGGAAACAGGCTTTCGCATGGCTTTTTTCCCGACCGAATGGTATTGGGTGCGCCTCCGACCGAGATCGGAATCGGCCCCTTAGTCTCCTTCTCAGACATCCCGAGCTGCCTTGCTTGCTAAATTTGACCTTCTTAGACATTTAAAAAAAAAAATATTCCAAGTCCAAAGGTAAGCCAAGACCGGGCCCAAACCACCTAGTGTATCCAAACCATGCTCCATTGTAGTTGCCCATAACTTTCAACTTTGCCCCATCTAGTGCAATTAAATGCCCATGGTTGGTGCTTTGATCCTTTAGGCTCAAGTTTTTACAAAAAACTTTTAAAATGTATAACTCTGGTTATACTGATTGGATTATTGTTGTTTTGGTGTAAAATAGTTTATTAAAATGTACTTTATTTTTCTAAATTGGTGTGGTGTTTTCCTGTTGTTGTGGTTTTACTTTATTACTGTATGTGTGCTGCATAAATGCTTAGACAAGTGCCTCTAAGCCTGACATTCAGAATTTGAACTTTGTGTGAAAAGGAGATCAGATGCAAGATTTGTTTCCGTGTGGGGAACTGGAAGAAACAATAACTAACAACAGCCTTCTCTTACCCAACATAGTCACTGCAGAATCAATTTTGATGTCCAAATTGTTTACACATGTCACTGATGAAGGCTTAACACCAAGAGAAGCAGGTCAGAATAGAAGGGCCCAGAACAAGGAGAGCCTAGTAGACTGCCTTATTAGATCTCAATCTTTCCCTTTTTGACAAGGAGCATTTTCTTTTCTAATGATTATTTGATTTTTTTATAGTTATTGGTAAAACTCTCTTCAGAGATAATTGTATCTAGCTAAACCTATTAAAATCGAAATTGCTCAAAAGAGATATTGTGAAAACCGTTTGTAAACTTAGTATTCAAAACTAGGGGTGGGTGGTAAATTCTGCTCCACCGGCAGAGTTCGCGGAGTTTTGCCACTCCGTGTTCTGCTTGGAGTGTGGAGTTCGGCAAGAACTCTGTCAACCACTGCATGGCAGAGTTTACCAGCCGCCAACCCTAGAATAGTTTGTAACACTCATTCACAGTGCTACAACTGCTCTTTTGAGCATATTTATAATTACATTTTAGCCAGTCTACAAAGCATTCCAAGCACTGGCATGGAAATTAAAACAGAGCCTGAATTGTATTAGCAACAAGTGCAGTATCAAAGCAAATTTTTTTCCATGTGGTGAGACCTTTAACAGGAACAATAATATGGACATTCATGTGGCAAGCTCTGACAGCCCATAAACAAGTTTCTCCTAATGTTGCATTGGAAGTGGGAAAAATAAAGCAGTAAATCAAAGTACTGAGTGGGTGCGTCGTGTATGTGACACCTGGGAAAGCATCCCTTGTTTATTTTTGTGCCCTCAGCGCTTCCCCATGTGAAGCCCACACAGTCTCCTCCTACTCTGTCCATGCCATGTGCTGAGGGTGAGGACGTGTTGCCGTGGGTGGGAAGTACCTCTCTCTACACACTCCTATCAGCAACAAAGAGATGGGCTTGGCCCAGCGGCGACAGCAGCAGGCCGCAGTCACATTGTGTGTGTCAGAGGCCAGGGCTTCTTCACCCCACATCCAGGCAGGAGCGTTACCGCCCTCATTTGCTATGTGAGGTGAGCATACAGGCAGCTGCCCGCAGGGAGAGAGGAGGCCAGCTGAGGAAGCTGAAATGCAGTGGCGCTGAGAAGAAGAGCCTCAGAGGAAAGGAAGAGGGGGAAAAGCAGCATTACTTTTTATAGCCTTATAGCCCACTGCCAACGGCAATGCCAGTTGTTTAAGGCCCTGAACGCGAATTATAGCCTATAACGAGTGAGAGGGCCTTTAACCACCAGTATGGCTCTAGGCAGAAGGGCTATAAGGCTATTATCCAATTTCTATTATAACCCGAAAAATACAAATGGGTAACCCCTGCCTAAATATATGACTTTCCTTATAACAGAGCCCTTTCGGTATTATAGAAAAAGAAAAGCTTCATTTTCCTTTGTTAGACCCTCACCCACTTTAATAGTGGCATACTTCATCACCGGGTCTCATTCTGGTCTTTAAAAACCAGGATGGGCTCGACCATATTTCAGGGAGTACTTAGGATAGTTTAGTTGCCGGGCTACCTAAAAAGATAAAAATACCTCAAACCAGCCTCGGTTTCCCTTTATTAACAGCTGTTTGGGTATGGTGAAAACATCTCAAACGGGGGCGGGGCAGGGGTAAGGATATTATGGTCCTATGACCATAATAGTTAGTCGACATGTTTCAGCCCCAATTCTATGGCCACTTGGGCCCAGGGCTTTCATCAGGACATCAGATACAAACTGCCCCAGATTCACAATCCATTCACTCAGAAGGCATTCAGCACTACCTTGAATGGAATGTAAGTTTATTACTCGCTTTTCAGATGACGTAATAGGTGTTGAATCCTATAATAAAAAATCAACTGTATTGTCAGAAACAGGTATCTTAAAGGAAAGCAGAGAATCACATGTGTTTATGATTGTACACCCTTGGTGGTGATCAACCATGCCTTCTCACTCCGTGTCATATCTGTGGTACACGTTTTCTTCATGCAATCATGCAAGCATGCTATATTCAGGGAAATATCAGTCTGTGAATACTACATGTAATCACACCCGGTGTGCTTTGCTAGTTTTCATACGCATTTGTATTTTTTCTGTTTATAATAGGGAGATTGTATCCTTTGGCCTATTGTTTCAATGTCTCTCTTCCCTTCCTGAGAATAGGGCGCCGGTGGGGACCCTGCCTTGGGTCTGTTGGTTAATTAGCATTATAACATTTCACCCACTGAGGTAGAATGTTCTAAATGTAAAAGGGAGAAACAGAAAGACAAACATTGGATTGTTAGAGCAGATGGCCTATAAGCCCGAGCCACATCATTGTCTGGAGCACCCAACATTCCAATGTTCTAATATAGGATAAGAACAATGTCTTGTTTTGCTGAAAACAATTAGGGGATAATAAAATGTATTAGAAACCACTGTACTGATTGACACAAATGTCACTAACACTGTAAATGTGTGAAGAAGCTCAATTTGTGCCGTTTTACAACAAGAGCATTGCATATTTGAAAATCACACAACTCTGCCCAGCTTTAACCACACTACAGCAAACGCAATTTTGATACTTGTCAATAAAAATGGATAAAAAGCCAATCCTCCAATAAAAGCGTTCAAAAGTTATCAAAGAGAGCATCCAATGCTTAGACTAGCAACAGTCAACAGCTGAAACCTGTGTCAAAAATCCAGATAAAATGTTCTGCTCTGCAAGAGAGGGGGAGAAAAAAGTGAGAGCGAGACAGGGAGAGAAATAGAAAAGATAGTTAATGAGTGAGGCAGAAAGAGAGAAAGCAAGGGAGAGAAACAGACTGCGAGAGCTAGAGTAAGAGAATCAGAGAGAAGGGAGAGGAAGAGAGGCAGATGATGCATCACAAACCAATATGGTCAATATGGTCCTAAACTGCAATGAATGCGTTCTAATGTCAGAGTATGATTCTCATTGACTGACAATCCTTATTTCAAGGAAATGACACCTCTCCCATGAACAACTATGCATAGTTCACATCTATGAAATTATAACTGTGCATCATGGATTTTACACACTGTTGTTTCTAGAATAGTATTAGTCAAGCACAGATGTGAAATTCAATGTCAATGTGCATGTGAGCAAGACCTTGCAAGAAGTACTTACCAGTACTGGAAAGCCCATTAGAAAGTCGTAAAGAAACACAATCCCAGTTATAAGGTATGTAATCTGAAGTGATGTTTTCAAAGGTTCAGATCCATCAATGGATGATCTTCTTTTGCCCTGGGCATCCTCTACCACAATGGTTGGCACGTTGAACTTGTTGTTATCAATGTGGTGCCCAGTTCGGATGGAAAATGTCTGGTACAAGGCAATCCCAATGCATACGACTCCCATGATGATGCTGCCACTGATCAAAAGAAGGAAACAAACACCGAACCCCAGGCCGATTTCAGTAACTATGAAGCGGCAGTCGCGAGCATAGAATCGTTCTGTGGTATCGTGCCAACCGACTGCCGGAAGCGTAGAGAGGATAAAAGATACCATCCAAATTCCCATTACCGTGTGCACAGCTTGCTTCTTTGTATTGCTTAACCTAAGGAAAAACAAATGCAACCTTAATATGCAAATTTATCAGATAAGATGGTGAGAACTTCTTATTGTCAGCTTTATTCAGTTGTTTCTGCAGAATTTAGGTCCACTAGAATGGCAGATCCATGTCCTGACCACACCAGTGCCAGAAATTCTGCCACACTTTGATGCCACATTCTTACTGGATGATATAATTCCAATCCCTGCGCAAATCCCTGTTTCCACAAGAATCAGAATTTTGAGATGTGCAGTCATTGTCTTAACCCCCCTAGTTTTCCCAGGTAAATTTCCACTGGTCAAACCAGCTGATATTTACCAGGAGAAAATATAAGGTAAATATGATATATAAGAATTTTGGTCCAATATGCACCGAATTTCATGCTATGCTCCATTTTATGAGTGACATCTTGAAATAGAAGGTATTTATCACTCCCAGTAAACACCGCATCCCACTGTATTGGTATGGTTAATACCGCTTCACCATCTAGTCGACTTAGAATTAGGGCTTTTGAGTTCTAGGGCATGACAGCAGAGGTTTGTTCTGTAAATTGGCTATCCCTGCAATCGGAGGAGCAAAATTGGTGGTTAATACCCCAGCGGAAATCCTACTAATGCAAGTGGTGTACATTGGAATTTCTTCCTCCAACTATCAGCACTTCGAATGTACCGAAAGTATATTGTCAATACTGAAATAATTAGGCCCAGATTCTCAAAAGAATCACAGAACGTAGTGCAACAGCTAAAAATTCTGCACTTCATGACAGGTAGGGAGCACGAGAGCGCCATATCTACAGAGATATGCCTTTCCCCTCCCCCTAGTGCCGGCACAGATTTTAGCTGTTGTGCGCCAGGCACACATCTTAGCGCCATAGTGCTAGGGTGCGTACCGGAGTCTACCATAGGTGTAGTACTGTCTACTATTGTTTGTAGATAGGGTTTTGCATCAAAAGGCATAGGTGGTTGCATGGGAATGCCCATGTACACCCCCATGTAACTCCCCTGTGGCATTATGTAACGCACAGCAGTGCTTCACGCTGCGTTGCGTGACTTTTAGGGTACTTTCCAGCACAAAACAAGTTTTGCACTGGAAAGTGAATCAGGAAAAATACATTTTGTGCTGGTTAACATCATTTTTGTGACACTAAACCAGCACAAAATGTTTGAGAATATACCCCTTAGTTTCCCAAACAGACTGGTGGGTGTCATCCAGAATGTTTAGGACACTGCAGTTACATTTTACTGAAAGCCAACTGAGCTTTCCGTGGTGGTCTTTCGAAGAAATAGTGGAGACAACTCAAGCAGATTGGACCTCTTCTCCACCAACATGAGTTTGCTGTGGTTTTCAATTCATTGCTTGCCTTTACAGTTGAATGCTCTATTTAGCCACTCATATTGTACATATTATGACGAAAAACGTACTTTTATGGAGCAAATGCTACCTCGTCATAAACAGTGAAGGACAAACTATCAGAAAATATATACATTTTTTACTACATTTGTCTTGAATCTTAGGTACCTGCACAGGACAATACACATTTGTAATTTCTTTTTCCTGTGTGTCTCAAACAGTACACAAACACGTGAAAATAGTGTGACTACATTCACGGAACCTCTGGAGGAAATTCTTCATTCCACAGTTACACATTCTGAGGTACTCCTGAACTGAAAGGCAGAGTCATCAGTGTTTGAGAACATTATAGTGTGACCAATGAGTTCTAAAAGCTTTAAATGACCTGTTTCCCTTAATTTAACCTAAACGATGACATTTTAGAGACAACCCTTTCTGGACGATATGGTAAAGGCATTCATCATTTCAACTATTTCAACTCAACCGTTTATGTGTACGTGATACACTAATGCACTAATCATAAAAAGTCATTTGATTTGCTGATTTGTTACTATATGGGCCAGGTTGTCAATATTTTAGAAAAAGATCAAATACCACTCAAATACGAGTCATATATAATGGGTTTTCTCATGTTTCAGAAGACTAATTTCTTGCACTGTCACAACATAATAAAAAAGCATTGGCAATGGCAATAAGTCTGGCTTATTAATGAAAGTGCCTTTTATATCACTGATGGGTTTATGCACTAAATAATTCATTATATGTGCACACACTCACTCATCCTTGCACTCATGCATCTATTCATCTATCCACTGGCTCGTTCTTGCATTCGTTCTCTGAAACAACCACAATAAAACACATAAAAACTCAACAATCTCTGCAAGATAAATAAAAAACACAAGTAGAAAAAAGAAAACATGCTGCCATCACTATATGGCGGGCCTATGCTTGCAATAAAGAAAGTAAACTTTGCAGCAGGTGTCTGTCCTACAGTGGTAATGTATAATAGTCTTTTGTTGTTTTAAAGTGGCAACAGGGCACCAATCAGTCATAAAGCTTTTATTTTTGGCTTGTCATTATAACCAATTCAGGCCTGCAGTAGTGAGCATAAGCTTTCCCACAAGGCAACCATCAGGCATTCAGTCATAAAATTACAAATGCATATAAAATTACATTTGGCAAAGCAAAATATTATGGCCCATACTTATGATGTCTTTATGTTGTCCTTGCGTTAAGAAGACTTTAGTAATATTTACAAAGCCATGGGAAGTCTGATTTCGTGGCCTTGCGTGGCTTTGTAAAGAAATTTGTAACGCAAGGCAACTACTTGTGCGTCGTTATGTTACATTTCAACTTCGGCGGCATTCCATGGTTGGCGCATGGGCATTCCCATGCATCCACCCATGGATTTTGGAGCATTCCCAGATTTGCAAAGACTTGTAAAAGTGGGGATGCATCAAAATGCTATGCCTTTCCAAGTGAGGTGGTGAAGCATAACAAGGAGAAAATTCTCCTCGTTATTTCCTCTTTCCATGTGTGCTGCAGAATGTAAAATGCCTCTAAGGACTGTTTTTGTGCAGGAGGGCGTTCCTTCCTGCAATAGACAATCCTGCATGTAACGCAGGCACCCTTGCTCTATGGTGCAAGAATGCCTGCGTTGGAGCTAGACTGCACACAGTGTTCCAGCTTGAGAGAGCAAAAATGCTTCACATCTTTGTAAATATGGAGCACTTCTGTTCTCTCCCTTTCACACAATGCGGCGCAGCAACTTTGGTTGACTGCCCTGCGTTGCACAAAAGTTTTGTGAATGTGACCCTTAATCTCTTAAGGGACTTAACAAGGATTCTCAAAGTACAAATATTCTATAGCCATGGTTTTTCAGAGGGGGAAACGAACATCGAAACCCTTGTCTACTACTGTAATCTGCGTGATTCCATGTAACCAAATGATTCTGTGCAGACTTTCATACAGAGTAATAGCAATCCACCTTTAAATGGAGTGAGGTTAACATATGCTTTAAACAATAAATAGGTCATGTCTACTGCCCATATTATAACATTTTAAAATAAACAGATCAAGCCTATAGTCATGATCATTTACTTGCCACAATAACCAACTCAGTCAAACTGGAAGCAGTGACATAATATCGATGCGTATAATATTGAAACACAAAAATATCGCCTTCATACACTTAACTAATAAAACCACAAATATCGTTGTTAAAAATATCGATTTCTACTTATATTGAAAATACAAATATCAGAAACAAAAATATTGTCACCTTTAAATAAACATATTCTATGTCAAAAATATTGCCTCACACAATAATATCAGCAAAATAATTTCATTACCATCAATAAACATAAACAAACTACTTTTTACATGAAACAAATAATTAGAGTAAACATGAAACAATATATACACATGTTTGAATAAAAAAATGACATCATCAAATAATTATAATTCACATCCAATTAAATATATAGCTAAATACATAACAATATATGCAAAACATGTTTTTACATAAACTACAAACATTTATACAACAATCTAAATATCAATAAACATATATTATTAAAATTATAAAACTTAAGTTAGCATATACCATAGAAGGACATCACTGATAAAAAAAATCTAACTAAAACTAAACTAACTAATAAAATCAAACTTACGCAATTATCACACAAAACATTAAATCAAAAATATATAAGGCACACAAAATTTTATCAACTGAATACTTCAAAAACAACAAAAGCTGCAAGATGAGGAAACTGTGCTGGATTCCTTGACTAGACCCTTAAAAAAGAAATATATTCAACTACCTTGTAGAGTAATTAAAACATATTTTAACTAAAACATACTTGTAATTAATATCATAAATGTAAAATAGCAAATATTTAAAAAACACTCTCTACCTTCTATCGCTTTACATGTACTTACTAAAAGAAAATACTACAACCAGGGCCCCTGGAATTATGCGGCAGGGGAGTCCCAAATTATGCGGCACATTTTGTTATACTATTACTTCATTATTTTGTCATGTTTGCACCTGGCAATAATGTCTGGGCAAAAACTTCTTTTCATTAGAACCAGTTTAATAACCAAATACTGGAAAAAGGAATGGAAAAATGACTGGTTAGCCTTTGCAAAGCACTCATTCCCAAGTCGCTGTGTTTTTAGTAACTTTTGATCCGTTTGAGCTAGAAACAAAATTTGCAGATTATGCAGCAGATGATGGATTATGTGGCAAATGCAGCAAATCCATAATTATGCAAAAAAGTGCGGCCACAGAATCACATATTTCCAATGGCCCTGACTACAACTTCGAAAAGGGCTAACCTACTGAAAATCAACAGCAATCACAAACCAGAAAAAAGTCATAAAAAAGTAAACATATATAAATTATTATAAAATAGAAACTTACCCAAAAGCGATTATAAAAACCTAATGACCTCAACCTCTACAAGCTACCATCAAATAAACATTTAAAAAGAAACTGACACTCTTTTTTGCTTCCAACAGAAAAGAAAGCACCTGCTCCACATTACAACACCCCAAACAGAAAAGCTGCAAAATAGTGTGAAACATTTTAGAAGAATATACATTGTAATTCTTTATACTATTACGCTTCTTTCAGACACAATGACAGTAAGAGTAAGATACATAACGTCCCAGAAAGAAAGCAATTATTAAGTAAGATGGGCTACACCTACAACCAAGAAAGTACATCGATGGAAAATGAGAATTGGAAATGTGCCAAATAGTATTCTCTTGCATGCTATGGCCTGGTTACTACAAAAGACGATGTTGTAATTAATATAAGGGGAAACACCCCCCCCCCCCAATGAGAAAGCAATTGAAGTAAGGGATGTGTTGCAGGATATAAGAGAGGCAAGCACTAGCTCCCAGGAGCCCACAACCATAATTCTAAAAGATATTGTCCCTAAAGTCCCTGAACACATACAGGCTAACTAACACTGATACCATCTTTAAAACATTTAATTGCACGAACTAAAAAATCCACCAGCTGTACTCCTCCTGCCCCTAGAAGATACCAAGATATAGAAATACCCCAACACTTAAAAATGACTAATAATGAGGAACCCTTCTTGTTCTATGACAACTTAAAGAATGATAAATGAATCCTATTATTTTCTACAGCAGATAACTTACTAAAACTAAGCCATGGTCAAACCTTGATGATGAAGGGACCTTCAAAATGTGTCCCAAACCATTCACTTGGATATATACCATACATGGTGAATATCACAACTCAAATATCTATTTTATATATGCCCTACTACCAAATAAACAAAGTAGCACTTACTACGAACTCCTAACCCACATTAAACATAAAACAAATAACTACTACCAATACAAAAAATGTCATAGACTTTGAACAAGCCATAATTCAAACAATTTTAAAAATCTACCCCCACACAGCCATACAAGGCTGTTGCTACCATTTAAATCAAAGCATATGGAGACACCTCCAACAATCTGCACAAAGTGTAGAATATGATACAAACAGTTAATTAGCTGATGAAATAAAAAAAATGATAGCACTAGTCTATATCCCTGCCACGAAGGTAGCTAACCACCATAATGTACTAAGAGAAACCCTTTCTACCAATAAAATGAACACATACTAAGCCTCATAGTGGACTATTTCATAGATACTTGGGTTGGCAGACTTCATAGCTCCAGACACAGACGTGAACCCAAATTCAAAATACCATGTTTGGAATGTCTATGACAGCACCTTGGCACATGAACCCAACTTACACTCTATAAATGTATAAAAACACTACAAAAAGAGCAAAGCTACCAATAACTATGATTGGAGCAATCTGTAGCCAATATTGCACCTAAACTTAGCAATCAAACCAAAACAGCTTTTACGACATGCTAAAACATAAAGTCAAACTCTTCATAAATAACAAAGGATATTATTTAGCAATAATAGCCAAAAGTATATTATAAAATAAATACTAACCTACAAAACTGACAAAAAACTATAACATAATCTTAACCAACATGACAAATCATTTTTATATAAATAATAAAACATAATATTGTATTACATCAGTCAAAACATTAATTAAAACACCAATCCTAAATAAGACTGACATAATACACAAATTATTTAGATAAAAATCTAAACCTCACCAACTAAAAAGCTCAAAAAAACAAACTCAATCAGTTACATAAAATAATTACAACACATAAAATACACATTTCCAAAAAACAATCTCAAAAAAGTTACACAAATAATAAAATATAACACTTCCCACCCAAAACAAATAAATTAAAGATGACTTACTGCTCTGTAGCTGCAGATCGTCCTCTGTATTCACTTAGTCAAAAGGTAAAATCCACCAAAAATGGGAAAAATATTATCCAAAAAGCCCCAAAAAGCAAAAATGAAACCAATCAACTAGAGATCCCTTGAAGCAATACAAAGTATTTAGGAACCATAAAAAATACAAAGTTTTTAGGGAAAGAAAGACTACTGGAAACCCAAATAAAAAGGAAATCAAAGTTAAAAATATTGGTTTATTGTAAACAAAATGAGATTTCCCTTAAAAATCAAAAGGTAAATCCCAATGCCCAAAGGACACGTTCATAGAAAAAAACCTGCACAGTAAAACAGAAAACTCACCAGCAAAAAACACATTACATTTGTAAAAGTACATATACGTTACACTTAATGATCATAAAGCAAGTAACATAACACAATATAACATAACATATTGATAAATTACTAAAACAGTGGATGTAAACCCAAACCTACACACTAGTGAAAAACACTACAATAAATACAACTAAATTTACAAAACCCCCACAAACAACACTATAACTAACTTCTAGATCTCCCTCCTGCATTTCCCCTACCCTAAAAATCCTAAAGAAAACCTTCAAAAGGATTTACCTGTTCCAACAAACAGCAGCACCTCACCATGACTTGGATTGCAGAAAATAGACTAAAAAAGACACAAATAGACTACAAAATGGAAGGTAGCGATAGAAAAATAGCAGCTAAATAAAGTAAAAATAAGACTATCTCCCCATACAAATGAATGGCAAAATAACTCAAAAATGTTCAATAAATGTATAAAAAATGTATACAATTATTAAACGTAAAACATGTCAAAAATGTATTTAAAATTTAAACAAATTGTAAAGTATAAATTAAATAATAGTATAAAAAAATACAATTATTTAATATCTTAAAAGGATGTTGAAACTATGTCTTACCAGGCATTTTGTCCAACCTATCCTTGTCTGCTATTACAGTCCTTAAACAAGCAACAAACAACTCTCAATAAACATTTGTCCAGCCACTTTTACTTATAAACATGAAGGGTACTTTATTAAGCAAACACTATTTAAAACTACATCACTTAATACTAGGTATTAAATCACAAATGTTTACTAGCTGGCAGGTGAAAATGTAAATGGTGATGCCCTGTTGCAAATGATTCCCCAGCTGGGCCTGAAAGCTAAATTCACAATATCCATTTGCATATGTGAACACTGCATAATGAAGTGGAAGCACTAAAATCAAGCCTAGTGGCTTTGTCAGGTTGTCATTGCAATAATAAAAACAGAAATAAATTATTACTCAATGCAAGTAACACCCTCAGTATAGCATCCTTTTAAGAATGTTCACCAATAAAAGCAACGGATATATATATTTTTTTAATCAGGTCCGCAACCCTATTTTGGCCCCAAGTTGTTGACTGTTGGGGATCATGGGGAGCTCCACAGTCATGGGAGCCAGCTGCTGCATTCAGCCGTCCACAGCCAGTAATGACCATTAAAGGGAGTCTTGCCCTACTCCTCCTGCTCCTCGTGTCTGAGGGAGGTGGAAGAAGGCTGCTCTATTCTCCCGACGGCAGTCAGCGCTGAACAAGGGCAAGACATTTTGGCTCTTCCACCCTCTCCACCCAGACACGATGAGTGGGAGAAGACAGCCCACCAAGGTGCACTCGTAGCTCTGACACTCCCCGGGAGTCTTTGGAATGATGAGAGTATTCTACTCACGCTTCTCTTTTCTCTCTGTTATAGGGGTACTCCTTGTGGGTTTCAAATGGAGGAAAAAGTACTTCAGCCCTATTCCAGTCAATCACATTTCCATAAAATTCAAAATAAAGTTAACATGGTTTTTGAGTCATGATTTACACCAAATCAAAACAAAGCATGCTTTCTTAGTA
Source organism: Calotriton arnoldi (assembly GCA_963921515.1). Lineage (NCBI taxonomy): Eukaryota > Metazoa > Chordata > Amphibia > Caudata > Salamandridae > Calotriton > Calotriton arnoldi. The sequence continues at coordinate 1,791,713 of CAWUFW010000329.1, forward strand.
CATTTTTATTTCTGCCAATATTGGAGTAAATCCATTCAGAGGTTCTTGTTCTAGATTTTGGCAGAATTTTCTACAGGAGCTAAAATGGCAAATGAATCATGATACATTTTCTCACCCCCACTTAATTTTTTTTCCAGTGGATGAATTTTCACAAAACGTGGCATGCCAAAATTTCACTGACTGAGATAACAAATGTCCATGTTTTGCAAATCCATCTGCGGGATCAAAAGTTATAGGCAAATCAGAAAATTGCTTTTCAATGCAAAGTGCAGCTGAACCACAACTACACAGTGGCTATTGTCACTTTGAAATATATATATATATATATATATATATATATATATATATATATATATATATATATATATGTATATATATATATATATATATATCGATCACCTCCAAAGGAAACGTCGCGCACTCCCAAGCTGATTGTAATTACTTATTGTTTGCTTGCAACAAACCGACAAACGCGTTTCAGCCGCTTGGCCTTTCTCACTGTCAGTTTCAATCTCTTCCGTTTCACTTTATATTACATGAAAATCTCATTGGAAGTGCGCAACGTTTCCTTTGGAGGTGATCAAATGTCTTCGCGAATCGCGGCACCCACTACACTGAGAGTAACAGCTTTTGCCGGAACAGCAAAACGAATATATATATATTTATGTATATTGGCTTGACAATAACTTTGGCTGCGTCTGACAAATCTTCACAACCAAAAAAGTTCTCTTTTATGCTGAGCTCCTTCTTGGAAAGTGATCCGTCAAGTGGGTTCTGTGAAAAAGGAAGGGTCCCAAAACACAAAATCTGCATGCATTTTCCAAATACTTTTTTATAACCCGATACCCCAAAAACCTCTGAACAGAATTGCACCAGATTTGGCAGGAAGCTAGATCTTTGCCCAGAAAGCTTGATTATTTGTGATTTGATGAAAATCCATTCAGTAGTTTTCGAGAAATTAAGGTTAGAATATATTTGTATATCTGGACTTTTGGTTTTCAGGGACTCTCATGAGAGTCCCATGAGCACAACTTCAAAAATAGAGCATATTGATTGGCCTAGAGGATGTTTTTTTACTTTGGGCATCTTCCTGAGTTGGAAGTGAGGTTCCTGTGGGACCTAGTACTCCCATTGGCTGTCTGCAACAGGAATAAAAATGTTGCGCAAGTCATTGTAGATTCCAAGGTCTTAGTCCTCTGTTCTGAAAATGTATAGAAAATTACTATATGGGGCAGTGTAAGAAAGCCCAGCCCATCTACCCCTTTTGGGGAGGTCCCAGAGGGACCCTTCATGGGCCCAATTTTTTTTTTTAAATTGGCTTTTTCCTGTGATCCTGTGGAACTATCTCGGGATTGCTGCAAGAGAAAAAACAAAATGGCGGCTGCCATATTTTTTTCTTCAAATGACTCCCCCGGTGGGCCAAGTCCTGGGGTCAATATATACTAATATTTAGGGAAAGGGGTATGCGTGGAGCCCTGTGGTGTACCTAGAAGGGGTAGAAGCATCACTACGCACATTTTAATGATGCGGAGCTGCCCACCCAGCAACATTAAAAAAATGTTTTTAAAAACAATACGTCTCCTTAATCATTGAATCCATGACTGTAAGAGAGGCTACCATAATTTTCTTAAAGCACTCCTAGCTAGAGCTGCATGTTCTTCAGCTGGAGTGCAGAGCCCTCTTGTGGTCAGTCCTCATGCTGCACTTTGTAGCTTGAAAAATGTTTAAAAAAAAGACTCAAAGACATGTGATGGTTTTCTTCTAATAATGCTTCATAATTTTTTTATAATGACTATCACTTTTATTAAACATTGAAGTGTTTGCGAATTAATGAAATATATATTTCATTACAATTAATGTCATTTTCTGACGAGGATACATGTGCTTTATGTACGATCCCTCTGACCCCTTCACAAAGCCAGTAGGCCCACTTTACATATTTCACTGTTCTGACTGTTTGACAAAGTCAGTGGCTCTGCCTTACATATCGTATGTATAGCTACTTTTGTGTCCGTGGGAGCTTGGGTGCTAGGCCTGCATCCAACCACCTGCTCCGCATGGTGTGTGAGCAGCTAGGGGGTTGGACACCAGCGGAGGTTGGGTGTAGGACGTGACCCGCAGCCAACTGCAAGCTGCACATTATCGAAGGCTGTGCACGGCATGGGGTTGACTGCCTGTGAGCCCAAATAATATGAGAAGGAAGTTCCCTTTCTATGATAGAGATATGGAAGGGTTGGAATGCTATAGCGGGTGGGCATAATAGAACTTGAAAATATGGAAGAGCGTGCATTTAAATTATAATTGATGAGTACTCTCTAAATGAGTAAGAATGTGTATATCAGTAAAGAGCAGAGGGACAAAGTTATGGTAAACTGTTTTCTCTGAACGAAAATAGAAAAACACAATGGTCAGTCAGCTTTTCATTCCCATGACACCAAGATGAGGAACAGGGAGAGAAGTTGTAGAAACATTGTTTTCTTGGGGAGAGCAATTATGTTAGTAATAAGAAATACATTGTATTTTTACTTTTCTACATAGACAAAAAAAGAAAAAGAAATATTGTGAAACAAAGGGTGTACTGAGATCATGAGTCGGTCTTCACTTGTTACTGTGGATGTATTTAAAAATTTTAAATCTTGGAAGGGGAAGCAAACATGCTTCAAATCAAGGTCAGTTGACGGAACCTGTGGACCAGTTTGTGAGCATGAAGGAATAAACACTTTGCAACGGAACCGTTTTACATATATTTGTTTATATATATATTTTACATATATATGTGTGTGTGTGTATATATATATATATATATATATATAAACACACACACACATACTGAAAAACAAAGTGACATTATAGTCATATGTTGAAACTGATACAAACTTATGCTTAAAAAAATTACTATATGGAGCAGTGTTAGGAAGCCCAGCCCATCTACCCCTTTTTGGGAGGTCCCAGAGGGACCCTTCGTGGGGTTAATTGTTTTTAAAAAATTGGCTTTTTCCTGTGATCCTGTGGTACTACCTCGTAATTGAGAGGAAACAACATAAGTTCCTACGTGATGAAAGAGACTATAAAAATGGGAGAATTTTAACCTTTGCCCGTAAATTTGACAAAGCACGAGCGGAATTGATTAAAGACAAAACCCTGGTATTAGCAGATAAAGGGAGATGGGAGTCAGGCACCAGCCTCAGCTCTGACCTTGAATCCCTGGATGGCAACCCCTCAATCCCAGTGGAAGCAATTTCTTTTTCCGAAGAACTACGCCTCATTCAAAGAGGCAAGGAACGCTCAGAGGGGCAAAACGAGGGGAAGAGGAAGGGGCGCAAGAACAAAAGCAAAAGAAGACGACAGCGCCGTAGAGAAAAGCAGCAAGACTGGCATGGGAACAAGAGGCCAGAATCAGAAGAAAATATAATGGATGAACAACAACTAACGGTAATTAATTTATCTAAAAGAACTATTACCAAAGCAGAAAACCAAGTATTAATGTTAGGATTGACATTCTGTCCAGATGTAGGAATGGATTATGCACAGACACGTATCGATGTATACAAATTTGTGGGAAAGTTGAAACTCTTTAAGTTACATTCCATGCAAAATAAAACACCTATGGCCAGAATCACCCAAGCAGCTGCACCAACTTCCTCATTACTAATAGAGGACATAAACACATTGAGACTCCTACATGATTTACATGACGATCCCCAGACAGGCACATCACAAACTATGATAGATCCATTTGACCCCGCACTAATCAATACAGTGGCGGAAAGCTTTGGCATTGATCCCAGCATTCCAAGTGAAACTAAGTTCAGAAACAAATCTAAATATACACCACAGATAGCTAAGGACAATATAGATGTGTTTCATGAAGCAGTTAATCAGGACATCTTAAAACTCATCAAAGAAACATCCAAAAGGAAGAATATATCTATGAGTCAGTGGCATGCGATCACTATATTACAACAAGACGTTGACATCATTATCAAACCCTCTGACAAAGGCGGTAACATCGTCATAATGTCAAGGGAAAACTACACTCGAGAGGCATTGAGACAGCTTAACGACATAGGGGCCGATTCCGATTCGGGTCAGAAAACGTACCGACCGACTCGGTACGGGAATTTAGTCCGACCGACTCGGACCGGCGCCGCACGACCCGGGTAGTACGATGAAATGCATGTGAAATCCGACAGCCTCGGACGGAATACAAAACGACCGACCGAGCCGGACGGAAACAAGCCATCCGGCCGGAAAATCACGCGAAACGAACCGACCAACACGCACTCGGATTGAACCCGAACGAAACGTACCCACGAACTCCGACCCGCGTAGTACGATGCTGTGCGTGCAAAACACGACCGATTCGCCCGGAGCACAAGCCGTACGACCGACACGCATACAAAACCCAGCCGAAGCAACCCAATACTACGCGACCGACTCGTACGTCGCATATGAAACCTAGCTGACACACAGCGGGAACGAGTCGGACAAGATCGCACCAGACAACTGCAGCGTCCTACTCGGACACAAGAACGACTCGTACATGCACCAAAAACACCAAGGAAAAAATAGAAAAAAAGGGCCAAACAAGCAACCACTAAGCCAATAAATACAGGGAGGGAAAAAAATGGAACAAGGACACACCTCCAACTCCACCTACATAAAGGCCACAAATCCCTACCATGATCCTTTGCAAATTCCACTGACCTGCCAGCACACAACACCATCACACAGCAACCACAGACACACTCACAGCTCATACATCACACAAGCCACACACCATTACCACACCGACAAATAGCACCCTCACACACACCCAGCTAAACCTACACTCACACACCCCCACTTGCACACACACACATCAATCACCACCACCACCCATCACCATGCCCCCAAAGAAGAACCATAAGTTCCTAGATTGTGAATTGGAAGTCCTGGTAGACAAGATACTCAGGGTAGAGCCACAGTTGTTTGGTACATTGGTACAACAGACCCCGATGTCGCAGAAAACCAAGATGTGGGTGAGGATTGTCGACAGGGTGAACGCACAATCACCATGTTTGCGCACAAAGGAAGACATCCAGAACAGGTGGTATGATGTGCGCAGGAGGGTCCGGGACCTACTCAAAAAGGACTACCTCCTCAGCCAGCACACCGGCAGTGGCCCTCCTGCAAAACCAGTATACCTCAGGCCCTGGGAGGAGAAGTTGCGGGCCATCCTACCACCAGTGAGCGTATACGGACTAACAGACATCCCAGAGCCTGGTGAGTACCCAACTAATATGTACAATATGGTGTGACAACACACACACATCACAGTCAAGGGGATAGGCAAACCATGCACACTTAGCAAATACACAGCAACCAAATGATATTCATCCCAAGATGTGAATGCTAGTCAGACAAACACAATACCTGCCATCTCACAGTTATATGTAACTGTGTCATGACATCTACAAACCTAACAACAAATACAGCAAGGCAGTGGCACAAATAGAACCAACAAACACTCACAGATATTTACCCACCACTAGAACACCACCTCACAGGGAAGCTCACTCAAAGGAAGGAATTCTGGGTATGCTGGTCAAGTCAGTGTAGCCAATAGCATGATGGGAGTGGTAGTCACAGATATTGGTCACACCCACAATTGGCCCATCAACACCACTCTCAACCATGCTCACATCACAGGGAGTGGATAAGGACTCACAAGATGGCTGACACTGGGTACTGCTGTGGGGAGCACAAGGCCCTGCTGGGAACTGTGCACCAACAAACAGCAGAACACCACTGCCTGACATCCTGAAAGCCAACTTGCACTCCCTGCAATGCAAGCACGTTGCATGGTGGGATATCTGGCTGGGTGGGAAGGAGGACACACAGCACTGACCATAGTTACAAGCAGCTCTCCTCACACACACCGTCAACACTAACTCCACATAACCCACCTGGGAGAATGCAATGCCTCACAGCCTAACTGAAGATCCCACAAAGAACCACCACCCTGGGTTATGCTGTGTGAAGCACAGGGACACACTTGGGACTTGTAGCCAAACAACTGCCAGGACAACACTCCCAGCCATCATGTCAGCACAGGCACCCCACCCCACAGGAAGCAGAGTCAAAAGGAAGGAAGGATGGGCATGCTGGGAAGGGGGTGGAGGCAATAGCATGATGGGAGTTGTAGGCACAGATATTGCTCACCCTCACAATTGGCTCATCAACACCACTCTCAACCATGCTCACATCACAGGGAGTGGATAAGGACTCACAAGATGGCTGACACTGGGTACTGCTGTGGGGAGCACAAGGCCCTGCTGGGAACTGTGCACCAACAAACAGCAGAACACCACTGCCTGACATCCTGAAAGCCAACTTTCACTCCCTGCAATGCAAGCACGTTGCATGGTGGGATATCTGGCTGGGTGGGAAGGAGGACACACAGCACTGACCATAGTTACAAGCAGCTCTCCTCACACACACCCTCAACACTAACTCCACATAACCCACCTGGGAGAATGCAATGCCTCACAGCCTAACTGAAGATCCCACAAAGAACCACCACCCTGGGTTATGCTGTGTGAAGCACAGGGACACACTTGGGACTTGTAGCCAAACAACTGCCAGGACAACACTCCCAGCCACAGTGGCTCTCAGGCACAGCCCTATTCAGACCCAGCTGCAACTCCTCCCTCCACTCTGGATGCAGATCTCTCTATTCAGCCCTGTGCTGCCTCACCCTGTCTCCTGTAGCCACCCCCAGTCCCTGTCACGCACGAACCAGACACTCAATACACAAGCGGGCAGAGGCAGGCTGGATAGTTAGGCACGAAAATACCCACGCTCTAATAGTGGTATTTTCAAACACAGAATGTTAAAACCAACTTCACTAAGAGATGTATTTTATCATTCTGAGTTCAGGCATACTAAACTCGAATTTCTACCTAGTTCCCTGGGTCAGGTAAGATTATAAGGTGTTATAATCAATCTGCCCATTCTGGCCTACGGGGAACAGGTAGCCTTGCAATAGTGAAAAACGAAGATGGCTGTAATTCACTATTAGGACATGCCACACACACCCGGGCATGTCCTACCTTATACTTACAATGCACCCTGCCCTAGGGCCTTCTTTAGGGGTGACCAACATGCAGTAAAGGGAAGGTTTAGGGACTGGCAAGGGGGTGCACTCACCAAGTCGACATGGCAGCCCTCGGCTGCACACAGGCTCTGCAATGGCAGGCCCGAGACATATTGTACAAGCTGCTTCTGTGGGTGGCACAACCTTTGCTGCAAGCCCACCCGCAGCATTGGATTTACAAGCCCTGGGCACACTCAGTGCACTGTACTAGGGACTGACAAGTAAACCAATTATCCAATCATGGAGTCACTAATACATACATCAATTTACAATAGGGAGCACTTGCACTTTAGCACTGATTAGCAGCGGCAAAGTGCCCATGAGCATCTAGTCCAGCAAAAACATATCGGCAACAGTGGAGGCATTACGAAAAAATGGAAGGGAGACCCACGCCAAGGATGCCAAGTCTAACACGTGTCCCCTCCAGCTGAAATGTGGGGAGAACTATCCTACCCCTAGGGAGTTCTCATCACTAAGGCGGAAAAATCTGGACAGACCATCAGCATTGGTGTGTTCTGTACCAGGGCGGTGTTCCACCGTAAAGTCCATCCCCTGTAGGGAAATGGACCACCTCAACAGCTTTGGATTCTCACCCCTCATCTGCATCAACCATCTGAGGGGCCTGTGGTCTGTCTGAACCCAGAAGTGAGTCCCAAACAGGTATGGTCTCAGCTTCTTCAGTGCCCAGACCACAGCAAATGCCACACGCTCAATAGCACTCCATCTCTGTTCCCGGGGAAGTAACCTCCTACTGAGGAAGGCTACAGGTTGGTCTAGGCCCTCCTCATTGATCTGTGATAGAACAGCCCCTACACCATGCTCTGAAGCGACCGTCTGAATAATGAACTCATTGGAGAAGTTGGGTGCCTGGAGCACAGGCGCCGTGCACATGGCAGTCTTCAAGGTGTCAAAAGCTTTTTGACAGGCGTCAGTCCAAATCACTTTCCTGGGCTGCTTCTTGGAAGTCAGCTCTGTCAAGGGGGCAACAATGCTGCCATACCCCTTGACGAATCTCCTGTAATACCCGGTGAGTCCTAGGAAGGCTCTCACCTCTGTCTGGGTCTTGGGGGGCTCCCAAGCCAGAATGGTATCAATTTTCGGTTGGAGGGGCGCCACCTGGCAGCTCCCAACCTGGTGTCCCAAGTACACCACAGAACCCTGCCCAATCTGGCACTTACTCGCCTTGATTGTGAGGCCTGCCATCCGCAGCGCCATCAACACTTCCCAGAGGTGGCGCAGATGTTCCTCCCAACTGGCACTGAACACTGCGATGTCATCCAGGTAGGCGGCACTGAAATCCTCCAGTCCAACCAACACCTGGTTGACCAACCTCTGAAATGTGGCAGGGGCATTCTTCATCCCAAAGGGCATCACCCGGAACTGGTAGTGCCCATCTGGTGTGGAGAATGCTGACCTCTCTTTTGCCCCATCAGTCAAGGCGATCTGCCAGTACCCAGACGTTAAGTCAAACGTGCTGAGGTACCGTGCAGCCCCTAACCGATCTATGAGCTCATCAGCTCTGGGGATGGGGTGTGCGTCAGTCCTGGTGACGGAATTGAGTCCCCTGTAGTCCACACAGAACCGGAGTTCTGGCGTGGCACCAGGCGCGGCAGCCTTTGGAACCAAGACCACTGGGCTGGCCCAAGGGCTGTTAGAGGACTCAATCACCCCTAGTGCAAACATCTTGGAGACCTCCTCCTTGATGCAGGCTCTGACCCTGTCAGTCACCCGGTAAGCCTTGTGCTTCACAGGAAGATTGTCCCCAGTGTCCACATCATGGACGCACCAATGAGTGACACTGGGAACCAGGGAGAACAGGTCAGGGAACTGTCCCAGCAGCTGGCGACAGTCACCCTGCTGCTCAGGTGTGAGGGAGGTAGAGAGGTTTACTCCCTCCACTGATCCATCTTGCTCTCAGGCTGACAGGAGGTCAGGAAGAGGCTCGGTCTCCTCCTCCATCCCATCATCTGTAGCTAAGAGCATGCCCACTTGGGACCTCTCCAAGTGGGGCTTTAGGCGGTTCACATGCAGGACCCGCAAGGGGTTCCTGGGAGACTGCAAGTCCACCAAGTAGGCAACTGGACTCTTGCGCTCCACCACCGTGAAAGGGCCGGTCCACCTGTCCTGGAGTGCACAAGGCTCCACATGGGCCATGACCCACACTTTCTGACCAGGCTGAAGCTCTACCAGAGTGGCATTCCGGTCATACCACCGCTTCATCTCCTCCTGGCTGGCTTCCAGATTTGCCTCAGCAAGCTCTCTGAAACGCCTAGTCTGGTTCCTGAAGGCCAGCATGTAACTGTATACATCCTGGGGAGGTTTCCTGGGAGATTGCTCCCAGCCTTCCTTAACCAAACTCAGAGGTCCTCGCACTGGGTGTCCATAGAGGAGCTCAAAGGGGCTGAACCCTAGAGACTTCTGTGGCACCTCCCGGTACGCAAACAACAGGCAAGGTAAGAGGACGTCCCATTTACGCCTCATGGGTTCTTCCAGACCCATAATCATGCCCTTGAGGGTCCGGTTGAATCTCTCAACCAGCCCATTTCCTTGAGGGTGGTAAGGAGTGGTGAACTTGTAAGTTACACCGCACTCCTGCCACAGGGACTTCATGTACTTGGACACGAAGTTGGTACCTCTGTCAGACACCACCTCTTGAGGGAATCCTACACGTGAGAAAATTCCCATCAGTGCCCGTCCCACCACGGGGGCCGTCACTGTCCTCAGAGGGATGGCTTCAGGGTACCGGGTGGCATGGTCCACCAAGACCAGGATAAACCTGTTGCCCATGGCTGTCTTGGGGTCCAGTGGCCCCACAATGTCAATACCCACCCGTTCAAAGGGGGTGCTGACCACAGGGAATGGCTGGAGAGGAGCCTTGCGCTTCCTCCACTCTTTCCACTTGCCTGGCAAGTCTGACATGTCCTGCAGTGAGTGGCGGCACTCCTGCGCATCTGGGGCCAATAGAAATGGGTGACAAGCCTTTCAAAGGTCTTGTCCTGCCCCAGATGTCCTGCTAACGGTACATCATGAGCCAACCCCAGTAGGAAGGCTCTGAAGCGCTGGGGTACCACCAGCACACGGGCTGACCCAGGCTCAGCAACCTTAGGCTCTGAATACAGGAGACCATTCTCCCAGTAAATCCAATGTGATCCAGACTGATCACCTGCTGCCTGGTCTGTGGCCTGTTGCCTCAGACCCACGAGAGAAGGGCATGCGTTCTGCTCCACGCAGAACTCCTCCCTGGAGGGTCCTCCTTCTTGCTGCCAATGGGTCAGCTCAGGTAGGTCCCCCAGTTCAGCTACCTGTTCCCCTGTAGGCTCCAGGGCATCCCCCTCAGGGTCTGCCTCCTCCTGGACCGTGGGAACTTAGGGGGCCGGTTTCCCGCGCCCCCTGCCTCCTCTCTCTCCGGCAGGCACCTGGGCCTCCCTCTCAGGCTCCAGGTCCTCTCGAACCCCTCTAGCTGCCATTGACCGGGTGGTCACACATGCCCAATCAGGCAAGCCCAACATTTCTAAATGCGCACTCTGCTCCACCTTAGCCCAAGGTGAGCTCTCCAAATCGTTCCCTAACAAACAGTCAACAGGCATGGCTGGCCTCACAGCTACTTGAAGAGTACCCGAGACCCCCCACTCAAAGGGAACCTGAGCCACCTTGCAGTGACTCTCTGTGTTGTCAGCGGCAACAACCGGATAGAATGCATCAGGGATAACCTGCTCTTTAGACACCAGGTGACACTTGACAGCTGTCACACTGGCTCCTGTGTCTCTCAGAGCCTCCACCCTATGGCATTGATGGTCACCCACTGCCTGTATTTCTTAGTGTTGTCAGGCAGCGGGGTCCTAGGGACCATCTCAGAGTCTCCTAAGGAGACAAGGGAAAACACTGTGGGATCCCCCCCACCTTGGACACCCAACTCCTCCCCAGGGATACACTAGCCAACTGCCGGGGGACTGCACCAGTGGGTGCTGGTTTTCCATGCAAAGGGCAACGAGGATCGTTTGCCTTGTGGCCAGGGGCGCCACACTTGTAACACACCAGTGGTCCCTGGTGAACAGGGGGCCTGTCAGGGCCACCTGTTTCTTCTCAGGGAGGCTGGGAACCTTTCCCTTGGTTCCCTTGGGGTCTACTTTGGGGCCCTTTATGGAACTCCCTCTGTTTACCCTTGTCCCCCCACTCTTCTGCTGGGGACCCTGCCCACCCTTGGCGGAGTCTCCCACGTGACCCTGGTGGACCCGGGTACTCACCCAGCGGTCCGCCTCCTCAGCAAGCTGCCTAGGGTTAGTCAGCTTACTATCAATTAGGTGCTGGCGTAGCTCAGGAAAACAATTACTGGACAAGTGCTCCCATGCAATCAAATCAAAGAGCGACTGAAAATCAGTCGCTTTGCTACCCTTTACCCAACCATCCAAGGCTCTGCAAAAAAAGGTCACATATTCAACCCAGGTACTGCCTTCAATTTTCTTACAGTTCCTGAACCTCTGCCTATAAAGCTCAGGGGTTAAACCATATCTAGTCATTAAAGCATCTTTCATGTGGCTGTATGAATTATAGACTTCAGAGGGCAAATCCAACAAGGTATCCCGCCCTTCACTAAGGAACCGTCCCCACAACCCCGCTCCCCAATCCTTCTCAGGGGCCCGGTGGGAAGACATGGCTACCTCATAGGCTTTGAACCACTGCCCAATTTCATCATTTTTAAAAAACTCCTTCACCACATCTTTGGGAATATACACCCTAGCTTCAACAGGCACAGTCGGGACACTGCCACCAGAGGGAGTAATTTCTAAGCTCCTGGCTTTCAAATCTAGCTCCCTCAAACTTCTTTCATGCTCGAACTGCATTTTCTTCTCTTCTAGGGCTAATTTCCTATTCTCCATTTCCATCTGCCCATTCAATTTAAGTTTCGCCATTTCCATCTCATGCATCTTGCTGTTGGCTCTGTCCTCCAGCTCCTCTGGGGACAGACCTTTGACAGACACACTGCTACCCTCGGGGGAAGGTGGCCTCCTTTCCCCTAGCTCCAATTGCTCTCCTGCATTCTCAGCCTCTTCCATAGGTATAGGTGTGCTCCTTTCTTCGACCCAGGCCTTCAGCGCCTTTTGGTGCTCATCCTTCTTGGTGAGCCCGGTCATGGAGACTTTAAACTTCCTGCCGAAATGCTTGAGCTGTTTGAGGGTGTAGCATTCTAGCCTCTCCTCTTCCCAATCACACTCAACAGAGGCTACTGATGCTGGTTTCTCCATGGTGATTTAAACTTGGCAGTTGCAAAAATAGGAAATCCCAGAAAAAAATGCGGTCGAAAAGTATGCGGTTGCGTTTTGGTCTGCACTCACTAAGTAGTGTTCACCAATTACTGTACATGAGTCACAAATGCAAGTCCAGAATCCTCACCGCTGACCACCAATGTTAGATTTGGGGGTCTCTAGTTGGCAGAGGTAGGTACCTTTGTCCAAATAGGGACCCTTGAGTCTAGTCAGGGAAAGTGGGTACACTCCTGAAAGAACCCCTGCTCACCCTCTTGGTAGCTTGGCACGAGCAGACAGGCCTAGTTCAGAGGCAGTGTGTAAAGCATTTGTGAACACATACAGTAATCACGTGACAACACTATGAATGGACACACACAGGTTGTATTATAAAAATAAGTATCTTTTATATAGATTTACCACAAGACCATAAACGACAAAAATAATCCACAATACTGTCAAGAATGCTTAGTTCGTATCAAACAGGCTTAGTTCAAGGTTCTGTGCGAGTCGGTAGCCTTCTCCGGCTACGGCGATGTCAAGAACAAACAGAGTCTAACAAATCCAGCTGACCGCGTCGAGACGGGCCAACACAGCGTAGACGGACTCGGTCACAGTACCTTTTTACTTGAAGCGGCCGGCACGGGCGTGCGAGCCGGATGGCTGTTCGTCGCGGTTGCGTTGCAAAAATGGAAGCGTTACAGGACGCGTTGTCCCTCGATGCGGTGCAGGCAGCGGCTCATTGACGTCGTCGAGACGGAGTCGGTGAGACCCGGGCCGTGCGTTGCAGAGCGAGACGGTGCTTCGATGCGGTGCTGGCAGGTTGTGGTGCGGCGACGGAGCCGGATTCAGGAGCTGGCGTCGATCAGTCCGGACAGCGGTGCGAGTCGGGCGGTGCGTCGCAAAGCGTGCGAGCGGTGCCCAACTCCGGTGCGGTCACAGGACTCAAACTCAGCAACAGTGACCGTGTCGGTCGGACCAGATGGATTCGGTGTAGCGAGGCGTTGCAAGGTGCGGTGCTCACAGGTTACGGTGCAGGCAGCGGCTCATTGAAGGAGTCGGTGAGACCAAGGCCGTGCATTGCAAGATGTGGGCGTTGCTCGAGGCGGTGCCAACAGGACACCGAGCCGGTCGGGAGAGTTGGTCACAGCTCCCTACCTCTGTAGCCACTGAAACAGAGTTTCCAGCAGCAATTCACAAAGGGGTGAAGTCCAATGGTCCTGGGACTTCGGTCAGGGGGCAAGCTCTCTTCCAAGCCCTTGGGGATCCTTCACAAGTTGATGAAAGTAACAGCAAAGCAAAAGTTCCTTTCTCCTTTCTTTGGCAGTCAGGCAAACCACTGCAGGCCAATCCCCCAAGCAGCACTTCAGCTTAGGGATAGTCTCTCCTCAGTTTCTTCTTGGTTCCGCTCCTCTGCAAAGGTTTCTTCTTGTTCCCAAAAGTGATCCAAAGTTCCTGGGTTTTGGCCCCAGTACTTATACTCCTTTTCTCTTTGTTCTCTGAAGGCAGAGAGGCCTTGGCCTAGCTTAAACCAGTTCTGTGCAGCTTTGGAGCACTCTGTGTACATGACTCCTTCTTTTCCTTTCAGAATGTGGGGCAGGGTACTCAGACGCCCGGTAGGGGGTGGAGCCAGCATTGTGGAAGGCAGGCACAGCCCTATTCAGATCCAGCTGCAACTCCTCCCTCCACTCTGGATGCAGATCTCTCTATTCAGCCCTGTGCTGCCTCACCCTGTCTCCTGTAGCCACCCCCAGCCCCTGTCACGCACGAACCAGACACTCAATACACAAGCTGGCAGAGGCAGGCTGGATAGTTAGGCACGAAAATACCCACGCTCTAAAAGTGGTATTTTCAAACACAGAATGTTAAAACCAACTTCACTAAGAGATGTATTTTATCAATCTAAGTTCAGGCATACTAAACTCGAATTTCTACCTAGTTCCCTGGGTCAGATAAGATTATAAGGTGTTATAATCAATCTGCCCATTCTGGCCTACGGGGAACAGGTAGCCTTGCAATAGTGAAAAACGAAGATGGCTGTAATTCACTATTAGGACATGCCACACACACCCGGGCATGTCCTACCTTATACTTACAATGCACCCTGCCCTAGGGCCTTCTTTAGGGGTGACCAACATGCAGTAAAGGGAAGGTTTAGGGACTGGCAAGGGGGTGCACTCACCAAGTCGACATGGCAGCCCTCGCCTGCACACAGGCTCTGCAATGGCAGGCCCGAGACATATTGTACAAGCTGCTTCTGTGGGTGGCACAACCAGTGCTGCAAGCCCACCCGCAGCATTGGATTTACAAGCCCTGGGCACACTCAGTGCACTGTACTAGGGACTGACAAGTAAACCAATCATCCAATCATGGAGTCACTAATACATACATCAATTTACAATAGGGAGCACTTGCACTTTGGCACTGATTAGCAGCGGCAAAGTGCCCATGAGCATCTAGTCCAGCAAAAACATATCGGCAACAGTGGAGGCATTATGAAAAAATGGAAGGGAGACCCACGCCAAGGATGCCAAGTCTAACACATATATATATAAACACACACACACATACTGAAAAACAAAGTGACATTATAGTCATATGCTGAAACTGATACAAACTTATGCTTAAAAAAATTACTATATGGAGCAGGGTAAGGAAGCCCAGCCCATCTACCCCTTTTTGGGAGGTCCCAGAGGGACCCTTCGTGGGGTTAATTGTTTTTAAAAAATTGGCTTTTTCCTGTGATCCTGTGGTACTATCTCGGGATTGCTGCAAGAGAAAAAACAAAATGGCGGCTGCCATCTTTTTTCCTTCAAATGACCCCCCGGTGGGCCAAATCCCAGGGTCAATATATATTAATATTTAGGGAAAGGGGTATGCGTGGAGCCCTGTGGTGATCCTAGAAGGGGTAGAAGCATCACTAAGCACATTTTAATGATGCGGAGCAGCCCACCCAGCAACATTAAAAAAAATGTTTTAAAAAACAATACGTCTCCTCAATCATTGAATCCATGACTGTGAGAGAGGCTACCATAATTTTTTTAAAGCACATATATATGTGTGTGTGTGTATATATATATATATATATACACACACACACTGAAAAACAAAGTGACATTATAGTCATATGTTGAAACAGATACAAACATATGCTTAAAAACCTAAAAAAAAACATCATTCACCAGTTAGAGTATAGTGAACTAACTATAACTTGAACCTCCATTATTCTCTGCTGATGACATTTTAAACCTTTAGGGGCATATTTATGAGTCTCTTTGCGTCGTTCCTGCACCAGGCAGTGTGGTGCAAGAGTGACGCAAATGTAAAATTAGATTTATGAAGCCACGCAAGGTCGCCATGCGTGTCCATGCGTGGCTTCATACATCTCGAGTAATATAATGCAGCAAAAATCACTGTGTTGCATTACTGTGCACCACGGAGGCGTTTCCATAGGTGTTGCGGGAGTGTTCCCATGTAACATCCATGGATTTTGACGCATTTCCAGATTTACAAGAACAGGTAATCCCGGGAATGCACCAAAAAGATACGCCTCCCAGGGAGAGGTGTAACGAGGAGAAATATCTTTATCTCTCATTGTTTTTTCCTCTCTCTGTGTGTCCTACATTCTGAAGCACACATAGACAGAGGAAAAAGCCTCACAGGATTGTTTTTGTGCAGGAAGGTCCCCCTTCCTGCACACAAAACAATCCTGCCTACAACACAGGCACCCTTGCACCATTGTGCAAGGGCACCTTCATTGATACTAGGCTGCCAAAATGGCACCAGCGCAAGCCCTTTCCCTCTGATGTAGGGCAGCGCAGCAAGGTGCCCTGCACCACAAAAGTGATAAATATGCCCCCAAGTTTTTTTTCACTGAATTCCTATGGTTTTTTCTATCATACATTAAGATCTTATTACCTAACTATAACTTCACTATAATCTTTGTTTTTTCAGTGAATTTCTCTGGCTTTTTGTATGCTAGGATCTTATTCCCTAACCTAACTATAATATAACTTTCGCTTTTGTTTTTTTCAGTAAAGTTTAGGGTTTTTGATCATATCCTTTTTTTTTTGGACCTCAACTCTCTTTACACCTGTCATCTCAATCAGCTGCCAACCGACTCGGCTGGGTGCTGTGGGGTTGGCCACAGAGCCTGTCATTGTGCCACAATGTAATTTTCATCTTTCCGGAGAACACCATCTCCCTGGGGACAAGAGCAAGCAAGCACTGTCATGCTTCCCTTACTTTAATACCCCTGGGGACCACCACCACCCTGGGGAGAAAAGTGAGAGCCGAATAATTTAATAATATTTTTAAAGATAGGTTTTTTAATCTAGTGCCCAGCAGTCAATGCGACCCTACCCAGCTGCTCCATTATTCAGCTACCTGAAGCCAAAGTGGGTGGGATTCTCCTTTCCTCTGCATCATGCTCTCTCCAGACACGGAGAGCAAAAGCCAGCTGATTGTGCTCCCAGGGTTCTGGGACTCCGCAGGAACAATTTTATAAGCACAGTAGCACTCACGCTTCTCCCCAAGGTGGTCAAAGTTACAAGGAGATTAAAGTAAAAGGAGCGCAGCAGCGCCCACTCTTGTCGCCGGGGAGCTGGCAGTCTCAAGGGAGATTAAAATAAAAGGAGCTTGGCAGCTCTCGCTCATTCTTCTCCTGAGATAGAGATTAATATAGAAGCTCCTCAGCTCACAGAAGCTCATTCTTTTCTTTGCCATTTCAGGACTTCGGGACCATCCTGTTGGGTGCTATAACGTATTCTCCATGTTGTGGCCAGCCAATTAGGATTCACCAATACACGTCAAATGGGCCAATCAGAACATATCTGGACATAAACTGCCTAGATATCTCTAGCTTTATCTCAGGGTTAACCCCTTCATGCCCAACTGAGCCTTTTCTTTAAAACGACTGAACAGATTTCCACTAAATCGCAAAATAGGCTGAGTAAAGTTCTAACTTTTTGACAAATTTAGTGTCATTTCGTTCAGCCATTGTTTCCTATATTGGTACCACCCCTTTTTTGCCCCACCCCCGCTTGATAGATCAGTTTGAAATGTTCAATATCGAAGCCAAAGTGGAAGAACTTTATTTTGGAAAGTTTCTTCTGATTCGTCAAACAGCACCACAGTTATTAAAGAAACAAAAAATGTCTTTCTTATGTAAACTGTGACCTGAGTATAACCACAAAGTGGTGCAGTAGCATCCACCATTGTGTAATATATATATATATATACATATATATATATATATATATATATATTTTTTTTTTTAATCCACCAAACACCACAAGCTTTGAGGAGGCACTCGATCAGCTCGCCCGCTTGCCAGCATTTATTTTCACATCACCTCTTCATTCTGGTAAGTTTTTCTTCAGCGCCCAACGCGTTTCAAGGCAAGAACGCCTCTTCATCAGGGGCTTGGCTTATTGTCCACATTGCGCAGTGACGACTCCTTATAGGCATGCATTTAATTGAGTAATGACCCCTCGTGGGTCGAGCTGAGTGCGATTTTTAAACGGACTGCATGCTGGGACATGTGGTCCAAGGAGATACCAAATAATTCCCTCAGTGGGTTCAGAGCGCCAATGTTAGTTTAAAAGCTTTGATTTATTCCTTAGTAGGACACCAAAATGTTGGGGCAATAGACTTTTTACTTTCGGCTCACTATGCTGTCACTGAGCTCAGACGTAGTTCAAAGCTCTAGCCTCTTTGCATTCCAAGATGGTACTCCCCTCCACGGCAGGGCTGCCGTGTCGTAATTTTATCCACCAAACGCCACAAGCTTTGAGGAGGCACTCGATCAGCTCGCCCGCTTGCCAGCATTTATTTTCACATTACCTCTTCATTCTGGTAAGTTTTTCTTCAATGCCCAACGCGTTTCAAGGCAAGAACGCCTCTTCATCAGGGGCTTGGCTTATTGTCCACATTGCGCAGTGACGACTCCTTATAGGCATGCATTTAATTGATTAATGACCCCTCGTGGGTCGCGCTGGGTGCGATTTTTAAACGGACTGCATGCTGGGACATGTGGTCCAAGGAGATACCAAATAATTCCCTCAGTGGGTTCAGAGCGCCAATGTTAGTTTAAAAGCTTTGATTTATTCCTTAGTAGGACACCAAAATGTTGGGGCAATAGTCTTTTTACTTTCGGCTCGCTGTGCTGTCACTGAGCTCAGACGTAGTTCAAAGCTCCAGCCTCTTTGCATTCCAAGATGGTGCTCCCCTCCACGGCAGGGCTGCCGTGTCGTAATTTTATCTACCAAACGCCACAAGCTTTGAGGAGGCACTCGATCAGCTCGCCCGCTTGCCAGCATTTATTTTCACATCAACTCTTCATTCTGGTAAGTTTTTCTTCAGTGCCCAACGCGTTTCAAGGCAAGAACGCCTCTTCATCAGGGGCTTGGCTTATTGTCCACATTGCGCAGTGACAACTCCTTATAGGCATGCAGTTAATTGATTAATGACCCCTCGTGGGTCGCGCTGAGTGCGATTTTTAAAAGGACTGCATGCTGGGACATGTGGTCCAAGGAGATACCAAATAATTCCCTCAGTGGGTTCAGAGCGCCAATGTTAGTTTAAAAGCTTTGATTTATTCCTTAGTAGGACACCAAAATGTTGGGGCAATAGTCTTTTTACTTTCGGCTCACTGTGCTGTCACTGAGCTCAGACGTAGTTCAAAGCTCCAGCCTCTTTGCATTCCAAGATGGTGCTCCCCTCCACGGCAGGGCTGCCGTGTCGTAATTTTATCCACCAAACGCCACTAGCTTTGAGGAGGCACTCGATCAGCTCGCCCGCTTGCCAGCATTTATTTTCACATCACCTCTTCATTCTGGTAAGTTTTTCTTCAGCGCCCAACGCGTTTTAAGGCAAGAACGCCTCTTCATCAGGGGCTTGGCTTATTGTCCACATTGCGCAGTGACGACTCCTTATAGGCATGCATTTAATTGATTAATGACCCCTCGTGGGTCGCGCTGAGTGCGATTTTTAAACGGACTGCATGCTGGGACATGTGGTCCAAGGAGATACCAAATAATTCCCTCAGTGGGTTCTGAACCCAGCGCGAAACCTGCTCTCGCTTCAACGAAGCGAAGCAGAATTGCTTTTGGACAAGGGGAGCTGCATGTCAGCAGCTCCCTTTGTTGGTGACCCAACCCATGGGTTGGTGATTAGGTACATGAGTGTCTATAAGGGTTATTGATTAGTTTTCTGAGTACCTGTATGGGTGCCTGAGTGTCTGTGTGGGTGGGTGAGGGGCTGTGTGACTCCCTGCATGGATGTATGAGTGGGTGAATCCCTGGGTGTATGCATTCATGATTGCATCTGTGAGGGACAGTATGGTTGAGTGAGTGTGCGTATGGCTTTTTCGGTGAGTGTATGGATGTCTCAGTGGTATACGGGTGAGTAACTGCACATGTGAAAGGCAGTATATGTGAGTGTTGGAGTATATAAGTGATTGATGGTGTGAGTGAGTGAGTGTGAGAGTGGCTATATGGGTGAGTGTATGCTTGTGTGAGTGATTATAGACGAGAGTAAGTATGTGTTACTATCTGTATGAATAAGTGAGGTGGTGTGTGTATAACTGTATAGGTGAGTAAATGGCAGTGTGAATGATTCTTTGGGTGAATAACTAGGTGTGTGAGTAACTATGGGTGAGTGGCGGTGTGTGAGTGTCTGTATGGGTGTATGAGTGCATATATCAGAGGCTGCATGGATGAGTGACTGCATGTATGAGTGACTGTATGGGTGAGTGGATGTGTGTGTGTAGACCTATGAATCAGTGAGTGGGTATGTACTAACTGGAATTGGTGTGTCTATGGTTTTGAGAATGGTAGTCTATATTTTAGAGTGGGTGTATGAAAAGTTATATTAGGGTGTGAGGAGGTGCAACAGATATTAAGTGGATGATGTCATCAGTGATGTCATCAGTGATGTCATTTGAGATGTCATCAGTGATGTCATCAGTAATGTAATATGTGATGTCATCAGCAGTGCATTACGGGGCGCGAGTTATAGTTAGCTCAACTAACTATAAAGGCTGAACTTCTCTGGTTCTCTACGAGTGAAATGTCCAACTAACTATAACGTCCCTGAAACCTGTGGTTTTTTCAGTGAATTTCTAAGGTTTTTTAAATGCTAATTTCTAACTATAACGTCCCTGAAACCTGTGGTTTTTTCAGTGACTTTCTAAGGTTTTTAAATGCTAATTTCTAACTATAACGTCCCTGAAACCTACGTTTTTTTCAATTATATATATATATATATATATGAGTGTGTGTGTGTATATGTATATGTATATATATATATATTAGAAGATGAATATATATATATATATATATTTCACAATTTTGTTCGCTACTGCACCACTTTTATATATATATATATATTGTTAGAAATGCTGTCGAAAAGTATGCGGTTGCGTTTTGGTCTGCACTCACTAAGTAGTGTTCACCAATTACTGTACATGAGTCACAAATGCAAGTCCAGAATCCTCACCGCTGACCACCAATGTTAGATTTGGGGGTCTCTAGTTGGCAGAGGTAGGTACCTTTGTCCAAATAGGGACCCTTGCTTCTAGTCAGGGTAAGGGGGATACACACTTTAGATAACCCCTGCTCACCCCCTTGGTTGCTTGGCACGAGCAGACAGGCTTATCCCAAAGGCAATGTGTAAAGTATTTGTACCAACACTCACAGTAACACAGTGAAAACACCACAAAAGGACACCACACCAGTTTAGAAAAATAAAGTATCTTTATCTCAACTAAACAAGACCAAAACGCCAAAAATCCAACATACACAGTTAAAAATATGACTTTCAAAAGGTTTCAAGAACTTGTACCATAGAAAACTATGGTTGCGTGACTTTTCACCAAAGTACCTGTAGATGCGTCAAAGTTCCAAAAGCCAAACAGCCGCAGAGTCGGAAAACAAAGAGATGCGACACTCCTGAGACCTTGGGGAGGCGATGCAACAGTTCTGCGACACACAGAGGACGAGTTTCGTCGAATCTGGTCTCTATGAGGAGTGATGCATCGATTCTTCTTGATTGTTCCGGTTCGCAGGTGATGCGTCGGGAAAGCATGCCGCACAGGTACAATGCGTGGAAATCCGGGATGCATCGGCGATCAATGCGGCTGTGTCGAGCGGCGCTGCGTTGGTCCTCTTCAGCCGCGATCCCTCGATGCGTCGATTCTTGCAGCGGCGGTAGGCGCTGCGATGGTTTTGGCAGCGGCACAGCGATGCGTGGAAATTCTTCTCGCGCCACAGAGATGCGTCGAGAAAACAGCCGCAAGAAGAGCGAATCGTCGATTTTAGCAGTTCTTCACGTTTCTTCTTTCTTCCAGCTCCCAAACAGCAGCAACAACCTCCAGAGGCCCAAAACTGGCACAGGCACCTCTTGGCAGGCTAGAACTCACAGCAGCAGAGTTCAGGGGAGCTGTGGGTGAAGTCTTTGTGTCCCTGAGACTTCAAGGCAGGAGGCCAGCTCACTTCAGGCCCTTGGAAATCTCCTTCAAGCAGGGGATACATCACACAGCAAAGTACTTCTCCTTTCCTTGGCAGAAACAGCAACTGCAGGCCAACCCGAGACACACAGCAAGGGCAGTACTTCTCCTCAGTCTCTCCAGCTCTTCTCCTTGGCAAAGGTTCCTCTTGAATTCCAGGAATGATCTAAAGTTCAGGAGTTTTAGGTCTAATACTTATACCCCAAAATGTCTTTGTTCTCTTTGTGCAGGGGGCTCTGAGCCCAGTTCAAACCAGTTCTTCCTTCACTGGTGCAGCATGACCACAGGAGGTGGAGACATCATTGTGCAAGGGAGACAGGCTCCATTCAGGTGCAAGGTAAATCTCCTCCCACCACTCTATATGCAGCCAGGGTCTATTCAGCTCAGGGCTGAGTCATCCAGGAAGGGCCAGGCACACCTCAACCCCCCCCCCCCACAGAGGCTGTCTACATGGAATGCACATCCTCTGTCTCTGCCACACTGAAACCAGACAGTCAATCCACAAACAGGCAGAGGCACACAGGATGGTTGAACAAGAAAATAGCCACTTTCTAAAAGTGTTATTTTCAAACACACAATTTAAAAACCATCTTTACTAAAAGATGTGTTATTAAATCCTGAGTTCAGGGATACCAAACTCCATTTTTCTATCTTATCCCTATGGTAAGATATGCTTGTAAAATGTTACAAAGCATTCCCCATTCTGTCCTATGGGGCAAGATAGCCTTTCAATAGTAACAAACGAAATTGGCAGTATTTCACTATCAGGACATGTTACACACACCAGTACATGTCCTTCCTTTCACATACACTGCACCCTGTCCAGGGGGTACCTTGGGCCTACCATAGGTGTGTCCTATGTGTAAAGGAAGGGAGGGTAGGGCCTGGCAAGTGGGTGCACTTGCTAACTCGACATGCAGTTAACAAACTGTGCACAGGCGCCGCGGTGGCAGGCCTGAGACATCTTTTCAGGGCTACTCATGTGGGTGGCACAATCAGTGCTGCAGGCCCACTAGTAGCATTTGAGTTACCAGTCCTGACACACTCAGTGCACGTTACTAGGGACCTACTGGTAAAACAAATATGCCAATCAGTGAGAACCAATCACAAGACCAATTTACACAGGGAGCACTTACACTTTGACACTGATCAGCAGTGGCAAAGTGTCCAAAGAATCTAAGCCAGCAAAAACGAAATCCAACACAGCATCAAAAACCCAGGAGGTAGAGGCAAAAAGTCAGGGAAAACCACGCTAAGGATGCCAGTTCTAACACGTGTCCCCTCCAGATGAACGGTGGGGAGAACTACCCACCCTCTTGGGAGTTCTCGTCACTAAGTCGGAAGAATCTGGACAGACCATCAGCATTGGCGTGTTCTGTACCAGGGCCGTGTTCCAGCATAAAGTCCATTCCCTGTAGGGAGATGGACCACCTCAACAGTTTTGGATTCTCACCCCTCATCTGCATCAACCATCTGAGTGGCCTGTGGTCCATCTGAACCCGGAAGTGAGTCCCAAACAAGTAGGGCCTTGGCTTCTTCAGCGCCCAGACCACAGCAAATGCTCCCCTTTCAATTGCACTCGACCTCTGTTCCCTGGGAAGTAGTCTCCTACTGATGAAAGCTACAGGTTGATCCAAGCCCTCGTCGTTCAATTGTGAGAGTACTGCTCCCACACCATGCTCTGAAGCATCTGTCTGCACAACAAATTCTTTGGAGAAATCAGGTGCCTTAAGCATGGGCGCCGTACACATGGCAGATTGCAGGGCATCAAAAGTGGTCTGGCAGGCATCAGTCCAGATCACCTTCTTGGGCTGCTTCATTGAAGTCAGCTCTGTCAAGGGAGCAACAATGGTACCATACCCCTTGACAAACCGTTGGTAGTACCCGGTGAGACCTAAAAAGGCTCTCACCTCTGTCTGGGTCTTGGGGGGCTCCCAAGCCAGAATGGTGTCAATCTTCGCTTGTAGGGGTACCACCTGGCTGCTCCCTATCCGGTGTCCCAAGTACACCACAGATCCCTGCCCTATCTGGCACTTACTAGCCTTGATAGTGAGGCCTGCCCTTTGCAGAGCCTTCAACACTTCACAGAGGTGTTGCAAATGTTCCTCCCAACTAGAGCTGAACACAGCGATGTCATCCAGGTAAGCGGCGCTGAATTCCTCCAGCCCGGACAGTACCCGGTTGACCAGTCTCTGGAAGTTGGCCGGGCGTTCTTCAACCCAAAGGGCATAACCCCGAACTGGTAGTGCCCCTCTGGTGTTGAAAACGCTGACCTCTCTTCGGCCCCATCGGTTAAGGCAACCTGCCAGTACCCAGATGTTAAATCAAATGTACTGAGGTACCGGGCAGCTCCTAACCGATCAACAAGCTCATCAGCTCTGGGGATGGGGTGCGCGTCAGTCTTGGTGACCGCATTGAGCCCACGGTAGCCCACACAGAACCGGAGTTCTGGAGTGGCACTGGGTACAGCAGCTTTTGGCACTAGGACCACTGGGCTAGCACAGGGGCTGCATGAGGGCTCTATCACCCCTAACGCCAACATCTTTTAAACTTCTTCCTTGATGCTGGCCCTGACTTTGTCAGCTACCCTGTAATATTTCTGCTTCACAGGTAGACTGTTTCCAGTGTCCACATCATGGACGCACCAATTGGTGATTCCTGGTGTCAGGGAGAACAGGGAGGTGAACTGTCCCAGCACCTGGCGACAGTCCTTCTGCTGCTCTGGGGTCAGGGTAGGAGAGAGGTTTACCCCATCCACTGACCCATCATGTTCCTTCGCTGACAGGTCAGGAAGAGGCTCACTCTCCTCCTCCATTCCATCATCTGTCACAAGGAGCATAGTTACCTCAGACCTCTCAAAGTGGGGCTTGAGGCGGTTTACATGCAGGACCCTCAAAGGGTTCCTAGGAGTCTGCAAGTCAACCAAATAGGTCACCTCACTCTTGCGCTTCACCACCTCATATGAACAAGTCCACTTATCTTGGATCGCACAAGGCTCCACTGGTGCCATCCCCCACACTTTCTGGCCAGGCTGAAATTCGACCAGAGTGGCATTCTGGTCATACAATCTTTTCATTTCTTCCTGGCTAGCTTACAGGTTCACCTGAGTGAGTTTCCTGAAGTGTTAAGTCTGGTTTTGAAAGGCCAGCACATAGCTGAACACATCTTGTGCGGTCTTACCAGGAGTTCTCTCCCAACCCTCCTTCACCAGACTCAGAGGTCCTCTCACAGGGTGACCATACAGCAGTTCAAAGGGACTGAACCCTAAGGACTTCTGCTGTACCTCCCTGTATGCAAACAACAGGCATGGCAAAAAGACGTTCCACTTCCGTCTCATGGGTTCTGCAAGACTCTTTATCATGCCCTTCAGGGTTCGGTTGAATCTCTCAACCAACCCATTCCCTTGAGGATGGTAAGGAGTGGTGAACTTGTATGCCACACCGCACTCCTCCCACAAAGATGTCATGTACTTCGAAATTAAGTTTGTACTACGATCAGAGACCACCTCTCTTGGGAACCCCATATGGGAAAAGATCCCCACCAATGCACGGCCCACCACGGGGCTGTGATTGTCCGGAGAGGGACAGCTTCCGGGTATCGGGTGGCATGGTCCACCAAGAACAAGATGAACCTGTTGCCTAAGGCTGTCTTGGGTTCTAGTGGCCCCACAATATCAATGCCCACCCCCTCAAAAGGGGTGCTCACCACAGGAAAGGGTTGGAGGGGAGCCTTACACTTCCCTTCACTCTTGCCACTTGCCTGGCAAGTCTGACAAGACCTACAACGCGTACCAACGTGCCTTCTCATTTGGAGCCAGTAAAAGTGGGTGACAAGCCTCTGAAAGGTCTTGTTGCACCCCAAATGTCCTGCTAGAGGCACGTCATGAGCCAGACCCAGTAGGAAGGTCCTGAAGCGCTCAGGTACCACCAGCACACGGGCTACACCGGGCTCAGCGACCTTAGGCTCACTATACAACAATCCATCTTCCCAATAAATCAGATGTGATCCAGACTGATCACCTGCAGCCCGGTTTGCAGCCTGTTGCCGCAAACCAACAAGAGTAGGGCACTCCATCTGCGCTCTGCAGAACTCCTCCCTGGAGGGACCCCCTTCCTGCTGCCAATGCGTCAGCTCAGGCAGGTCTCCCAGTTTGACCACTTGTTCCCCTGTAGGTTCCAGGGCATCCCCCTCAGGTTCTACCTCCTCCTGGACTGTGGGAACTTCTGGGGCTGGTTTCCCACACCCCCTGCCCTTCCTCTTCCTGGCAGGCACCTGGGCCACTGTTTCAGGCTCCAGGTCCTCTTGATTACCCCTACTGGCTGCCATGGAACGAGTGGTCACACAGACCCACTCAGGCAGACCCAACATCTCCAAATGAGCCTGGCGTTCCACCTCCTTCCATGGGGAACTCTCCAGGTCATTGCCAAGCAGACAGTCTACAGGCATGGACGGAATAACAACGAACTTCAAGGAACCTGAGACCCCCCCACTCAAAGGGAACTAGCGCCACCTTACACAGGCGCTCAGAGTTGTCTGCTGCAACTACAGGGTGAAGTACATTGGGAATAACCTGCTCTTCTTTTTTTTTTAATAATTTTTTTTTTAATACATTTTTTATTTGACAGAGGGTACAAAATAGATAAAAATGGTAATTCATTGCATACATTTAGCAAATAATCATACAAATAAAAATGAGTAGATGTAAAGAGAAAAAAGAAGAAAAAGAAAGAGAAAAAGGAAAAAAATAACTATACATATATCTCTAGGGAAGCCGCCACTTCAGACAAAGAATTCCAATATATGACCAAATCTTTGCAATGAGCGTATATCTCTAGTTTTAGCCAATGCTCGTTTTCTCTCATAAATATCTTTAATAAGAGGCAGCCATTCAAAGAAAGTAGGAGGATTAGGCGAGATCCATACTCTCGCAATGCTAAGACGGGCAGTTACTAATACGATAGATAGAATGCTCCTCGTAGCAAAATTTTCACATGCTTTAAGCTCCAACATGATCTCTTTATTAGTAAGAGATAAGTTAAGACCCAAACATTGGCCAGTATATTGGATAACCTTCTCCCAAAAGTCACATAGCATGGGACAAGTGCAGAACATGTGAAGGATGTCGGCTGCCCTATGGCCACATTTGGAACAACATGATCTATCCACACCATCTTGACCTGGCCCCTGTAGCTGTTGTTGCCATTTACTAATCCTTTCAGGAGTATAGTATAACATACTAATAGTCCAAAATTGTTGCAGCTTTAGATTTATAGAATGAATAGAATTATTTAGTATGTCCAGGGCCGAGACAATCTCAGAGGCATCCGTAGTAATGCCTAGTGTCCGACTCCATTTAGAAGCTAAATGACAATTATCCTCACATCTAAAACGACAGAACTGCAAATATATTGAGCTAATTCCGGCTTTAAGCGAGAGATTCAGAAAGCATGTCAATAGTTCATGTGAATATGAAAGTTTCAACAGCTGTTGTTTTAGGAAGTAATCTCTAATTTGTAAATATTTAAAAAAGGACCTTTGTGGGAGACCAAAAGTAAGTTGTAGAGATGCAAAAGTAGAAAAACCATTGTGATCATGCAGCTGGCCTAGTCTTTCAATTCCAAAGCTTGCCCAATTGCAAGCAGTGGGATCATGAAATATGCTCGGGAGAATTGGGTTATTCCACAATTTAAAATATTCATGTTGTGTAAGATCTTTGAAAGTAAGGGAGCAATAATCAAGGATTTCATGCCATATTCGAACAATGTCCCTAATGGTCTTGAAGCGGACCCGTTTGGAGTAATTAGGATCATTAATCCTATACAGAAACAGTTTGCGATCTGTACCTAATGCAAGGTAGAGGCCAAAATATGATTGTTTATCCGTTAGTAAGCTTTGCAAACGCCCAGTAAATGCCGCCCAGAAGTAAAGTTTAAAATCAGGAAGTTGTAATCCTCCAAACTTATAAGGAAGTTTGAGAAAGCGTATCGCTCGTCGTGCTTGTTTATAGCCCCATATAAAACTACTGATAGCACCCTCTAGCTTTTGAAAAAAATAATTGGGGACACGTATAGGGATAGCTCGAATCAAATATAAGAACTTAGGTAGGATTGTCATCTTAATTATATTGTACCTACCAATTATAGTTATTGGAAGTTTGTTCCAGCTCTTTAGCTTTTGTATATCCGAATGAAGTAGTGGTTCGTAATTAAGTCTCCATATTTGTTCAATAGTAGTAGAGATCCGGACCCCCAAGTAAGTTATGAGAGTAGGAATAACCTGCTCTTCAGACACCCATTGACACCTGACAGATGTCACACTGGCTCCTGTGTCTCTCAGAGCCTCCACCCTCCTCCCATTGATGGTCACCCACTGCCTGTACTTCTTAGTGATCTCAGGCAGATAGGATCCCTGGACCATCTCTCTGTCTCCTAATGAGACAAGGGTCATAACTGCTGGATTCCCACCTTCACTAGGGACCAACTCCTCCCCCAGCTCTTGAGCCTCATGACTTCTAACTCATGATCTCTAACCCTTTGGTTCTCCTCCAGCTCCTCTGGGGAAAAACTTCTAGCGGAATGGTTGCTGCCAGCCCTGGAGGCTACTCTTGATACAGGCAGATCCTGTGACCTGAAACCATTCCCTTGTGCATCCTCATCCACCTCTGCATCATCTGTCTCCCCAGCCTCTTTGGCCTCCCAACAGGCCCTTAAGGCCTTCTGTAGCTCCTCCTTCCTGGAGCTGCTCTTCATGGGACATCCAAAATCTTTGCAAAATTGCTTGAGCTGATCTACTCTGTAGGTATGCAACATTTCAATATCAAACTCCAATTCTGCCATCTCACTTGCTGGTTTACCTTTCTGAGACATGATGTGTGTATACTTTAAGGGTTACTCAAAAATAGAACCAAAAACAACACACCATATGTGGTTGCGTAGTGGTCTGCACTAAACTAGTGATGTACACCAATCACTGTGGGTCAAGTACAAATACAAGTTCAAATCCTCACCGCTGACCACCAATGTTAGAAATGGGGGTCTCTAGTAGGCAGAGGTAGGTAACTTTGTCCAAATAAGGACCTTTGCTTCTAGTCAGGGTAAGGGGGATACACACTTTAGATAACCCCTGCTCACCCCCTTGGTAGCTTGGCACGAGCAGACAGGCTTATCCCAAAGGCAACGTGTAAAGTATTTGTACTCAAAGCACACAGTAATACAGTGATAACACCACAAATGGACACCACACCACTTTAGAAAAATAAAGTCTTTTTATCTAAACTTAACAAGACCAAAACAACAAAAATCCATCATACACAGTTAAAAATATGACTTTCAAAAGGTTTCAAGAACTTGTACCATAGAAAACTATGGATGCATGACTTTTCACCAAAGTACCTGTAGATGCGTCAAAGTTCCAAAAGCCAAACAGATGCAGAGTCGGAAAACAAAGAGATGCGACACTCCTGAGACCTTGGGGAGGCGACGCAACAGTTCTGCGACATGCAGAGGACGAGTTGCGTCGAATCCGGTCTGTATGGGGAGTGATGCATCGATTCTTCTTGACGGTTCTGGTTTGCAGGTGATGATTCTCGAAAGCCTGCCGCACAGGTACGATGCGTGGAAATCCCGGATGCGTTGGTGATCGATATGGCGAAGTCGAGCGGTGCTGCGTCGGTCCTCTTCAGCCACGATCCCTCGATACGTCGATTCTTGCAGCGGTGGCAGGCGCTGCAACGGTTTTCACAGTGGCACGGCGATGCGTGGAAATTCTTCTCGCGCCGCGGAGATGCGTCGAGAAAACAGCCGCAAGAAGAGCGATGCGTCGATTTTAGCAGTTCTTCACGTTTCTTCTTTCTTCCAGTTCCCAAACAGCAGCAACAACCTCCGGAGGCCCAAAACTGGCACAGGCACCTCTTGGCAGGCTAGAACTCACAGCAGCAGAGTTCAGGGGAGCTGGGGTGGAGTCTTTGTGTCCCTGAGACTTCAAGACAGGAGGCCAGCTCACTTCAGGCCCTTGGAAATCTCCTTCAAGCAGGGGATACATCACACAGCAAAGTACTTCTCCTTTCCTTGGCAGAAACAGCAACTGCAGGCCAACCCGAGACACACAGCAAGGGCAGTACTTCTCCTCAGTCTCTCCAGCTCTTCTCCTTGGCAAAGGTTCCTCTTGAATTCCAGGAATGATCTAAAGTTCAGGAGTTTTAGGTCTAATACTTATACCCCAAAATGTCTTTGTTCTCTTTGTGCAGGGGGCTCTGAGCCCAGTTCAAACCAGTTCTGCCTTCACTGGTGCAGTATGACGACAGGAGGTGGAGACATCATTGTGCAAGGGAGACAGGCTCCATTCAGGTGCAAGGTAAATCTCCTCCCACCACTCCATATGCAGCCAGAGTCTATTCAGCTCAGGTCTGAGTCATCCAGGAAGGAAAAAGACACACAATTGATGGACGGAATGCAGAACAAATCAAAACATTCACCCCCAGTCAAGAGATCTGGGTTGAATCCGTCATTCTTTTGCTCACCATGCCTACCAGTTTAGACCTGGCCATATGCAAATCAGTCTTGACCCTGTGCCTCATGGGAACAGTCCAGCCCGAATTGCCAAGCCAGGTCCTCCCTGGACCGGAAACAAGCATCCTAGGACCGGTTTCGGGGTTTCACCCCTCTTCAGCCAGGATAGCTTGATTCCAGTGGCACAGTAAGCCCAGGACCCACGTCTGGGCATACCTGGCGCACTTAGGGCGAGAAAGCAAAAGACACACAATTGATGGACGGAATGCAGAACAAATCAAAACATTCACCCCCAGTCAAGAGATCTGGGTTGAATCCATCATTCTTTTGCTCACCATGCCACCCCAGTTTAGACCTGGCCATATGCAAATCAGTCTTGACCCTGTGCCTCATGGGAACAGTCCAGCCCGAATTGCCAAGCCAGGTCCTCCCTGGACCAGAAACAAGCATCCTAGGACCGGTTTCGGGGTTTCACCCCTCTTCAGCCAGGATAGCTTGATTCCAGTGGCACAGTGAGCCCAGGACCCATGTCTGGGCATACCTGGCGCACTTAGGGCGAGAAAGCAAAAGACACACAATTGATGGATGGAATGCAGAACAAATCAAAACATTCACCCCCAGTCAAGAGACCTGGGTTGAAGCCATCATTCTTTTGCTCACCATGCCACCCCAGTTTAGACCTGGCCATATGCAAATCAGTCTTGACCCTGTGCCTCATGGGAACAGTCCAGCCCGAATTGCCAAGCCAGGTCCTCCCTGGACCGGAAACAAGCATCCTAGGACCGGTTTCGGGGTTTCACCCCTCTTCAGCCAGGATAGCTTGATTCCAGTGGCACAGTGAGCCCAGGACCCACGTCTGGGCATACCTGGCGCACTTAGGGCGAGAAAGCAAAAGACACACAATTGATGGACGGAATGCAGAACAAATCAAAACATTCACCCCCAGTCAAGAGATCTGGGTTGAATCCATCATTCTTTGCTCACCATGCCACCCCAGTTTAGACCTGGCCATATGCAAATCAGTCTTGACCCTGTGCCTCATGGGAACAGTCCAGCCCGAATTGCCAAGCCAGGTCCTCCCTGAACCGGAAACAAGCATCCTAGGACCGGTTTCGGGGTTTCACCCCTCTTCAGCCAGGATAGCTTGATTCCAGTGGCACAGTGAGCCCAGGACCCACGTCTGGGCATACCTGGCACACTTAGGGCGAGAAAGCAAAAGACACACAATTGATGGACGGAATGCAGAACAAATCAAAACATTCACCCCCAGTCAAGAGATCTGGGTTGAATCCATCATTCTTTTGCTCAACATGCCACCCCAGTTTAGACCTGGCCATATGCAAATCAGTCTTGACCCTGTGCCTCATGGGAACAGTCCAGTCCGAATTGCCAAGCCAGGTCCTCCCTGGACCGGAAACAAGCATCCTAGGACCGGTTTCGGGGTTTCACCCCTCTTCAGCCAGGATAGCTTGATTCCAGTGGCACAGTGAGCCCAGGACCCACGTCTGGGCATACCTGGCGCACTTAGGGCGAGAAAGCAAAGAACCCACATGACAGGAAGGGCCAGGCACACCTCAACCCCCCCAGAGGCTGTCTACAGGGAATGCACATCCTCTGTCTCTGCCACATTGAAACCAGACAGTCAATCCACAAACAGGCAGAGGCACACAGAATGGTTGAAAAAGAAAATAGCCACTTTCTAAAAGTGCTATTTTCAAACACACAATTTAAAAACCGAGGGGCATATTCACAAGGAGCTATCGCCGAATTAACGGCACTTTATCGCAGCCAAAGTTGTGATAAATTTACCTCCCCATTCACAAGCCGGTGTTAACAGCCCACAGCACCAGTTTACCCGTGATAGCAGCCGCAAAAAACATCGCCACAGAGGACCCCCGCAAATATCGCTAATGAGATGCAGAGTAGGCGTTCCCATGACAAAAGCCGAGACAACAGCACACCTCAACATTCACAACGACCAGCCACATCCGCGATAAAAACACAAAACAGGCGATAAGGCGCGTTAGCACCAGGAAATCTACACCTGCTCTGACCTGGTGTAAAGTCGGACGGCAACCAGCACCACAAAAGGGAGCACAGCCCAGGGCCACATCCAAAGGGCAACAGATGCCATGGAGCCAACCATCATGTGGCCCGGACACCCAAGAGGGCCACAACACCCTCCTCCACCACCCCAGGACCCCAACCCACACCCGGAACACCCCCCCCAGACCACCACAGACGCAGCGCAGACAAAGACAGCTGAACCCCAGGAAACATACCAGCCGCACAGACCCAACATCTGACAATGTCACCGTCCACTACAGGCTGAAAGGGACAACCAACCTACGCATCCTGACCATCATCGCCTAACAGGCCTACGGCACCAACACAGCGGACAACCAACATCCCACCCCACACAAAGCTGATGGCGTGGCTGCACCTGTTGGCCCCTGGGACCCCCCAACCAACACCCGCCAGAGTCGGAGGAGTCTCACAGCCAGCCACATCCAAGTCCCACACACCTGTCCTGGACATCACCATCACCCTGGTACCCCAGTCCCCATACGTACAACACAATGCGCAGGATCTGCTGGAGACCAAGCAAGGACCATACGCCCAAGCAGGTTGCACGCACGTGTTGGGGGCAATACACAGCACACATGTACTACCTGTGCCCCCTGGTGACACAGCACACAATCACCACAACAGGAAGCACACGTCTCACACCAATGTGCAGGCAACAACAGAACACCGTGGAACACCCAACAATGTCGCCTTCAAATACACAGCCAGTGTGCATGATACCTTCATCCTCCGACAGTCCATCATCAACCAGCGTTCCCAGGATGGCAACAAGGGAAATGCACAGCCCCTTGGCAATATACAAATGAACACCCCGCACACCTCAACTCCACAACCATGCAACTCACAATGCTGGCAATGCACACGTCACAAAATCACATACAACAG
Source organism: Calotriton arnoldi (assembly GCA_963921515.1). Taxonomy (NCBI): domain Eukaryota; kingdom Metazoa; phylum Chordata; class Amphibia; order Caudata; family Salamandridae; genus Calotriton; species Calotriton arnoldi. The sequence continues at coordinate 1,825,082 of CAWUFW010000329.1, forward strand.
GCACAACAATATGCCCACCCACCAGACACGACAGAACAACTTACAATGTCCACATGGGCAAGCCCTGAACATGAGCCAGCAACGGCATGGCACCTCAGCCACATAATAGCCGAATGTGGGGAGAGGTGGCAACCAGGCATGTGTGAAGGATGCAGTAGAACCATGATTGGGAAAGTACACAATGCCAAGAGTGCCGGAGATGTGCTGGACACCTCGCAGCATGCAGAACACACCCATATCCATGGCGACATACACCGCTTGTGTATGGAGTGTAGTGGACAGTGGACGCCACCATGTCACCCCAGCCAGTGGGGGACCTCGCGGAAATGTTGCCTGTTACACCCCCCCTAAGCGTCAGCGGAGTGGGATGGCCTGGCGTACGCCACGCCAGCGTAGGGGTGTGAATAAAAAGCACGTAGGCCTGGGTGTGGTCCTCTCCGGAAAGACCCACGTCTCTGCCAGGGCGGCGCCTCCCACCTTGCCACGAGGCCGACGCCATCCTCGTGAGCGGAGTTGCCTGCGATGCCGTGTGCCTGCCGGACCCCGGCACGCTGGACCACGAACTCGTCAGGCCAGCCCCTGCGCAGCCAGGCCACACTGATCACCTTCCGACACCGGCGTGTGTCAAGGAGGGCCCACCACGTGCCGGCGCAAGCCCCAAGCCCGAGGCCCGAGACCTTGGCAGCCACCTCAGACCATCACGGCCTCCACGACACAGGCCCGCTTTATTCCTTTTTCATTGACGTACTCCACTGCCGCCCCCGGCCTACTCTGCGGACCAGTAGGTCCCATATGTGAAACTGTGTCCTGAGTCATGAATGGCAGTGACCCCAAATCTGGGCCAGCGGCCACAGCACCAGACCCCCCCGATCAGTGAGGCATAGTTCCATATGGGCATCTTGCGACACGTGGTGCCACTAACCCTGTTCAACGCCAGCCTGCTACACGTGGTGCCACTAACCCTGTTCAACGCCAGCCTGCTACACGTGGTGCCACTAACCCTGTTCAACACCAGCCCCTGCTACACGTGGTGCCACTAACCCTGTTCAACGCCAGCCGGCTACACGTGGATGAGGGACCAGGACTACCCTGCTGACCAGTAGGTCACACATCCAGCACCTAGTCACAAAGCACGAATGGCGGAGTCCACACCAGTGGTCGCACGGAGAGGTGTAAGAGGAAGATGCGGCTCAGTCCGGACGAATGCGGGGTCACATACACGGAGGTGACCTTAACACGTGGTGCCACTGAACCTGAACTACGCAGGCCGGTGGGGCCATCCAACCTATGCCGGCGACACTCGGTGAATGGGCCGTGCTGACCGCTGCCTCCGACCTACACTGCGGTCCAGTAGGTCACAGAGCCTTGATTTGGCATTCTTGGAGTTCACATATGTGTACCGGCATCATCGCAGACTGCATCCCCTCACAGCACCTGTGCCACTAAGTTTGTTCCCCGACATTCATGGACACTCACTGGTCGTACATTGGTGGCGTTTGTGTCTATGGACTAGGGGCTAGTTTTCATCCTCATGTAGCTGATCCTGAATTGTTGGTGCAAACGAGGGTTGCGCTTTCCACTCCTCCATTTGCTGCTTCCAGATAACATCAGACCTTCCGCATCATGCCCTGGAGGACACCTTCCACTGTCCCCCGAAACCCTCCGCAACATACACCTCGGACATTGATGGGGACCCGCTCAGGTCGCATGGCCCATCTGACTGCACCGCAAGTCACTGTCCCGTGGCTGGGTGCCTGTGCCGGCCAAAGTGCATCCGGGGCCACTAACTCTGTGCTGCTCAGGCCTGGGACCCCTTCTTCTGAGACATTGAATGGCCTCTGTAGTGATGGTCTTGGGGTCATCAACGCCATGTGTCTGTGGCCCTGCGCTGTCCGCCTCCTCCGGCCCCAACTGCGGGCCACCAGGGCCCACACATGGAATCGAGTCTTGACCGGCCAGGACGTCGCATCACCGCAGGAGGCACATGCCACCACCGCAAGGACCACCTCCAACCGCCATCTGCCAGAGTCGAAACGGTGGTCCTGACAGACCTACGGAGTTGCTCAGACCTGTCGTGGATGCCATCATCGGCCTGATACCCTGCTCAGCACTCCAGGTGCCAGTGACTCAGTGCACCGCAAGCCATTGTCCGTTACTGATTGAGTTTTGTGCTGTTGTGAGGTTGCGCAGCAATGTCACCTCATGCAGTGGGGAAGACCTGGGACCATGAGGATGAGGATGTGTCTAGTGTGCGGACGGGATAAGGCACAGACAATGGGAGGGCAGGTGGCAACAGCCCCAAGGCAGGAATGCAGACTGGTGGCGGTAGTCAAGCTACACACCCGGATCTAATACTGGGTATTGCGCCGTGGACTGCGGACGCAACTGTCACCTCAGGCAGTGTGGGAGACCTGGGATGTTGATGAGGAAGTTGATGCAGGTGTAACACACCCCACTGCATCTGCATCAGGACTAACCCGAAGGGACACAATCCTTGCAATTTCTTCACATGAGCGCGCTCTTCTCTAGTGCCCCTACCTCAGTGCACTGCAACTCACGGAACCTCCAGACTGAATATTGGGTGACCTCTGTCCTTACTCCGGATCCCTCCATGTTGCTCTCCATTTGACTCTGTTATGCTGGTGTTTTCTGTTTCCATTACACTGGTGTCCACTGTTCAGGTTGTTGGCAGCACCAAGCACTCCGTGCGGGCTGGCTTATACTCACCCCACACACATCCAGCACAGGCGTCACTGTACATGTGGCCCTGCCAATAAAGGGGCCGGGCGCACGTGCCCGTAGCCAGTTCAACATGATATGTGCATGTGTCTCTGTGGAGGTGTGGGTCTCCTTTGTGGGGTGTAGGTGGTCCCTGAAGGGTATTGGACACCCACATATGTGTTCTAGTTCGCATTCCATGGGTTCGGCAACACCCTCACCTGTTGGGCCACCTCCTTTTGGTGTTCTGCCACCTGGCATTGGGGTGCCATGTGTGGGTGGGTGAAGTGTTGTGAGGCAGCCGTGATTGCGGGTGCTTCATGCTGTGTGGTCTGTTGCAGGGGCTGGGTTCTCTCTCTGAGTAGCTTGTCTGCCCTGGTCCTGGTGGTGGGTTGTGTGGGATGTCCATGGGCTGTTGTAGGGCGTCGGTGTCGGGGGTGTGGTGTTCGTCTCGGGCATCACTGATGGGTTGTCTGTTCTGACCTGCTGGAGGTGTTGTTTGTCCCTCTGCATTGTGAAGGGAGGTGCATGTTGGCATTGTGTTGGCGCCTTGTTCTTGTCGACATGCAGACTGTGTGACAATGTACATTGTGACTGTTTGGGCGGTGGTGGCTATTTGAGTTGGGACAGTGTACATTTGGCCTACATGGCTGATGTGGGGTTGTAGGGGTAGATGTGCATCTCACAGTTCCCTGCTCTGTCCAATGTGATTGTTCTGTTTCTGCGCCTGGGTGGACCCAGTTGTGTCCCCTGTTCTGCAGTGTGGGTGTTGCACTTTGTGCCACATTGTCATGGTATGTGCTGTGATTGCTATGTGTGTGTGCTGCAGTGTGCCACAGGGATGGGGGACATGTCCCTGGGTAATTGTGGGTGTGCAGTGTGTTACACCTCATTGTGCATGTGTGGCATTGTGCCCATCACCCCCCGTCCCCCCAGTCCCTGTTGGATCCTCACCCTGTTGTTGTTGTGTCAGGTCCTCTTGAGCTGTGTCCGTTCTCCCTACTCCTTGCACCGTCTCCACACTGATGACTGTGGCCTGGGTTTCCTCCAGCTCCTCCTGTGGCGCTGGACTGCCACCTCCTGTCGCCGTTGCTGCCTTCCTGTTGGCGGCGGGTTTGTACCTGGTTTAGGTTGTCACGTCCTGCCGGCGCCTCTTGGCCTCCTGGGCTCTCCGACTGCATTCCAGGTGGTCTGCTTGTGGGTCAGTTGCTGGTAGTGTTCTGTCGCCTCCGTGGCCTTGGTCTTGTTTTCCTGCGGTCTGCACCCCGTCTTCCTCTCCCTTTTCTCCTTGGCCTTCCCCGACCCAGTTGTTCCTTGCTGGTGTCTGTGGGGGTTGTGGGGTTCGCGTTGCCCTCTGCGCTGGGTCAGGGTGCATCCATGTTGCTACGTGCTTTGGCTTGTTTCTGGTGTGTTGTGTCTGTGGTTTTTATGGTGCAATTTCCCGCCAGCCGCGTGGGATTTGCAGGCCTGAGGCTGCTTTTTGCTACTTTTTGTACCGCGATTGGCCTCATCGCATGATTTCTCGCGTTCGCGTTTCGCATTTTTTCGGCGTGGTGTTGATTTTCACGCTGACATTTGACGCGTTATCTGGTGACTATCGCATGGTACCGCCTTGTTGTGAATTCCACGTTGACACGGGTTATTTTCCCGTGATAGGCTGCGATATTGAAAGTTGCGTTACGCTACTCTTGCGGTAGTTATCACACGTTCTTGTGAATATACCCCCATGTTTACTAAAAGATGTATTATTAAATCCTGAGTTCAGGGATACCAAACTCCATTTTTCTATCTTATCCCTATGGGAATATATGCTTGTAAAATGTTACAAAGCATTCCCCATTCTGTCCTAAGGGGCAAGATAGCCTTTCAATAGTGAAAAACAAAATTGGCAGTATTTCACTATCAGGACATGTTACACACACCAGTACATGATCTACCTTTCACATACACTGCACCCTGCCCGGGGGGTACCTTGGGCCTACCATAGGGGCGTCCTATGTGTAAGAAAAAGGAGGGTAGGGCCTGGCAAGTGGGTGCACTTGCCAAGTCGACATGGCAGTTAACAAACTGCGCACAGGCGCCGCGGTGGCAGGCCTGAGACATCTTTTCAGGGCTACTCATGTGGGTGACACAATCAGTGCTGCAGGCCCACTAGTAAGTAGCATTTGATTTACCAGCCCTGGCACACTCAGTGCACTTTA